>JAFIDM010000001.1:50276987-50287192 GCA_023159025.1 Thereuonema tuberculata | reverse complement strand
CCCCCCCCCCCCCCAAAAAAAAAAAAAATTGAAATGACAACCAAAAACAACAAACCACTTTTACACTATTTGTTTTTTTGAACCCCCCCCCAAAAAAAATTTCAATGGCGCAGTCTGCGCCGTGACTCCACGGCGTGGGCACCCGTGGGTAAGATAAACAATGCAAATGTGATTGTTATCTGTAATGATATTTTTCTCTTTTTTTTTTTTTCAAAATAGTGAAACATTTGAAAGAGAATCCGATGACAGTGAAAGGAAATGAAACTACAAAAGTTGAGCAAGTGAATTCATTCCAACAAAAATTCATGTAACACTGCTAACAATTTTACATGGACAGCTTTGCAATATGGTGTAAAATGAGCTTTGTTCTACCTAGACCCCTCACCTTCCAATCTTGAAGTGATTATTAATCTCAGGATTTTAATTGGCATGAATACAAAAAGTTTTTGCATGCCACTTTTGACTCTTCGTACACTCTTTGACCAAAAAATCGACACACCACAAAAAAGTAATCTGATAGTAATGAAACTTCACATTCAAAAACCATTTGACCGAATATGCAAATGATCAAAAATTTGCACCCAATGAATGAATAGCCAGAGCGACAGCGCATTGGAACTGAGCATCATGATGGTGTATATAAAGAGCGAATCTTGCTTTCAGGAACAAAACTTCCAGTGGATTTTGATTGCATTTTCCTACCTTGACAGTAACAATGCCTCGCTGGCGAATTTGCAGCCACTACAACCATACGATGGAGCTTGAAATAGGACTACATGAGGCTGGATTGACAAACTGACAAGTCACTCAGTATTTAGGTCGGAGCGATACGGTAATTAAACGATGCTGGCAGGAATGGCTGACATCGTCAGGATCCCACTCTTACTGTCACACATCACATAGCTTGACAACAGGGAATTACAGTCTGGGGTGCCATTTTCGTTTGATAGCCGGATCCTCTTCATAGTCCTCCATAGCACCCTCACAGTACAGCAGTATATTCACGAAATTCTACATCCCATTGTATTACCGTTCTGCAAAAGGAAAGTAAGGTCATAAAAGGAAAAGCCCGGGGTGCCACAAAATTCTATGACCTTAGAATTTCGTGGCACCCTGGGCTTTTCAGCAAGATAATACGGGCCACACACAACATGCCTCTCCATTGATTATCTTCATGTTTGCAGCGCACTTCCTTGGCCAGCCAGATCTCTCTCCTATTGAGCACATTTAGGATATGATGGGAGGGATCGCTTGCGACCATCCCAGAATGTCGCTGAATTAGCTCTCCAATTCAAGGCTGTGTGGCAAGAAATCCCACAGAACACCATCCGCCAACTGTGTCAATCAGTGCCACGTCGGATAACAGTTTATATTCAGGCCAGAGGTGGACCAGAGCCTTACTGACCTGCTCACTTTATGTACCTCTTTCTGGGTCCAATTGTTCTGAATTTCTAATCATTTCGTTTTGTACAAAATTTTGTCTCAATTGGATAATTCCTTCTTGGTGCGTTATTGTTTTTTGTCAAAGAGTGTATTAGCAGTCTTATTAACTAAGAAAATAGGGATTGGTTGACATGCATTATAAAATTAGAATGGTTTCTACACAATTCTTCTGAAAGTTTTTACACAAAATTCAAATGCTTGCTATTGTACTGTTTCTTGTTTGAATAACATATTAACACTTAAAAAGTTGAAGAGACGGTTTTGGCATGGGCAGTGATTAGTTATGTCCTATAAGTCTCAAGTCTACATTATTTTTCCTTTCAAATTGCACACAAAATTCACATGGAACCTACTTGTCTCAGATTCATGGGTAATCGATTTATTGTATAATATAATAAAAATGGATGGTGCAGTTCCTCAAACTTAGTAGAGTAAGAGATCCTGACAGTTTGATATTCTGGGTTGATTTCATTTCAGGACTTGAAAGAACAGAGGCAAAATATTGGCTCAGAGGAATCGGACATTATACAAGTACATAAGAGATTGTATGTAGTGGCCAATGTGTTACCACTGACGACAGAGTTGTAAGCTTGTAATTAGATTATGTTGTATGTTTCAGGCAATATATGATGAGGCAATTTTTTATAGTGACCTGTAGATGTTGTAAGTCAAAATTGTGGCAACATGCCATTGGATAAAACTAAATAACCTGCAAGCTGTCCAGTCCAGCTTGTGACTGTCCTTCTGTCCTTCCAACTCCTAAAGATAAGATCACCCAAATTTCTGAGACCATCAGCTCTCACCTATAAATTGGTGACGTGCACCATATATTTTTATTTTTATTAATCAGTTTCAAAAGTGAAATTAAATAACAAAGAGAAGACTATGCACGATTCCAATTCCCCGGCAACATTGGTGATTTGTGCAGCCTTCTTCCAACTTTCCGATAATCCTTCCCCGAGTGAAATCATCACGATGATGTCTTCGAAACATGACAAAAAGTTCACATTTGTAGAGTTAGTCCTTCACGTTCAGAAGTTCAGTCAAAGACAATTCCCCAGCCATGCCAATTTCCTTTTATCTGCTTTCGAGCAACCACGTTGCAATTCAGAAATTTGCATGTGGACCTGTTTTCTACGGAACATCTACAGTTATGCAAATTGCCACAATCTGTTTTGTCGGATTCTGTGGCTGTAACCCTTAAAGAATGGCATTTGTCCTTAAGTTTTGTATATATGTGTATATGGATCTTTAACATCTTAATCTTCAAAACCTTTAAAAGTCCTTAGAGAACTTCGGATAACGAAAGTCAAAGCTCTTAAAATACTGTGGCAAGTATTATATTCAACTAATCCAAAAAGACAAATTGTGGTCTCATTGGCAGAGATCTTGAAAGCTTGAGGATCTATCTAGAAGGATTTTAAGTCTAGAAGATTGCTCTGATTTTTGAGAGCTGAGTAAGTATTGATAAGGGTTTTAAGGCACGATAATTTTTGTTAAAAAAAATAATAATAATAATCTTTTACCTATTTACAGATATATATTTGAAATAAGTAATAGCGCATATTTTTGTTTTCATTTGTCAAATTAATGCATATCTTATTTAATCATAGGCAACCATGATTTGTGGATTAAAGCGAAAGATTCAGGAGGAGACGATGATTCACTTAAGAAGTTTAATCGCATTTTGGATTTATGTACTGAACTTAATGTTCATACAAAACCTTTGTTACTAGAAAGTACAAAACCAGTTTGGATTGTTCCCTTATTTTCTTGGTGAGCTATAAGTAATATTGTGATTTATATATACTTTGTACTTTCTATACAAAGAAACATGTAGATTATTTGACTGTGTATGTATGTGGGAATGATTACAGCATGTTTCATAAATAACCACTTCATGGGGATGTGAGGCAAAGCAGTTTTTATTTTATTTTATTTCAGTTTTTTTTTTTTTTTTGGTAAAAAAAGTCAGTCATCAAAAACAAAGTAAGCAGAAAGGGCACCAACTTCTTTTATTGTATTTTTTTTAATATTATGTTATAGTTGTATATAATTGTAGCATGTATAATTTTTTTAAAAAATGTATTTTTCACTAATTCTTAAATTAAAATGTGGCCTCTGATCTGTCCTTCTACACTTGGGTTGAACAACTTTTCTCTTTTGTAATTTTTGATTTACTAACTTCTCCAGTTAACAGAAGTGGTCATAAATAGTTACTTTTCATTCAAAACAGAGTATAGTCCGTTTTAAGTAAGTAACTACCCAATCTCCACATGTAATCAAACATGTAATCTGATTTGTATCTTTTATGAGATCAAGCTGATGTCAAAACTTGATTGGTATTTATTTGCATAAAAGTACTCCGTAAAACATGGATACAGTAAACAGAGGCTACAGAATGTTCTCTGTAATATATTTTAGCTTCTTTTCAAATCCCTATTTTTTTTCATTATAGATATAACTCAGCAGTGTGAGCTTTCAACCAACATTTCATTCACTATTTTCGCAATTTTTGATAATATGTAGGACCATGTGGATGATATTAATCTGCAAGGCTTGTTACATTTGTTTAACTACGTTCATTATCCAAAATCTTCTTTGGATATCTCTTGTATACTTACAGCAGTTTTATCCTGACATAGCAGCAACTTTTAAACATGTTTCCTGAATTTTAATGTGTTCATAATCAATACTTTATAAAGATGCTCTTTTCTATTTTTTTTATTTTTTTTTTCAGGGAGTCACTTTATCTTCAGTTTAATCTCAAGTGCCCATAGTTGAAATGTATTTGCCTGTTATTTTCCTAGCAGAATTTAATCTTTAATTGCTTTCTCTACTCTACAGCATGGTGCTTACAGCTTTCTTGGAAATATGAAAATCTGAAAAAGAAAAAAGTTCTATGGCATTGCAGCATATTGTTAGAAATTAGTGCAGTGCATAGCCTTCCAAAAAGACTTGCTTTTGAAGGTTCTAACAGAGAGCTTATTTCTGTTAAGCGATTCATTACATTCTACTAAGTCAGTGGTCCCCTAATTCACAACTTTGCGACAGTTGTGCCTAAAGGGTGCCTTTGGTGTACATAAGAAAATTCTAAGATTTTCCTCTATAATAAACATTGCAGTTCACAAATACCCAAATAGTATAAGCGTATTTGGTATGTGATTGGACAAAGTTTTTCAGTTTGCCATTGTTTCCCCTCCCTCCTTCTTGCCTTACTAGACCAAATCCCTGAAATCCCCATATGTACATACACATAAATACATACACCTCTTTCTTGGCATTTAAGTCTTCCCCCTCCCTGCTGCTCCTTCTTTCCTTACCGCCCACTTTCAGAAACACTGATCTAGACTAAATCCTGGATGTCAAATAATGTAGGCAGACGCAAATTTAAAATGCATTCAGTTTCTAACATTGAAGGTTAAGAAGGTACTAATTCACATTCAGATCATCTTAAAAAATATTTCAGGTAATTTTAAATGTTTAAAAAGTTATTGTTATTCATCTATAAATCATATTGAGGTTGTTTTTTTTTTGTTTTTTTTTTTCAAGTGATTTTATTATAAATGAATAAAAAAAAAGTGTGCTGCAGGATTTCAGCAAATAAATAATTGCTCCAATTGCTGAGAAGCATTGCTTTAACTGGAACGTAAGGGGATATCCTCTTGTGGAAGGGGTTTTCGAGATGTTTCATTGCATTTCATAAGGAAAGAAAAATTTTCATTCACAAATCTACAAAAAATTTCATATCAAGATACTTGATTTTTTTAATTATTATTATTACTTTATTTGTCAAGTTAAAAAATTACTGTAACCTGTATTTAGTAAAAACAATGATATTAGGAATTCTACTGTTTTAAACGTACATGCAATCATAATTTCAGCTACAAAAATAAATAAATATATTTATATAAATATAAAGTCAGATCGTTTTACAGTACAGTTAAATTTATATTGAAAGTTTGTAATTAGAAAATAGAAAAAAATAAAACCTACATTTTGTTCATTGTTACTTTTTTTTTTTAAATTTGGGAAAAATTTAAAATTTTCTACATTATCAAAAGTGATAAGAAGTAGAAAAGTATGGGAAATACTGTCTACATTGCATGCATAATTAAATTAATTAGCAATACACTACAAAATGCCTGCATGCACTAAAACAGGCTACATTACTTAAATAACTCTCCTTTTCAGGTTTTATTTATTTATTCATTTTTAATTTACAGTTTTTCTGGTTTACGTATACTGTAAATGGTATTTAAAAAGCAGAATTATTCCTTTCTTTACTTACTTTACTCATTCATTTTTAATTTACAGTTTTTCTGGTTTACGTATATTGTAAATGGTATTTAAAAAGCAGAATTATTCCTTTCTTTACTTACTTTACTCTCATTTACCCTCTATGAAACATAAAATTAAACAATAAATGATGTTTATGGAAAAGAAAAATATGAAGTTAAAAAAGAAAAAGTATGAGCATAAAGTTCTTTATAAGTATCTCAAAACATATTTTGAGTTGTTGTATTGGCTGATTCATTCTTATAAATTGAGTTTGAGTTCAACTTAAATTATTCTCTTTGCTGTATTAGGTATTAACAAAGGAACAAGATTAAATAATTAACTTTCCTAATAATACAACATTTTAGTAGTTAGTCATAATCTTTTGATAAGGTTAAGGCAGTTTAAAAGTTATTAAGTTATTATTTCTTTGCAATGTTTGAAATAATGAATTATTTAGCTTTCATACTAAGAAAATTTACAATAAATATTATATTTCTTTTGTCTGCAATATTCTGATTTAAATGGATTTATATCATATCTTGCCGCGCCGGCATGGTCGAGCGGTCTCAGGCGTCGGTCTGCCGTGAGGCCAGTGTGCTGGCGTCCGGGTTCAAATCCCGGTTGTGAGCATGGATGTTTCAATTTCCTTTCCTGTGTTGTAAAGCCTCTTCTTCACTTTCTCTTCGGTCTGACGTCATTCCGTAATGGCGTCCTAGAGAAGGCAACGTGAAACCACTCTAGTATCTGTTCCCAAGCATAAGTTACGGTTTCTCCTAGGGGTCGCCCTTCGGGGGTCACTAGGGTCCGTGAACTTTCAACCAATCTTCGGATTGAATTACTGTGTATGTATGTATATCATATCTAAATCTAATTATTGTATATTTCATTGTTATCTTTTAAATTTTGTTGATAAACTGACAACAATTTCCTAAATTTATTATATTTTTATTTAAAATTTTATCTTATGCTTAATTTTAGTGATTTTATAGAAAACATTCCTTTCTTTATAGGTATAATACAAATGATGATGATGATGCCGCAAATTCTTTATATAAAAAGCTCACAGTAGTCAGAGAAGATTTGAAAAGAGATAAAGAAATATGGTCTGACGAATTTAATTGTTCTTGGCCTACAATGACAGAATCAATAGCAAGGTAAGAAATGTTTTTATCATTTGAGAACTGAATAAACAAGTCATTATCAGTGGGAGTGGATTATTAATCAATTTTTAACATGCAGAAGTGAATAGATTTAAATCTTGAAAAGTGTTACATCTTGCTGTTATTCCTTCTAATCAAGCACTGCACTCGGAATGCGCACCAATGCACAACATGCTGTATATGTTCAGTTTGGTTTAAATTTTTTTTATTCTATTGAATAACCCTAAGACTCAAAACATAGATTAAACTAATGCAATCCCATATTTCTTCTTCAAACCTTTCCTACTGTAAAGTATATTATTAAGCATCTTCCACTACATCAGAAATAAATGTTAAACACTACATTTATTTCGAGAAAAAAAAACAAAAGAAAAACAGCAAATTTTCAAGGAGAAAATAAAACGTCTCCTCTTCTTCAAGCCTTTACAAATAATAATATTAATATTAAGTCACGAGATTTTGAATTTACAATATCCGTGAATATCATATAAACAATACAATATTAATACAATATATTATTAAGTTACGAGATTAGAACTTACAATATTCGTGAATATCATATGAACAATACAATATTATAGAATATCGTCTTCTACTTCACAATAATCCTCGAGTTGTGTATCCAAATTCAATTGTTTTTTACAATCCAGATCTTCAATTATTACTTTATTGTTTGGATTAAAATATTCTTTATCAATTAAATCTTTGCCTAATTTTACTATACCTTCATCCATATCAATCCCATCATTTCTATTTAAGTTGTATCCTTTTGAGGTTCTTATGCATAAGCTTTCGATTATTTTTCTAATTTTAGTATTCTTTTCACTGCAAAGAATTCTAACTTCCTTTTTAATAACATGTTTCTTTTCATTACAATGCTCCGCAATTTCAGATTTTTCTACTAATTTTTTCCTGATATAGTATCCATGTTCTGATGCACGTTCCTTAATCGTTCTTTTCGTTTCTCCAAGATAAAACAAATTACAGTTAAGACATTCCAATTTTATATATTACACCCATTTCATATCTTTTATCAATACTATTCAATTTTATCAATACACAAAATATTCTTTAATTTATTATTATATTCAAAACTTATATTGATTCCAAATTTCTTGCATATTTCTTTCAAACGCAAACTATTGCTATTCAAATATGGTATAAAACATCTCATATCATCATAGGCTTTCAATTCTTTTATTTTAAATTTATGATAATTGTGCTTTCAATAAATTTGTCTGTATAATCATTCTTTTTTAGTAGTGTTTTCATATCATCAATTTTTTTATTAAAATCTTCTTCCGTATTCGTATTATTATCTATTCTAAGTAAATAATTTTCAATAATATTCCGTTTTATATTTGTATTATGTCCAGAATTACAATTTATAACATGGTCACTTTTGTACTCTTTATTGTAGTGTTTTAGCATCAATTTGTTTTCCTTTTTTATTAACTCCTAATCAAGAAATTGTAGTGGAAGATGCTTAAAACTAATGCAAAATGATAAGTACGAGGGGTGGTCTTTAAGTAAGGACCGTTTGCCCATATATTTTTAAATCCCGTGCTTTCGTTTAATTGTACATGAGTGCTGACTCCTGGCATCCTTTGCACACAAACAAATGCCATTTGCAGCCATGTTGGCAGTGTATTTGGTTTCATACTGTGCCATGGAAATGTTTTAAGATGATCAAGTGACCTGCCTCGCGTGAAATAAGCGCAGTTATCAAATTCTTGACAGCCAGAAATGTCTTACCGGTGGATATTCGTCGCCAGATCTATGAAGTTTATGGCCTCAATTTTATGAGTGATGGAAAGTTAGTAAGTGGGTGAGGTTATTCAAGGAAGGTCGGGAGAACGTTCATGATGAAGAACGCTTGGGCCGGTCATCTGTGGTCAGTGATGATATTGTCCATGCAGTAGACACCACAATTTGTTAAAACAGACGGTTCACAATATCCACAATGTCATTGCAGTTTCCACAAGTTTCAAGATCAGTTCTTTACAAAATTGTGTCAGAACACTTGAACTAAAGAAAGTTGTACAATCGACTGGTTCCGAAGATGCTGACTGAGGAACATAAAATGAAGAGATGTGCCAGTGCTTTGACATTTTTGACCTGATACCATGAGAAAGGTGATGAATTATTGGACCACATTAACACAGGGGACAAGACATGGGTTTCCCATGTGACCCCTGAATCCAAGCAGCACTTGATGGAAAGGTAACACACATCATCTCCGACGAAAGTGAAATTCAAATAGACATTCTCAAGTAGCAAGATTATGACAACCATGCTTTGGGATAGATGTGGTGTTCTGCTGGTGGACTTCATGTCACGAGGGACAACAATAAATGCAGCTGCGTATTGTTTATCTTTGAAGAAACTTCGCCATGCAATCCAGAATAAACTTCGCGGCCTGCTGTCTGCCGTAGTGTTGTTGCTTCATGACAATGCGAGGCCCCACTCTGCTGATTGTAGGCAAACTCTCATCGAATCTTTTGGCTGGCAGCAATTAGATCACCCCCTCTATAGCCCTGGCCTGGCACCTAGTGACTATTATCTTTTTCTGTATCAGGGAAGGTTCCTCACCAGCAAGCATTTCCACACCGAGGACGAAGTGAAAATGAAGGTTCAACAATGGCTTTCCTCACTGGCGACAGACATCTATGACGAAGGTCTACAAAAACTTATCTCGTGATACAGCAAATGTTTAACAAACAACGGAAACTATGTGGAAAAGTAACTGAAACTATGCAGAATTAGATAAAAGATAATTTACCCAAAAATAATTAGTAGTTCCTAATTTATTGCACACCGGTCCTTACTTAAAAATCACCCCTCGAAAAAAAACAGAATAGCCTCCATTTAACAAGCATACCTTAGAGATGCTCATTTATTTTGAATTACAGAATGTATCAATTCATTTCATCATCATTTAAGGCCTGTATAACCTTTTGAACTAGTTTAGTTATTCACTGTACAAACATTTAAATCAAGGCTGATTCAAAGATGTTAAATAGGAAAAAAGAAATGTTAGAAAATGAAAAATCATAACAATATGAAGATGTATGAGAAGCAGTGCTTGTACAGATTTTCCTTGTTTCAGCCAAATTTACATAAAAGTATATATATTCTAAGTCAGCAAAGTAACTAGAGCCTTGAAATTTACTCTACAATTGTGAAGTTACTGTTTTTTTCTCAGCCATTGTGGATGGTATCTACACACACTCACAATCCAACAATCTCTGTAGTTCTATATCAGTAATCACTTTTTATTTATTTATTTATTTATTTATTTATTTATTTATTTATTTATTT
>JAFIDM010000001.1:50124622-50276977 GCA_023159025.1 Thereuonema tuberculata | reverse complement strand
TTTATTTATTTATTTATTTATTTATTTATTTATTTATTTATTTATTTATTTATTTATTTATATGGTAACCTTGGCTGCCAAAGACTATACAGTATTTGGACTAACATTTGAATATCCCTTTATAAACAGTAGAAAGAAAAAATGGATACAACCAACAAGAATGCAATTTTAATTTAATTTTAAGCATATACACTCATGTTTCTGAAAAATACAACACCATGAAAGGTACATACAAATGAAATGAAACTTACATGAAATGTAAAGCAAGGTATGATATACAAATGATTAAAATTTAGGAATGATTGCACATGCCTAGACTCAGCAGCACCCTCTAAACTGTTGTGTAAGTATAAGTAGAGGACTGTTGTGGATCCAGACAAGTAGTTTTTCATCGTCAGTGAGCTGTACTCTTGGCTACTGAAGTCAGTATGCCTCGTCAACATCAAAAGGCACCTTATAAGCAAGCTATGGAGTTTGAAGGGGGCCAAATGATCGGCTTGTGTGAAGGAGGATTTTCATAACGCGAAATTGCTGCTCTTACAGAGCATAATGCGACGACAGCGATGCGAGTGTGGAAGCAGTGGACTGATGAGAACAGGTCAAGTCAAAAATCCGGAAGTGGAACACAAAATGGGACGACACTTCATCCGCATGGCAGTGACAGCCGTTCAGCTTCTTCTCGAGTGTTAGCACAATGTTGGAACACTGCAGCAGGCCTGACATTGTCTGGTTCCATGGTTTGACGGCATCTGCTGCATAGAGGACTGCACGCATTCCTTTGCGGAGGATTCTCTTGGGCCTGAAACATTGACGCCTCAGGCTACAGTGGGCTCACGAGTACACCCATTGGAATGCAGATTGGCACCATGTCATGTTTTCGGATGAGTCCCATTTCAACTTCGATTACAATGATGGCCACTTATGCATTAGACGATGTCAAGGCGAGCGCCATCTTTCAGACTGCATTGTCCAGCGTCATACTGAATGAACAATAGGCGTGATGGTTTGGGGAGCAATTGGGTATCATAGGCGATCTTGGCTGCTATGAATTGTGGGCACTCTCAACAGCAACCGCTACATCAGGGAAGTTGTAAAGGCTGAAGTCATACCCTTCCTTCAGCACACTCCTGGAGCCATATTCCAACAAGACAATGCCCGACCACATATCGCCAGAAATGTACAGGTCATATAGAAGCAGCCTGGCAGGTGATACCCCAGGAACAAGGCCTGTTTGATTCGATGCCACAGTGTATGGCAGCTCTTATTGCAGCTTGTGAAGGCTTTATATCATACTGATTTTTTGCAAGTACTGTTGTTGCATTGCTGAATCTGAAACTCTAATCGTTTGTTTGTATCACTATTAGTAATGTGTGTTATAAATTTCCTTTCATTCGGATGGTTCCTTCATGATGTTGCAATTTTCACAAACACAAGAGTGTATAATTTTGGTCCATCAACTTAATTTAAAAAAAAAAAAACTATTTATCTTATGAAGCTAAAACTTCATGTGGGTGTAAGTTACTTAAAGGATGAGCTCTAATGATTTTAGCATAAATAAGGAACTATGGCTAAAAATTACTGAAATAAGCTTTAGTTGAAATTTAATAATCACAATAATCCAAAAGCTATTTATATTAGAAAGCTAAAATTTTAACGATGAATGAATATTAATGAATGTCCTGTTAACTTTGTAACATTGAATGAGATCTTAGAACTAGAAAGATAAGTTGATATGAATATAGCAAGATCATGTCTCAGCTGAAACAAACAGTCACAAATACATCTGCTAAATTTAATTTAATTTCACTTTGAAAATAACAGAGTTGATGATACCCTTCTGGATAACACTGAAGAAAAGAAAACATCTATCATCAGCAAAGCACAGAAACAGACCCCCACCCTACGGGGGTGCAGGACTCCAGGCAAGCTAAACTTGTGGAGCCCATTTTCTTCAATGATAATGTCCTAACCCCCCTCCCCCCTTCCCCTCCAGGTCCAAAGTCCTTCAAACTTCCTAACAGACACTTTCTAAAACTATATATTTTGTAGTAAGACTTCTATCATAACAAATTTTACTACCAACCAAATGTAGGATAGCTTTAACTTTCATTTTTCTTTTTCTTTTTTTTTGGGGGGGGGGAGGGGGGAGGTAGAGGGTGTTTAGGATCATAAGGATCAGAAGAAGGGAAGAACAAAATAGACAAAAAGTATGATAAAAAAAATTGGTCTAAGAAAACATTGGAAAAGAAACTTTAATTCCACATCACTTTAAATTACAAATAGATATCAAAATTGATTTGTCCTGTCTATATAGTGATTGAAACCACTTTCCTGTCCTTCCTGCTTGCTAAGTCTTTGATTATGTCTGTTTTTTTCAAGATTTCGGACCACTTCTTTCTCAATAGAAATAATAGCTAAGCCATTCAATCTCTCTTGATTCATATTTGATCTTAGATAGTTTTTAATAAGCTTAAGTTTAGAGAAACTTCTCTTACCAGATGCAACAGTGACTGGTATTGTCAGCAGGATCTGGTATGCAACACTAACATTTGGGAATGAATTTTTCATTCAATTAGTCAATTTCAGTGCCTCCAAAGCAGTCATTGTTTCTTCAGGTATTATTTCTTTTAGAGGTTTGAGCTCATTAACAAAATCTTCCAAGTCCAGATCGTGATTTTCACCTGCAGCATAGTCTATCAGTTTCGAATCAAGCGCCACACAGTGGTTGAGTAGATCTTTATCACTCATTGACTTCAAAACCTGAAAAGAAATTTGAAGTCAGTTGTACAGAAGTTTGTTGTTACAGCAAATAATAATGGAAAAAAAAATCCTCAACCAATTGCGGGTCCCCCTCCAGGCGCTGGAGACGTGGAGGGCTGGAGGCCCTCCTAGATTGCATCACCTCTTGGGCCGGCCATGTAGAAAGTGTTATAGTAGAAGCTTGTGTGATCTCTTACTGAAGAATGTAGTGTGGGAACTATCACCATCTACAACTTTATAGTAACAAATAACAGAAAGATAAATTATCAATCTTTTACACTGACTAAACTAATGAAAACTAGAAAAACATTGTATAGGGCAGAAAATAAGATCTTGACTTGATCTTTCAATATCACTCGTGTGATATTGAAAGAGTGGCTTCAACAACAAAGAAGTGAATATATGACACTCATTCATTTGTTGCTGTGAAACAAGTAGAATATATCAGGAAGAGCTGAATATTTAAGATGGATATGACTACTCAAAAAGTTAGTTGCAGAAATTTAAGAAGTACAATATATAACTTGAACAACTGTGGGTTTAAAAGTTATGTAAAAAATTACATTGACAAATTTGCATAAGTATCTCATTAAAACCTTGATCCTAAACAGATTTACAATATCAAATATTTCTATACTGTAGATGAAAGAAAGCCAATCTTATAAACGACACGTTGTTTATTCTTGTATGCCTCAGAATTGGCAATTATACTTAAGTTGACAGTGACTGGAAAAAGTGAAATCCAGAAATTTTTTAAAAGTGTATGTAATGATGTTAAGAAAAGCATTAGGATAGTACAAGAATGATTGCATTGTGAACAAAGGAAGGAAAAAACAAAGCAAAACATAAATTATATGGCAGTCAGTTAATGCTCTTCAACATTTATTTAAATGCAGTGAGTAAGAGATTATGTTATTTGTTCAATTAAAGAGAAACTGCTTAGATAAAAACCAAACCATAAGAAGACTTCAAGAAAGCAGAGATAGGAAGTGATTAATAATGCCTTTTATTAGTAATAGAGAAATATTTAATTAATTAATGTAAAAGATGGGTGGTAAAGATACTTAGCACTGCGGTCTATAGTATGGTCTATTGTACTACCCAATCTTAATTCCCCAAAAGTCCTGTGGTTATAGCAAAAGCCAGTAATTTACTTATACGGATCGTAAAAAAATCCTTTGGTTCTAAAAAAAATTAATGTCGGACTTTATGTCTAAAAGTGCTGTGAAATTCTCACAGTCACATAGGATATGTGAGGAATTAGAGACATGTTACTTTTGTTTGTTTATTTGTTACGTAATTTTTTTGTACATCTGGGAACAGGCTATTATTATCCAGGGAAAGCTGGCAATAATTATTTGTAGAGTAGTGCACATTGCACCTGTGATAGCACTTTAATTGCTCACATCCTGAAGAAACTGCGTTAATTCCAATTCTTTGACTTGTAACAACTCTGCAGAAACATGTCTTAGGACATCTCTTAGGTTGCAGAAACTCATAGAAGTTTTAGTAGTTTTTCTGCAATGATGTGCTGAAAAAATTTGATTATTTGTTTGTTTTTTTTTTGTTATATTTTTATTGATTGGATTGAAACCAAAAAAAAGTGGCTCAGCAGTATTTTTGATTAACTGTTACTGTTACATTTCAAATTTTTCTTATTGCTATTAAAAAGATTGGATAACATAATAACATAGTGGTGCTTCATCACTTGAAAACCCTGTTTTCCTGGTCCATTTTTAGATATTCGACATTAAATTGATAAAAACACTAATGTATCCTCTTCTAAGTCATTATAGCTTTACTGCATCTTTGGGTAGTATTTGGCTTAGTTTGTGTATGTTTGGATTTTTATTGACTGATTTTCCTTATAAATTGTACTAGAATAGTGATGGTCTCTATTTATCCCACTATTTCCTTTATCAAATTACTTCTGTACAAATAAATGGCAGTACTTTATTTTTTTCCCACTCATTATTTGTATCCATAAGTTCAATGCAGAAATAGTAAGGCTTGCTTAGAGGGTATTGCAATAGATCTGTTAAAGAGTAAGACAGGAGGTGCCTCTCACACTTAAATCTGAAAAAAATTGAATTCAGAACCATGTTTGGCCTCAGATTGTGGATAAATGACTATGAATCTGCAATAAAACCTGTTTTACCATTTTATTAATTTCTTTATTCTGGAATTTTTAAATGCTTGATCTGCTTGTTGTTTTTTTTTTTTTTTGGTATATACTAAATATCTTCATGATAGGTAAATATGAAAATTAAAATGCAATTTCAAAAAAAGCAAATAAAAAAAAATCGTAAAAGAACTGGTAGCCTACTTTCTTTCCAAGGTTACAAATTCAAAAACCTTTTACTGAATCGAATCACCTACTCTGTTAATAAGTCATCCCATTTCTTTATTGCCATTGTAATTTTGTTGTTTGTGCCAATCCTTTCAGCTATCTTGATATTTCTTCTTCTGCCATAATAAATTTATAAAAAGAAAAGAAAAAAAAAATTCTGAAGTATATAGGAGAGATAATCTCTTGTAACTTGAAAAAATATTTATGAACAAGAAGAATTATCCATTGGTTTAGTTATTAGGGGGAAATGCATAAAGCATATGCATTATACTAGCTTTCTTTCCTCCAGAAAATAAGATAAAAAAAAGCACAGTGAGCTTTGCTTTGTGTGTGTGTGTGTGTTTTATAAAGTAGTAGTCAATCGTTAACACTAAACAAAACTTTGTAATAATGCAGAAATGTTGATCTTGGCTTTTCTTTTTATTTTCTTCAGTTATTTCTCCAAACTAAATGCACAAAGTATAGAATCTCTTTCCTCCTCTGATGTCCCTGCAATCAGCTGTAGTCATTTCTTACCAAGACAAGAATTGATTTACCAAAATGATGAGGAATTTAAGAATCTGAATGAAGAAAGGCATCGTCTTGGGCTCTCTCCATTGATCCATCCTCGATATCAAGGGAGCAGATTTAATTTTAATTTCTCACGAGTTGCTGGTTCCTTAATTATTGAAAAGGAGGTAAAGTTTTGACATTTTCTACTTTTTTCCATAGCATTATTCAATAGCCAGAGAGGAAGGAAAATTTGTTTTAAGCCTGGAATTGAACGCAGTTCTTTCAGTCAATACACAAACATCAATCAAAACAGAATAACAGCTGCATTAAAAAAAAAAAAATTAAATCTTAGTATCTTTAATGAGAATTTTTTTCATTTAACTCAGTGATGGCAAATGTCTTTGTTCCCTAAATGTGCAGAGATTGTGCTTAAGCCTAAAGAAACATATACAGCTAGAATCTCACTACAACTGTCTTTTGCAGTATAACAGTTGATGCCATTTGTATACTGTTAGGTTGTTTGGAAAATGCTGGCCGATTTCCGAAACAAACATTTATTTGTGAAAAATTTAACACTACATATGTTAAAATTAGTCAAAGTATGATCCCTGAACATCTATGCGTCTCTGCCATCGATGAACAAGATCATTTATGCCTCGTCGATAAAAATCCACAGGCTTTGATGCTAAGAAATCTTTGAATCCAGTTTCCACCTCAGTTTTGTTGCTTAAAAAAGTGTTTAGATGCTTGAAAAAATGGTAGTCAGCGGGTGAAATGTCACTGTTCGATCAAGAAATGGATCATTAGAGTTTTGCAGAGAGAGCATCGAACACAAAAACACCGAACTCTTTGATTTTCATTGAACTCATATGGAACCCATTTATCAAGCTTTTTTACTTTACCAATTTGCATCAGATGATTGACACTGTTGAAATACTGACATCAAGTGCCTCAGACATTTCTCTGACACTTTGATGTGGGCTTTCTTCAATCATTGCTTTCAGAAGTTTATTGTCAAGAGTGCATGGCCATCCTCTACCTTCTTCATCTTCAAGGCTCTCATTGCCACTAAGGAATTTCTGCAACAACCTTCCTACTGTCTGATCACTTGTGGACCCTTCTCCCCATGCTCTGTTGATATTGGCGGCTGTTTGGGAAGCATTACGACCGAGTTTGAACTCATGCAAGGAAAGTAAATGCATTTCTTCTTTTTTCATCTTCGTTATTAAGGGCTTCAAACTTGTATGCTTCAAAATTGTACTCAGAAAGAAATTAAAGGCGAATTTTTAAAGAGTACACATCAATTATTAAGCATGTAAAATTTTGTATAAAACACTTCAAAAATAGCAATTACTTTCAATTGTTAAAAGCGAGTTGAAAAATCTGCCAGTATTTTCCGAAAAACCTAATAGAAGTTGCCCTTTACTGATATTCTTTGTTTTGCATCTTTTTTTTAACATAAAAACGTATTGGTAAAAAAAAATATACAATACGGTAAAACAGTAGCATCCTGGCGAAATGTTAAGTTGATTTTATTTTGTGACTTATTGTAATGCCATTTTGCAGATGGCTATGCTTCTAGATTATTATATCCCATTCATATTGGTCAGTGAGTTGAAACTAGGGTTTTAAAAGAACCCTAAATATTTAAATATTTGGAAATTTTGATTTTCCTTGTTATATTTATCAGCTTCTAATATTCATCAAATTTCTGATTTGTAGTTTGTTTCATAGAAAAATATAAGTGACTTTGAAAGATGTTAAAACAAAATATATTTTTAAAAGTTCAGATCCAGTGTTTACGAGTGACATCTCAAAACAGATGTTTCCCTGTAAATTGCTGATCATCAGTTGAGAGTAGTCACTGTAAAGAACCAACTTCAATATGAAGGTTAATAGAAGCGGCAGTAGGAGAAAATATGGAACCTCTAAAATCTAAACTAAAAACAAGAAGTACACAATAAAAACAAAATAAAGAAATTCATATGCTGGCCTCTGCCAGCCTCAATGAATTATCTACGTGCCTTAAATATAATAAAGCTTCTGAAAATGTATAAAACATTAAAAGTTCAGACCCAGTGTTTATGAGTGACATCTCAAAACAGATGTTTCATGGTAAATTGCTGATCATCAGTTGAGAGTAGTCACTGTAAAGAACCAACTTCAATATGAAGGTTAATAGAAGCGGCAGTAGGAGAAAATATGGAACCTCTAAAATCTAAACTAAAAACAAGAAATATGCAATCAAAATAAAATAAAGAAATTCTTGTGCTGTTCAATAAAAATAAAGAAATATATTTTTGTGCCTGTTCAAAATTTATTAGAATTTAAACAAATTAAGGAAGTACAAAATATTTATCTCAGTAATCTTTAATTTGTTCAGCAAGCTATGTTAAGCAAGACTATTTTTTGAGCAAACTAACATCTAAAATATACACTTAACTTTCTTTACTGCATTTTTCTAAATGATTTTGACATAATATCTGGAATATCTAGCTAAAGGAATTTCTGATAAAAGATAAAAGTGCATTTCTGCAGAAAAGTAGCATTGAACATATCTAACTTGTGTATTTTGCAGTCTCTTAACCCTTGTTTTTTTTTTAAATTCAACAAATTCATTTACAAAAACTTCTAGGGAACACGACTACGCCAAGCGGTTTTGTATTTGAAATAAATATCTGTAATTTATTATTACTGTTATTATTATTTCCTGTCATTTGTTGAAGATGTTAAAATTTATACTTTACTATTTTTCCAGATTCGTAAATTAGGATCTGTCATTCATGTCTATGGTCATCAACATCGAAACAGAGATCGTATCATAGATAATGTTCGTTATGTATCTCATTGCCTTGGTTATCCTCACGAGAGAGCAAAAGGACTAATTTGGGGAATATCTCAGTGGAATGGACCAAAACAGATTTGGCCTTAAAGTTTAAAGCTGCTTATTTGAATAAACATTATCAAAATTTCACCCAAACAACATCATCTTACTTGATTATAAATATTTGCTGTATCTATTTTCATACAGAGTTATTTATGTAACTTGTATATAACTTTATAGTCTGTATAGGAAGTTTCATTTGATCTCCACACTTTAGAAGCATAAATGAATTGAATGTACGTTGATAATTGTATGTTTGAGATAACTAAGAAAACTTAGTTATAACTCTTGTTAAACTATCAACTACGTTTCACTCTTAGTGTATTAGAATTGCTCGTTTTTCATTTATAATCCTAAGCTTCAGGAGATGTAAATTTTCTTTGCATTGTTAATGAATCCACTAATCTTAGGTTTAACATTGTTTTTGCTATTTCAATCTTTTTTTTTTACTTGTTAGATCATTAATAATATTATTTAGTTTTTGTGAATTATTATTCATTAGAGTTATATTAATTACTTGATTCTTTGTTTGTGATGCTTCATTTTGAGTCATTTAGATAGAATTCTCATTTAAATATTTGTGTTTTCTCTCTATTTTACTCTTCATATTGTTACAATCATAGTAAGAACTGGCTTAATTTCATAACATGTAACTTTCTGTTATGTTTTTATAAGAATGCATTAAGAGGTCATTGCTGCTTTGAACATTTAGCAATTTATTATCCATCGATACTGTCTTTTTTTAATTTTATTTACAATTACAAAATAATTTTGAGAACCAATACTGAATATTCAGAAAGATGGAGAGAAGTTATTGAAAGAACTTAAAACCCTGCGTTCCTTAAAATGTCGCATTTAATTTTCTTTTTTTTTAACTGAAAGTCTCCTTGTACTTCTAAATTGTAAAATCTGCCAAATACACAAGGTATCATCAAATTTTCCATTTACTCAAAATTAATTCATTTACAAACCCTTCATTTCAATAAATCCGATTGATTTTAACCACATCAGTTCGATTGAACAAATCAATGCAAACAAAACTTGATTAGTGAACATTTTTAGACATATTCATTGTTTCACTTCTTACTAGTATTGTCATATTGATGCGCATATTTCTTCACAGGCACTTTCACTGACAAAGTTTCACTACAAAAGATAGATTGCCTCTCCTTTATAAATGTGATGACAAGTTGCAAGTAATTCGAAAGCTATTGCGGGTGGGGGAACGGACACACAGACTTGCTGATTTCACTTTCCTTAGAAAAGTAAGCTAAAAAACTAGTACATAATAATTAACAATAGCTGATCAAACAGAAAATCAATAAAGAGGAAAAGATCATGAATAAGCAATGTATAAGATATTGTGTAAGCAATGTGTAAGATATTGACTGTTAATATACGATATTCTCTTTTTTTATGATTGGGTTCATCTTCTCTTAAGTTGTTTGCCAAGTTTCTGCAATTTACAATATCATTTCTTGTTACCAGATTAATACTTGGTGAATCTGTAACCTACATTTCTCCTTTTCATCTTCAACCAATAAACACCCACTATTGAATTTCCTGCTATTTCACTACACCATTTGTGTACCTGTTTGCTGCAGTTAGTGATTTGGGTTGGATTACTTCCAAATTCTTTATAGTGCACACAATATTTTAATCATGCATCTTTGTATTTCCGTTTCACTAGTTTCCAAACTTCAAAAAAATTAAGGCCTTGCTAGCGTTCAACAGCTCTTTGCTGTCATTCTCTTTCGATTCTGCCGTTTCTTTAGCCAAAGACCAAAACACAGCTCAAAATCACTAGCTTATGAAATTGCCAAGTTGGCTTTTTTTTATCTGCATTCTAGTTACCAGCATTTTTTTAAAAAAAGTAGGGTAACGGGTAAAATTTTTGTTTATTTGGACTCGAGACTAGCTACCACTGTAATCTAGTCTTATTCATAAAACTAGCTATAATCATCAGCAGTTCTATCTGTTACTATTTTAACTACACTAATAAGGTGACCATTTTTTCTAAAATGAAAAGGAGGAGGCAAATAATTTGAAGAAAAAAAAATGTTATCAGGGGTTTCAGGGGTATAAACCTATCTGTTCAACCAAAACAAAAACAAAAAAAACCCTGTAAACCTATCTGTTCAACCAAAACAAAAACAAAAAAAAAAACCATGTAAACCTATCTGTTCAACCAAAAAAAAAGGTTTTAAACTTCACATATCAAAAAGGAGGACACATTACTCTTCAAACATCAAAAAGGAGGACATTTAGGAGGACACTTCTCAAGGAAGGACAGAGCTTCAAAAAGGAGGACGGTTGGTCACCTTAATACTAAGGACAAACCTATGTTGATAATAGAGGATCTGTTACAAGGGTCAAATCACAAGTTGCTATCACTCAATACAGAAACTTTCATCTTCCTTCAATACAGTAATAAAACTGGGATAGTTCCCAGATGTTGTATTATTATTTTACTGTGCTAAATGATGATATGCTAAATGGGCACTTATGGTAGTAAATATTTTAATTTAATTGACTAAGGAGCAGCCTGATAGTGGGAACTCATGCATTAATTAATATTTTTATGAATAGAAATATTCCATTTGTTGTTGTTTTATATGTGTTAATCCTAAGGAATTTTGTTAATAAGATAGGTTTACAATTGTTAACATGGTTAATAGAACATTTGTTATTTTTTTTAATCTGTTCAATTAAACAACTTTCATATGTGAACAAATAATTTTTAAATTTATAAAATGCTAATTTAATGATTGATTCATAGATTTAGATGAAAATTCATTACCGTTCATTTCAGTAAGAAGCATTTCAACAGTAATATACACCTACACGTACCTAGGATTTGTAATGGAAGGGGTTATGGTGGTCGTAGTCATTCAACCAAAAAACAAGTTGTGTCCTTTTCTGGATGGGGGAGGGGATTACAAGAATTATGAGCTTTCCAACCAAAAAAAACAAAAATTAGAATTTTTATCGTGGCTGCAATTAGCTTAAATTAAAAACTTAGCTAGGTATTTATTAAAATGTATATATATATATATATCTACCTTCTCAAAATGGTAACTACGGAAAGCACAAAGGAACCAAAAAGATTTCGCAGCTCGAGCTGTCACCCACAAAAGCAATTCACAATAATTTTGTGGGGTCCCGCTTCCGCGAGCAAGAATGTTGGCATCTATGTTGGCATCTTCTAAGCCTATCATCGGTGGAGTTTGTCTGGCTGATGCATCCTAAAGAGAACAAACGGCCATCCCAGACTTTCCATGTAACAGCTCGAGGTGCGAAATCTTTTGTGGTTGCTTTGTGCCTTCCATAGTTAACATTTTGTTGAATTATTAGGGACGTAAAATTTGTTATTACTTAAACTGGTTAGTTTAAAAGCTTTGATTTTATGCTTTAGACAAATTCCTTTTAAACCTAGCAGAATGCAGGCCAAGGTTTTGACTTTTTTCTATTATTGTGTATTTTTTGGTTGTTTTTGCTTTTGTGGGGGTGCCGCTTCCGGGAGCAAGAATGGAATTCTTATATGTTCACACCTTCTGAGCCTGTCATTGGTGGAGTTTCTTTGGCTGATGAGTCCTAAAGAGGACAAAACAGCCATTCCAGACTCTTCCCAGTTACAGCTCATAGTGCAAAATCTTTTTGGTTCCTTTGTGCCTTCCATAGTTACAATTTTGTTGAATTATTAGGCACTAAAATTTGTTATTGCTTTTATTTCTCTTGATATCATTTTTTTTCAATTTTGAAAAGCATATTGAAACATAAAATAAAGCACTTATAGGCTTCATGGCAGGCAGCAGTGTTATGTTGATGGACGTGGCATTTATATAAAAATATATTAAAAATTTGTCAAATTATAATATATTTTTTGGAAAAAATATTATAATCTACTTTTTAGACAGAAATTATGACAGTTAACTTATTTTATCTCTGATATTGTTTAAAGACAAAAAAAAGTAGAGATTTTAAATTTCCATTTCTTTATTTTATTATCTTCTATTGTAAAATGTGAAACAGTTGATATTAGACATCTAATCCTACTTCCTATTCATAATAATTTCCACATACAGTAGAGTCCCGAAAACTCGGCACTCGATAACCCGGCAGTCCGGATAACTCGGCCACCCCTGGCAGAGCGGAAAAACCCTGCACGCAGACCCGTTACAAGTTACATTTATATACAGTTCATGGATTAGGTATTTTCTTAAGTTTATTTGGCCAGTTTAAGTTTGAGTTATAGCATTCTTTGTAAACTGTTGTATTCTCAAGCAACAAATAAAAGTATTTTATGACGAAAAAATCGTACTTATTCTTTTTTAACACCTTTCCCGATAACCCGGCAGTTTCACAAACTCGGCCACCCTTCGGTCCACATTAGGCCTCGTTTTCGGGACTCTACTGTACTGAAAATGGCCTGTTACATCACCAGGCTTTAAAACATCAAAGTCATATAGGAATTTGAACTAGAATTTGTTTAATACTGAAAGATTTAATGCCAGTAGCATAGCTACGAGGTGGCTTTTGTGGTTATGGCTAAATTCGAAAAAAATTATTTTATTGTTTTATTCTGTGGAAGGGGCACCAGAATAAGGAGCTTTTTTTTTGGGGGGGGGGATGTATAATTTTTTATTTGAATCTTGACCAAGCATTTTCCAAACAACACTACATAATTTTTCTTTTTCTTTATTATTTACTATGGTTATCACTCAAACTCTAAAATAAGAGAAATTGTAGCACATGTATAAAATACAGGACCTAGATTTCAACTTTTTTAGGCACCCTCACCTTCTCATAAAACAGGTTGTAAGAGAGCTCCAATCAATTGCCTGTCTTAAGCAGGGTTCTTTCAGTAATTAAGATTTGCCTTGTAGACAAGTTGTTTTTAAACTGGTAAACCACAATTTGTATTGAAAATGAAGATGAAAATAACTAAATTCATTTAATACATGTAAATTATTAACTAAAAATTGGGATTTAATAATAATTAATGTTAAAAAACTTTAAAAAAAAAAACATGCTTTCTATATTATATAATGATTAAATTATATAAGAATTATCTACATATAATTCAGAAGTAGTTGTATGTATGTATTTATATATACGAGTATACATATGCCGCCTAGCAGCTGGTCTTGATACTACAATGCAAGGAAGGACAAGTAGCCTTGGCAGAATATATTAATCTATCAATATATTATTGTATTGTCATCAGGCATAAGCAAATGTGCAAAATTTCTAGATGATTGACCGATGGGAATCGACTTAAAAATTGATTACAAGATTTGGCCCGGAAACCAGAATTGATAAAAGCATGGTAAAAATTAATAATTTTTAATATATTTTTTTTTAACTTTTCTTTTTTAATTTTCCTTCTTATTACTTCATGATTATGAAGAACAATCGAGTGGCAAAATGAGACTTGCAATTTTGGCAGTTAATATGGGACACTAGCAACCTTATTATTACAATAGGATAGCTTTGTAATTTAAATGCTTTCCATTTAGTAAGTTCTTCAATAATATTAAACCATTTA
Organism: Thereuonema tuberculata; assembly: GCA_023159025.1. Classification (NCBI taxonomy): domain Eukaryota; kingdom Metazoa; phylum Arthropoda; class Chilopoda; order Scutigeromorpha; family Scutigeridae; genus Thereuonema; species Thereuonema tuberculata. The sequence goes on along the minus strand of JAFIDM010000001.1, from coordinate 50,262,943 downwards.
GAAATTAAGGAAGAGGCTCCATTTGCTAATCATATTTCTTATCCCCTTGCTTATTAAGTTTATTTCTGAATGATCAGCTAGCTCCAGTATGGCAGATACAAAATGGTTTTTAGAATATAAAGACATTGAGCTAATGATTAGCGTTTTACAGAACTTGCTTCATGTTCATGTCTCATAAACGTTGTTTTAGTAATCCATAGTATTAAAAAATCCAATGATGCAATGCGATTGGATTTTATTCAGTTTATCAGGAAAAAAAAAATATCAGATTTCAGAAGAATAGACTTTTATCAATGGATAAAATTTCATCGCAACTTCTCAGTTCGTCTTAACTTAACAATTACAGCCTTGAATTATTTAATTTATTGCTATTAACAAAGTTTTGATTTTTCAAATAAAGGACATCTACTCCAAATTACGTTATTTAAAAGTCAGAATTTAATTTATTCAACCAGTTATTTCGTCTTCGGAAGAGTTAATGATTGTTTTCTCTCCAAAATGTTACTTTGATATGGTGTTTTGAGGAAATAAGCAGATGTTTTTATACTCACATCTCCATGTTGGAGAATTTTTATTGTCATGGCATAGGAAGAGGAAAAAAATTAATGAGAATCAAGTTATTGCACATAAGGTGTAATGATAATGTTAATGAACTCATTAAATGTTTTTTTGTTTTTTGTTTTTTTTTATTTATTTATTGTTTTGTTTTGTTTTTTGAACAACGCTAACTTTTTGGAGCAGAATTTCGTTTATAATTTTACTGAGAGTTCAAAATTTGCTAAAGTAGTCGAAGAAAGTTATATATGGAGTTCCTTCAAATTTCTTGAGACTATTATTATTTGGCTAGCAGTGAGTTGATGCCTGTTTTCTTTGCATAACCACAATCTTCTGTAAAATTAGACAGTCCTTCCTTTATTTTCCATCTATATTTTATCTTCCTGTGCGAAAGACTTCTTCAGGACATAAATGGAGGAAAAGAAATTCTATTCTTCCTCCTCTAAATTCATTATGAATACATTTGAAATTAACAATTTTTATGTCAGTCAAAATATTACGGATTAATACCCAAACCATTAGAGATCAAAAAAGTCTCGTTATTATTAATCCGGAAGCGTATTTTTCATTATTTTCGAGTCATTATTTGCAATAGATGATATCTAATGGTTGATTTAAAATGAATTATTATTTTATTGCATGGTTGATTTAAAAATGAATCATTATTTGTTAAAGACGATATTTAATTGTTACTTTCAAATGTATTCATAACGAATTTAGAAGATGGAGAATTTCTTCTCAATTTTATCTCCTGAAAAAGTCATTCGCATAGAAAGATGAAATATAAATGAAAAAATAAAGGAGTGTCTAATTTTACAGAAGATTGTGGTGTATTGTATTTGATATTTAAGTAAGTTGATATTTAGAAGATATGTTTTGAATTTCATATATTTGATATTATTACAGTTACTTCATAGAAGCAAGCAAACATCAATGTTATTGTTAACTACATAACAATAGTCTAAAAAAAATGGATTGTAAGGTTCAAGGCCTTCTTAGTATGTACATATAGCGCTGAATTAAGGGTGGGTTATACGTGCGGCCGCCCGAGGCGCTAGGCTTTTTGAGGTGACAAATTCGATAAAGTGATAAAAAATTAATTTCACTAAAATAGTATTAAAACAAACTAAATACCAAGTAGTTAACATTTATTTTGATTTATGTTATTTGAAATAAAGAAGACAAATAATTCGACTTTTTTTTTTTTTTTCTATTATACTAAAAGGCGCCGCCGACGTCAGCTGCCTGAAAACATCTTCAGACCCTATAAATATATAAATTTATATATAAATTTAGCGTTTTGTATTATGCGATTTTACAAAACTTGATAACATAGCGAATTACCCTTATTGAAAATTAAGAAAATCAAAATTGAAGCCTTTCGGATTAGAACATGTTAAGAAAGAATTTTAATTTATTCCAAATTGTTTATGAGGGGAAATGAATTATCGTGGAAGTAGGTTTTGGCTTTTGAATACAATCGGAATATTTGTATTGCTCGTGAATTTTAACTTACAATGAGAAGTGTTGTTAGAAGAAAAAGATAAAAGCAGCACCGTGCATTTAAGGCTGTTTTTACAAGGCGGGCTTCTTCCCAGCAAAGTATGCCAAGGATATTTAATCTCACTGAACAGCTTTCTTGGTTAAATCCAAGGCGAACGACTACCACACGCCCGCACCAAACATCTGTTCCTTTCTCAAACAGAATTTCACGCAGTTTTTGGGAGTTCCCTTTTTAACTTTATATTTGCTTCTTTTCAAAACGAAGGCAAATTTAAAATGATAAGGAAAGAAAGAAATAATACACTTTTCCCCCCGAAAGATTTAATATGTGGTCAACAATCAAAGGATATTGTCGATTTGTATATTAAAAGATAAGAAATGTTTGCAGGATTAGGCAAGGGACAAAATGAAAAAAAAATAAAATAGAATACAGTTATAAGTGTTTAGCCTATCCTTAGCTTTACAAATAACTGTTAGTCTAAAATGGGCATAACCTGACCAATCGATTATACTTAAATTACAACGTCGTATTTGGATTAACATTTCGCTGGTCCAGAATTATAGTGTTCTAACTGCACCCATTACAGTATTGAGAAAATGAACTTTGAATACTTGAAGTCATATTGCTACTTTGATTAAAATGTCAATTATTTCACACCTTGTACTTTTTCTGAGTGACTTGTAATAAAGTCACTCAGAAAAAGTACAAGGTGTGAACTAATTGACATTATAATCAAAGTAGCAATATGACTTCAAGTATTCAAAGTTCATTTTCTCAATACTGCAATGGGTGCAGTTAGAACACTATAATTCTGGACCAGCGATTTGTCTAACTGGTAATTGTTTTCATTCATTTTATGGCCAGAGGTTTACAAGCACAATTCAGAAACAATTGTCTTCTTTTTTTCGAAGCCCATCATATCATATTGTTGCCGCTGTCGATCAGCAACGTTGAATGGACGGCACCCAATGAACCTGCAGCTTGGCGGAGTGAAGTGGCCGACTGTGAAATATTGAGATAGTCACGATATTTTGACTGGAGGATGTATAAATGTATAAAAATAGAAGTACACATCATTAAGATTTTACGGATTCACCGTATTTCAAATAATGCTACACAAAACATTTTGATACGTATTTCAATGTACAGGCGGTAATAACCGGTTGCTTGACCGTTCGTCATTTGTATGAGCTCTCGTGACGCAAATTACAAAAAATAAATAAAGTAAAATAATAATAAACTGTATTGTTATGTGACATTCCTATTATGTTTACATCGCCATGAAAACGCAAAAAAAAAAACAATGACTAAATATTTGAAATCAAAATACATCTGAAAGAAGTAAGATTTTAATATTTATTTGACCTTTCTTTATATAGATCGTTACTTTATATATATGAATACAGTACAATACTCGTACAGTATATATATAAACAGTGGAGGGGGTTTTACTGAATTTGGAATTTAAAATTAACTTCAAAATAACGTATTCTGACAGTAAGATAGATTTTATACATTTAAAAAAAAAATATTGTAAATTTATAAAAAAAATAAGTAAAGAGAAAATAATATTCTTGAAATTGATAATTAAAATTAAAAGCAGTTTTTTAACTAATGAATGATGAATCATCTTTTTCATACAAATTAGACTACCATGAATACCATCAATTTATAAATGAAGCTGTTTGTAAATAGATTTGGTAGAATTTATCTTTTAACTTGAATAAATATTTTCAGTTTTGAACTGACTCAAACCTTCATTTCGTGTTTTAGGAAGTGAACGAATGATCTAAAATAATGTCTATTATTTCATTTAGGCATATGTAATTTCTTGAAAAACAAAAATTTAACGTCCATAATAATTTACTGTCCTTTTATGTTTTTTCGTGATTTATATTTAATTTCTTATTTTCATGATTCATTTATGTGCATTTAAATCTTTTTGTGTGATTAATTGACCTCTTTGTTGTTTTTTTATGCTTTAATTAATTACCTTCTTTACCCAACAGGCAGCAGGTCAAAGTTTGAAATTGGACCTAACTGCAGTAGTTTTTATTTGTTGCTGTTTTGTCTTGAGGTATCACAGACTTGAGCAAGAATGAGTTCCTTAACTCTTCATTCCATGTATATAAACCTGGCAACGTGTGAGTGGTAATAAGCACGAAACAGCTGTCGTAGAGTCTTGATGTTATCAGCTTCTGGTGTTCTTGTGAATACGTGCCTTTATTTTTATGTCTTAACACACTTTAAATTTCTTTTCAAGGACCACTTCACTAAATTCAAAAACTCCATGAATTTTAAAGTTGTCGTTGTTTTGTTTGTTTGTTTGTTTTTTCCAGCTATTTAGTGTTATAAAAAGAATTGATTTGATGTGAATTTTTATATTATAGAAATATATAAATATATATATTAAAGAAAAATAGTAATTTATAAGTTCAGTTAAACAAACGAAGAAAAAAAGTTTTTATAAAGTACATTTTGAAGCCACTCCTTTCACTGGGCGTAAGTACGACTTAACAATTGGAAAGTAAAAATGCTTTTAGAAAATATGAATTGATTTGTAGTATTTGCGTCAGAATTGCAGTTGCTATGGTAGGTAGACATTATTCTTGTGTTTAGATCAGGATTTCATTGATATTCTCCGCCTTTGACAGAGAAAATTCGAAATGAAAGGGTTAATGAACTAAGTCAGTGAACTCGAAGGAAAAACAGAAATAAGATTATTTATGACTCAAATACACGTTACAGGCTTATTAAGCTTCAAGATCAATAGGAACTTGTGTTTAAGTATAGGTTGTTAAATTATAAATTATTTCTATTGTTTCTTAAAGAGAAGAGAAAATAGGATACTTTTGTGAAATCTGAATTTGAAGTTAACTTACAAATTGATCAAAATTCAAGGATTATTTTAATTCTTATTGTTAATTAATTTTTACCCAAATTTTTCGTTTATTGTAAAATCCTGAGTTTCAACTGAATGCAGCATGATTGTAATAATATTGAGAAAATGTGAATGAATAAGTTCTATTATTGATTACATTTCAATAGCAATTTTTTAATTGATTGTTTATATTCAATGAAACAAGTAGTATTGTCGTTACTATTATTATTATTATTATTATTATTATTATTATTACTAGGTCACCCCCCCCCCCGTCTCCCCCTGGTAAGTATGAGATAATCCAAGAAGAAGCGATTTCAAGCGGTTATGGCAAAAAGTGATATTTTATTCCTTTTTGAATGAACTCATTATTTGATATCACGCACCAAAATATACAATTAGCCTGTGCTATTAAATAACAACAAATATAAATTCCTAACCTTATTTACTGTTAACAATTTGGCTTGGTGAGTCTGTGAATTTACAGTAAATTGAGTTTACAGTAAACAAGGTTAGGAATGTATATTGATTGTTATTTAAGAGCACGGATAATCCAAGAAGAATCGCTTCCAATGAAAGCGGTTAGGATTTGTTGAATAGTTGAGCAAATATGATATTGTATTCCTTTCATTATTGATAGCGCGCGCCATTGTTGGCGAGAGAACGCAACATTTTTAAGTTCAACAATGCTCATTTTGCATTTGTCGACTTCGCAACAATGAATCGCAACAATACAACAGGAACAACCGTTTTCCATTGTTGCACTGCGCCGAACAGACAGAGAAATAAAAGATTTTATATAAGATTATTATTATTATTATTACTGAATATTGATTCTTATATCCGAAAGTTTTGCGCGGGAAATTTCTTTTTTGTAAATATTCGTCTTCGCGAAACTGTGGCCTTTTTGATCAAGATCATTAACACACAGCAAAGCATTTTAACATTTAAATTGAATGTTGGACATTAGAATGAGCGTAAACCTTTTCTTAGGAATTAATTGTGAAATTTGCTTATGAAATGTTAACAGTGCCTAAATTAAAAGGAACAGAAGGGATAAGAGTTGATTTTTAAATATATTAGACAGTTGCCCGTCGCTTCACTCCGAAAGCCTCGCATATGTAACGGAAACAAAAAAAAAGAGAAATTATTTATTCAAAACAAAAACTAATTACATCAAGTAAAAATTAAAAACTTAGAATTTAAGTAAACTTAAGTTTAAGTAAAACTTAAAACTAAAAATAAATTAAAGTTTAAATTCTAAAAAATACATGCAATAGAATATTGAAATTTGTTTGTAACAGTCGGAAATTTGTTGCCTGGTAACGCGCGTGCGAAATTGCATTGTTGCGGACAGGGTTGACGCAGCAACAATATTCTTGTTGCCTGGCAACGCGCGTGCAGATTTCCATTGTTGTGTACAATGTCGACTACGCAACAAGACTTCTGTTGCTAGGCAACGAGCATGTGCATTATTGCGAATTTCAATTATTGGCGGACGTACACATTTTTTTCAAATATATACATTTTGAATTGCCAGTTCATTGAACGCTATTATTTTCATGAAGAAGTGGGATAGATCTTTTATCTTGTACATCTTGTGTTTATTATTTCCTCTTTTATCCTTATCATTTTCCATTGTTGTAATTTTAAAATTTTGCTGTTATAGTTATTTTATGTTTTTTCCTTCATTTCATATTATTTTCTTTTTATCCTAATTCTCCTTTTTATTTATCTTTTTTGATATTACTAAAGCGACGCTCCTCCAATCCTTCGTTCACTTGAATTATGGCGTTCGCTATTTTCTCCAGAAATGACGCGACCGATTTTGGTGATTTTTAGTTAAAGGACAATAAATAATGATCATTTCGAACAGAATTTTCATAAAACTTGTATCCTTCTCGAAAATTATCATAAAAAAAAAAAAAATCAAATCTTAATTTGGTCTTTGTAATCTGTTTCAAATTAGAGTAAAAAAAATTGCAATTGGACCGATAAGAGTCGGAGATGGTTTTATTTTAATAATCTCGAAAGTCCGTTATATCCTTGAGATATAAATATCAATTTGAAAATAAACTATAAATAAATAGTGAGCTTCGTGTTTCCAGTACACATAATGACATTCTCAGTTTTTAAATTTGATTTTTCCTATATTTATTTTTTTTTTCTATATGTTATTTGTTATTTTTCTCTTTTTGTATTTTGTTTTCATTAATAGATTGTTTTTATTCAGGCGAGTGATTCCTCTTTCTTTCACTAACCGGCCTCCGTGGCCGCGCGGTTGGAGATGTCGCTAAGACACTGGCCTCTCACCTCTTGAGTCCCGGGTTCGGTTCTCATGTGGGTTTCGTTGATGGTGGCGATCCGCGCTGGGCAGGTTTTCCCGGGGTTCTCCCGTTTCCCTGCATTTCTCACACCATCCTTTCTCAATCTTTCTCTCCGTCTGTCCTTCTTTCCGTGGGATAGTACAAACGATCTTTCAGGTCGACGTGCTCGGCAGTCATGCCACCCACTTTCAATTAATCTAATTTAATGTAACCGGCCTCCGTAATGTGCGGATTTTCATTTTACTCTGTATTATATCCGTTTAGTTCTATTTACATGTTATCTATTGTCTATAAGGTGTGTTCTTGTTTTTATCTACAGACATAACGTTGATTATTATTAGAAGCTAAGCAAGAGCTCACTCTTCTGACATCCGCTTTCTGAACGACAAATAATTCGACCATTATTTCTACAATTTTGTGAGTTTATTCGAAGTAGGAGGATGCCCAATTTTTTGTTTACATTTCAACTATGATTTCGACTTCGGAAGAGCAAGTTTTAATTGTAATTTTTTTTATATTAAAAAAAGAATAAATAACTTATTTTAAGTGTTGTACATTTCATACATTTATTTTGACTTAAGAAAAAGCGATAATTTATCAAATAATGTCAATCTTCTTGAGTCAATTTCGTTTGTTTATACAGCAGATAGTGCGTTTAGATCTTACCTAAACAGAAAAACTTAATATCACGTATTAATTATTAACCTCTCCCTTAGTCGAAAACGTGAAAACATTTCTCAATTTGTTTGAGAACGGAATGGACTAGTCAAAAGTAACGTCAAGTTTTCAGTGTTATCTGATTTTATTTCTGAATTATTTTAAGATGAGGCCGATGCTCAAGTACTTTGGGCCCCTAGTCGAAGAGCTAAAGCCCAGCCTGAGCCGATTCTTATTCCTGATTGTTTGTGGTTCTGATAATCTCGAGGATGAACCCAACCCTTCATCAAATTGGGACCTTTTTATTTTATATTTTTTTTAAAATCAACTGTGTCAGACTAACCTTCCGATTTCTACTCCGTCCTGTTGGTCGAAGAATCGCTGGAGCCTTTAATTCCCGCGCTCTCTCAAGCGTTTCCGACTGACCTGTTTGTGAGAACCTTTATCTTATCGACTTCAAAATTAATATAACCATTAAAAGGAATTAGGGTCATGAAAAGGCTCACAAACTAAACGTATAGACTAATATGTAAACATTTTTTTTGTAACTCTTTGATCAATTACGACTGTCAAATTTATTTGCCCTTTTGACCCTTCTTGGTACAGGACAAAAATATTATTTCAATTTATAAAAAAATAAGAAATTACAATTTCTAACCCTTCTAAAAGTAAACCCTTCACATTTTTTTTTTTTTTTTTTTCAGATTTAATTCAAGATGACAGAACTAAACTTTGATTATTTTCCCTCTGAATTAATTTCCCAAATAGAAAACTTCTAATATAAACAAAGTAAGAAGCACATTGTAAGCTCCCCCGCCCCCAAGGAAATACGTGAATAATTTATTAATTATATTTTGTTTGGTTATTATAACGTAGAATAACTTTGGCCTAGGAAGTCTTTAAAAAAAACTGCATACCAAATAAAGAAACTGTATACCAAATTTTGACGCTAGAAAGCGCTTTCGTTCTCCGCACTTACCTGATTCGCCTTTACGGCACAGTCATGGCCCCAAGGCGGCGGCCTTCCACGAGGCTGATGTGTTTGGGTTCATCCCGACGCCTGCTTGGATGTTTATTTCCTTTCCTGTTTGTCTGCTTCTTCATCTTTCCCTTCAGGTCTGAAGCCATTCCATAATGGTTTCCTGAGGAAGGCAATGGAAAACCATCTCAGTATCTATTCCCAGGAAATTCTATGGATACTTCTGGAGGTTCACCATGTTGGGAACTCTTTAAGAGATCCATAGGACGCGTACCTTCGTATCGGAGCTCTAAGTGAGATCTCTTTATCTGTTACATGAATGCTTATTCAGTGACTTTTATTCATAGTGAGGCAAAGTTCTTTTTTTTTCCTTCCCAGTTTCTGAATTATTTGCAAAAAGTTATAAAAACGTGCACGTATAATTTCCTAAGTAGACGTTACGTATAATGAAATGTCTAAACAGAACAAGTACTGTGAAAAGGCTTAACAGGAGTTAACCTGACGATTCAGTATAGAAGAATGTGATGCTTTTCTCGAATGTAGCATCCGAACTACTCAACAACTTCATTAGGATTTTTTGATAGTTTCTTTAGGTTTAATTTTTTAATCAGTAATTATATATAAACATACACAATAGTACATTGAAGTTGTACGTACAGGCAATTTTGTTACTTGCAAATCATACATTCTCTACAGCCACTCTGTTATTATAATGCATTTTAATATTTGTCCAAAACGCCCTTACATGAAGTGAATATACACGCAACAACAATTGAGGCGTTGACATGGGAAAGGTAGTAAGTAAAAAAAAAAACATTATTCAGATTTTTTATTGAAAAGGTAGTAAGACATATCGCCAATGGCGTAGCAATGGCAGTAAGTCAAAATTTTGACTGATGTAGTTCCTACGAATGCTACAAGATAGCACCTGTGGTAAGTAGACATGAGCTGGCAAAACTGTTTTTTGCCTCCCTGGAAAATTTGCTTTTCAGGACTTACTACCTTTCCCATGTCAACGCCTCAATTAATTTCTTAGAATCCTAAGATATTACAAGCTTTCATCAGACCAATGCCCTCTTCTTTCCAGTGCACTTTACAATGGCTGCTAAACATTAGTTCCAACTAACACTGTTTCTATGTCAAAATAAACTAAATATTTCTATGATTATCGTCTGTTTTCCGATCGTGAAATATACTGAATTTTTTGTATTTTTTAAAATGTCGCATTGATTGGTAAACTTAGTCGACAGCTGTACGAGTTCAATCGAATCGACACAGTCTCCTTTGAAGAAGAATAAATTCGTCTACGACGCAGGCTTCTGAAGATTTGCTTTAGTTTTTTTTTTTAAAATTAATAGCCTTATAGTCAACAGGAAAACCTTCTCTGTGAAGTATTATTCCGTCATTAAAATTGACTTTCATCTGAAAATAGATGGTGGTCGAAAAAAATCGTTTTATATAACAACAATTTCTGTAAATACAGTTTTAAAAAATATTTTAGAAACTTCTAATAAGAACTTCAGTGAATTTGAATGAAACTTGTTTTTTTTTGTAGTCCTCCCACAACCGTAGGAATGTATAATATTGAGTACGAATAATGTTAAGTCTGAAGCAAAGTACGTCATCGACTTTTAACAATCAATTCTAGCAAAAGGAGCTGCTTCTGAGAAATTACCATAATAAGAGAAATCATTTTTATTTCAATTGGCTAACTTCAAGTGTTGGGGCTAAGCTTCTTCATAAGCAACCCTAATGGTGAGCTTCGCTGCATTACAAATGTGTCTGGCAGGAAAGCCTCTTTTTGTAGATTATTTAAATTAGCCATTAAATAAACTACAAATATATATAGGGTGGCGCACTTAAAGCCTGCCCCAATAGGCATTTCTTTTTGTATTATTATTTTGGGACTGGTTTTATGTGCGCCACCCTGTATAATAAAAATAATAATAAAAACCAACGTGGAAAGAAAGTAATTGGAAAACAAAAGATATAAAACCAACGATTTACAAAAGTTGGAAATGAAAATAACGGAAAAAAGAAAATGGAGATGGGGTAGCCCAAGTGAATCGAGAAAGGCCTTACACTAAACAGATGTACTAAGCATATGTCCGAATTCGAAAATTAGATGTATCGTGAAATATAGAGAATACTACAAATAAAATACGCAACGAAACCTTTTTTTTTCCTTAAGAAATCAATTTATTAACTAATTGTCAAACATAAAAATTAGTTTTTCATAAAAAAAAATGAAGAATACATCTGACCTATATAAATAAAAATGTAAATGTTCGTTTGTTTAAAATCTTAAATCTCCGAAGTTCTTCACCAATTGCTTTGAAATGTTGACACAACGTTGCATTCAAATACGCGCGTGTTTTAATATACCTATTATATAGATATTACACCTGTTACAGGTAAAAACATGCTTTTTTTGGCAACCCAGGTGTGTGGCGCCAACCCGCAATATACCTGAGTTAAGCGGAGAAGCTACAACGGGCTGGGAAGTCGTATATTCTCCGCTCTCGATATTAATTTGCTAAATAAATAAAGTTTTTGTTTTTAATGCTATATATGCAAGGGTTCCGGAGGGAAGCGACGGTACCCGGTTAGTATTAAATATATTCCAATCAGCTATATTGCAACCTGCAAAAAAATGCTTCTATTATAAACAATGTTGTTGTCAATTGTAAATAAAATGTGATAATTACATACTTCGATGTTAATATGAGGAAATTTCATTATTAATTTTCATACTTCACGAGCTTGTTTGGTTTGAAGAACTACAGTACTTTCAAGGAGCTAGGGAGATTTAATTAGACTTGAGTTTCGTTAAGATAGAATTATGGGCATAATATTTCTTTATTTCTACTAAGCTAGCTATATTTAAAATGAAGCACATTTGTAACTTAAATAAGCAAGCAAGAATTATCGTTTAGCGTAACGGTTCGATGCTCTCATGAGAAGGAATTTCATATCATACAATTGCCCTTTGTTCCCATAATTCATTGCAGTACTAAAGCATAAACCTTTAGCATAAAGTTGAATTTATTAATACGTGAAATAATAGTATTTAGTTAAATATTGATTTTTTTTTCCCCCTTCATTTCATTGATACATATCTCCAGTAAGTCATTCGAAATATTTCAGAATAAATATTATAATGAATATTCAAATTCTAAAGCCTTTATTTACATTACAAAATAAATATGGCATTTCTCATAATAAAAACCTCTAATTCGAGAAATTAAGAGAATCTTAGCAACCAAAGAGTTTTTAATAGATATTTGTTCTTGGAAGAATTTGTTGATCTTCTGCGATGTTTGTTTATCTGAGATTAATTGAATGAAAATGTCTTTCTTGGTGAAACTTCCGTTAAATTAATTTTCAATTAAATCGTGGCTTAGCAAGGAAAATGGAAAACAACTATTTCATGCTCAGTACGAACTGAACTTAAGATTACTATGCATATTAACTTCAGAGTATTATTATTGTCTGTTTTGAAAAAAAAAATGGTTCATTACAAAAATTATTCTTTAAAATTAGAATAATTTTGTTTTATAATATTGTGTAAATATTTCTTCCCCCCTTTTTTTTTATTTTTTATTTACTTACTATTGGATATTAGATGTACATACGAAATAGTAACAAAAAAAATTGCTTTCTGTCAACAATGCGATTTTTTTTTTATATTTTTGCATGAGAAATATTATTTTTCTTATTTATGTCTTGAGAGATCTCCCGATCCATATCCTATGTTTTTTGTTCACCATTGGAGACATCAAAAGACGCAGATCGACTGCTGCAGTAATTCTTGTCGATATCAGAAACTTTGTGAAATAATAAATAAATAAATAAATAAATAAATAAATAAATAAATAAATAAATAAATAAATAAAAATAAAAAATATTAAAAACATATGCAGGTTAAAAATCAAAGAAATAGCTTTGAAATTGGGGAAAAACTAATTTTTATTTCAACTTAATACAAAACACATAAAAATTAAAATTTAAAATAATAGTATTAATAATAAAATAAAAAGTACAACATTTAAAACTTGTCATGCCTTTTTTTTAGGATATTCTATAAATTTGTAATAACAGCATGTTTTTTTTTATTATTATTATTATTTCTGTGTTCCTGCTTCCAGTTTGTTACGTTTTATATTAGATAAACAAGTAAATATTCATTGATAAAAAGAAACTTGAACGAGGATATTATAGTTTCGAAAAAAACTGACACATTAAGTTTATTTTAGTTTATTTAATGGAAGTGAAGTTGAAGTATCCTTGCGCAATTGCAAAGTAGTTCCACGAAATGATCCTTCATTGATAGAACTAATAAAATTCTAAAACAACCTTAACCTGAGCAATGTTGCTGTAACGTATGACAATAGGTTTTTCTCTCGTGTCTAAATGTAAATATCCTGTTCTACATCTCGTCCGGCATTAAAAATCAAAACATTGGCAGTTTTAGAAGACACATCACATTTTACTCTGTAGAATCTAAAGCTTGCGTAAAAATAGTTCCATATCATATTTCAAAATCTCCCGAGAATTGAACTCTTTTAATTATTATTAAATGATTTTGTCTAAATACATCATTAATAAAGGGGTATTCATAATTCCTTGACATATAACTGAAGAGGCTCGCAGCTCGGCTGTGAAAAAAGGGATGTTTTTTCCGAGATATCAATTAAAAGATAAAGGTTATTTGATATCTCGAAGTTTTCTTTCCCAGCAAGGCGCTGCATCCTAGTTCCATCGGCTGCCGTTAGGGCGCAGATGTAACTAAAATGGCAGTTTCGCAACGTGAGGAGGCGTTTTGCATCTTGAATACGCGAAAAACGAGTTCAGTGGTGACTGTGCAGCGATTATTGTCCGTGGATATCTGAACGAAGTTGCCACAACGTTTGATACAGTGCACACCCAGGGATGATCAGCCTTTATTTCGCTGGCTCCCCCCCCCCCTCCAAGGTCACCAGATCTGACTCCTTTAGACTTCTTTCTTTGGGGTACGTGAAAGACAAAATGTTCGTTCCCCCACTTCCTGTTGATCTCACCAAACTGTGACATTCTATCACCAATGCAATTGCATTCCGCCTGATGTCTGCCGGCTCACGCAAGGTGGGCGCACAGAACATTTATTAAAAAAAACTTAGTGAGTTTGTCTTTCATTTGATTCATTTAAATTTGTCTTTGAAAGCCCTTTTATGATTGTCTTTCATTTGCCATAAAGGGGCAAACAACCCTTTATTCGCCGCCGAGCTGCTCACCTCTGAAATGTGTCAAGGAATTATGAATAACCCTGTGCTAAAGATTAGAGTTTAGTCTGTATCTTCATTAACCAACTAGCAGTTTTAAGAATTCCTATCTACTATAATATATAAAACAAAAATCAATTAATACCTTATGTCCTTCAAAACTGTAATGTAGCTTGTTTTGAGGTTACGACAAGTCATATAATTGCCAAACGAAAAGAAAATTGTTTGTTATTTTTAGAGCCATGTAAAAGGTGGGTGCATTGCAATTGAGGTCTTATTTAAATATGCACGTTAAATTAATATATGCATAAAGAAATTAAGAATAAGATTAGAAATACGATGATGTAAATCAAAAATACAAAAGTTAATTAAACAAAAAACAAAACAAAAAAACTTTTTGGCGCCTAAAAAAAAAGTTTTGCATCCGAACTCTGAATAAATTATTGCACAGCTCGAATTCTTAAAGAATTGAAATTTATATTAATTAATATAATAATAATAGTAATAATAATAATAATACATCTTAGGAATTAAAAATAAAAGTCAACTCATTTGATTTCACCATAATATAAAATCCAAATTCAGTTTTCAGTAAAGAATTTTAAAATACAAAATTACCAGAAATGATTAGAAATATATAAAGAATCACCTTATTATACGTATTAAAATGAGCTTGAACTTTGAGACACAGCATTAACCTCTCGTAGAGTTAGTAAAACGGCGTGTAAATAGGTCAATGTCTGTAGTCTTTAGTTGGATCATTATTATTCTGCCAGCAGCAATGAAGTGGACTTCCTCTCGTCACCATAAACAACACATCACCTGGGATATCCCGGAAATATTATCTTTTAATTTCCTTTGAGTTTAAAGCAGAAACTTTACAATGGAGCCTTGCTGTAACGAATTCAAATGTTAGTCAAAGGGAATGGAAGAGTGTTAACCTGTTGATGATTTGAAATCACGAGTAAATTTATAGAAGGAGTATTTTGTTATTTAGTTGTTTGTTTGTTTGTTAGTTTTTTTCTTCACTATCGTCACAGAATGTATCTGAATTGTATAAACTGACTTGGATATAACGTCTTAAAGAAATCTTAAATTATTTTGTCGTTTTATTCGAACTTTGTTAAAAAATAAATAAATAAACAACAATTTATAATATTAAAAAAATTGTGCGCGCGTGCGTGCTGACCTGGACCAACATTTGAATTAGCACGCTCGTTGCAACAGGCATATTGTTGTTTGATTAATTCTATCCGCAACAATGGAATTTCGCACACGTGTTGCCAGGCAACAAATTTCCGACGGTTAAAAATGGATTTCAATATTTTATTGCATGTATTTTTTTTAGAATCTAAGCTTTATTTTTAGTTTTAAGTTTTAGGTTTTTAGTTTATTAATTTTTGTAAATAAATAAAATGTAGTTTGTTTTTTTGTTTTTTTTTCCGTTCTATATACGAGACTTCCGGAGTAAAGCGACGGGCAGCCGTCTAGTAATTATTAAAATATAAAATAAATATTGCAGTACGTTAAACCTTCCCTTGCCTTTTTACTCTTCTTTCTTTATAAACTAGGCTTATAAATTCGGTAGGTCTGTCTATGTGATTGTTTCTGTATGTCTTCTCAATAACTTTTGAGTCTGCGAATGGATCTTCTTGAAACTTGATATGCATATTTACGGATAATAGATGAGTTATATTTTTCCGTGTGGATTCCTATGGCAAAAAAAGGTCATAAAAATCTTTAGACACGAAACATAAACAAATAGTGAATATCTGTTGAAATTCCAGCAATTCATGTTGAACTTGTGCAGGCTTTAATTTGATTGAATTAATTGAAACTTAAGTTTCTTTACAGTTTTAATCTCTATTCAGCAGATGGGCATTTCGAAATTACGTTTGTGCTTGGGTTATAATTAACTAATACGGAGACTTCTTATTGTTTTCTCAATTTTAAAGAAAATGAAGAACATGACATTACAGGAAAGAAGACTTTACGTTCGTTCAAGAACTCCTTTTATTTAATCGTTATAAGTAATATATTGGCTCTAAAAATTTAATAAAAACAACAAGTCTAAAGCTCGCGAACACCATGCAATTTTTCAGCAATTTAGTCGTCCGATTTTGACGTCACGAGCAGTTTTGAGCCAGTCTATTGATTATATCAGCTCGTGACGTCAAAATCGGACGACTAAATTACTGAAAAATTGCATGATGTTCGCGGGGCTTAATGTATATCAGATTTTTCATTTTTTTTAATCGTTCTGCGATAGAATTAAAACTATTATGGCTATGATTTGGAAATGATCAATACCTTGATAGCGACACACATTTCAGTTGGATTTGTTGTTTCAGATCAGAAGTAAATATTAGAGGCAACTTCGGTTAAACTCATTGTTTATCCCTACGAGACAAAGTGGGACCTCTAAAAATAAGAAAATTAAACAAATGACCTGTAAAAGGGAAGGACCTTACCGAGGCCTCACCATTTACGCCGGCGGCCAAGGAATTAAATGGGTGCATAAATTAAACAAAAAGACCAAGCTGATGAGAACCGAAAGCGTGAAATATATCCTCTAGAATCCACTTATGAATACAAGGTCTTATTTATTAAAATTAATAAAATTAAAAAAAAAATTAACGTCGTTTCTATTTTATGAAAAAAATAAACTTAGTTTGCAATCAGGATGTGGATATTCGTTCTTTCATATTTTTTCTTTGTCATTCAGGAGGGGTTATCAGCCTTGCCTTCTCTACCAGTCCTTTTCTAATTGTAAAGTCTCTCTGTACTTCCGTGAAAGTGTCTTATTCGCTACCTGATATCAATACGCAGGTAAACACCGACATTTCTCCCGCAGACCTTCAAAAAAAAAAAAGTCTTTTGAAGCCGTGCCAAGGTCTGAGAGAAAAGAGCAAGTCCACGCCCACTACTGAGGTCGCGTGATACAATACCGCATCACGAAAGGCACAAGTCCCTACACGCCGCTACAAAACTGTACTAAATAGTATTTTTCATTGTCAAAGTCGAAAAAATACCAAGTCTGCCAATTTAAAAGCTTAACACAACACGAGTTTTTACATTGTGTCCATAAAATATAATAGACACTTTTTTTTTTCGTATTAATTTAAATGAAAGCGTATATTAATTGTAATGGACGCTTTTTTTTCCGTACGTATGTTAGGCCTAATATTTAAAAAATGTATATATAATTATTAAAGCAATTGGTACTAATTAATTAAAAAAAAATTGAAATTTCGGTCATGTTTTAGTAAAAATGTGTTTTACATATTTAAAAAGATTAATTAATTATTTAGGGAAAAATTAAGCTAAAACAAATCATTATTTATAAAATTTTCCATTTCGTTTCGGAGTTTTTGGACATTTTCTTCGACAAACAGGACCGAGTTTTTCAAGATATTTATTCTTATTTTTTTTAAATTTATATTATAATGCAAACTTCTATCATATTTAAATAGTGTCCCGAAATATAATGGAAAATATTTATATAAGTCAAAGTGAAAAAAAAAATATCTAGCAACAGCTGTTGACGGGAATTTTATATCCTGTTTATGATTATAATTATTAAATGAAATAAATAACAAAACGATTATTATTATTATGAATGTGTAATCTGTAATATTTTTTCAAAAAGGATATTAAAAATTTTATGGAAACAAAAAAATTAGAATTAATAAATAAAGAGATTTATTATTCGTGTTATTTATATTAATTAATATTACTTAACTAATACTGTTTTATTCATTGTTACTATAATAATTCTAATTTATTTTTTTATCTCAAATTATACAGTCTATGCACCTGATAATTTTATGCTCCTAAGCCCTATAGTTTCTGAGAATTAAAGCTTTATAATTCTCCATAGAGAATACATGGGAATTCACGATATTGGTTTACATTGCACGCACAGTATTCTCTCAAAGATCATTGTTAGATGGTTAACACTGACACTGTTTATACTTTCTTTCTATTGTATTGCTTTATCAATGCACAATAGCAATTACATATCACAATTACGATGCTTTAACATAGAGAGAAGGCTTGTGGCCAATATTATTATTCAGTAAGACGCGTCCTCTATCCCGGGATCCCTTTCATAATCACAACGGTTTTGAGACTCTTTTGGCGAGATCTATCTACCCATCAAATTTCATTTCTCCAGCCTTTGCAGTTCCTGATTCGAAAATGGCGTCAGACGGACACACAAAGCGGGAATACAAGGCACACGTTCGCATAGGAAACCTAAGAAAAACATGGCAGTTCAAACCTGTTAGCCTTCGTTAATCTTTTAACCTGTTACAACTTGTTCTCAGTTTCGAAAGATGTAACTGTTAAGAATCAGTGCTATAGGAAAGAAAAAAAAACAACTTTCATTATCTAAAAACATCATAATAAGAGGAAAAAGGAAAGAAAAGGAGCGCAATATCATCCTTACGTAGGGCGTAACGTCTGTGGAAAGCAACGTCTAATTGAAATAAGGAATTAATCTTGACTGCTGATGTCTATCAATCCTTGTGCTTATTAGAAAACCGCTTATTAAATGATATTGAACCAGACCGCCTTTTCCTAATACTTAGAAATCCAAATGATAGATGAACCAACTCCTGAAAAGCTGTAGACGTTAAAACACATCTCCGCCATCAACAGAACCCATTATTAAATCATTAGAACCAGTTAGAAGGTTAACTCTGATTGCCTCATTTGCAAACCTGCTCAGACAGTCCAGACCTTGTTCTTTCGGAAGAAAAAAATAGAAGTTATGTGAATCCAAAGAGGAAATATGAATAAAGAATGTCTAAATATAGTGCCTTCAAATTAACAAGAAACTTTCACGATAAAATTTTAATAAAGATTAACTATTTTCTTTTTTGTAAATAACATTTCCGGGTTGCTTTGTTATTCTCTCGTCATAAAAGAAAAAAAAATAAATAACAATTTCCTATGTTCAGCCATTATGGGAATACCATTAATTTGAGATACTACAGAGAATGTTTCAGTTTCAAATGTAAAAGCGTTTTAGGCTTTCACTTCCTTATTTTATTTGAAATAAAGAAATATTTATAAACACACAAATGTTCAATTAAAAATTTTTGTATTTAAAATCTTAATAAAAATAAAATATATACAATACGAATAAAATTTTTTTAAAAAAGGTCCTTATTTTATTCATAAAAAAAAAAAGAGTATTATTGAATAGCTAAATATGCGTAGCACGTTAGAAGTTTTAGTTTCGCAAATTACAGAAAGTATTTTTCAATCGCTTTCAAGTTATGGTCACAAGCACGAATTTATATTTGTATTTATTTTTTTTAAATCGTCCTTGATAATATAATAGTTATTTTAAGGTTGCCAAAGTTAAATTATTTTCATTCAAATAGAGCTTTATGAATTTCTTTTTTTATCCTATCATTGGAGGACATGATTTTCTAATAAATTTATTAATATTTTAAATAGTCACCAATTTATTTCAAGATAGCCAATGAAAATAATTTTGTTGGACCTTAAGGGAACAAAATGTTGTACTACTCCCATCTTTTTATTTCATTTCATAATTAAATTGCTTTATATTACATGAAATGAAATGAAACAACAATTTTTATGACTGCCTCACAACTGAATCTTAATTATTTAATGAAATCTATCTATAATTCAGATTAATGTAGAGTTTCTAATGATACTTCAAACATTTTGATTTATCTAAATCATGTGCCAGATCATACTTTAATTACAGTTTTGGTCCTGAAATATCTTTCTTCGATGTCATACTCGTTTTCACTTCTATGTAGTCATTTCGGAACTGTGTCATGTGACTAATCATATGTCAGGTAAATCTCAGATTCAGACTCACGATTTAACAATTGAGGATTTTTGTATCAAAATTATTATTCATATATGACGAAGTAATTTGTAATTTCAAGAAATTACAAAAGATAAAAAAACCTATCTGTAGTGTCAAAATTCGTATTCTTTGACGCCTTTAATCACAAGTTGCACCGGAAGTTCACTCTAGGTTTATTAACTCCTAGCGCCACCTTGTGGAATCACACCGGAAGTTAACATGCAATTGTTTGCATTCCATCGATTTCAATGACATAAATCAGAAGCTACTTATTATTATTTTTCTTAAGCTTTGATGTTGAATTGATAAAAAGGCAAAGGTAACTTTCTTCACGTTACATAATTGACAGTATGAACTTAATTACAAACCAATAAAAGCAAATATGATATAAAATAATTGCTGTCTATTAAATAAATTTATGTATAAAAATTTGAAAAACTTCAGTGAAACTTTCGGCTTAAAGATTTGTATTTTATTCCAAAAAAATAAAAATCCCATATTTATTTATTGTACAGTAATCCTTTCCATCGTTTAAGGTGGTCAAAACTGATCAGTCTGAATTCAGATCGCTACCATTTCTGGTGCAGTTGCCAAAACAGAAGTTAAAACTAGTAAGGATGATAGTTGCATCATCTGATGCAATCTCCATTCGAACATTACGCCGTATTCATGTCAGACCTTCTACCGAGGCATCAGCTGAAATTCAAAGATATTTCCAATAGGGTTTATGCCGGATAGCAGCATATCAACATGGAACTCTATTAAAAGGTGGGCAGTTTGTTGAACTCTAGAAATAGTGTTTCGCATTTACTTAACTGATAAGATAAAATTGTGATATCATGATTTTGCACAAATTTATGTGTTATCTGTGTTTTGCGTATATCTCCTCCAATATATATTGTGTGAATTTAAAACAATTGTTATATTAATTATTTTTCCAGTAACGATTATTTACCATTAATGTTAACTTTTCAACTTAAAAAAAAGTTGAAATTTCCTGATAAAAAGTCAATTGAATAAAAGTAATCTTAAAACTAAAGAAATTTACATAACAAAGATTCTGGAAACATCTGGATCACGGATGCCCAGCCCTGAAAGTTAAGTTTCCTTTTCTCTTACATGGTGATCAATCACTGGCGAGACTACAAATTACTGCCCCCTCGCCCATTTCCTTACACCCAACCCATAACCGAAAACAAATGGGTTCCATTTATTAGAGAAGCCAGAATCTGATCAAGTGGGGAAGGGCAATTACTCTGCAAGAAACAAAAAAAAAAAAAAAATAAGTGTTTATATATTTTTATAATGTGTAATTGTTAATTGTCAATAAATTATGCATTTATCTACAATTAAATGTTTTCGTTTTATTTAATATGTGTATATAAGCAATTATGTTGGAAACCGAGCTGAAGGTGAGATTCCCAAATCTTCTATAGTTGCCTACACCACTATGTTATTTATGTATCTTATAAAAGGATCCTATAAGTCTGCGTACGTTAGATTTGCTGTCATTTTTTTTTTTTGTAGCAATAAGAAGCTATTTTTTTTTTTTTTTTTTTTTTTTGTAAACCGCACTAAAAACACATTAATTTTTAATTATATAAATATTTAAAACTTTATTATTTATTATATAAAATGAATTTTCTTCTGACTTTTACCTACGACTTTAAATAAATGTTTAAAATCTCAAAATAAATATTGTAATACTTCAGTATAGAATGCTGGGTAAGTGGAAGCAGCTGCCCAGGTTGCACAATGGATGACAATTGCAATTACATTTTTAAATGTTTGAAATATAATTTTCTAAGATAAACATTTAATAATTGCAATTGTCATCCATTAAGATATATTTTTTTAACAAATAATGTCGTTAGTTATTATTTCTTCGTTAATGTTTCAATAATTGCGTGATACAGTCTTCAAAAAAAAAAGAACTCTTTTCGAATAATAAAATGATGTAATAAATTACGTCTTTTTAATGTCACAGTACTATTTCATTTTTCTTAAATTTCATTTAGGCCCTACCTATGTTTTATTTGAAGATTGATCTATTAAAATAACAAAAGAAAGTGTTTTTATAGTTCAATATATTTTTAGAAGGTCAAAATAACGCGACACATTACAAGTAGGATTTAAGAAAAATAAAAACAAAACTCTCCCAACAGAATCATCACTGATTCTGGATTGTTTGTTTTTTTTTCTTTCGAAAAGTTACAATCTTTGTTCAAAAAAAGTATTTATATATATTAATATTATAAACGTTGGTTTTAATTTTATTTTATAGCAAACAGGAAAGATTCTGTTGTCATCCTTTTGATATTCTTGGTTTGTTTTCTGTTGATATAACATGGTTCATCGCTTGTTCTTCTATAGGCTTCGCGTTGTTGTCCTTGAAGCTTCATTTACATTCGCGGAAGTGATAAGAACGACCGGGGGCCTGAATTACGAATCTGGTTTTTGTAAACGTGCAATTATCTGGTTAAATTACATGTTAATGCTGTTCGCTCCATTATCTGAATATGAATTTATGCTAAAAGCCGAACGAAAAAGAAAACGATAGTAATTGTGTATTTTCATCGACTGGCAAAAGGACCCTAGGTATCCATTGTGCTCTATTACAAAATGAGTCATTAATTTCCATAGATTTTCAATCCCAGATTTGTGGAAAAAGCGTCGGCGTCTGTGTTATTTAGTTATGTAAATATCTTGGAGCTCACACTAAGCAGTAATTTTTCGTCCTTTTTTTTTATTATTTTTTTTTTTATTTTTTTAGAATTTAGATGTATTGGTTTTACATAAATGGAATTTAGATTTGAGTTGACCAGAATAGAAGATTATTTATTTATTTATTTATTAAGTTATATCTTCAAAGATATTTTAAAGCTTTCGATTTCTTTTGAAAGTTTTGTATTAATGCGTTAAATGTACCCGTGAAAAAAGTAATAATAAACTTCCCGCACACTTTTAAACAAAAGGACAAACATAAATCGATAAATGAAAGGAATATTCCAAATTACTTTTAAGAGGATTTTTAATCCTTAAAAAAAAAAAAATCTAAATTTCGAATAGGCCATTTCAATGTTTGTGTACTACTAAAGACAATTTAAAGCTTTCCTAAGCATAGAATAAATCATATGCATAAAATATGGCGTAGCCGTTAGGTGCTATCAATTTATAGCTCAGCTGAATTTAGTACCACCTTGTGACTGTTTTTAGATTTTGAGGATTGTATTCAGATAATTAGAAAGCTCTTCCCATCCAAAAAATAAGGGGATGTAAGGTCAGGTGAACTGGGAGGCCACGAACTTCCACAGTTATAACTGATTATTGATTTTCCGTTCCGCATCGTCATTAGTGTTTGCTTGTTAGATGGTAGTCTTGAAGATTACGATATCTTCAGTGTTTTTTTCTTTGCAAATGAGATGGCCCGTTTATCAAATTTGCTGTATGTCATCTTTAATTTAGAAAACCATGTCTTGAGAATAATATCAAGAATAAATTAGCATTCTTAATATTACAATTCGCAGATCACAAGACCTAACTTGAATTACGTAGGGATACATCAAGTCAGTTTCCAGCCAAGGGCAGCTTTTCCAGATGCACCACTTCACTAATGTAACATCAAAAATAAGTCAATGATTAAATCGGAAGACTTTTTTCAAAAACTTCTACCATATTCACAAAGAACATATTCTAATGAATCTTTATATAACAAATAGAGGTCCATATGAACCAATGCTTACGTATCTAATACTTTGTTTCAGCTGAATTGGTATGATTATTGCACACGTGAAATTAGCAATGATATTTTTGATTTTAAAGAAAACAAAGTTACACGATTTACTAAGAAGCAAAACATTTGTTAAATTCTGAAATTCTCCCGTTCTTGGACGGACTTGATGGTGATTCAAAATCCATGTACAAACTTTAAAAAGTAGGTCAGGAAAACAAAAACAAACCGTATTCGTAGTGGAACGTATGTCCGCAAACGCCATCCAAATGCGCTAGAGGGCGCTGTTTGGCATCACATTAGTTGGGCAGTGTGAGCCATCGTCATTTGAGACATTGGCTTTGTACGAGTAGGATGTATCGCTTCACTAATTCTGAGAGGGCAGATATGAACCTAGCCTATGGGGCAGCGAATGGAAATGGACGATTATCTCGTGAATGGTTCCCCAACAGACGTGTGCATCGCTGTTATGAGGTGTAAATTACTGTTGGTGAAAGGATATTAGAGCACTACTGTGAACCTATAAGTTACACCTTATTGTCGTAATGTAAGCATAGGGCTAATAAACTTTTTGTCTACCTTATTGTCTTTTATTTCTGAACCTTAATGTATCTTCTAGCACATTCCGGTGGCGTTTGCGGACATACGTTCCACTATGACTACGGTTTGTTTTTGTATTCCTGACCTACCTTTAAAGTTTGTGCATGGGATTTTGAATATCCTGTATATGCAAGTATTATTATATTTAGACTGTGGTTAACTATATCTGCGTTATTTTTGCCTATTAATTTTTCTTTTGAAATAAATTGGTTTACTGAAAAGTCACACCACTCGACTCCATAATAGTTCGATTGATTTGCAAATGATAATTGATCTTACGATTGCAGATGTGTTTAAGGGTGCAGGTGACCTCCAAATAGTTGCTACCATTTTCTTCTATTTAAAAATGTCCTTGTGACATAAGTAGCGTAGGTTTGATTAGTGGGATGGTCCTTCTTTTGCAATGAAATAATTTTTGCTGCTGGATTAAAAATTATTGGTAGTTATCAAAAAAAATGTTGGACCAAGACTGCGATAGAATGCAGCAGATATGGTTATTATACCTTGAACATCTGGAGAGATTTCTTTATCCACATTTCACGTGCCTTTGATTTTTTATGCTTTATTACATGATAATCAGAGTTTGCAACCTTTTTGTTGCACTGTTGTTTGATCGACTTCGAAGATGAGTTTCAAGATGCATCCATGATAAATAAAAAATAAATAAATAAATAAATAGAAATTTCACAAGTGAATAGTAATTCTGTTTTGGTTTCCTTTGGTTTTAAATTCGATTAGTCTTGGAGGAAATTGTGAAATTTAGGAAATCCTGGCCATTCCTAAGTTTGATAACTGATTGTGCTTGCCTGGTACATACTAATAATGAACAACGTGAAAATTTTGAAAGCCAGTATGGCCTTCTACAAATAGAACAGATCTAGATACAGAGCATGCCAAACAACAGGTTCGAAATGTAAAAGCCAAAAAAAATGACACTAATGTAGTAGTTAGGGAAACTAAGGTTTGCTCTTCTTCGGCCGTTTTTGTTACAATGCCGGAAGGAATTTCGTCTGCATAATTTTTCATTAGGGCGAAGCCGTGACTGTCGTACCTTTGGGACACAGGACGAGAATGACACCCCTCACTATTCCAAAACATAGCCACCATCATTTTCTCATGGAGAAAACGGATGATAAAACGCTGTTCTTGTACTGTGAACGCTGCCATTTCTAGTGTCTAAAACACTGTCATGGAAAAATGGCGTCACTAACTTCCTATTGACTGGACGATGCTGCCACTTGTCTCGCACAACCGTAAATAATGCTCGCATATTTTAAACCATCTCTCAAGTTTCTACCTGTTCCCAGTTTCGATAAAAAAAAAATAGGAGACATAACAAATTGAATGCACCTCGTAAAATAAGTCTGTAAAATAAAATTCCGTATATTCATTATTTTATTACAAACTGTTAATGTCCCAACGACCAAGCAGCAATACAGCCTGTAAAATAATTCTAATAATGTTTAAGGCACCAGTGGGGTCCCGCTGCATTTCTTTGCCCAGGGCCTACATTGCTGTTAAGACGGCCCTGCTCTTTCCTCACCTCTGTAATTATAAATCTAAATTATAAGTGTAAGATTTCAGGAAAGGAAAGTCTGATTCACGTTCTTTCGGAATTTTTGTTGATTATTTACGTTTTGTAATAATATCTGCTCTGCAACAGCTGCTGTAAATGGTATTACAATAGTTGCACTTCTATAAAATCAGCCATAATGTTTAAAAATACTTTATTTCAAACCTTCATTTTTTTTAAACGTTTTATTTAGATACAATTTAAGGATTTTTATTAAAAAAAGAAAAGAAAAAAAAATCAGCGCGAGTATTGTTTTATTTTTAAAAAACTTCCATTTTTAATCTCGTGAAACGACTCCGAATGTTACAATTTTCCATTATTTCTTTTCTGTTTATGTTTTAGAGGTTGAATAGTGAATTATTTTATTGAAACTCGGTGAAATGAAAACAAAATTATTTCGGCTTCAATGGAGGTCGACCTCCAGCAACAACTGGAATAAAAATTTCTTTTTTTAGGCCTAACCTTGGGAACAGTTATTTTTACGAAACAACTTTCCAATTACATTTAATCATTGAGATTATAAGGAAAGAGTTATTCACTTTCTTAAAAAGAATTTAATAAATATTTTATGGACGTAATTGTTTTTATTGTGATTTCTATTTTATGGTTTGTTTTCTATTAGGAACAATATAAAATAAATGGTGCGAAAATCCTGACTCTGTCATTTAAAATAGTTCAAGGAATTAATTTAAAAATCTAGAATTAAAAATTTTGATTTCTTTGTAGTTGAATGATTCAAGGAAGTGATATTGATGGGTGGTTTATAGGTCAAGGGATTAAGGGATTATCTGGCATCGTGGGGATTAAGACTGTTCCTGGACTCGAGGTCTCACCTGATTGGTCCTCAGCACAGGAGGACCGAAGAGAGATTGGCTTGGCTCTGGGAATCCAAAGCTTTTGTATATGTTCCTCTGTTTTTGTAAATAGAATAAGTCAGTAAAGTTAGTCACTAGTCAGTTAAAGTTAGTAATTAATTTGTCTCTAAACAAGATTATTTTAACAACACAACAATATGCTCAATTATCGGTTAGTCTGTACATGGTTGAGATGAGATGGTCAGAATCTCGCTCAGGCGACTTGAATTACTTAAAATAAAATCTTAGTAGGTACTGCAATATTAGGTAGAAAAGTAATTTAAAATTTTTAACTTAAGTAAATAATAATTAAATTAGCTTGACAATGCACGTTTGATAGATGAGAAAACCGTCGGTTTTTTGTTATTTTAATATGTCCTTCTTTTAATTAAGTGTGTAGGCTTCTTTTTATCGTAATTAGGTAGAAAGCTGTATTCACGTCGTTCAGGTTTGATCTGGTTGATATTGCCTGAATCTCAATTCGAATACCGGGGCCTGCATTTGTATTTCGTTATCTGTGTGTTTCCTTCTCATTCTCTCCTTTGGACATTGGTTGATTGCTCTTATTTGGGCTTGTAGAATAAATAGACCACCCTTGTGGTCTCAGTGCTGTTTAACATAGAGCAGAATAGAAGGTTTATTCATCTTTATCCCAGAACTGTAGGACGAAACGACGTTTTGATTAACTGCTTCTAACTGCAAGATATTGATGTGTGGTCGAAAAATAACAGACGAGAGTCGGTGTTAGAGCTTAAGATATACACACACACACACGCTTTATTTACTATTTATTTACAGTTCATATACATGTTTGGTGGATTCTCAAGATCTGCTCGGAGCTTCCTTTTCGGTCGGTCACTAGAGAGAGTCGATAGTTGATTGGCCTCCCGGTTCAGTCAATCACAAATGTCTACCCCAGAGCACTTGTATTAAGAGCCAAAAAGGTGCAAGCTGAAGCACGTTGTAAGCAAACAATGTTGAGCATCCGTCTGTTCAAGAGAGTGATTGGTGTTTTCTTTGTGCGATGAGCACTTTTATTCATTAAGAGTAAACCAGAGCTTAATAACAATATTGAAACTTTAGCACATTGTACGTTCACCCAAAGAAGATTAATGTTGACAAGAAATTTAACGTGCGTTAGAAACATTTTACAGTAAAATAAAACAAAGAACGCACATAACTAAACAAAACACAAATTCTCTGAGCTATTTTTTGTTATTGTGCTGGGAATCGGAGACAGTACTGTTTCAAAGCTAATTGGCCTCTCATCAGTCCAATCCGCCCAGCATACCTAGCTCAGTGAAATGGGACAATATACAAAACGGACAAACATACAAATCAATGACCCCTAAATTACAAAAACATCAAAACAAAATCAAGAATAAAAAGGGGTGAATAATTAATCCCCGCTAGCGGTTAGCTTAGCATCAAGGGATTAATTTATAACAAAGTTAGACAAGAAATTTAACGTGCATTACAAATAGTAAAATAAAAAAATAAAACAAAGAACGCACATAACTAAACAAAACATAAATTCACTGAGCTATTTTTTTTGTTATTGTGCTGGGAATCGGATTGCACTGGGCGGATTGGACTGATGAGAGGCCAATTAGCCTTGAAACAGTACTGTCTCCGATTCCCAGCACAATAACAAAAAATAGCTCAGTGAATTTGTGTTTTATTTAGTTAAGTGCGTTCTTTGTTTTATTTTTTTATTTAACTGTAAAAAGATTTATGTTGATACATTATAAGAGCTAACATGTCCGCCATGATATTAAATTTCGTGGCTATCTGCTGTAGGTTTTAATTATGCTACTCTGTTTTAATTTTCCATATTTTCTCTGAGCTGAAAGTAATATTTAGTTAACAGCAGCTAAAATCGTTCATTTTTTTTTTTTCTGAGACAACCTGTATGCGATTTATATATATATATAAAATCAAATACAAATACAAAAAAAAAAATTGTATTTTTAAATAGACATTGTTATTGTTCTCTATACGATCTCAATTTTACAGGTAGGAAATATCAAATATATACCATAATGAGAGTTAAATGGATTCCAAGTTAACCGAGCGATTTAAACAAATTATTATTGATATTATAAAGAATTACATTATTTAATCAAAAAAGTACATATCTAATTTTTTTATTGAAAGGAATACGAACACCTTTAATTATAATTTAAGAAAATTATTTTAGATTATTTTGAAATTAACGGTAGTTTTTTAGAGAACTTCATTTTGGAAAATATATTTAATGAAATTGTCGCCAGTACATAAAAATAATCAAAAAAAAAAAAAAAAAAAAATCAAGCTTCGGTGAACTGAATTCAATTCATTTTTGAAGTACAGAACAGTCTTATTTTTGTCAATTCATCCAATTTACATTGAGAATATTACAAATTGTAGAAACTAACTTTGTAATTCATCGATTTAACCAAAAAAATTTGATACATTCTGTTACTTAAATATCATTTTGACTTTTTTTTTCTTTCTTTCTAACATGAATGTCCTATTTTTGCCAGCAGATGGCGCCGACAATCCCAAGGTTAAATTTGTATGTTAACATTTAGAAACCGGTAAGCCGTTGAGGTAAAAATTTTATCAAAATATATACTGCGTACTTCGAGAAAAATAATCTCAGATGCCAGTTACCTTCGAGTAAACAAATTTTGTATGATAATCTTTGAAACGAGGTTTGTCTTTACTGATTGCTGTTTTGAAAAAGCTGACGGAATAAATTTCGAAATTGTGACTTTAACGTAATGCAGTAGAACTGTGAATGATACCTGTTTTGATATATTGTAATATCTGAACCCGGAAGGCAATTGAACATTTTTTTTTTCCTGAAGTAGATAATAGACGAGGCGATAAACAAATCTTACGGAATTACTATTATTATTATTATTATTGACTAGGCACTAACCTTATTTAACTAGTACTAGTATTTGCAACTTTTATAATATAGGCCATGACTATTCATCCACATAAGATACACACATATGTACAGAGTGAGTCAAAATGATTTGAACGATTTCAAAAATTTCACTGTAAAAATTGTATTGAATATTTTAATAAACGAATTGTATATATGGATACAGCAACTTTGGAATTTTTTTTTTTCCAGATCTCATAACTGTTCAATATGAGCACCTTTCATCACACGACAAATGTCAACATGGTACTCAAATTCCTCCCGAACGCGAAGAAGCATGGGTCTGTCGATATGGAGCATGTACGGAATTCATTGAAAGTCAGTGTTTCTGTGCCATTTCACAGACCAAAGTGTACCATTTTTCTTCGCAGAAAACACTGTGACGGGACTAACCTATCTCGACATGTTAACTGAATGATTGTAGCCACAGCTGGAGACCAGGATGGATTCATTTTTCCAGCAAGACGGGGCACCACCACACTGCAGTACGCCAATATCTAAACGAACGATTGCCGCAACGGTGGATCGGCGCTGCGGGTTCCTGCGATCAACAGTTGATGGCGTGGCCACCCCGTTCCCCGGATCTCACTCCTTGTGACTTCTACTTATGGGCTTATGTTAAAGACACGGTGTTAAATACCTGCCTTACAACAGATCTGGGTGACTTGAAGATGAGCATCCGTGCTGCAATTGCCAAATTGACAGACCCATGCTACTTCGCATTTGGGAGGAATTGAGTACCGTGTTGACATTTGTCATATGACGAAAGATGCTCATATTGAACAGTTATAAAATCTCGAAAAAAAAAAACTTCTAAAGTTACTGCATCCAAATGTACAATTCGTTTATTGAAATATTTAATATAATTTTTACTGAGAGTTTTTGAAATCGTTCAAATCATTTTGACTCACCCTGTATATATTTATAGTTTTATTATAATTCATAATATGTAACATACGTATTTCAATTAATATAACTAAAGTTATTAACCTAAAATTTAATAAGCTATTAGTAGCAAATAAGGAAAAGTTGTTGGAACTTTCTACATTTAACCCCCCCTATCGCCCAATTATTAATAAGAGTAATAAATAGGAAAAGATTTTGAGTAATATTTTTCCAGAACAAACGATAAATTTAACACGAATTTGGTAAGAAAAAGTAAACTTGGTTCTGATTAAGTGATATTAAAATGAGTCCACTTAAAGTAATTTCTTATCTTTATTTTAAGAGAGGATGTATTCTTTACCATCAGTGAATTGGTCTTTCCTGACTAAGCCTTCGAGTACCGGATAGTTCTGGCTGATAGGAATTCAGCATGCTCGAAACAGCTGTCCCAACACTCCTCAAAGGCTGTCTTATGCAATCGGAAATAAAGTTTATTATGAGCGTAATTATGTTGCACCAACTGTATTGGTAGCGTTATTGATATAAAAGCTAGTGGTTAGGAAATATATAGTTTGGTAGAATATAGTATGCTTAAAAATGCTCTGATTCGTAAGCTAATTAGCTTTTAAATTAACGGGAACGATCAGAAAATTTCGTTTCATTACAAAATAAAATAAAACAAAATCGTGAAAAAAACAAAAAAAAACAAACAGATTGCACATTTTGTTTACGCCTTGAGCTATCGTCAAGGGAATCTGGGATTACTGTTTAGTCCTTATTAGGATTCAGCAGCCAAATTTATCCATAATAACAATCACTGGCATCGTTCCCGCTCCCGGGAGTGGGATCCCACACAAACAAACAACAATAAGAAAATCACTGCAGTCAGTATAGCATCGAAACCTCGGCCAGCTGAATGCTAAGCACAAAAGGCATTTAATAAATGGGGGGAAAAAAAAAGGACAAGGATGGGGTCTTAATTCAGGGGAGTTTAACGTGTTTAAATTGTACCATGAAAAAAAAAATCAAGCGACGATAGCTCAGGGCGTGAATGAAATATGTAATCCCTTGTTTTCTTTTTTTTTTTTTCGTATTTCAATTTGTGCACGTTAAACTCTCCTATATTCCAAAACTGCCTTTGCGAGATTAAACCCCCATAACTACTTAACTAAAACTGCAAAAGTGAATTTAGTAATTAATGGCTAACTTTCCACGAAGCTCAATTAACTATTTTTTATTTTTAATGCATGTAACAGTATACCGAATATTAGTTGTAAGTCAAAAGTCACATACACTATCGCTTGATTCATAAGGAATTAAAATCAGGTGCTAAATTTAATACTCACAATAACTTATCTAGCAGTTAATTTTGAGTCGTCAGTGGTCTTTATTCGGTATTTAAGTAACGTAGCCAGAATTTGATCAGCGGGGAGGGGGTTTACAAAAACAAAAATAATATTTATATTTTTCTGTAGGCCTAAATAAAATGTTCTAAATGAAAATATGAGTAGTTGATATATTTATTTATTATTCTTTGTTAATTAAAAAAAGAACTCAATATGTTCTGTAAATAATATGTTCAATGTGTTCTTTCTCTATAGAAAAATTATTTATATTGGATTCGAAAGGGGTTTCTGGCAAAAAGTCAAGAATTAGTGTTTGTAATTTCGTTAAAAACAGTTACAATCTTTCATTATTAAAAATTTAAATCATCACCTGCAATATTGTTGTTTATTATAACAATTTTATTTTGGTGTTTTGATTGACTATTATTATTACAAACAATATTTTATTATTTTAGTTTTGTTTTCATTTCCATTATATCAAAACTTGCATTGTAATTCATGTAGTTATTATTATTATTGTCAATCTAATTCTATTTTTAATCTTTTAGTACAAGTGCCAATGTTCTTAATTTGGATATTTGTAAATGTTCTGTGGAACTTTACGGAATTGTTTTTAAACAAGTTTTGCTTTTTTTTTTAACTGTCAGCAGTTAATTGTTAAATAAAACATTATTACCATGAAGTGTATATATTTATTACTTACATTAATTAATATAATTTATATATAATTACGATTTTTCATAATTTAAATGAATAAGAAACAGTATAAATATAACAGTTCTTAAACAGCAAATCAGTTTTATACATCGTTACAGTTAAAATATAACCTAGTTATTATTATATGTAAGAAAAATAGATATATAATGTCGTATTTTATATCATCAATTCCTCTGTTATAACCAAGAAACAAAATCTGTGCATTTCCCCTGAACAACTATCACACTGACCCCTCAAATCACTTCTTGAACTCTTCGCCTACCACGTGACATAGGCGTGACATAGGCGTGGCTAAGGCTCAAGTTATGCTGGACAAACAGTAGGATTCCATCAAAATTGTTCAAAAAAATTAAAATAATAAAAAAGTAAATTCTTATTAAAATTTACTCTGCCGCTTTCCATTTTAGTCATCTTCTCTGTTAAACTAATTTTTTACTATTATTATTATTATTATTATTATCATTTTTATAAACAATATATATACGTTCCTATAGTTGGGTTTCCCCAGCTAAGTCAACATGGTGGGTCAAGGACCAAAGCACATGTTTGCAAGTGTAAAACAGTGTGCAACGGGGATTTTGATTGTTATCTCCATGAATTTCCTAACTATGAGTCTTGTGT
Source organism: Thereuonema tuberculata (assembly GCA_023159025.1). Taxonomy (NCBI): domain Eukaryota; kingdom Metazoa; phylum Arthropoda; class Chilopoda; order Scutigeromorpha; family Scutigeridae; genus Thereuonema; species Thereuonema tuberculata. The sequence continues at coordinate 50,229,664 of JAFIDM010000001.1, read as the reverse complement.
TGGCTGTGGTGCAGTGTGACAGGCATCAGACCAGTGGAGGACAGGACGATGGGTACAACACGTACTCGGTCCTGCCTCTCTGCTTCTGGAGTTCGTGTGCTAAGTCGGTGTATTTGCTGATCTTGTCTGCGTGAGTTTTCTGCATGTTCTTATATTATTATTATTATTACTACTAGGCCATCCCCCTGTCTCCCCCTAGTAAGTATGAGAATCGATTCCAATCCTGGAAGAATCGATTCCAATGGGTTATGGCAAAAAGTGATATTTTATTTCTTTTTGAATGAACTCATTATTTGATAGCGCGCGCCAGTGTTGACGGAGAGAAGCTAAAAAAATGAACATTGAAATTTAAATTAATCGAGTAGGCTAAAATTAATTAGTTATTTTCTTTTTTCTCTGGCTCTTCTCTCATTGCGCCACACACACACACACAAAGGGAGTGATAAGAAGCAATCATTTGAATGTAATCCCCGAGGCCTAATGGATGAGACGTCTGACTTCGGATCAAAAGGTTGCAGGTTCGATTCCCGTCGCGAACGTTTCATTATAGCAATTATTTCTATTTTTCACAGGAAATTAACAATTGCGCCGGACAGACAGACAGAGAAATAAAAGATTCTTGTAATATAGATTAATATTATCAGTAAATCTAGGATCTTAGATAAACCATTGTTTTCTTTAAATTCACACTGTAAGTAATCACCTTACAAATATTAAATCTACTAAAGCCAGTTTCAGAAAAAAGATCGGGAGTGACGTCATTGAACTAAGTTACACAGTATCCGTCAGCCCGAAACATAGTTCCACCTGTAATCGTTCTGCAAACAAAAGATTATGTAAGATATTAAATTACTTTAAGTTTGTACTGATATATAAGAAAGAGTTTAAAATTATTTTTTTATGGAAATTTTCAAACTAGTAAAAATCAATCTTGCTATGGTTATGAAGAACTTGTCGAACTACTTGATATCATGGCTGCTTCCACTAGCTCGCAAGTGTCTCCTCGAATATACAGTACTTTGAAGTTAATCGTAAAGGTCAGTCTTTGCGTGATCCTGTGATTTGACTGGCGAAAAATAAAAGTAAAATATATGTAATTTAAACAGGATTAATTAAAAAAACAAAAAAACAAAATAAAAAACTGGAGAGGGAGAAAGAAAAAAACAAAATAAAAAAAAAGACATGTAGAAGAATCGATCCAGCGAACCTTAGCATGGTCTTTTTCTGAAACTGGCTTTAGTATAAATAGAATTCCAGTTTCACTTAAAAAAACAAAAACAAAAAAAAAACCAATGAAATGTACAGTAATAATTACATTGCTTATAACAGAATAATTGATACAAAAGTTTATCCTGGTGGATTAAAGTTAACTAAAATTGTTCATATATAAAAAAAATGATTGATTTAATAGAATTCAAAATTATAGACCAATTGCAATACAACCTTATTATCATTAAAATAATTGAAACTTATTTATCTAATAAAATAAATGATTTTCTAAGTAAACATAATATTATTCATTCCAACCAATTTGCTTATAAAAAAAATAAAAGTTAACTAGTCTTTTAGAAATGTTTAGAAATGGAGATAATGAAAAACTAAATAAAAATAACTTTTCACTCATTTTATTTATTGATTTAAGTAAAGTATTTGACTTAATAGATTATCAATTACTATTTGAAAAACTAGAAAATATTGGAATCAGAGGAATTACTTTAGAAATTATTAAACAATACTTCAGAAATAGAAAAATTTATGTATTCATAGATCAAACTGTTAGTATGGTATTAAGAATGATATAAATGCAGGTATTCCACAAGGATCAAATTTAGGACCATTATTCTTTATTATTTGCATTAATGATTTATTTACTTACATTTTCAAATGTACTATGTTAATATAAGGTGATGATATAATTTTAATGAAGAATGAGAAAAAAAAATATTTAAAATAAAATCTTACAAATGCCTTTAATTACAGTGTTGGACACATGATAATATGCTTCAAATATGTTAATGAGGATAAAACAATATGTCTTTTAATACATTCTAGAAAGCAAACAACTTCTTTTATATCAGCAATATATTATTATAATCATAAATACCACAAATTACAATTTAAGAAATCTTAAGTGCCTAAAATTACACTATCCGAAAATTTTTAATAATTATGGAGAAAAATCACTCAATCTATTTACTACAAAATAATGTTAATAAAAATAGGTTTAATTAATATTAATAATTTTTCAAGTATTTCATTATAAAAAAAATATTATTGAATGGCTTACATCAATAATAATGTTATTGAAGTTTTATTTTTATTTTTTTGCTTTAATATTTCTCTTAAATATATTAATCTAATTGATTTTTTGGACTATATATATTTGGGATTAAATATTATTTTGTTATTTTTTTAATCACCTGTAAATATATAACTCACTTCTTGATTTATTGTAATTAATTGTAAATATTATCTTTAATTGCATATCATTAATGCATAATTATATTCTAGGATTTTTTTATTGATTAATTATTTTATATAAACACCATATACCTTGCAAAATTATAATTTATATATATATATATATATAATATTGCATGTCACAGATGCATAATTATTTACTACATTTTTAGATATTAACTTTTATTTATTATTATTAGATATTTATTAAATTTTATATATAAAACAATAACTGACTATTGTAAATATCCTTAACGGTATTTTACATATGTTTTTGTTTATTTAAAAATTTAACTTAATTAACTTACATAAAGTAAGCACCTGTTGATGGGATCTTTTGGGATCCTAATAGGACTTTAGTGTTTAACAAAAGTAAATAAAAATAATTATTATTATTATTACCATCATTTATTTATTTATTTAGTTCATCCCCTGTTTTCTTTGAAGCGATAAGAATTGAGGAATTTTCACTTATTTTTATTACTTTAAATAGGGATGCAATGAAGACGATATTACGAAGTTATTTTTCTTAAAATATAATGTTCTTCAAAAAGTTTGAATATTCAGGTTTTACTTGCACACATTCAGAATCCTAATTCAATACTAAATAACGATTGATCAGTAACATATTTTTTGTTTTGTTTTTTTTGCAAGTATAGATTTTTGGCGTATATTGTTGTTTACCTATCTGTTTCCATTTTTAGGGAAAACATATCAAGACACTATTGTGATATTGTAAATCTTTTTTTTTTTGTCTTAACGTAAGCTACCAGAAATAAAAATAAAAATGTAATTAGTACAGATATTGAGAGTTCTGTGCAATATTCTTGAACTGCAGTAATAATTTAAAATGTGACGAAACGAATTTCAAAATTAGATCCATGTATTTAATTAGGAGTTCTTCCCTCTGTCCCTTCTATTTAAAATCAGATCAATAAATCTCCCAATCCCTAGTCAAACGAATGACCAAATTCAATGGTGTAGTGCAGAAAGCTGCCGTCAGATGGCGGAAGTCGTACTGTGGCTTAGCAAAAGGATTTGGTTGGAACTGCTTCTCAACAAAATGTATTATTATTATTAACTACTAGAATAATTCCGAAAAGTTTTGAAACGATAACCAAAGGTAACAGAAGCAGTAGCCTATCTATAAAAGATACCATAGTTTTTAAATAACAAGGATTGCAATATCAATTTATAATTATAAAAATTAAACTTTAACTATTTATAATGTAGTGCGACATTTGCGTTAGAATATAATTTGATCATAATTTTTAAAATTTCGAAAAATTGCATTTAAATAATTACTAGAATTTTATTCATAAGGTACATATCCTGTGTTTATTAGCAAATATTAATATACTTTATTTCATATATGTAAGGCCTTTTTTGCTTCAAATTATTTAATTTTAACTAAAAATAAATATTTGCAGGAAGATTCTTTTCAGATTTTGGATATTTTCTATTTTATCCTTTTTTACGGTACTGATAAGCTTGTAATGTTTAACAAAAATATAGCAGCTGTTTTTATCAGGAGATATTGACATTTGAAAGAGAATGAGGGGGAAAAAAAGGTTAATACATTCTGCATAATAATGAAAGATGTTGCAACAGCTATTTTGATTGGCCTAGGGTAATATATTTTGATAGACTACATTCTGAAACAATAATAATAGCAGTTATTATAATTTATTGTAATTTGGAGAAATTATTATTTTCATTATTATTAATAGGCCTAACAAAAGTTTCCAGCAAGAAAGACAGCGTAATTTATCTTCTATTAGTTAATTATTAAGGAAAAAAATGTTATTTATAAAACTAAAATTAATGTGCTTATGTAAATATAGTTAATTTTATTATTATTATTTAAAATTTAATTGTTTACGGACTTTTAATGATGTTTTGTCTTGAATTTAAATTTGCTGCAATTTTTTTTCCGAATTTTCTCTCTGTTTTTATCTGCGTACATTTATTTTCATAGGAAACTTACATATTAATAAATTGTAATTAATTAATAAATTATTATAATGTTTTCTAAGTTAGTACAGCCAATCTGATTAAATTATAAATACCTGCGTTTGTACAAATTCACAACAATTCCTTCCAATCGAGTGATAGAAAAATGGGAAAGAGCTGTTTATATTTTCGGTTGGTTAGGCCTTGTATCTGCACTAGGGCGTGGTAACCACGTGGGTTCCACATGGCCAAGGCCAGTTTTTGTGTCGACGTCGCTTATTGGCTTCTTAGCTTCAGCAAGATACGTCACTTATTTAAATTTCGTAATTTGAAACGTAGCAACCCTGCCGACCAATCACAAAATCCCACTTGCTTTCGTCACCCGTGACGTCAGAACAGTGTTTTCATTTGCCGCTCCAGCGTGTATATCAGAAGCAAAACAAACGCTGAGCGATCGTGGATTAGGATACCCGACCGAGGAATTTCGTGCCGCTTCTCTGCGGAAAAGGTGATCCAAAAATCGGAATTAAGCAAAGAAATGAACACCATTGCAGCACTAATTCAAGCAGCCGAGTATCTGGATAGAAGGGAGAGGGGTAAGTCGCATAATTTCGACGAAAACATCGTGTCCTTTGCATGCCACGTTGACACAACATGTCGTCGTGGCCTATTCTTTCAGAATCAGCTGATTTTGACAATCTCGATCGGTTCTCGATTTCAGAAGCTGAACATGGATATGCAAGCACAATGCCTATGCCAGACGATCTCATTCGAAGAAGGCCAAAGTCCAAAAAACCTCAGGGCAGCAGGTAAACCATGCATTTCTAATTTTTTTTTAGTTTAATTGATCGATCATTTTTTTTTAATCTTGCTTAGGCCTGAATATTATCAGGTTTCATCTGGATATTACTCTGTGAGCACAATTAATCCGTGAATCAACGACTAAGAATCTCTTTTTCTTAATTCTCGGGTCAAATCCCACGGTTGCAGCCGTCGGAACCGTTACTGGCAGTTAGGTTTGGCGAAGGCCTTCGCCGAGCTGCATGCGGTCGCCATATTGAGGTCCGTTTGTGAGCTGTTTTGGCGACAGGCACGTATTTACGGGGGGCTGTAGGATCTAAACCCTTTCCATTACTTGCTTTGCATAAAATACAACTCCTGAAGTAGTGGGAATATCAGAATTACTCGCTAAAGTTTAAGAGAGGCCGTATACGACAGTGGTCGTATACATTTCAGGAGAATCCGTGAGGTCTGACGACGACTCAATTTTTTTTATTTTTTTTTTCGTATTTACTTAACCCATTTCTTAAGAAAATCGAAACTATAGGATTCTCTCCCAACATAAAGTAAATCTTTATTATTTTTATTGTTCTCTCACTTCGCCTTCCGTGCCTATTTCGGAACCCTTTTTCTTTGCAGCTCGTAGCTGCTCGGCGGATCCGGTAGGCTAGTTTGCTTTTGGTAGGGGAATTTTGCAACACTGACTCGTCTGTGAAAATCGTTCGACTCATTAATGAATACAAATAGAAGCATGGCGCCCTCTCCGTAAAACGTGATTTAGAAGACATACCGAGGACCAAACTGTGCTTCAGTAAAGGCCGGATGGAAATATTCACCTTACGAGACTTTCTAATGCAGATCTGTGTATTTATTTCAAGGAGATCGGCTTGAAGCAAATCGAAATGCCTGATATCGATTGTGTCATGCAGCGAGCGTGGGCGAAAAGCAAAAGCAGGCCTTGTGCTTGGCTCAGGTTGGCGTCGTTTGAAAGCAAGCCTAGAGGGAACTGGGGCCCATCTCCTCGAGTTTTACTGCGGAGTCGACGCTTCTCCTATATTTTATGAAAAATACATTTCCGTTCATTTACATAAAGGTAGAAAAAAAATCGATGAAAATTTCATCTATAGCTGGATTAGGATAGGATTTAAGGCACTGTATACCGAGCAGCTGCCTGGATTTCAACAGCCCCCCCCCCCCCAACTTCTATTTGTATATAAGCTACCTCTACAGCCCTGGAACCTCCCTCTTCAGTCCAAAAATTCGATCTTGAAATTGCTCTTCAATTTATTTATATGTAAATACCTACATACAAATGACCCTTATTCGGTGATCCTTTCTAATTTCATTTTGTCACATCTCTAATGGGAAGTAATTACAGGAGCTGATTTCAATAAAATATAAACAACATGTATAATTTCATAGTGTAGCTTTTTCAGTTTCCGTTGTTTGTTTGCCACCATAACCTAGGCGCCGTGCCAAAACATTCTCGTTGAACCACAAAATATAACATAAATCTCTCCGTACTGAAACACACAAAAATGGATTAGATTTAAAAACACATATTTTTAAATTAATGATAGGAAGCTTCCTATTAGTAAAATGCGTTTGCTTTACTTCAAACGTTATTGTTATCTTTCTTTGAAAACAACATATAAATATTATCCACGAGTCGACTTGAGAACTGATACATTTTTCAGTGAAAATTGTAAGACAATACTCAATGAGATTTTATTTATTAAAACGATACTTAATGAGAAAATATTTATTTTTCATCAGCTTTTCAACCAACACCTAATAGTTCTTCAGTGGCTAATACGAAATACACTGTTATAAAATATGGCATGGCTTTAGGCTTCATTTAGATAATAACATTTTCGTAAATATAAGTACATAAAGAAGATATTTCGTTCATATTACTCGATCAGTTATGAATTTTAGTCTTTTATATTCGTAGTCTTCTGCCTATGCATAGATAATGCCACTTCCACGTTGAGTTTGTCACGTAGGCCTATGTGATTGACATTTAATGTTATTTTGCATTTAGTTAACGTAATGGAAGACATTTACCTTTTCTTATTAATAATTTAGAAATAAGTAGTATTTATTTATCTATAGTATCTATTTACAATAGTATCATTATATTATCAGAATTTACTTGAATGATAATTAAGGAGCTATTAACTATCAGTTTATGTGGCCAACACTGCCCTTGAAAAAAATTAAAATAAATAAATAAAAAAAAGAATTAGGCTTGTCATATAAAATAAGAAGGGAAATTTAATATTTTTGTTTCTTTATATTTATACTATTATTAATCGGATTTATAATGTTTATGTTTTAATACTAGCACAAAATAAACTTACTTTTTTTTTTTTTTTAATTACAGTAGAACAACTCATAATGAGCTCGAAAAGAACAGGTAAGAATTTTATTTTTTAATAACCTGAATGAATGAAGGCGATTCGAATATTTCTGTCTGAGCCATAGACAAATACAACCGGTAATTAAATATAATCTAAACGACCTTTGGTTGAAATATTTCCCCTTATTTCTATTAATAATGTAATTCAATACTGAATATCATAAATTTTTTTTTGTTTTTAATTGTGAATTTATTAACAGTAATAATAACTCAAAAACCAGTAATAAGTATTAAATTAATTATAATAAATTCAGAAACATTTATATATTTATTTTTAAACGTGAAATGTTGTTAGATTTGAAATTTTTTGGCAGCTTCATTAACAAACGCTTTACGTGTTTGTAATTCAGTGTGGTTTTTTTTTTTTATCAATCTGGATTGAAGCATCAGAAGTGTAGCAGAGGGAAGACCTTTGGCATTCAGAAAATGCTAGCGAATAATTGGTGAAAGTGTGGTAGTGAACTCATGATACTGTTTGTTAATAATATACTGCAGTCTTTTCACCAGAACCACTGAATATTTTTTTACAATAGTTCATCTTGTTATTTGACCTGCAGTAAATTTAAATTGCAAATTATGTAAATTTGCAAAGAAAATCATATATATATAAATACCAGAGATTTAAGAATAAAATAATAGGCTCCCCTCCCTTCAGAATTAAAAAAAAAAAAAAGCTGTGATCGAAACCAAAAATAATAATTTATATCACAGGTGGTATAAGGACTGTTTTCACATATGGTTGTAGATGTCAGCCATCTTGTTTATTGGTAACTACACTGCTCAACTACCCATACAGTGCTGCGTCACGACTAGCTTTAGTGTTGAATTTATGGATTTATCTGAATTTCCATAAAAGCGAAAAACTATTGGAACTCGGTGAAAGGCTGTTAAACACTGCAAATAAATATACGAGTTAATTAAAACAAACGCAACATACACATATTAAGCAAATCGTACAAGGATTTACTGAATTATTGATGTTTTCTGCAATATTTTAAGTATTTTCAGTGGAATAAAAGAAAGCCCCATGAAAACGTTCAGTAATTCAGGGTTTAAAGAATAGGTCCTATTATGCTAAATATCTTGAAAAATTAGTATTAGGTTTAATATTGAAAGAAACTGATGTATTTCTATGCATAAAGTTGGATTTTTCCTTTATTACTAACATAAAATTTGATATAAAATACACTGTTCGTAGATTTCTTGTTGAGGCCTTCAGTTTTGTTTATATTTATAGTTCCTATGTATATCGTAGTAGTCCCATAACTCTTGTTGTTTTTTAATGTTTGTCAGAATAAGAATTATGCCTTCACAAATTAGGCTCGGCCACAGATCTACACAATGCAGATAGAAAAAAAAAAAAGCTGCTCTAGTATAAACAGAGCCATGTGGTGGTAGAGCTTACACATGACAAAAAGGGTGGTTTCTAGTGCCAGATGCCCACAAAGCTCAGTTAAAAGAGGCCTTTAAGAGAGTCTGTAGAGATTGCTGGCACATTCACCGAAGACGAAGTGATAAATGATTTTTTTTGACGTTATTTATTACTACTTTATTTGTAGTATCTAGTGGTTTAGAGTAGAAAATAAAAAAATAGTGAATTTTAATTGCATTATTGTTGTTGTGCTGGGAGCTACTTTTTTTTTTCCCTAACTAATTTTCAGTGAAGTATGTTTAGATTTAAAGTAGTGCTCATTACATTAGGAATTGAATGAATATTTCTTGCTGATGATTGAGTTTTTGCGCGATTAATTCGGTACAAATAAAATGGCATTGGAAGGTAACCTCTTTAGCTGAGGGTTTTTTTTTTTGTTTTGTTTATGATTTACGAGTTGTCGTTTTGCTGCTGTGATTAATAATGAACGGTTTGCTCGCACGGTTTGCTCTGCACGGTTTGCTCTGCACGGTTTGCTCGCTCCATCTCTGAAACTCTACAGAAATAAGGAAATGATTTTATTTTATCGGTAATGTATAATTAAATCTGGTAATTATGGTATGGCTTTCCAACTGTATGACTTTATAAAATTGGTCATTTGCTCACCTACTTACAGAATTGTGATACAAAGAGTTCAAAATACAGATATCTAATACAGAAGACTAAAAAAAAAAGTGAACATTTTAGAAAGATGAGGCCTCGTCATTTACTACGTTTCTAAGAGAAATCTACGGGAATAAGTAATTAGATTCTAATATGCATGTGATTTATTCATTTTTCATTTCCTCCATTAGAATTGAAGTAACTCTGTTATAAAACATTACGCCAGGTTAGTTAAGCAGTTCGAGGATAGAAATAATGATAACTGAATGGGATAATTAGTTTTGCTCTAGTAACATTGAATTTCGCTTTCCTTTTGTATTAAAAAAAAAAAATCCTAACTAAGACTTGTTTCATTTTGATTTCCCGATATCACCAAGGCTTCCTGTGTGGATGGCCTTGTAATGCGTTAGTTCTACAGCCTTTTTTTCTTTTCCTTTCTCTCTCTCTCGCTCTGTGGGTGTGACAAGGCGTCTCCGTACACGCGATTTATCATGCAAACCCTAAAACAGCACTCCATCAGCTTTGATAATGCCTGTGACTTTATCGTATACTTTTTCTACTGATATATTGTAAGATGCTGTTCCTGCCTTGGATTAACTTAGTGTGCTTGTTTAAGAAGTCTTGCAAAATTTCCTTTTTTTAATAGTTCTTCTTTTTTTACAGTATGGTGACTCATCTACAGTGATTACTATTTTAAAAAAATGCCAAGAATAAGATGTAAACAAAACTTTGCATACACACAAACACAAACAATATTCCAGCTTTATTTGAATTTATTTAAAATTTACAGGATTCCATGAGAAAAAAAAAGTGATGGTTTATAAGTAAGTTTTTTATTTGTAAATTACAAAGAAAAATAAATAAATAAAAGTTTAATTTCAGAGTTTCCCTTCTTATTCACCTTGCATGATATTGACAAATGTCTAAAAATTCCTTAAAAATTTATGTTTAAAATTTAACTGCAAAATCGTGATTAAAGATTAATATTTTTTGTTTTATTTTAATTTTATATATATAAATTTTTTGATGCTATCTATCAACAGTAAGACAACGTTAAAATTTATTTGTAATAAATAGATCTCTGCATTAAAAAAAAAACCTTTCCTTTTAACTTTTGATAAGTTACAATCCAAAATTTTTAATTATGCCTTTTCTTTATTATTAGGTTTTTACTTTTCAGTGTCCAATTCGAAACTAAGAGTGGCAAAATGCCGAAACGTTATCTTCAAAAGAATTAATTTATTCTTCATCATTTCATCGAAATGCTCTCATCCTGGATTAAAAATATTAACCATCTTCCAATAAAAGCACAGGATTATAACAATATATTGCCTTTTAAGTCTTGGGAATTACTGCGTACCCGAAACGTTTTACGTGTTCTAATAAGCCTAATCGAAGGGCAGGACGTTCTTTCACTCTTGTTACCGCTTGTTAAGTGGCCGATTTTAACAGATGTCTACTAATCGCTTTTCCAAAACTCTTGGCCCTTCTGTAACTAAGATGTTGTTTTTTTTTTGTTCTCTCTCTCTCTCCACTGTTTAATGGAATGGAATTACAAGTGCATCTGGAAGGCTTAAAGGGGTTATTTTATGTGCGCTGCGACCAGATGGAATTATCATTCAAAGAAAGATTGTGAGTAATGCTTTTGGATATGCTAAATGGAAATCCAGTCACGGAGGAATCAACAGTCAGAATAGGAAATTAGAAGGTAAAAACAAAAAAATATTATCCTCTTTTTTTTTTTTTTTTTTAACCTTTTTGCTGAATGTTTAGTAGAAGAAATGACAAAAAAAACAAAATAGAAGAAAAATATATTCTACAAAAGTGTATTTTTTTCTTTTTCTTTTATAGTTTATACTAGGCAATTTCAGATACCACTGAGATTATTGGGTGCTTGCCAGACATTCAAAAGCTATTATAGACGTACTGGTTATTATTTATTTATTTTAGACTGAGTCAGGTCGAACGATTGCATAAGCCTTTCTCCCGATGTTGATTGCCAAACTTGAATTGAAACTAAAATATTTTAACCAGATAAACAACGATGCCTATATATATTTTTTTTTAACTCGAGCCAAATAATTTTCTTTAGCAAATATTAAAGATTCAGAAAGAAAGAAAAAAAAAGTATAAAAGCTGCCAACGACCGGGGAGTAATGATGAGCTACCAACCTAGTATTATCATCAGATTAGACCAAAGTAGCACTGGGAGCGATAGGGTCACGCTAGTTCATTCTCTTGAACAGGAATTTTTTTTCTGTTTTTTTTTTTTTTTAAATGTTTGCAGCTCTGGAATTGATGCATGTCTTGCAAGAGACATCATGATGGCTCAAATTACCGATCTGATCTTATCTCGTAGGAGTAAAAGAAATGTAGTTGAATGAAGTGTTTCCAATTGCTTTTATTTATTTTTTTTATAGGAGGGGGGACTGTTAATGTCGTTCTCTTTGTTTTTTTCTTTTTCTTTTTTTTTTTTTTTTAAAGAATAAGGGATACATTGTAGAGTTATTCTTAATAACAGGTTGTTCAAAACTCCTTACAAAATCCTAATAAGAAAATCTATAAAAGAAGAGAAATTAGCTAATCGATTGTGTTAAGGGTTCTAGAAGATTCGAAATTGCTCTGGTAACACTATTTCGCAAGCGTATATTAACATTTGGGAAGAAGTAGCTTAAATTGCCCTAAGTAGTGATTTAAGAAAAGTATTCTTTGAAATTATCCGCAACAAGCCTGAGGAAAAGTTTACATCGTAGCTTTATTAATGCTTATAGGCAGTCATTATTATTATTATTTGTCAGATGCGGGGCATCTTAAGGCTTTATTTATTTTTATCTTTGGAAAGTGCTCCATAATTAATTCAGATACTAAATGTTAACTTGACTTCGATCTTACGCCATCTGCATTGAAAGAATTCAGTTCAGTTTTTCAAAATGTCGGAACTGTAGATCTAAAGAAAAGCATTCTTGTCTTTTTTTTTAAAGGGTGCGTGAGGAATCCCCTTCCTTTCTTTGACGTTTTCCTGTATCCCACACTTTCCCCTGTGGGAATGGCAGTCTGTCCGGTGGGTAACAGGTCCCCATCCCTTTTTTCGCTTCCACTACCCATATGGCGGCCAATTACCTATACTTCCGGAAACCCTGGCGGTCTACAGTATTCTTTTCAACAAGTACTAGGATTTTCAGTAGGGGAGGTTCAATCCCTCTTCCATCCCCACCCCAACCCCTAAAATCCGCAAGAAGCCGGGGGAAAAAATAAGTAAATGAAAGGTATAATTTTATGGCCTGTCAGCGTTTTGTACCTATTACCTTACCGTCCAGTATGGCTTTAATTACCTTACCTCCACTATGGCTTTATTTATTTATGAACATAATAATTAAAATTTCAAAGTCTTATATATCTAGTTCATGTGATTTAGCACCTTTAGATCGCCATCAAATCGTAATCTTAATAATCTCACCTAGTCAACTGTGCTATCTTTGTCGGAAAGATTTGGTAGTAATTATCGTATTTACCATCTTGTTTACTGAATAAGGCAGATGAAACCAATACAGCTTTACGTGGATATTTATTACTTCCGATAAATTATATCTATTTAATTTTATGTGTATATCTTAAGTAAATAGCGTAAATACAACACTTGTAATCAAATAGTTACTACGATAGATATGTTTGGAGGTTTCCCCAGAATGAGAAAGCCCGGGGTGAAATCTTGAAGAAGTTGTCGTTACTGAAGATGGTGACTACGTTTTGTTTTGTAGAACCGGAAAGAATCTGTGACAATTCGTTGTGAAGGCTACCCAATTGAGAATGCTGGATGTTTTACTATATTTCATTACGAATACATTATGCAATCCACCTTTTTTCAATAATTTAGAATTTTTTTTTTGTTTATTTCACACTCCCCCAAACCGTAAGAGATAGAATAACATAATTTAGCTTGTATTTTCCTTTCATCCGAGGAAGACTACAGGTTTTGTGTGAAGGTGTTAGTATAAGTTCCTTCTTGTGCGATATTACTGGAATCGAATCCCATGATCCACTTGAGCAAACCAAGCTGGCAAAATATCATTATAAATATTATGACGATTTTATATGCAAAAATAAACAAATCCTCGATTTCTAATAAGATATTTACTATTGGTAATATCTTAATCATATCTTTGGCTAGTATAAAACCATTTTCTCTTACTCCCGCATTGATTTACAACACCATATTTTTTTAAATATGTATTATGAACAATGCTACGTTCTATAGAGAACGATCATGTCTTGTTGAATGGAAAACAGTTGCCGTGTAATTATATGTTTTGATGCGCCAGTTTGTTGAAGAACTTCTTTATTAAATTCTGTTTCATGGGAAAGTGATTTAACGGCTTTTTAGCATCGTAATCGCATTAATTTGGAAGGAAGCATTTTACTGTGTATTCTTCTACCCCCTCCTCATGTCCTTCCCACCTTGAAAAATAAAAAATGAAGAAAAATCGGTGATGACAAGAGGCTGCAGCGTCAGCGAGAGGGAGCGGTGGGCAGTGCGGAAACTTTGAATACGCATAACTTAGCAGTGCCTGATCTGACGCCAAGATTGGATAATGGTATTTGCGAAGTTACTATGTTGCATTGCTCCAGGCAGTCTCCCTTTCTGTCTGTTTACACGCAATTCCACTCACCGAAGCGCAATTACCTGTTAAGCAACGCTGTCCGGAAGGTAACTACCAGTCGAATGAAACTACGCGGAAAAACAAAAAAATTGGTATTCCCTTCGCTTAGACGCTGTCCTTCTCGGATGTTTCAGAAAAGAGAAAAATATAAATAATAAAAAAAAAGGAAGAAGAAAGAGGTTCTCCGTAGAATTTGGAATGAATGTGTTTGGGTCCATTTCCTCAATCCTTTAGTCCAGCCTTTCTCCTTTTGACCCAAATATTTTTGTTTGTTTGTTTGTTTGTTTTTCTGGCATTTTTGAAGTTTCTACAGATATCTGGTTTTACAAACGCATTGAACAATGCTGTATTGTTCGTTGCACGGTGTAGTGACCAGCAATGAGAAGGCCTTTTTTTTTTTTTTTGTCCTATTTTATTTTTATTTTTATTATGTATGATTCCTTTATTTAAAAGTTGATCGTCTTTATAATTTATTTTAAATTTTAATTGTTTGTAAATTAGTGAGTTTTTAACCTTATTTTTGTAAATCTAATGGAGTTTCGCCCCCTACACACACATATCTCCCAGTTTTTGTTTTTTTTTTCTTCTCATTTTCATTTTTAATTATCTTGGTGTTTAGATTCGGTAATTCCTTTGTGAGTTTTCTTTTAATGATTTTTTTTTTTTTTTTTTTGCAATTCAAAACCTTTTGAACGAAAAGCAATTACGTTTTGCTAAAAAATACCCTAACATACCAGCATGATCGTAGCCTTTCGAGGAAATAAAAATTAACAGATCTGATATTAATTGGAACGCAAGAAGCTGGGACTTGAATGATTTTCAATAATAACACAACCATTCTTTAGGAAAACGCTTTTTGTTTCCGGAAGTTTCTGATTTGAGAGATAACAAAATATCCGCTGTTCCCGGGTGTGCCGTAACGATTTTACGCTGATACTTGAATAAGAATGGAAATTAATGTTTATTTATTTATTTGTGTTTAACGTTAAGATTTCAGTGCATTAATGCAGTGGTTCTTAAAGTTTATACTTTTGTCCTCATTTCTTCTGTACTCGGAATACATTCTCACATTCCTTATCTAGGTCTTTAATGTAATATAACATGTAAGTGCATAAGGAAAATTAGACTCGTTTTATGAATTTCATTTGTTTACTTATTAAAAAAAGTATAATATTTAGAATACGTCGGTTTAATGAAATAAAGTGGTTGTCTTTTTGTGCTTTGGTGACTTCGGGAGAAACCTAGTACAACTCGCACCTCGCGTTAATGTCTTGACTATGTCCGCTCGCCCGTCTCTATACGTTGTTTCTTGAGAAGGATGTTGATAACGGATCTGCACAACAATTGGTAATGTGTCGTAGTCAAGGAAGCATATATTTCGTTGAAACCTTTCTAAAAAAATAAGATTATTAAAATCCCCATTGAGAAATTCGCCACAACAGAATGGAAGTTAAAAAAATGCTGGAACGGAGCCTTGAAATAATCCTTAAGAACTCAATCTAGGTCAAGTTCGAATTTCTGTCGACGTCAGGCTATACCATTAAATATTAACTCACTTGCAGCTGTTCGTCTTGTGAAGTCATCGCGCTGTTTTTAAAGGACAGGGGAAAAAAAAAATGAAAAGCTTCACGCACATTGCGAAAGCTAACATATGATCATTTATAGATGTAAATTAAGCTTCCCAGAAATGCTATTATGTTTGGAAATTATTTAAATTAAATCACAGTGGAGTAATGTCTGTACAAGGAAATAGCAGAAATACTGTTTGTTTTCATTTAAAGATGCTTTTGTCACAAACGCTCAATAAATTTGGTTTCTGTTTTTATTTAATGTATGAAACTATCGACTCCTAGCGGCAATTTATAGAAACTTCATGTAAAAAGATCTATTATAATTATCGACAAAAATCCAAGTTAGCATCGAGGTTTGAAGATTAGGGTATTTTTTTTAACCTGCTTTCCTAAGGCAGGATGAGCTTATGCAAGCATTGCCATGTGTGTGTGTGTGTGTGTCCCTTCCCTTCCTGCTGCTAACTTTTGAAGCAGTGAACGGATTTTCGTGAAACTTGATGCACTGGTGAATGTTTTCAAATCGTTAAGCTTGAAATATGTTCTTTAAAACTAAAAAGAAATTCTTCAGTTTGTTGAATATAATTTGGCGAACTTAAATTTTATGTATTACATAAAATTTTCTCCCAAATCGTTGCCAATTTCAAAATGAAACTCCGTTGCCAGAAAGTTAAAAAAAAAAAAATGGAAGGAATGTTATCTGTATTTCTAAATTTTAGAAATTTCTAGCTTTTAAAGGAACGTTGTACGTAAATAAAACGTAATACACGTTTATAACGTTAACGTATATTTTTTTTAACATAGCTGTTTTCAACATATTTTTGTGCATTTCATTATGGTAGCAGTGCTCTTGTTGTGCCCTTACCAGTGTTGATTTAATGCTCAATTCTTCGGTTCAAAACGAGGCACTCTTTTCTCTCCGCCCCAACGGTGAAATCAGCACTGATAAGCATCCGCCTTTCTCTCAAAACAACCCACGGTGCTTGGGCAAATTAAATTTTCGTGCCTTCAATTTCAAAAACAGAAAGGCAGCAGAAAGTTTTACAGCCACACTTAAAAATCACTCCGTGAATAGTAGTAGCATTTCACAATGGCGGATGTTGCTTCTATAAAAATTATAATTTACAATATTTATTTCTTATTCTAGAACTATTCCTACCACAGTTACAGATATCTTCTTTTGTTTAGTGACAAAAGGTTTCTATTATTAAAAAGAAAAAAAAATCTGATATAGGCTTAATCAGTTAAAACACCTGTAAGGTTAAAAGAAAAAAATAATATATATGTTTAAACAGTCGTTAGTTCATAAACAAATTTTATCAGCTCTTGTCTGTAAACTCACGTCACCTGATAAAGACTTAAATTGATTCATCACAGATAAGTCTAATTTTATTTTCCAATAACTTTTTTTTTCTGAATGTTGGTCTTTGGACTAATGATTTCGTAAAACGAATAGAAATATAGATAGGCTCTTTAATTACGTTTTTCTATTTTTTTTTATTTATTTTTTTTTAACTAGAAACTGTAATTGTAAAAATGAATATAAGCAGAAGAAAAATAAATAAAGCTTATTCATTAGGAAATACATGAAAAATTAAATCATTAAAAATGTTTCATAAAATCACAAATTTGCTTGATTTGTTTACAGTTGATTTCACTGATGCTTCCGGGCCGCGGCTTCTCATGTGATGCACATTATCAGTAGAATAGGTAGCTATTCAGGAGAGTCCGCGATGGGCTTTATAGAAAAACAACGAGAATGGGATTTCGTCATCAGACTGAAACTACTGTCTAAAATAAAAATTTGTTGGGGTTGAAACATTACAGTTTTGTTTTTAATTTTTTGGTGTTAATTGAGCATGGGGTTGATGGGATTGTGTGATAGAAGGAATAATGTAGAATCAAAGCCGATTTACTTTTTTACACTAATTTTAGTGAAGTTTGGAAGTGAGGCTTGTCTGTTCGTGATCAATATGTCCCTTGTTCTTCTGTTTCACTTTAAATTAGGGCACGAGGTTCGTTTATAGCTGTTAAAACAGCTGAATTTCACCGAAAGATGGAGGGGGAAAAAAAAGTAAGATTCTTGCTCGTCCCCTCAGTCAGGATTAACAGGGGCGTTTTCGGTGGTGGGCCGCCAACGATAATTCAATCCAGTTTTAGTAGAGTTTTTAGTGCGAGGGCCAGATGAATGGCAGTTCAACAGCGCTTGTAAGTCCGCTTCCTGCTTCGCCGTGGAATCGTTTGTCCTTGAGGCAGTTAAAGGGGAACAACGGTTGCCGTCACCTCTTTTCGATCCTCCTTCGTTGCTGAATATCCTTCACAGCGAACACGTGTTTTGGCTTTAGCTTTATATTTCCAACTCGAAGCAAAACTTGCAATGCATTTATTTATTTTTTTTTTTTCCTTTGCACTCCGAAATGCAGAAACTAAGCTGTTCATCCTTTTTTTTTTCCTATTTGGAAGAAAAACTTATGAGATCACCGTGTCCGAGTTGCATGTTTGTGTCCCAGAATAACTTTTGAACCGATTAGCTTCTTGAAACTTGACATGCATATATGTGGACAACAGATTATTTCCACGTTGCAAGTGAAAAATGTTTCCAGAGCTGTATCTCGCGAATAAAAAAAAAGTAATAGATGGGAAACCAAAATCCACAAGGCCGTACATCTCATAAAATTAATCAAACTTTGTCGTCAGACATTTTTCTTCAAACATGAAAATAAAAGGAAAGTTTCTTGATAAATGCAGTAGTGACGATGAAAGTAGGCATCAGATTCTTTCTTATGCTTAACAAGATTTAATGTGATCTAGCCTTAGGGAGATTTTTTTTTTAAAATGAATAAAATTTAAACTTTTATTATTTCATATTTGCTCTTTTGAAATTGATTAAATATGTCCAGTCTTTATGATTTAAATATATATTTTCCTCCTCGAAAATTAAAAGGTCAGAGAAAGTTCTGTTATCATACTGTGATAAATAAAACTATTCAGGTCATTCATTCGTTGAATTTTCGTGCACACTTTTGGTATTTTCTCAGTTTGTTGAATTGTAAAATGATATGCAGTTCTGAAATATTTGGAGTAGGTTGTGAGATTTTTTTTTTTTTTTCTTGACATCCTCTTGTAACATCTGGAGTCTAAAACTGCTGTACCTCTTAATAGCTGCTCCATTTTTTATTTTTGTTTTAACGGTGGCATTTTTTTATAAGAAAGCTTTCACTAAATCAAAATTAAGATAATCAGGGGAACCTAAGCTTCCTGATTCCTGTTATAATTAAATGACCTTTTATAAGAAGTTCGTATTAAATGGTTCAGTACCAAAATAAAATAAAATGAAATAACTAGGTATTTTTTATTATTTATTTTACTTTTCTTTCAAATAGATCTAATATTTTTTTCACTTTTTTTTCAGTTGTCAATATTATTCAGAGATAGGCTTATTAATAGTCTATGACGAAACACAGAATTTAATATTAATTCTCAGAAGCGGTTTCGAAGCCCCCTCTAAATATGCTACATAAAATCACGAGTCTATATTTCTGTAATCTTAGAACAATGCTCAAACTTTTCGGCTGAACGAAAAACATCCAATCAAAAAAAAAAATGAAAATGGGCTATAAGAAAATGCAAGCCTTGGACTGAAGCAGGAGTTGCTTAGATCTAAAGCCTCCTCTGTAAATTCTGATAATATTTTAACAAATTGAGCTTTGGGTAGAAAACACGTCAATTTTCAGCACAGGAATGTTGTTCTATCCCTTATTACTATTTTTACTAAAAAACATTCAAACACCAATACCTGTTGTTTGTGGTGTGCCTGCTTCGTTATTCTATAGGCAGTTAAAGTAAATTACATCCATTTACAAATATGGTGAAAAATTAGCATTGGAATTTACAAAGAATAATTTACATTTTTCTTTGGTGTGATGGTTGGAGGAATTTGAATTTATAATAGCACCATTCCCGGTTAAATATTGGTTATTTTGAATTTTAATAAGGGATAATCTACAGTTCTCGAACACCCTATATTATAATGTTTAAATTTCAAATTTCGAAATCAAATAATGTAATGCACAATAAAAGCAACATTCCACAATTGATGTTTTTGGATGTCGTTTGTCCCGCACTTTGAAAAAAAAAATCCTGCTTCCCTTAGTTGTTCGTTACGTTCTATCTTAATTACGTTACGAAGCGTTACGTGACGTTCTTTTGAGTATTGTTTGAGTAGTAGACCTTTTCAACAAATAAAAACTTCAGCCTCTGTTATGAAAATGAACAATATCTTCAGCTTTCTTTAGTAATTACAGTAATTTTAGAGATTGGATGGATCAGACAAATTAAGGATCAGACAGTGCCTTGTAGTCGGCTGAAATAAAGCACAAATAAAAATGTATCTAAACAAAGGAAAACATACGTAAATATTTTTATAAATTTATGAGAACTTAATGGATCTTTTTTAAAGTTCTCTTAAATTAATAAAAATATTTACGTAGGTTGTCCTTTGTTTTGATATCATGGAAGCAATCTTTCTCTAGATTTTGAGAGTTAATAGAGATTTTTCTAAATAATGCAGTCTCCGAGGAATTAGAACAATTCAAAATGTATGAACACACGGAATCTTACTCCCTTTCAACTAAGCTGTGATGAATTATACAGTAAGGGATAAATAACTTATTCGTGTGGGCTTTCAATGCAAACTTATCGATTATCATTCCGATTTTTGAAAGTGTAATCGAAAATTTAGTACAATACAAATATTACAGAAGAATCTCTTGTTAAATCTCTGTTAGTGCTTTGACTGAAAGAATAAAGGAGACGTGAAGGATATTACAAATAGAACTGATTTATTTGATTCACTTTGCAAACTGTGTTTATGCAAACAAACAAGTAGCGTAGCTTGCACTATGGTCAGCAAAAATATTGTGGTGAACGGGGGCCAACATTCAATTGTAATAAGTATTGAATTCCATCCGCGAATTCTAGAAAAATGATAGAAAGGATTTTATCTTTTTTATGTAATGTTGTTGCACTAAATGCCTGTGTTTATGTGGATGTTTCGATTATTAAAGTCATTGTAAACAAAAGCATTTTTAGGGAACTGAAGGTGCAAAATAGTTCAGTAAATTGCAGGACACGCCGAATATTGTTTCGTTTTATAATTGTAACGATTAATGGAAAATTATTGATAAACCATAGAGTTATCAATAAATTATTGATAAACCCAGGAATTTGGAATGGAAGAGGTTATGATGGTCTGGGCCGTCCAACCAAAAAAAAAAAACTTCTGAAAAATAAATAAAAATGCTACACTTCTCATTTTCGGATGCAATTGGGAAGAGGGAGTCGGGAATTACAGCCCCTACCAACACCCCTCTCAGTGCGCCAATGTGATAAACTATATTCTTCATTGCCTTCTTTGTAGTAATTTCAGCTTAATAATTTTCAAAACTGGTCTGTTTAGTTTTGGCTGCTACCCCCGCTTGAAAGGGACCGGGGTGGGGGTGGGGCGTTTTCTCTCTTCCCGTTTCGCCGATTATGACAAATTTGTTGCGAGCCGCTTCATTGGGAGTTTCGCCCGAACTTGGAGATGCAAATGCTATGCCAACAGCGTAATAAAATCTCCATTTACTGTTGCACCGTGGCCTAATGGATCGGGAACAGAGGGAGGGAGAGATGGAAGCGAAACATCAGCATGAGCATCAGGTCACTGATTGATCGCCCAAATTCAGAGCACTGGAGGAGACAATCGAATCATTTTTATTGACTATATATATATTTCATAACCCTCACTCTCGCAGCTTAGTGGGGAGGAGAAAGGACCGAAAATGGCTTATTCTTTTAAGTTGTTTCGGATCAGTCTTAGCGCTTTGTATATGATTTCTGTCATTTAATGTACGAGAACCGAGTTCAAAGATGAAAGTCGAAGGTGCATGCAGACTTTTTTTTTTTTTTTGTATTTAAATAAAGTTTTTTTAAAGTTTACCTCGAAATTTAATTTCTCTTTAGATGGTAAAGATTAAATTTTGATCATTTTTTTTGTGTATGTATAAAAGGAGTTCTTTCTATGTTTTGGTACCGTGTTTCCCCTATCCCTACTCCCACACTGCAATTGGAGTCATCCCTAACGCGAAGCCAGTCGTCAGCGAGGCTTTGGCTTGCCGCCATTTTATGTTGGAGTCAATCAAATGGCATTTATTATAGTGCACAGAGAACACATCGGGTCGTCTCACCACGGGGTGCTTAGACATAAACCCATGGTAGGAAATCTACGACAGCACATGCAGTAGAAATGTAGCAGTGAATAGAAGAACTAAACCTAATTTCCAGTCGATTGATCGACGGAAAAAATAAATTCACAATTTGCTTTTAAATATTATTCTGTGTTTTTTGGAAACTCGCTACTATTGTGGGATCCTAAGATTGCTGTGATTTATTTTCAATATTGTATCAGAATTGTATGGAATGGGCTTTAAGTCCGTGTATTAGGAGGGAAAAGTAATATATCGGTGTATTATATAGATAATATCTTGGTAAGTAATTTTCTTACATATTAATAAAGAAAATAAATTACTAATATTATCTGTTGAGTGTGTATGATGTATAACTATAAGATGGAAAAATAAAACAGCATTTCAGATCTGTATTTAATTGAGGGGAAGATGTAGAGTTGTTAAATATTATAAAAGAAGTAGCGTTTATGCTAAGCATAAGATCTTCTATTTTAACAGTTGCTTAATCTTGATAATCTCCTGCTAATCCTGGAAAATAGGCATGGAAAGTTTAAATTATACATTGATATCGTTTAGGGATGCCGTGCAATAGAGGAGCAGTTTAATATTTAATGCCGAATTTCCTTCCTATTTGGTTTTGTAACGGAGTGTTATTTTCTAATACTGTCTCTGAGCTAGAGAGTAATGGGCAGCTGTAGATATTGAATGTTTTTAATCACGAAACAACCGTCCGAGGATACCTTGAAGACAGTTCGTCTGTGTATGTGTTTCTTTGTTTTATCGGAATTCGATCTTCCTTCCATCTTCGCTTTGGGGTAATAGTTTGGCTCGGTGGAAATGCGTTCCAGGGATGTTTCCTGTACATCGTTTAATTCTCCTGAAAACATCCCTCGTTATCGGCCGCGAACGACGGAAGTGGGACGGCGCAGCTCTCTTTTCTCTCCCCGTGAGCTTTGTTCGACTCCCGGCCAAAAAGGAACGGTCGCTCCCGTGTTTTCTGTTGGGTTTCCCCTTTTGTTTTTTTTTTAACCTCCGTACAAGGTCATAAGAGACAATTACCTAATTTCGAATTCTCAGCTGATTTCCGACATTGTGCTGAAGGGAGAATGCTTAATTCCATATTATTTTGAAAGAAATATAGATCAGAATGGATTAAATACACAAAGAAAATAATTTACGCCGCTGAAATATACAGCGTGCTTAAATTAGAATCAATATTAATTATCAGTAGGAATTGGATTTTTATGATGGATATCTGAATTAAAAGAAATAAAAAAAATATCACCTAAAAATTCAAAATGAGATCTAAAAATTCATCGTCCAACCAAAAAAAAAAAAATCCTTCTGGACCTCAAAATGAATTCCCGAACATTCTTTCAAGAAAAATATATGATGGGGAAACTAATTTCCTCTAAAACTAAAAAGCTCAGATATTCTTGTAAACAGAACGAAAATCTTATCACAAATTTGGAGAGATAGCTTATCAGTTTTAAAATGAAAATAAAAATAAGCAAAAAAAAATACTTTCATGAAAGTCCTGGTTTCAGTATTATTATCATCTCTTGGGGATTAATTTTTGGAATTTGGAACAATTTTAAGGCATTGGTTTGGAGAGAATATATAAATGAAGATAAACTTGTTATGGGTTAAATGTTTCTGAAGGAAGTCCTAGACATGACTTTTACACTCTGTTGAACCGTTGCTTCGTGCTTGTGTCTCGTCTGTTACCATACAAAGTGCCATACAAATTTTCCAATATGGTCGTCATTTGATGGTCGTCATTTCACAATTTTGAAGGTTTTAAGTACAAAAAAAAAGTGACTGAAAACCAAATTGCATGTTTGTATTCATGAAGTTCGACTGAATTTATTTCCATTTATACTATTTATCAATTCAAATACTGTAAAACGAGCAATTCTTTGTAAATTTTATCTTGGAAAACGGGTCTAAGGATTCTGATGAAACCGGGTGAATCTACTGTTTTCGAGTACAAGAAAGCGATTTAGCTAGGTCTCGATTTCGGGAGAACTCATTTTAGGGGGTAAATGATTACCTGGGCTTTGGGTACAGGTTATTTTCTACAGTGTTCGTACTTGATTTCCGTTTTATTTTATTCTTAATAAATTCGTGTTCTGTGCATTTTTACGAGTAATTATTATTTTTACGTGTAATAAAGTAATAATTTTACTTAATAATAATTTTTACAACTTTTTCCTTTCAACGTCGCGTGAATTCACTTCGGAGCTGTCCATTTCTCCGTAAAGGGGGGGTTAAATAACCAGGTGATTGTCTACAGTCTTCTTACTTTATTTTCATTTTAATTTACCGAGCAAAGCTCAGTCTTCCAGGTACTTTATTTATTATTTCAGAAAATTAATATTTAAACCGCATAACCGAATACAGAAACAGGTGCTTTAGTCTTAAAAATATAAGCAAACACTTAAGCCTACTTTAATTTTTTTTTTTTTTTTTTACTAGCAGTTTACAAAAATTTGAATGTTAAATGTGAAATAATAATAAATGTTATTGTAAAACAGTTGCAATAAGATCATCTTTGAACTGGTTAAAAAAAAAAAAAGCCAGCGCTTGCTTTATCAAATCAGAGTGCCACGAAGTCTGGCAGAGTCACTTGAACTTGGATACTGCACTATATTTAGCTGTTAACTGGTTTTGTTTAATGTTCGCCTACGATATTACAGTTTGTTTGCGTAATGCTTTCTTGCTGAGGCATGCGTCCTTTCTCTTATAAAAAGACTTTTGTCAACTCTATTCTTGACACTGAGTTTATTTCGATCATCAGTAGGTGAAAAGCAAAGTGCAGAGGATTTGCCTTTGCTGGCATTTATTTATTTTTTTTTTTTTTTCAAGGCCAGATGAGAAAGAGCCGTTCCGAGTTCAAGGTGAAATTGAAATTATGCAATTTGCTTTTGGTGAATGGTTGTCTGCTTCCACCAGCGTTTTTTTTTTTTTTTTCTTTTAATCTGAGTAGCCTACATGTGCAGCGGGCGATATAGGTCAGGCAGCACCTGGCAACAGGAGCCCGAGCTCTTTTATTTCCCCCCCTCCCCATTAACGGCAAGTAGCATCGTCCGGTGAAGCACAAAGGCGAGTTGCCACCTTGTAGTACATCCCTCATCACGCACTTCGCTACAAGGGACCCAACCAACACCCAAATACCAGCCAATGAGGAAGCCCCTGCACACGACAGAACTACGTTGGCAATTAAGCCGTATCATTTGCCCAGCTTGGATCACATCAGCAAAATTTATTTGTTCAATAATCCCTGGTTGCGCTTGAATACAGCGCTGTAAGTTGTAGTATTTAATAAAGAGAGAATTGCTTTATTTCTACGGTTTTGTTTATTTTTATTTTTTTTCCCCCCCTAGAGAATTTCAATAAGATAAAATTGATATTGGGAGGATGGTTATCGATTGATCAATTTTGTTTGGGAAAAAACAAAACAAAAGAGGGACAAGATTATAAATATAAATCAACTAATCTCCTATGTTTTATATCTTAAAAAGGGGCTTTGATACAATCAACATTTTGATCAATGAATAATATTATGGAGAGAATTTGAAGGCATGTAACATGATTAGGACCTCTTTAAACTGATATTTATTTTAGTTTTCCTGCCTTCATTCCGATCAATAATTAAAAGAATTATTATTTTAATAATAGCAATTACTATTAATAATAGCAATTAAGAATAGCGGTCTGCCGTGTGGCCTATATACCGGACACATGGGTTCGAATCCCAGCACGGGCATGGATGTTTCTTTCTTCTTTTGTGTTTCGTCCGTTTCTCCACTGGAACTTACAATTTCATGGTTATTCAGGCCGAGATGAGAATCTCGCCCCCCTTTGACTATTCTAGCCTCTTCCTGACGTTGTCGGGTTGGGCTGGCGCGTGTTCCGTAGTTGGCCGATTCGCGATCAAAACCAAAAAAAAAACAATAACTATTTTCACATTCATAAATTTTTAATATTATCAAATACTTAATTTTCCATTGAGATTTAGTATATATTTACAAGATACTTCGATCTTTTTAGTTTTTCTAATTTATTAATAATTTTCAGTTATAAAAAAAATCAGTTTTTTTTTTCGCTAATTTTCCTTATCGCTAATTCTACAAAAATATGTTTAATCTTTATTCATTTTTGATGATTTAATATTTGAAAAGAAAGCACAGTATATCATAAATTGCAATAAACAATCGTGGGTATATTTATTCTATTACATAAACGAAATTTATTCTATTACAGAAACGAAATGTACGAAAAAATGAGAAAAGTGAACGCGAGACGAAACTTCATTTGACCTTTCTTTACGTAATTTTTTTTCCTCTTTCCAATCGTTGAATAGATTTTTAATGACGTTTACGAAATATCAACTCCTATATCTGATGAGCAATAACTATTATTCGTATTGCAATAACTATTCAAAGAAGTAACGCAAAGTAATAAAACGGCCGTTGAATTGCTTCGAATTACGGAATTGCATTATGTGCGTTTTAGTACACGCATTACCTGAACACCAGGTCTGCATTTAGGATGCTGGTGACG
This sequence comes from Thereuonema tuberculata, assembly GCA_023159025.1. Lineage (NCBI taxonomy): Eukaryota > Metazoa > Arthropoda > Chilopoda > Scutigeromorpha > Scutigeridae > Thereuonema > Thereuonema tuberculata. The sequence continues at coordinate 50,202,995 of JAFIDM010000001.1, read as the reverse complement.
TAATCGACCCTGAAAAAAAAAAAAATGCAAGAATTTAGAACTCGGAGCTCGTTACATTTTGAACGGGAATATTTTGAAATGTTATTATAAATTTGCTGGTTTTTTTTTTTTAATTTATTATAATATTCTTATAATATAAGAATATATATTATTATTATATAAAATTATATATATTCTTTGAATACGCAGTCATGAAATTAGTATTGTTTCCTCCTTCATATAGGTTCTTTTGCAGAATTGCTGTGAATAAGATTTGCGAAACATTCCCAATATTGAAATCCTAAAAGATTCTCAAAAACATTTGTGTAGAACTTGCTGAATAATAAGATCTAACATTTTAAATAGTTTCATCATATAGGTTTTGTAATAATTGATTATCTGTCTAGTGCAGTTTTGCAGATAACCACAACAACCGTGGCTATGTGACTACGTGCTGATTATCACTGTTGCAATTCCTTCATTTAAACTCTGATTCTGGTTGGCTGCTGCCTGTTTCAGCCATAACTGTAGATCAATCTGTAAGCAGATCTCATTGTTTCGTTCCGTCCCATTACTGTTCACTCATTCTTCCAGATGGACATTCTTATACATAAAGAGGAAACGAAGCAATCAATCATGTTCAAAAACGCTATTTAAATTATAATAATTGTTTTCTTAAGAACGATATTTTCAATATTCTGTAGTTCACTTAATAAACTTGGATCCTAGGTTTGGATCCACTAAGAATCAATGATAAAAATCGGCGAAAGATATATTCATTTTTTAATCTACAGAATATGTTGTACAATAAACAAAATACTGTATCAGCTTCAATATTATTATTTTTTTTTTGTAGTTCTCGCATTGTTTAAAATTAACGTGATTTAGATAATCTAGTCAAAAAGGAAATTTTTGTAAAATTTGTGTTCTTAATTTAATCTTGCTGATAAATAAATATTAAGCCAAATTTTTAGCAAAATATCTAAATTTAAATATATAATTTTTTAAAAAATTCTTTTTATCACAGTTTTTTGAAAATAATCATTAAATTCATTTTTTTTATCTTTTTCCTTTTTTCTTTTTTTTTTAATAAAAGAGAGGAAAAAAAAAAAAAAAAAGAAGTGACAATTATTTTCAGAAGATACGAAGGGAGAGGAGAAAGAAGAATAAATTGACATCCAAGCGTGAAATCATGCTATTTTGTAGTTTAAATAATTAACATTTTTTTTTTTGCATTGCGTGCCGTACTTAAGAATGGCATCTTTAAAAGTGACCTCTAAAAGAGAACGAATTCCTATATCGGAGACACGTGACTTGTAAGAGTCTCGAAAAGGCACCAGTGAATGAAGAAGCAACGTCATTATTTTTCGGCAATTTTTACGATATCATTAGATGATTTAAAAAGATAATTATCATTGATATAAATATAAAATTACAATTTCGACACTTCGGCTTCCAGCTGTTCCAGTTGCAACCAGCTGTAAGTAAGGCCGTCGTAATCCTTACAGAAAGAAAAAGTTATTTTTCATCGTTATTCATTTCTTTCTCCTCCTTTTTTTTTTTTCGGTAAATTAAATTTGTGAAAGTTCCGCATCACTTTTTTACTGAAAATGTGTTTTTTTGTTTTTGTTTTTTGACAAATGGTGCTTTTGCGAGACAAATGCAACGATGATATATTTTTTTATTATTATCATTATTCAGATTAGTTGTAAAAAAAGGTGTTTCCTCGTATTAACCATTCCCTAGGAGTGTATTACTATTTTTAATTATAATACGATGAAAATAAAATGTTATAATCCAGACGTATAGGAAGGAAAACTAGCCACGTGGAGTGCAAAATTTGCCGTGCAGTTCTCATCTTTAAGTTAATCCTTCTTAAAGAAGACCTGCTTTCTTTTTTTGCTCCGATTCCACAGCTAGTCTAAAAAAGTTTTAGCCCACGTGTTCAGCAATTAAAAAAAAAATAGTGTTTCAATTAAATTGAAGCCAGCTTGTTGAAATTTTTGTAAAACTTAATATAGAATATTACAAGATGGTACGCGTTTCCATTGAAGACCATAACATATTGACGACATTTTGATAAGAGATGCCTTATTATTGCGCTTATTGCAACATGAAATTCCAAAACAAGAAAAAAAGAATTTAGATCCTACTTTCCATAGTCGGTTATATTTTGTTTAATATTTGTTAGTAATTATCATGAAAAAAAAAATCTTGAGAGCTGATTTTTCAATAGGACAATCTTTAAATTTGTAGGGTTAACAATGGAGATTTGGTAGCTCAAATAGTGAGGAGCGTGTCTATGGGCTGGAGGAGCTTGTTTCAGGCCCTGCGGAGGACGGGGAATTGTCTTTGTTTATTTTTCCTCCAGACCGACCTAGGGTTCTCCAAGCCCTCTTTCAAATACGTACCAGGAAAAAAGAAAGAAAGAAATAAAAAAGTTTTTAAAAGAAAAAATTTTGTTCATAATATGCATACCAAGTTTTAAGATGTGCATTCACTGGTTCAAAATTCGTAGCTAATTACTTACTGACAGCCGTAGTGATCTTTTAAGCCTTTCTATGCTTCTTTTTTAGCAAATCTGTTTAAAAAAAGATAGTATTTTAGTGATATGCAGAGTTTTGAAAATTTGAAATTTTGAGTTTTTGAAAACTAGAAATTTGAATTTATAGTTATTTCAAGCTTAGGAGTATCCGGGATTTTGGAATGGATTGGATTTATGATGGTCGTACTCGTCCAACCAAAAAAAAGCTCCAAAATCTAGATTTTTTTTTTCATTTTCGGATGCAACCTCTACCAGTCCCTCACTCCCCCTCGGTACGTCAATGATTTCAAGGTTAAATAATTGGTTCGAGGCAAACGAGACAGTGCGAGAGCCGTTCTGGTACATCTGACACATCAGTAACGAAGACGGCTGTCAGTGTGTGACACGTTCTACCGCAGTCACGAAATAAAAAAAAAAAAAAGTCGTTGCAAAGCGCTTCCACAGACCAAAACCGAATACTGAAAGCTGCATTGTAGGAAGTGACTATTTGTAGACGCTTGGGCAGCAGATCGGCAGGTTTAGTTCTGTCGAATTGTTATAGTCGCAGGTCTTCAGAGTCGCACCATATAGACTGTAACGAAAGGAGAAGGGTATCGAAAGACAAAAAAATTAAAAAATAAAAAATAAGGCATTAACAACGTGCATATGTTCTTTTTAAACAGAAACATGTGTATAGGCCTTTTAATTTGTACTGCTTCCATCTAAAAAAAAAAGGCTGATTTGGAACCTCTACTTCTTACATGGCTTCTAATATTGCAATAGTAATAATTAACTACTTTTTTCCTACACTTATTATAGTTTACGTTGTAATACATTAAACATTGATTTTCTATTATTGAAATATTATTGAAAGACTTATTATTGTCGAAACAGCGTAAATTCTAATCCACATTGTTGAAGCGAATATCTTGGCGACGACTGTGTTAATTAGCAGACCTAGTGAGAAACCACATCGTTGAAATAGATTATTTGACGACGAAGACAAAATAATTGGTTCAAGTTTTAAAACTACTATTATTTAAACATTTGTGAACGTCGAATAGATATAAAACCGTCACATTTGACGTTTACCACAACTGTCAAAAAAAAAAAAAAAAAAACTTTATTTTTGCTGTTTCCCATGAATGATTTTCCCGATAGAACTTTAAACAACGAGTGAACGAATTACAATATTAAACCCTTGCCCCTCTCGTTCGATTCCTTCAGCCCAGTTCAGCTCTGGCTTATTATGTATGTCGAGGCCACACGCTTTAGACCATCATCCTCCGCGTAATTATTTCTCGTTCGCCACCCCCGCTCTGTCTTTCCTTTTCTCGAAGAAAAGTAGGAAGCGGTCCTCGCTGGTTTTCGTAGAAAAAAAAAATGGCGACTTTTACCACGCTTCCGTGGATTCATGGGCTATATCGGTAACAGATGTTTGTTGGTCGTCTCTATCTTGTCAATCTGCCAAATAGCATCGACGAATACTACTCCAGGTGCAAATTGAAAAAATATCTGCTCTTCGTTGCTTGGAATTTCTTTCCTATGCTATAAAAAAAAATGATAAAAATTCACCTAGTTCTTATTTCTTTTTTTTTTTTCTAATATCTAGAAGCTGACACATTTGTTTCTCTCTCGTTCGAAAGTGTCTGTTTTCTTTTCTTATAATTTTACACATTTGTTTGATATTCCATTCGGTGTTGGTTATATGTTTATCTGTTTGGTTTTGTTGTAAACAAGAAACTGATAATTTTAATATACAGGCTTATTAAGAAATACCTGCCAATACTGTTGTTATTTCCATTTTTCAAAGTAATAAAATAAGTCAGATCATCGTGTCTGCATGTATGTGTGTGTTCTTCCCTCCTCTTTGCGTATCTTTTTGAAATTTTGCATGCATATTTATGGTTAAGAATATCTCTACCTTGTATTTGAAAAATGAAGAGTTCAAGCTGGTCTCTTAAAATTAACTCAAATTTCATTTAAAATTAACTATTTCTTTGTTCTCTATCCACTTGTAATATTCATTTTTACTAAAATGATTTTATTTCCTTTTATCAAACATATCGTGTTCCTACATTTTTAATTGTAATTTGTGAGATAGCTTTTCGAAATAAAAAAGAAAAAGAGAAATCCTGAACTTTTAAAACCACCTGTGGCAATTATCAGAATTATTATCATTTTGTAACTATCAACTGCAGGAAAATATTTTTATATATACTTTAAAATTGTTTAAGCTTTTGTATTTTAATATTTTAGAATCTTCGTAAAGTAGGTCGATTAAGGTATTTAGGCCTAATGAAGGTTATAAAAATCTAGAGAAAATAAAATTAACTAACGATACAAAAATAAAATAATGTAATATTTTTCTTTTATATCACAATTGGAAGGTTTTTCTTTCCTGTATGTTGTTGCCAATGAAATGAATGAAAATGAAGCAACAAGGTTAAACTTTTTCATCTCCTTATTATGAATGGAAGGAACACATGGTATTGAAAACCATTTGTAGATATCAAAGTATTTGCACCGCAGCTGTGCTGAATATTTGATCTGCGATTGATAGCAGGTTTGTGTGTGTATCTTTTTTTTTTTTCTTTTTAATACGCCTACACTCTATTGGCATACGCTGTGATGTCGACCTATTGAAGAGTGGAAAATTACTCGGAAGCGCTCTATATTAAGTCGTCTTTTTTATTATTATTATTATTGTTATTATTATTATTATTCACTTGGAAGTTTTAAAATTCGAACATTGAAGTTGCGCTGTGGAAATTTACTTAGCATTTGGTCTTTCGAGTAGAGTTTTAAGTGAAAATATAATCTTCTGTCTGTTCAAAATCATTCGACAATTATTTAGCTTAGGAAGCTGAAATTTCAGTCGTTGGCTTTTGTTAATTTTATGTACCGGTATATGGAATGTATAGTTTCCAAAATAAATAAATTTAACAAATCAAAACATGAAGTTGAGAATTTGACTTATTATGGAATATTTGGTTAAAGCTTGGGGGGGGGGGGGTGAAATCTTACTGAAATTTTGGGGGGAATAATTTAACAAAATTATTAAAAGATGATTTCAAGAACTAATCATAATGATAATAAAATCGTTAAGTGATTTCGAGAAAGTTTTCACACACCTGAAATTGGTATGGTCATGAAATGGTCATGAGAAATGGCTAAGGACTAGATGCAGATTGCAAAATTAGCTGTCGCTGGTGGTAGTATTTTAGAAAATGCTTAAAACAATCAATCATTTAGAGCCAGATTTAACTGTGAATTTGTGCTATTGTTTCATTTCTGCCTGTTATTATTCCAACCTGTAGTTTGCCGTTAGTATGGAAGACTATAGCAGTCAATAAAATTACAAGCCGTTATATTCCCGAGGCCCAGAAAATACAATATTTTTAGTAATTCAGATTTCATGTTACGGAAACTAACATGATTCTCTCCGCTATTTTTCTGACGTGAGTAAAAAAAGAAATATATTTAGGTAGTATACTCCTAGGAAAATAATAAGGAACGGGTGGAAGATGAATTATTGTCTTCTATTCGACACTTTCGAGCTTACATCAAGAAGTGTTTCAAATATAAGACGCATATTATGTGTCTTATATGTAAACAGGCTTTCCGGATGAGAAAATAAATAATTAAAAACAGTATTATGGAAATTTGATTTGCTCATTCCCGTCGATTTCATTGGTCCTGACTGGTTTCTGGCGTCAAGCGAAGCCTTTCATCAGCGGAATGCTACTTTAGTGCTACTTGGGAAGTGATGTGCTTTACAGAAAAAACAGGATTTATCTAATGTTTGATCTAAGATCTCCACTTAGGATCGAGCTCAAATAAGTTCAGTTGACAAACATTAATCAAAGCTTGCATGTATCACGTGCCTTACTCGTAATGTGTGCGATGTTGTTCACAGGCAGGCGCCTGTACAGAATCGTGCTATCAAATTTGTAATGTAATATTTTTTATGAAAAAAAATATTTCACATACAGTTTGAGTCAAGGCCGCGAATTTCCATTTATACAGGTTTTTTTGGATGTACGAAAGCCTTTATTTAAGAAAAGTAAATGACTTTTAATTGTCAATGTTGCGGTACTAGAAGAGGCAGGGGGGATTCGGAGGAAGTCGGCTCGTTTTACTTCTGGAGATGGTTGTTTGTTGTTTTGCCAACCTGTTATTTTGCGCTAATTTGGCACTGACGAAATTCCCACACTCAAAAACAAAAGTAAGAAATTAGCCGCTGCTCGAATGACTGCATATTCACTAGTATTGTCTCCGTGCAAGAAGTTGCGTCGGCAGGGCGGGAGAAGAGGGAGGTGGCGTTGACCCTGTGGAGTCATCATCTGAAGGGAAACAGGTGGGAGAACGGAGAAAACCTCTCTGGCAGAGACTGAAGGGCGTCGTAGCTCCACCAGCACCCGGCCATTAGATTCATTTGAAAGAATTCCACTGAGGCAATGGTAGGCTTCATCTTAGCTTGGAAGAAACCCATCGGTGTCTTTAATAAAAACAAACCACATAACACAAAAATTGTTGGCATAGCAATTGGAATTCTGTCATTTTTATCAGAACATATCCAACGCTTGTCGTTAGTTTACTTTACTTTGCAGTTTATGAGTTAATGATCGTTTTAATGAGGTTTTTTTTTTATTATTTATTTATTCATCGCTATAAAAATTTTGAGTATGCATCATTTTTTATAATGAGTTCAGATATTAAGTATGCACAGTTCATTGTAGCATGGTGTGTTGTTGCGCTCTTTTTTTATCCTTGTATATTTACTTTACTGCCGTAAAAACTTTTCATAAACAAATCCGTCACGGATTTTTATTTCTTGAAAATCCATCTTCATCTTCTTCAGCTGAAGAAGTGATTAGGAATTCAACGTCCTTTAGATTATCCGGGCAATAGAGATAGTTACTATTTTGTAAAATAAACAGCTTTTGGTAAAGTGCTGTTAGGAGGTTGAAGCTTCCAAATGTCTTACTTTACTTAATTGTTATTCCAATCTGTTCCGCTTGGAAATTTAGAAGGACTAGTTTAAATGTTGTATATTTTTCCATCTTCTTGTGCAACTAGGCAGTAGCTGTAGAGAATATGAAGGGGAAAAGGTTACTGTCATTACTTGTTTTTTTGTTGTTGTTAATGTGACAGCGCCTTGCATTTTATATTTCGTACTTAGAATATTTGTTAAAAATGGAGATTCACTGCTGAAACATGAATAACATTAAGAATATACATTTTTACAATCACGCCATAAATTGCTGTAGATAGGAATCCAAAGCAGCTGTTTCGTCATTATTAGGACTCATCAGCTAGGTTTATCCTGTTGCAGAGTATAGGAAACAGTAATCCCCATTAAAGGAATTTTTCGCAAATTAAGTAAGTAGAAATGTCGGTGTCAGTCGTGTTCTGCCAGTTCTGACAGCCTTGTCAATCGGCAAGTGAAAACTACAGGGTGGTCAGAAAGTGTTTTCGACTCCCCCAAGATATTTAAATTATTACTTTATGTTTTATTGTCTCGAAACACATTCCTAATTGACTTTAGTGCACGTCAGGTGTCTTTTCAGTTGGTGTAATGGCCTCGCTTGAAATGCTTCTGATTCATGTCAGTTGTCTTATTGTTGTCCACCCAGCCATTTGTTACAGAATGGTGAGGAATTTAATTTGGGGTTTGCCTGGTTTGTTTGTTCCCCGGGAACTCGGCAACCGGAGACGATTGCGGACACACATGGTTCGACGGAATGAAAAGAAGCCCGAGGGGGAGGGAGCCGTGTCCTTCATGCCTTGAACTATTAACGATGACCCGACAGCATCAATTTCCTGAGTACACTAGGCAATTACAATTGTATTAACGCAACGAATAAGAGAAAGGAAGATTTTTTTTTCTCCTCCCTTGTATTTTTGTGTGTATGATGTGTGACCACAAAGCAAATTGAGTTTTCTGTGTGATGGAATTTTATAAAGCGAAGATATTTAAATTTTTGGATTCTAAAAAAAAAATAAATAAATTTCATTGGCTAAAAGGATTGAAAGTATGTCTACTATTCTTCGAAGTACTAAGCTGGACTCGTCGTGAAACACAACGTTTGAAATCAAATTTGACATTCCAAACAATGTGTTAAATGTCAGTGACTTAAAGGATTGAAAGTATGTAAATCACTATTTGAAATCCTAAGCTAGATTCGTCGTGAAACACAACATTTGAATACAAATTTGATATTCTAATTAATGTAATTACACTTCAGTGGCTAAAACGATTGAAATTAGAACTGACTTTTATGTGTGGGTTGAACTATATTCAATCCGAAAAATAACATTTCAGGACAAGTAAGTCCTGACAAATATCTGATAGTGATCAGAATTAATCGTTATATTCAAGTTGTTTGAAACATTTGAAAACTACAAGTGAATGAAATTTAGACGGATGCTGTCGTAGGCCAAATATTTTTTACATTTACGAAATAACAATATTACTATAGTGTGTACTTGTCTGTACCTGAAATTGGACAATTTCCGAAAATTCTATCGATCAATTTTTAAGCATTGACTACAATGTTATTGGATGACAGTGCGCACGCATGCTGTCGTATGATCTTAGCATATGGATTAGAATAAATAATTTCGTTTTAAATCCTTATTCGTATTCAGTCTAGTAAAAAAATTGTAATTTTAGGCAGTACTTATGCACTGCAGTTTTCAGTTTGAAGTCATGTTATTCTGTTTATATAAGCCTAACGAAATTGTAATAGTTTTGAGCTATTTTTAGACGTTTTTATCATGAAGGACAGTTTCTCTGATAAAGCTTCCGGTTGATTATGGAACTGCGTAGAGAAACCGTGATTTAATAGGAACTTAAACCAATGAAACATTGTGGATTAATTTAATAGGAAAAAAAAAACAGCTGACTGATTTACTAATAAATGCTAAGAAAACCGGATACGGAATGCTTGACAACGAGAGGATATTGCACATCCAGGAATTCGCTTTACGCAATTTCGAATCGAAGAGAAGTTATTTAAATTAATAAACAGAACAGAAATCTTTGAAACGAACCTTCAATTGTTAATCACTAATTCAGGTTCTCCCAGAACTGGAGTCGTTCCTTATGCTGTAGTTGTTGATATATTTTAATTTTTTTTTTGAGAAATTTCTGGTTACGTAGATGTTTTGATGAATGCCAGTACTGTCATCAAAATACTACTACTACTACTACTACTACTAATAATAATAATAATAATAGCACAGACAAAACCATACATCACACTACAGACCTGACATCACACTGATAAGGTCAACAAACAGACCTATCTCATTGATATTGCAGTGCCTATCAGAAAACATGCAGAAAACTCACGTAGACAAGTTCAGTAAATACACCGACCTAGCATACGATCTCCAGAAACAGTGGAGGCAGGACCGAGTAGGTGGTTTTTTTTTTTTTTTTTTTATGTGATAATTCCTCAGAGAGACAACTTATTTTGAGATATCTTCGAGATAATAACGGCTTCAGTATCCCCTAATTACTGCCGCGCGGTTGGCGTTGTCGCTAAGACATTGGCCTCTCGCCTCTGAATACCGAGGTTCGGTTCTCATGTGGGTTTCATGATGGTGGACGATCAGAGCTGGGCAGGTTTTCTTGGGGTTCTCCCGTTTCCCGTGCACTTCTCAGTCTTTCTCTCCGTCTGTCCTTATTTCTGTGGGATAGTACAATAAACCAATGGTCGCGGTGCTCGGCTTCCCTGCCACCCACATAACATAACATAACACCCCCTAATTATAAGCAAAAATATAGTCAAAAACGTCCGTCTTTAGAAAAACCCGATCAGTGTATCAATTGGATTGTATACAGAGGGACTCGGGTCCTATTAAATAAAATAGGAAAATATGTTCCAAGTTCGTGTAAGAGCTTTCATGTATTTTTTTATATGTTAAAGATGTTGAAGTGTTATTGGTTTTATCGCAAGAATTCGTGTCGATTTTAAAGAGAGAATTCAAAAAGATCTTTCATTTATTAAACAATTTAATAGAACTTTTATAAAAAATAGTTGAATGATTTCTGGCAATTTTTTGAAACTCCATGGAAACGGTTACTAAGCAGCATCGGAGACGGGAAATACTTGAAAACAAGCATACACCTGGACAACGCGAGATTGCCTAGTCTTGTGCTGATGAGTGTCTGTGATTGCAGTCAGTCTTCGCACTCCGGGTTCCCTGACGCTAACGTAGGCGGTCTCTCCCTCCTGAAAATGTCGACAGAGGGAATTCCACGAACCGTCTCTGGCGACACGACGAGTGGATCCCACTTGCTATCACAAAAAAAGGGAAAGATATAGCACGTTTGATTGACTTGAAACAAATGCTTGATGCCGTTCTTTCACAATCGCGGAATAATGAAAGGTTTTGAGAAATTCATGGAAAATTACACATGTAATGTAAATAACCCTTTGTAAGTTTCATGGGCAAGAACAATTTTTTTTTAGAAAACATATTATTATGTAAAAGCTGTGGTGTAATTTATCGAATTCTCTGTAATTGTACGAAAATAAATTAAATTCTTAAAAAAAAAAAAATGAAATTTAAAAAAAATTGCATAAAACTTTACAGAAATAAAATATCAACGAATCCTTACTTGTAACGTTGTGCTTTCGTTTCCTTATTCAATTCTTTGAATCATCGGACACGTTAAATTTCTTTTCAATGTAAATATCAAATTATTTTAGTGATTATTTTAATCTATTAAAGCAAACCTTTGCAGACATTTTTTTTTTCTTATTTCCTGGCCTAAGAAATATGATAGTCATCTTGACCATTCGGCTACGCCCAAACGTATTTTCAAATAGTAAAGATTACTATTTCTAGTAGTAATAGTAAAGAAATAGTAAAGATTCCTGTTGAGAATAAATAGAATTCGGAGGATTTGGTGTAATTTAAAAAAAAACTACCAATCAATTTTTTTGAAGATATTATTATTATTATTACTTTGGAAACACACGATTTGTAGCGCCCTACAGCTGTTCCTTGGGTTTTAGGGTTAATATCAGGGATCTTAATTCGTAATGAAGCAATATTTGTCTATTCCTCGATTTTCTTATGTAATTAATTAAGGTTGAAAAAGTAAAAGTGGGAGAGAAAGGAAGAAAAAGAAAAAAAAAAAAAGACATCCAATATTATTGGATTTTTTTTTCCTCGCCTCCTAATTGTTCTTTCTACTTACAAAGATAACGAGTTCCACCAAAGCTTCGTCTATCTCCTGAAATTATTATTATTATTTTTATTATGATTTTCCCCCTTCTCATTTCGGATGATTCTTGGGAAACCCCTGCTGGGTGATATTGAATAGGTTCTCCCACGAATCCTAAATCATACTAATGAACAGCTTGAACAAATTCCTAGGCTTTTTGTAGGTAAACTGCTGAGTAAATAGAACCCCTGCCAGCAGAGGGCGGGTGCATTCAAAACAATTTGCCGTGAAATTATGTAAATAAATAACATTAAACTTGAATATTTGACTGTTGGTTTCTGGCGTTAATTATTTAAAAAGCTTTAAATAGGACGACGGAAGGCTTCATCTTTAAAAACAAAGGATGCTGAAGCACATTCCTGACAGAAATTATCAAATAACTAACTCTTTTAATTATTATTATTATTATTATTATTATTATTATTATTATTAAATAATAATAATAATAAAAGTTTCGTTTTCGTTCATTTTGTGAGTCCGGTGGCCCAGTGGTGTAGTCGCTGGACTACGGACTGGGAGAAGCCGGTTCAATTCCCGGCGGCGATTTTCCTATGATTGTTATTCCTCCAGACGGACCCTAAGGTTCACCTAGCGTTCTGACAAAGGATACTGAGTTTATTACTCGGAGGTTAAAGGATAGGCGGACGTCGGAATGACCATCCGACCCCAGCTAGTCTCATTGGTCAAAGATAGTTTGGAGCCAAAACCTTCCGAACACCCATGAGTCTGTATGGCCTATAGTGGAACTCCTTTACTCTTTTTTTTTTGTTTTATGTTCATTTTAAATTTTGCATAGACCAAATATTTAATGTTTGTTAAAAGCAATTTTTTTTTTTTTTAGAATTAATGCCTGATTGGCTATGTACAATACTAAGGTTACTTACTTGGTTCCTTGATTTTATTACATCAGGTATTATGATTTTTTTTTTATTGTAAATAGATTGATTGAAGCTGATGAGTGTAAAACGTCTTTTTAAAAATTAAGTATTCGTTAAAAAAAAAAATATATATATTGTTATTCTGTATGATCTTTTAGGTCTGAAATTCAAAACGCCTGGCGGACGTGAAAAAGTACATGAAAAGCTCATACCTTAATATATGTAAAATAAAGAATATATGTAAAATAAAACATAATATATCGCTTGGTGATAGAAATACGAAAAATACGAAAAATCCTAATGCTTAGTTATTAGTTAACAACAGTTCGTGATCTCTTAACATTGCGTTAATAAAAAATAGGATAACAATGTTAAAATGTTGTCATGCAGGAGTAAAGAACAACGGAAGCATAAATTAAGTGAGCAAGATAATGAAATGGCTTTACAAGATTTTAATGATAGACTTCGAATACTCCTCACATTCGAAAAACTACTGTTTGATAGCATAATTAAACTGGATAAACTTAAAACAAGACGGTATTTGCAATGAATGTAGCCCCCATGCAATCATAAGTCCATTAAGCTCTTCTTCATACACTTGGAGAACATGTTGGTCTACCAGCATAATATGTCATTACAATAACACTGCGTATTTTTATTGAGATTCCTTCGATAATTGATACCGTCAGGAATTGATCTGGGATTGACCTCTATTGTAAATTATTATTCGTGTTATTTCTCGGTTTTTTGATTAAAAAAAAAAGTCTCTTTTCAGTTGTGGCTTTATTTAAATTTAGTTGCATTCAGCTTTAAGAAATAGTGATTTCTACGTTTGATCACCTAAACAACAATTTAATCTAACGACCTAGCTTAATTATGTTTTGAGCTACGTTCTCATAAAACTTAAGACAGAATTCCAATAGCCCTTAAATTAGTAAACAAAAATTTAAGCATATCTGTGTATTAGTATGACAGTCAAAGATATTTATTTTTCCTATGGATTAAGAGGGTTAGTGAAGTCTATGTCATAATCTAGTGGTGTTGCCAGGAAATCTGTGGGAAGATTAACTCTATAAATGAAACATATGTCTGTATTTTTTATTTTGAATGTATGTGCTTTTTTTTATTCAATAAGTTATATATTATTACATAAGTAGTTTTTTTTTTCTTCTTAATGTTACCCAATTAAATAATTGCTTATTTTGGAATCGAAAGAGGAGAGGTTGACCCCCTACTCCTCCTTCACTACGTCACTGACTTCATAATTTTTTTTTTTTTCGTCATTTCAGTGCTTATGAAACAATGAAAGAAAAATACTTGCTACATCTATAGGTAAAAATCCTTTTAAATAAAATAATACTTTTAAAAAAATACTGGGTTCATCTCTTTTTTTTTAAGTGTAATGATATTGAAAAGCGAGTGAATTGTTATCATTTTATCCTGATTGACTCTTTTAATTGTTTTTTTTTTCCCTTTCATCCATGAATGAAATGAAAGTTTTGCAATATTAATAATTTGTTTTAATTATAGGGAGGACGTTTTTATGATTAGGGTTGTAGAACTAAATGTGCTATCTTCCCAGTGCGTTGTTTCAAGGCGTAATCATCTCTTGGGAAATATTAGTTCACCGTCCTCAATGACATATTCATGGAAGAACAATTTGAAATAAGAGAAAAAGTAAATAAAATATATTTCCTTTTTTTTATTATTATTATTTACGTGAGTTAAACGAAATAAAATTAGCGAAAAAATAGAAATCTGATTTACGAAGGAATTGCGCTTATTGCTTTATTCAGATGTAGAAATTGCTGTTTGGTCTTGTGAAATGAAAGGGGCATGCCCGATGTAGGCGGGTTCGAATCCCGGGAAAGACACAGATGTTTTTCTATTGCATTTCTGATGTCAATGTGCCGCCTGTTTATCCAGAACAGTAAATATATATGACATTGAAGGCAAAAACTTGCAATAATAATAATAATCTCAATTATCCATCACGTGGTTGACTTAGTGTCATTGCATTAGCGTTCAAAAGTCAAAAAGCTTTTTTTTTTTTTTTTTTTTTGGGGGGGGGGGGGGGACGAAAATACTGTAAGCATATTTTTAAGTTGGCCTTTAAACAAAAAAATCGTATTAATTATTAAGGAAATTGGCATAGCCGTTTTAGCGTGATACACCCTACAAAATTCCCTACTAGGAATTTTCAGGAACAGTAAATTTCGCCTATTCAATCAATATTAATAATAATAATTAAAAAAAGACATTGCAAAATGAAACGATAAATAAAATTAGTCGTTAGATTTTTCTCCATTTTCCTTGTCTTTTATTCTGTATATCAACAATCCTTCGGTCTCCAACAGCGCATTTCAAAAAATATGGTTTTGAGTCTAAAATAATTACAGCTTTTTATATAGTTTTATCAGAGTGGACCCTTGCAGATTGTTATGTATGGAAGTTAGTTTAAGTGTGGTACATACGTAAAATTACAGATGGTGAATATATTGAACATTATTCAAAAATATATTTTCGAAGTTTTGGCGCCATTTTAGTGACTAACGACTTGTGCGTTTTTTAAAACCTTATTGAATTTACTAATCCTTGAACCAAATTAGGACTGAATTGGTTGATGTACTCTTCCATTCTTTGCAAAACTTTTTCTTAGGCTGCTGACACCTGTCGAGGATTTTGTTCCTCGCCAGTTCCACGTGACTATGGGTCGTGTTGGGCGTGGTCCAACTCATCTCAAAGCAATAGAAAACACCAATAAAATGTCAGTGACGTGTGTGCTAACGCTATCTTGCGATTCCCAAAGATATGACAATTACTAAGCCATTTTCTTTCCTTCTTTTGATTTTTGCCAGCATTATTATTTAAAATTGTGATAAACAGAATTCTGTTATATCAGAAATAAAAAAAAAATAAATATACATTAATTGTTTATTATTTATTTACTTAAACGTCAAAGTTGCTTTACACTTGGAAATTCATGAGCTGGTAAAGTATTTCCATTAAAACGAAGGCAATGAAGGATACGGTTTTTCATTTGATTTTTAAATTTTGATTTGCCCACCAGGAGCGCTACTGCACTACATACAGTAAGGGATAAATTTTTACTATATTGAGAAAGCAGTTAGGGATATTGGTTGTGAGGAGTCAATAAATAGCAAAGGAAATAAAGATTTCGTATACATTCAGAAATGTGTTAGGCGCATTGTTTGACAATAGTTTTTTTTTTTTTTTTTAATCCAAAGTAATATTAATAAATGAGATGTTCACAAGAGACATACTAGTACAGTTGTTTCACTCTTTTTATCGATCGTTCGGTTAGGTCCATTTGGATCTTGATAAAAAGGGCAGTAAAGTAATCGGGGCAATAATGTAATGACTCCATGAACGAAAATAAATAAATAAATAAATTCACAATAATTTGCTTCCATCAAATAATTGAAATGTTCGGTCACAAATTAAGTACGAAGAACTTTAAGAGCAAAAAAATGGATTCAGTTATAAATTAATATCCTTAAAATATTATTAATAGAGTATACGAGGGCGCCATTTTACTGTCTACAAGCATTTTCATATCGTTCTTATGGGATCTTGAACGCACAAGTTTTAACCTTTTTTTTTATTATTACCTTTTTCTTTTATTTAATTGTCAGCGTAGTAAATTTTGTGACTTTAATATTTGGTTGTTTGAAATAAATTAACCTGAAAGAACAAAAAGAACAAAAAAGAAGTTCTTTTGAAAGAGCTTTTTTTTATTTCTTCCTTCCGTAGTACAACATCAATTCAACTCACTTTGTAATATCAACTTAATCTGCATTCAATGCTCAGTAAGCTACAGAATAGTTAAAGAACACTGACCTTGGCCATTACTCGGTGATGAACTTTATTCGTATTGTGTGCAAGTTGATGAAGCTTTCCTGCCCACACCAAATCGAAAACTCCACACTTTTCATTTCATTTCCCTTTATTCCATTTTTTTTTTCTTTCTTTCTTTGATTTTTGTTTTCCTCCCACGAGCAAAACAAATGACAGCAATTAAAGTCCGTACGATTCGAAGCTTCAAGAATGATTACACATATAACAGTCTGATATTGGCTTTTTGAGATTTGAGTTTATGATGGGCTTTTCTTTTTTTCTTTTTTGAATACCAATTTTTTTTTTATTTAGTATTTAGAAAGTTGTTTTCTTTTCTTTTTTCCCCTCGTTTCGTTCAACTTCTCTCTGTTTTGTTTTTTTGTTTTTATCTTCCCTTAATTTTGAACGGAATTTTTATTATATATCGTACGTAAATATAGCAGATATGAAAAATTTGAGAAGGATTATGGAAAAGAATAGAAGAGTTAGAATAAGAAATACAAAGATAAGAAAAGAACTATATGGGGGAAAAAAATAAATAAAACATTAAAGGAAAACATAGAAAATAAACAACTAAGATGGTCTATTGTTACAATATTGTTAATGTTACATGATTCTAAAGGCAAGAATAGAGAAGGAAGAAGTGCAGGCGAGAAGAAGATGGTTAGAAAACGTAGAGAAAATTGCAATGAACTTCGACATGTTTTAAGCATATTTTACCTTCTCCACAAGGCCTAATAACTGTAGAACCTTCGCTCATATGCCATCATTACATTTGATGTCTTGGCTCTTCAGTACCCAAAAATTATTTTCCCCTACCCTTCCCTTCCCCATGTTTTGTCGAAGTTACCCCGGCCAAGGGGCAACTTCGACCCGATATGCAAATAAGGTAAAAATGCGAAGTTCAACTGCTTCAGAATAATTTCGACATAAAACAAAGTAAAAATGACTATAACTAATGAATCATCGGTATTAATAAACAGTCTTTGAGACCTAAATTTCCTAAATAACAAAGAAAAGTTAGGATAAATAACAACAATAACAAAATAATATTAATACTCATAATAATGACAATTATTATTATTATTATTAATTAACAAAAATAGTGTAAAATGTTACAAAGAATCAACAAATCAATCAATAACCTGAAACAAACAATAAAAGGAGCTAAATTATACGTTAAAAATATAGGTGTCTAAGTTACCCCCGCTGTCTAAGTTCCCCCATGTTGCGATACGCTGTCGATATGATACGAAGAAGTTGATACGATATCGAGTGCATTTGATATGATAAATGTACAGTTGTTTACGTTATTATTGTTTAACATTTCATTGTTTATGTTTGGGGCCAAGTGGAAAACGGAATGATGTGCTGCTCAGGCATGGAGCAAATTTCCATTCAGAATTAACGGCAGTTTTCCGATACTAATCTCTTAAAGATTTTTTTTTTATACAGAACACACAAAGCGAAGTCGATTTGTAATTGGTACAAAACGTTAATGTCAAACGTCAAGATTTCCTCGAAACTTGTTTCAAAATTAGCGGATGAAAGTCAAAGGCCTCCAACCGCTGAGATCCGGTTTCGCAAACGAATGATGATGGCTCTTAAAAAACGAAAATCGTAATGAACGACAAGTTCCTTTGGGGTTTTCCCGTTTCCCTTTATAATTTAGTCACCATTCTTTGCCGTCAAAACGAAAATAAAGAGCTCATACAATTTACGTTGGTTCCAAAATGGCTTAGGCTTCACCAAATATAGACAGTAGAAACCATAGATAGATGGTTAGCTCTTACGATTATTGGTACTATTTTAAACAGTATAATCTGAACATCAAAGCTTATTCAAATACTACTACTGCTATAGTAATATTAAGTTTGAGAGTCATATCTTTCACATTGAGGAATAACATTTTTTTCTGCTGCCTTCTCTTAGTATTGGGTATGTACAAGAATTTTGTCCTTGAAATGTCTGCAGTAGCTAACAATAGGTGGCGTGCGTTTGGCTCTTAATGAGGTCTGTCAAACAGACCGACCTGTGAATCAGTAAAAAAGTCCTTTTTTTTTTTAACATTTCGGGTTGTTACATTCTAAGCGTTACATCGTTGCGTAACCATTGGAGGAGGCCTGAGACAGATGACGTTTTTCGATTTCATTGTGGGTGGATGGAGGATGGTGTTGAACTGTATCTTAAGGCTCGATCGACAGTTAAGTGTTATCATTGAAAGCAAATGTGAATCCGTGTTTTCTTTTTTTCTTGAGGGGGTGAGAGGGTGGGGAATAAACTACGTATGACGTGACATTCATCAATCATGACCAACAAGGCGTCTTTTGGAGGCAGCCAGTGACGGATGGTTCGTATGGCGAGGGTTTATCAATGTCTGCTGCCTTTGACAAATCTTCAACCCTTTTTCCGTCCCTCAAAGCAGCGAGCACTTCCGGAACTCATGTTAAAAGGAGAAGAAAGAAAGGAAACGCCAGATAAAACGGAAACTTCAAAGACTACCATTTAAAGAGAACGAAAACGGAAACTGGGTTTTTTTTTTTTCTTTTTCTTAACAATTTTTACAATTATCTATCTGCTGTTTTTAACGATTCAGTTTTATCTCGATAATGCTGAAACAATTACATCCATGAAACGCAATAATTCAGATTAATTTACTTCCGAGAATCAATAGCGCTTTAGGATAATGCAAACACAAAAGTCTAAAATGGCAAATAAAGAGATCTTTTATTTTAAAATAGCTTTTTAAAATAAAAAAAAAGGCGCGTGTGTCCTCAGTTGAGAGTAGGGAGAATAGGAGGTAGATACTCTTGCAATCAACTGCCTCACGGAACGAACATCAGTCGAAGGGTCATTCTTAACGCTTGACCTCCAGAATAGAAATCCAGTGCCTTTTGATAAAAGGTTAGAACCCGTGGATAAGATATAATAATAAAATCCTCATCTCCCATCGGGAATCGAACCTGATTCCTCCAATCTATGAATAAGCTGCTTCTGAATATGAACTTCAGGGCCGATTCGATTACATTTGTTTTACGGATTAATCTTTTTCGGTTTTGCAGAAATATTTGTAAAAGTAGCCAATTATTAATAAAAGTATTAGCTACTTTTATTAATAAAAGTGAATAACAAATAGTTTATGAAAAGAGGAATTCCTTGTTTTGTTTTTATTAATAAGCTTTAGTTAAAATTTATAATAGTACTGTTTGTGTTGTATTCATTTTCATCAGTTCACCTACTAACTGATGATATTGAAAAACATATCTCCGGTTTTCCTTAATCCTGTAATTTCATTCTCTGGGCAACGAAAACATTTCACTTTTTTTATTTCCTCAGGGAATTCCTTGTGACGAAATTCACTATATTGAGAGCCTTTTTTTATAGGAAAATTATATATAGCCGTATACATTATATAAGTGTCGAGTTGCTTGGTTGGTCTGATGATGGCGATGAGGCAAAGATAATGAAGCAGAACCGAAGACGAGAATCCCTTGGCAACGGTGATTAAATGGCAGCGTTGCGTCAAGAAAGAAGATGAAGGTCTGTCGCTGTAAAAAAATCCTGAGGGATAGTTTATAAGTTGATGCCAAGTCGACTGGAGGGAGGTGGGCCAGAAGGAAAGAGAATACTTTTTTGTACCGGGCGCAAGTTGACGTTTTGGACAGTTATCAAACCACGGGGTTTGAAAGAAAGTTTCTTCGAGTTTGTTCGTTCTTTCCGAAAACGATCAGAAGTTTAATTTCACATTCGCAAAAATGTGTGTGTTTCCTGGTGTGACAACGTGAATCTCAGCAATAAAAAATTGTAGTTCGTGCAGCCCTCGGAAGAAGATGATGATGTTGGGTAATTGATTGTTAGTTCAGCTTTGCGAGCGATGACTGTTGGAAGCATTTCTAGCATTCAGCCAGCTCGAGTTTAAACTGCACCGCAACAGGCCATGCAGGTCCCGAGGTGCTCGAGAGGTTTAGGCTTCCAGTGATTCTTGACCAACGGGATTAGTGGAGCTCGCCCACGTTTAAACCCCTCCGAATAAGAAACCAGGGTACCCATTTGAGAGTCCTCCCTAAGGTACTTCTGGAGGAGAAAATCACCGTAGAAAAATCCCCGACCACCGCCTGGATTTGAACCCGAGCTCCTCCAATCCGCAATCCAGCGGCTAAATCACTGGACTTCCGGGTACTCAGCCAGTTCTAACTCCACCATTTTATCTGAGTTTCCTTATATCATTTCTTACTTTAGTTTAGATTAACTTTCAAACTTTGTTACATAGCTCATTTAATTCAAAGAATCTTCTTAATTAGTGTTGTTAGTGTAAAGGTCACTTTTGACGTTTTTCAGTTAATTTTTTTTTAATTGCAAATAATTTTTCTGAATGTCTTTAGAAAAATAATTCGTTGGTATTTTCGTTGGTTTGTCCTCAGTGCAAGGATAATTAAACAATCAGGACAAGTCCTTCTCTTTCCTCGTGCATAATTAGTTTCAAGGTCCTTTTCAAGAGGAGGAAGCCATTTATAGAGACCTCGGTCTCTAGAATTCCAACGGTCACTTCACGATTGATTGTCGAGAGTTTTTCCCCTCCTTTTTTTTTTCTATACAGAAACCGCCGTTTGCTTAGTCACCGTGTAATCTCTGTTGATGCACCTTCTCTGGGAAGGGATATTTCAATGTCACAGCCTACGTTTTTGAAGTGGTAGAGCGCGATTTGTTATGTAACTCATCATTCCTTGTTTCGGTAACTTTGGCCTTTCTCTTGTACTTATCTTTTTTTATCTCTTGAGCGTTAACCATCACCCACAAGCTGCCTTCTAATAGTTTCTTGTGTTTATCACACCGATGTGTCGACGGAACTTTATCACAAACAGCTTACCTATGTGACGTTTGCTAATCCTTTGTAATTTACCCCAAAAAGTTGAATTTTCATAGAAAATAGTTATCATATCGTGTTTGCTAATAGATCTATTTCCAACATTAAAAAAAAAAATGCTCATTACACAAATTTTATTTGTTAATAAATTATAATAAGAAGTAGAACTTAACTGGAATTGCGATTTTATTGGTACTTACTATTTTGTTAGTAACTATGTTTTGTTTCATTGGATTATTATTTTTTTATATGTTTACTACACATAGAACACCAATGTTCTTTGTCTGACAACGGTCAAACTACAAACCTTGGAACGGAAGAGGGCGCTACATTCACAGACAAATAAACAGTGGAAGGGAAGATGAAGCACGTTTTTGAAAAGACAGTTTCATTAAACAGATTAAAAAAAAAATACAAACGGAGCTGTTATCCTAAGACATAATAATGTATCATGTTTCTATTAACAAATGAATATTCAAATATAAATGATCTTGCTGGCAGTCTCCCAGCACTTGCCGAGCTGATAGACTATATATTTAACGTCAACACTTAGATGGGGGGAGGGTCCTTCCAGTAAGGCTTGGATATTTCCTCTTTCTCCCTTAAACATGTAAGTATTAAAGATGGTAAAAGTGACGCTTACATTTCAGACGGAGGCACTCTGGTGGCTGTAAATGGAACTATCTGTTAGGCCGCTCTAACAAATAGATCAAGAAAACGGCGACACGACTACAATCTCGATGGGAAGGCGATGTTGAACTACGCTGATCAGTAAAAGGTCACGGATTTCATTAACACCAACAAATTAACCCTTCTTAAAACGATGTTGCTTGAAACCTAATCAGTTTTCAATCATTTTGAGCTACAAATAACAGGAACCGTGAAAGCCTATTATTAAGCTGTAAGCCGTGAATGCAGAGAAATTTAATTTCTCCCTTGCAGATTCCGATGGTAATGTTGTTATTCCTCCGAGTTTCCCATTGCGAATTGAGCTGGATTAAATAAATAGAATAATCATTGATTGAATTTGTTTGCAGAATGTCTGTTAGTTAGTTTATTTTAATCTTCACCAACCACAAACTGAACTGTAATTTTTAAGCCCATTAAAAGATGAACATGTGCCTTGTTATGGAACTAGTGTTAATTAATTGCACTTAACATCACATAATTGACATTACTGCTAAAAAGAAATAATAATAATTAAGATTCAGTTCTATTGTAGCTGTTGATACATGGTTTCTGTCCCATTTATTCTAAACGAAGTGAATTTGTGAGATTAGGATTTTTAGGTATCATAATCCTCTTCAAGGATAAGATCCATTTTCCCATCTTTCGTCAAGGTCTTTCTGTATCCCTTCTTCCTGGTACGTAAAACATGCGCAGTTATCCTGTGTTAGAACTTAAACTCTGTTTTTTTATTTTTTTTTATTTTATTTTATTTATTTTATGTTATTTTATTTATTTATTTTTCTCGTCTACTTTCCTACCATCTGTTTGTATAACTTAAATCGATACGAGGGATGGCTGTGCTGCCGCCTACTATTAAGAGTTCTCCCATATTATCCCCAACTTTATGAAAACGGTGAATAATAACCTTGTTTTAACCATTCAACATGTTTATTGCTGTTTCATCTTCATTAGCTAGTTTCTTATTGATGTACTTATAAGTAATTCCTGAAATTTTCATTGATAATCTTATCAAGAAAAGAAAACCTGTAGCATATTATTTAACGTGCGTGAATTTGTTTCAGATAAAAATTACGTTTATCTTGTTGACTGTTGACTGCCCCTAGCTGATGATCGCCGTAGAGCATAAAACAGCTGTTCTAGGACGTCACTTGGTAAACAACTTGGTCTCAACTTGGAACAGGAATAAACATGTTGAATGGTTAAAAACAAGGCTATTATTCGCCATTTTCATAAATTTGGGGATAATCTGGGACAATTCTTAACATTAGGCTAAGGTAATTTTTATCTAAAAAGAAAGGAAAACCCACCTATTAAAAACTTCATCTCATCTTTCTTAAATCCTAATCTTTCCGTATTCCTACAGCAAAGCAGGAGTATCTTAAAATTCCCCTCCCATCCGAGATAGGTTAGATGTTGAAAATAGGTACTTTCTTTTTTTAATCTGAAGGAGCTTAGACTAGCGCCGAACTAAAATCCTGGCAGTATCTGTGGGTAAGGTTTGAATTGGGAATTCTTCGCAACTTCAGTAACCTCGTGAAATAGACTTTATTATTCATAAAAATCCTACAGACAGGGCGATATTGTATTCTCGTTCGAATACGATCCCATAAATGAAACAGAATTCTTTATGTTAATCATCTATTCAGGCACGTTCTTTTATTATAGGACTATTTGCCAAGAACTTTTTAGATTTACATTAGGTCCTATGGTTTAAAAAAAAAATCGAAACGCGGATGTAACGACCACATGTCGTTATGTCACATGCCTAAAATTCACTTTACTTTTATTCATCTCTTCTCCCCCCACCCTTTACTTTTCTTTCTTTTTTTTTTTATATGTTTCCATTATTTTTATGATAGCTGTGAACCCCCTTCCCTTCTCAGTCGATTTCGTTCTGTTCTTTTCATCCTAATTAATTCAGCTTTTCAAGTGTGAATGACAAACGAAGAATTGCGAGGCCTTCGCAGCAAATACCGGACTTCCGTTTCCATGTTTGGAGCATTAGCATATTTAAATGTCCAAGATCGGTAATGATCTGTCCCAATTCCGAACTGGGAATCGCTGCTGCATTTCCTACTGCGATGAAAAGATGTTGTTGTGAGAAGATTTCTATTCATTCGGACAATAATATTCGTGGAAAAAAAGGAATTCCAATAGATTGGCCGTCTTTTAAAAAGGAGTTGATATTCTGTTTTTTTATAATCAAATTCCATATTGTAGAAGATATGATTAAGGATAAGTTTTTTGTGTTGGGTGCTGTAACCCAGTGGTTCCCAACATTCTTTGATTCTTGAACCCTTTCTGTATATATATATACAAATATTGCAATATATTGGGAACCCCTCCAACCAAAAAAAAAAAAATGATTAAAGATATTTTTTTTTAAATGATTAGTATTTTCGCCACCCAAGGTTTGGGAACCATTTGTTAAGCAGCCATTGGTGATTTTTATATATAATGGTAAATATGTAAAAGTTGTTTTTCCTGTTTCATATTTTACATGAAACGTAAAATGATCCTTATTGAATTATTACAGTTCAAGCACAGTACTTAACCTTACAGTTAACATTGTACATCGTCTCTTATTGCCACGAGAAATTGGTAAATAGCGTTTGTTGTTCTGTAACTATTTTCACAATCACTTCCTGTTGATTTCCACGCGATACAACCATTCGACAACCTGCTTCCAATAAAATGAAAACAGCAAAGGCTAATGACCAAAATGAAAAGGCCACGTTTTCTTTATGTACTTTATTATTTTTTTTAATGCATCACCAGAACTATTAAATTATTTAAAGTATTAAAATTTTATTCTTTTTCTGTCTTGAGTGTAAAAAACTTTCTGTTTTTTATTGTAAAGGGGACCTAGAACTGTGGCCTCTTATTGTGCAGACCATTTGGGTACAGGATAATTTTATAAGTTTTAAAATGTTCAATAATTCTTATTATTTTAATTTCCATTGATATGTATTACAACAATTACGACAAAGTTACTCTATGGATTCATTAAATTCCATCTGATTTGGATTGAATTTCTTAAGTTTACATTTATTTTACAATAATTTTAGAAGTTGAATAATGAGGGGACACAAATGCACAAAATATAGCTTGCCACAATTGGCATACGTGTCTTAAATCTGTCTAAAGTTAGATGCAAATGACGTATCTCCCGATCATTGCGCGATTATTAAAATCTACGGAAAACATGGAACATGGATTATGTAACGCTAAATACTTGGTCTTTTTTTTTTTTTGCCAAGAAATTGTAACAAATTGAAGTTATAGAGGGAAACTTCGTGGACGAGCGATTTGTTTATTAATGATTGTTAAAATATGAATTAATAGAGCTAAGATTTTGGAGGATATAAATTCACTCCCCCCCCCCCCCCCCCCCCAAAAAAAAAAAAAAAATATTTTAATATTAAGCGAATATTTCAAGCCATTTTGTTCGTATTGCGTTTTAAAATTGCGCTTGAACCCACTCCAAACTTAAATAGCGTAATTTCGTAGGTTCGATCTTCAGTCTGCCGCTGACCTAATCAAGTGTCTGTATTACTGAAGCGAACGGTGGGGCTTCGATCATCATGATCTTAGTTGCGAAGGAAGCAGTCAACATGGCGTGGAAAGGAAGACAACTAATTCCAGTGACTGTGTTCGTGCTTTTTTTTGTATCAATTTCGCATCCACTGGAAAAGAGTAGATTCTTGAGTATATTCCCCCAAAACAGTCCTTTGCTGTGAAGTGATAAAAACCACTGCATTATTATCCCGTCATTTTTCATGGATCTGTTTATTGCGTAATATAGGCCTAGAGTTATTTTGAATTTCTTGAGACAGTTATTTGATGATGGCTAAGAGTAGTAATGTATATTTATCTCATTGAATCACAATATAATAGATAAAACAAGGAATGGTGATATATAAAATCCGCTTATTAACATGGTATGCAAGCAAGCTTTATCCATTTAACAGTGATCTAAATAAATTTACAACAGATTGTAGTTATTTTGATTTTATGATATAATTAAACATGATATTAAGATAAATCAAATAAATTTTTTTCTTGGAAAAACTAAAAATTAATCTTTTTCCTAATTTTTTTTAAAATTCGATAGTAATTATTTTTTTTTTTAATTTGTTTAATCTCTGAGATAATTATAGAATTGCAGCTTCTATTTTCTAACGTGGCATTCAAGTCGTCGTATTTTGTTTTCCCACTGGAACCTGTGCATTCTCCTATTATCTTTTCTTTTATTCATTTTTCATATAATTTGATCGCTTAATGTAATCTGACCTTCCCGGGAGATCGAAATTCAATCTGGTGATGTGCGCGGCATTGCAAGAGGAGCTTTATAGAGCCGTGTAGAAGCCATCATCATCTTTTTCTTTCTCTCCTTTCGATTCTTTTTCGGAAACAGATCGCCCCAAATTCGCCTTTCCACTCATCCCATCGCGGGCTTCGACCGAAAGGGGAACTCACTAGTACCGCGGAAGAGGGTAATAAATTGGCAGCCACCGTTTCGTTCATTTTCCAGCACGTGATTTACTTTTTTTACATCGGATTAATAATAGCGGGCCTCGTCAATCTTAATTTCCTAGTGTTTACTCTTGCCTGGCTGTGGTGTCGTAGGCGAGTCATTGATCGAAGTGGGATTCTTTTTTGTCGAAGCGAAATTGCCAGTGAAACCCTCTGGTGAATGAATGTCAGGATGTTGTAAAATGGCAACTTGTGCTGTGATGTTTCAGCGCGAAGGACACAAGCGATTGTCGTGACATCTATTGGTATAATTCCGCAGCTTGACAACTTTAAAAATTATTATCACGTTGTCTATTGACGTCAAGGAACTTGTTTTCCGTTCGGAATCCATTTCTCCTCGTTTATTAAAAAGAAATGAGTAAATCACCATTGTTTAGATTTGTTTGTGCATCTGCGGGAATTTTGATCTTTCAAAAATTTCGCTAGAGGTATGAGTGAAAATGGAGTGAAAATGAGTGAAAATGGAAAATGGAGGGCTTAAGAATACTTTAGTTATACTTTAGTGTGTATACTTTAGTTATTTTTGATATTGAATACGTTAAGTACATCATTTATTTCTATTAAGAAAAGCGATCTTTTATGTAAGGATTGATATTAAAATATTTTAAAATAAAAGATCTGCTATAGTTTTGTGAATTTTGCAATTAACAAATATGGCGCTTTTTACATCATTTATCTTTTCTTCGTTATTTAACGACTTATTCATAAGTCAGTTATCAATAAACATTACATCTTAATTATTAAAATTATCTTCATAATTAACAATATCTACTGAATTACATCATATTACGATATCTCCTTTCTGTATATCGCTTAGTGGGTATATTATATTAAAAAGAATTTAAATAAAATCGAACAAAATACAAAATTGAAAGGTAAATTTATATTTAGTTATGATAAAACAGACAACAGCAGGAATTTCAATCTTCATTTCTGTTAAAAAATGGCGGAACGAATAAAAAGCCATATTGTAAGGGAAGACGTAATAAAAATAGTCATAAAAGCTTTGAAATTGTATCCGAATTCTGAAGTTCAAACAACATGTGAGAAAGCCTTGCTATTTAACCAATTCTTAAAATAAATAGTTTTCTTTTTTTTTTTTTTTTTTTTTTTTTTTTTACAGTGTTTCACAAATATCCGGAGTGTAACTTTAAAAAAAATATATAAACTTGAAAGTCGTGTTGTGTTACCAGATTTTCAGTTGTAAAATTTATTGTTAATGAAGTATAAAGATTAGCCCACACAGAAATATAATATGATAGTATTTTTTTTTTCTGATTATTTGGCTATTCAAAGATGGCTTCAGGAATATTAGGAATTATGTGAGGAGGAAAAAAATAAGGAAAAAAAAAGTGGAACCTCCCTAAATTAAAAAACAAATATTACACAGTTATAAAAAGATAAAATTAAAATGCCAAAATGCAGTCCACACATGATTTTGTTAGCTCATTAGAAAAATAAGAAATATATTCATTCTTTTTAATAGATACCAAGAAATGAGATCAAGCGTTTTGTTTGGGAAGGGAAAAAAAAAATCTATAATCTAACGTACGAAACTCAAAAACAAGCCAGTACTGCGGGGGATCTTAAATTCTGCCCAGCGAAATTACTTTCCCCTTTCTCTCGTTGCCTTCTCCAACCCGGAAGACAGTTGTTGATGGGCTCGCCCAGTCCAGAGACTGAATGGCGATACGGTTCTCCGAGTCCCGGATTCCAGGGCGCATCGGATCGAGGCCATCTCGTGTGACGAGCGAGCGAGCGAGGGAGAGAGAGAGAGATGTATGGAGCAAGGTCCGTCCTTCGACAACCCCAATCGCGAGCGTAGATCCTGCATCGCTGAAAGAAAGTGTCGAAAAAAGAAAATTCCTTGTCCTAGTCTACACGGCAGCGAGAACAGAATTTTTTTTTTTCTTTTTTTTTTTTCTCCCATAGAGCACATTATGTTCAAAGGACTGCCAGTGAAGCGGAACGAGCGCTTGTGTGCGGATCTTCACCACAAGATAACAATGCCTAGTTTATTGCCTCCAAAAAATAAACAAATAATTGCGGGACTGACAGAGTTTGAGGAAACAACCTCTTTCCTAGCGGCATCCTGTTTGTTCAGTGCTGTTCGTGTTTTGAGGCTTTGTTGATGTTGTTAATTTGTTTAAATAACATCAAAGGGGAAATATAATTCAAGGGAGAAGTTTTCAAATGATTTCAAAGTTTTCTTTCAGCATTTGAATATATACATATATATATATATATTTTTTTTTCCACACAAAAGCTTAATCACTGGATCTTATTTGTCTACTTTCTGAGATCATCAAATTGTTGTCTGTGAATACATGAAAGGGCCTTCGCGAAATTATTTGTATATTGAAATATTATATAGTTAAATCACTAAAACTTGTCTTAAATATTTTTTGAATAAAAATTAACGTTAATAGAATTTCGAAAAATGAAATCATGATGCCACCGTCTTTCTTTCTACTGTAGTAGTACATCCTTGTTATGTCATCGAATTAATTACTCTTAACAACATTAAAACAATGAATGAATCTACTTAAAAACATGTACATTTATGGATAAGCGCTTATAGATACTTTAATTTTGAAAAATTTTACCGAAGGACACTTATTATTTTAGATACTTTCTTTTTTGACAATATTACCTTGCCGTTAAAATAAGCTAAATTGCAAAATTATCTCTATTTGGAATATTCTTTGTAGCTTAAGAATTCTATTCGATTCATTGAGGTAGTTGATGTGGAATTGGATAATAGGAAGAAAAAAACAACTAACCGATAAAAAAGCTTTTTCACCTTCCTAATATTCCTTTAGTGCCTGGAGTTGATAACAATGGAATGACTTTTTTTTTATTGCCAATAGTGATACATAAGGCAACACTCAAATATGCCAAAGTGTAAAAATTGCTTTGTTCTAGCATTAGAATTTTGCCGAATCGGAAGTGTTTTCATGTACTAACTTGTCTCAGTAAGATTCTTGTTTATTTTTCTAGGGCAGTGATCTAAAATTCAAAAGTGTTTGCAGCTCGAACTGACATTTTAAGCTTCCTACAATATTAGAAAAATATTTTAGGAACTTTTACATAAATAAATAAATAAAAATATTATTTCATGTTATTGTTTACTGGTGACTACTTTCAACTGATGATCGCCATTTAAGTGTGAAACAGCCATTTTGAGATGTCACCTAGTAAACATCTGGTCTCAAACTTTAATGTGTTTAAATAAGTAAAAATATGTAATTTGAGAATTACTGTGATGTAACCATGTAGAACGAATGTACAGCACTTTGTACATCAGTACATTCGTGTGACAAAATTCATAACAAAAGATAGTTAACTATCAATTGCCCTAAATTACGTAATTGGATAATTGACGGTTTTCCATTACTAATAAAAGTCCTACAACTTGTTTTATTTCTTCTTTCTCATGGGGGTCGGATAGGATAACCTCGCAGGCGGTCGTACGCTAGTCTTCGTAAGAGAAAGAAAGAAAAAAATAATAGTGGTTTTCTTTTATCTATGCCACAGAGTTAGAGACTAGCGTTACATAATTTCTCTTAATTACGAAACATAACAACAAAAGGACTATTAATCTCTGAGGTCTCTTTTGTATTGGAATGCTTTCCTATTTCAGTTCCCTAGTGAATGACTTGATCCAATCGTCTGCAAATATCGGGGACAAGTGCTACTGCTGGTAACATAGTGTCTTCTGCAGTCCTTCTCCTTATTGCTAGCTAATAGCCAGTGCCATTAACCTACTCTGACGTATTAAGATTAAAGAAAGGCCTTATGGATTCCGAAATGAGACACCTTGCCTCTGGGTCGCAACGATAATCTATTAGGAGCCCATAACTAATTTGTCCGTTGCACAATAAGAGGAGGGGCCGTGTGCAAAGAGTTCCGTGTAAAGATCGCCTTCTCAGGAAGTGGATCGACTTTTACCTGGGCGCACTGCTGTATTTATTATTATGTCGAAACTAACGTTGCTGACAAGCTCGTGATTAATTTTCTGAAACTTCTCAGTCCACCCTTGTATTAAGGCAACTTCTCTTCCGTATCGTTAGGGCAGTGGTAATCGCGTTACAAAAATGTTAACCAGCCTCCTCCTCCCCCCCCCCAAAAAAAAAAAATCACAGCTTGGAAGTTGTACTTTTCAGCGCTAGGAGGAGTTGTTTGTGGTCTGGTCACGTTTTATTACTTTCAATCCCAAGGAAAACTCATCGTAAGTCATCGGTGTCCCAAGAAACGATTGAAAACATTGGACATTCGCTGATCATCATTCAATAGACGATGTTGCCAACTTCCTTCCCTAAAAAGACTTATTGATTCTTTTTTTTGGCCCGTAAATATTTTTCACTTGTGACTTATTTTGCTGTTATTTTCAGTTTCATAACAAAACAAGGAATAAAAAAAATTACCGTTAATGTTACCACGATCTGGGAAGTCAAATGAATTTACGGAAATTAAAAAATTTAAAAGTCTAATGTCTTTCGCAATCAGATAGAAAATTTCTTGTATTTTTGCTTGTGAAATATAAGCGGCAAAGTCTGTTTATGAAATGGTGATTTGTACTTGCATTTTTTAACTTAATTGCGATTTCTTCAGAGATAAGGAAATTGATCACTTGAAACTAGCTCCGATTTTGTAAGAATGTTTTAGGATTTATAATATATTTATTATAACTATTTTTTTTTTTTTTAATGAAATGATAGATTTACGTGATTTGATCGTTGGACACTCTGATCCGGATTTGCAATCTGAAAGGAGTACTTATAGGTTTCGCGCTGTTAACATTTTCTCCTTACATACCGTTTGATTGGATGTATTCTTCAGGGTTCACAATCTGTGTTTTCCTGCTTCTACTCATTTGCCCGGCCTCCTATATATTGATTCTTTCTGCAGTGCAAAGCCACTTCCATTGAAAATGTCCTGTAATAATGGACGAAACGGAGTCTGGTGTTTTCTAAATTACGTTTATTTTTAAGCACTGCTTAAAACAGATATTTAAAATCTGTAACAGATGACATTGCATCTTAACCAGTATGGCTAGTCATTCGTGTTATACTACAGCATATCGATTAACATTGTCTGAATGTGTTGTAGTTTTCTTTAAAATAGAACATTAAATTTTAGATATAGTAAAAAGCAGGGATAGGCTTTATTCAACGACCTTTCCATATAATTCCTTTGGATTGGAAAAGAGATGATAGAAATAAAAAAAAAAAAAAAAAATTATTTAGGGCTTGTTCTGTTTTGACGTTATAAATTAACAAATGCTAAACAAAACAAAAATAAAAATAAATAGGGAAGGGAGGGGGGAGGGTCTATTGATTATGCCTCCGTCAATTTGTTTACTGTTATTATCCTTGTAAGTTGATAATAACTTGTAGTTTCCTTTTTTTTTTCTTATTCTCCTTGTTTTTCAGTTCTGTTGTCAGTTCTCTATTTGATGAAAATTAATCAGCATCTCGATCAAAAGATTTTTGCTCAAGGTGCTGTTTTTTTTTTTTCCTTCTTTCTCCGTTTTCTTTACCCTTTCAGTCTCGTGAAAGCTTCATCAAGAGGCGAAGAAGGAAGACAGTTCTCATCCCCTTCTAATCGTCTTTTCTATTGCTTGAATCCTCTTTTTTTTTTTTTTCTTTCTTTCTCTTTCTCTGCAACCTCTAATTGGAGAGTTATTTCCTTTAAGATAAAAGTCAGGCCCTCCCAATCAATAAAAGAGTAGCATTTTTTTCTCCTTTTTTTTTTTAGTAGAAGTAAAAAATCTCTTTCACAAGTTGGTTTTTGGCGAATCTTCAGTATCTTGAAATGTAGTTTATCTTTATCTAATGACGGTGGCGCCCTCTTTACAAAATCAATTTCTTGACTGATACTCATTGCAGTATTTCGTTAACGACTTCCTTCACTCTTCTTTTATTAGAGAATTTATTTCAGTAGCCAAAGAAACTATATAATATCAATTAAAAACAAAATATAAGAAAGCAATTTTATTTATTTATTTATTTCATTTCGAGCGTTTGTAAATTCGGAATTAGGATAAATGTGTGTTTCTTTGTATGTTCATTGTGCAAACTCATAAATAGGACGAACGTTCTACTCTTAATAAACATTAAAAAATTAGATACAATACGATAGGGTAAATTCCCAAGTGAGGTCAGATTGGCGTCAGGAGAATTGATGATTAAAACAATTAACGATTACGTCTGTCAGAAATGACGGGATAATAATGCGGTGGTGTAACGTCTTCTGGCGACAGCGCAGAATGTTTAATCCAGCAAAGGATTACATTGCAGGAATCTCAATGCACAGTG
Organism: Thereuonema tuberculata; assembly: GCA_023159025.1. NCBI lineage: Eukaryota > Metazoa > Arthropoda > Chilopoda > Scutigeromorpha > Scutigeridae > Thereuonema > Thereuonema tuberculata. The sequence goes on along the minus strand of JAFIDM010000001.1, from coordinate 50,170,099 downwards.
ACTGGGATCATTTTTAATTGTTCCCATAGATATAGATTTATGGATAAGATAGTCATCATTATCGAATGTTGGTTCAGCAGTGGGAACGAAAGGGAAGAACTTCGGTAATAACATGTTGCTCTTGCATTTCTGTAATTTATTAAATTCAACATTAAGACATAAACACTGTTAGCATAGTAATGCAATTCTTTGTGATAATGTTTCATCGTTTTTTACCGTTATGACATTAGATTTATTTATTTATTTATTGTTTTGATTTTGGATAGAAAGTCAATATTTCACATTTAAATAAATAAAATAAAAGTAATAGAAATTTTAATTTTTAATTTTAATTTTTAATCTAGCGAAGAACTTTCGGAATTTTAATTACTTGAAATGCTTCATGGTCGTAGTTAAATGGCACAAAACTAACTTTTCTAACTATTACTTTTGCAATTTTTGATAACAATCATTTTAATATACGTAATTGTGTAATTTTTTATTGTCAATTTTCGCAAATTTTGCAAGCTTGATACAATCGATAATTAAAAATTCTGGAAATTACTTATCAAATTCAATTTTTATTATTTTTGCGGCTGTTTATGATTATTTTATCTAAGTTTAAAATACAAAAATGTGAACTTTGTTAACTTATCATTGATGGTCTGGAAAAAATCGCATTTCGTGTCAGATAATATACATATATATATATATATATATATATATAAAAAAAACAGCTATAAGTTTATCTGGAAGTAAATCTAATTAAACTCACAAATACTCAAGGCATGTAAATAGATTTATTTGCAATGATAAGAAAGCCAAATATAAAAATGCCGCCAAAAATATGTAATGTTTACAGGGTCGAGAAAAAAAATCCCTCCTTACAGAAACTTAAATTTGATTGTGTTAATATTTCAATAAGTATTCTTGCGTACGTATTAAACCAAACATTGCAATTTGCGAACAAACATTTCACTAAAAGGGATCTCTCTTGAAAAAGTAAAAGGATAAATGCTTTGACGTTTATTTAAACGATGTAAATATGATTTATAAAAAGATTTTGTTATGTTTTGATATGTAGGATTTCGCAGAACGAGTCTATTTTATCAAAATATTTTTTACAAAAAGATTCGGAAATTTATAATTCGAAGGAACTTTCACAGGAAAAATATCCCTACTATCAGGCAAACTTAAAATAAGTAACAGTCATTTTAATTTAATTCTGGAAGGATCGTAATAAATGTAAAACCAGAGCTGTAGGCGAACGGGGCTCCCTGCCTCGGATCTCATGGCAATGGTTTCCGTGGCTATGCAGTGATAAAAGATTATACAAAACTGAAAAATGAGAGAAAACGATATTTAAATATATAGTTTAGTCAAAGTAGAAATACTGTATAACTTAATAAACAAACCAGCTCATATCTAAATAAAAATGAATATTGCCTCTGTTTTAGTTATTGGAAAGAAATTGGGAACGGCCGTTTCGTCCTTCTGCGGAAATTCATTTTTATTTAGATATGTGCTAGTTTGTTTATTAAGTTATATGATTTTACAGCGCGTTAAATAATTTTGATTAGAAATACTGTAATTTAAAAAAACGAAAAATTAAAAAAAAAAATTAGAATAATTAGAAGGGTCATAAATTATACATGTGCGGCGCTTCACAAATAGCACATTCCTGTGTATATAATCTGTATGTAAGTTTATATATATATGCCTAATGAACAGTAGCGCCTGCCAAAATTTATAGAAAAAAAACAATTACTCTAATATTAATTTGGAAGAGATGTTATTATTTTATCTTATATTATTTAAAGATGAAATTTTACATAATTTACATTAGGTTAGACTGAAACGTCCTGATTTTTAACGTTTTTATCTACGACGAAAAATTACAGACCTGCAATTTGGATTTAATCCACATATTTTGGGATACCGTCAGCTTTAATTTACATTAAGGTAAAAATAAATTCTTAATACCAAGTTTATCATTATTTTAACATGTTATGAATGTATAGTATAGTATTATTATATTTACTACATTAGTGTGTTTTTTTTCTTTCTTTTTTTTTATCTGGGGGATCCAACTGACATTACAAGTGACCTTTTTTTTTTTTTTTTTTTACTGAGAAAAAAAAAAATAAAATAAAAACAGGCTGTTATTTTTGACTTCACAAGTAGGCTGTCATGACTGCATCTGCATAGTGGCTCCATTTCGAATGATATACTAGCTAAATGTTGACGGCTTGCCCTGAATAACGATCTCTCTTCATTGCCTCCAATTTACAGTAGGGCAAACCATTAAAAAAAAGATACATTAATAATTGTAATTTGTGCATTGCAATAACAGAAGCACTGTTCAAACCTTACAACTTCCTGGTGCAAAACCTTCTCTCGCTGTCAGAAACAGCTTCATCATTAAATGAAATTAATTTAGCTTTGGCAGGTAGAGAATTCATTTCGCATTTTACTCGAATCCGTTTCTCTCTCTTTTTATTCTCCTCCTTCTTTTTCCAAATTGAATTAGACGACTGTTGAATGGTCCAATTAGTAACTTGAGGTCGATACACTCCAGTTCATTTTAGGTAATTCTTGTTTATATTAATATTTTTTTTTCCCACTTAATTTTCGACTGGTACAGAGGGAAGGTCAGCTAATTGCATCTATTGTTGTAAGACGTTAGGGCTACAAATTGAATTTTCTTCATTTATCTTAAAATCTGTTAGATCTTCTGCAAGAACTTTCTGGAATAAATATAATCTGATTCACTTTGAAAATTACTTGGAAAATAAAGTGTACAATAATTTTCCGGAAGATTTTTGTAGATATTTGTAAACTAAACTACAAACTAAAATAGTAGAAAAAGTTTTTTTTTCTTTACAATAACTGCATTCAGCATCAGATTTGTATAGACCATCGTTGGATGACTAACGTTGACATTGACGTATGCTTTCTTTTTATTAGGTCAGAGCAATAGTGAATAGTGCTAATTAACAGTCGTTGTCACAGTGATCAATTGGAATGAATGCATTCGTGATTGTCACCGTTGGTCACCTAACAAAGGGTCTGCGGACATCAGAAGCAGATTGTAGTTTTAAGGCATTGCCGTATTGTTTGGGTTTTTTTTTTTTCCAGGTGCTGTTGTTTACGCAGTCAGTTACGTTTGGACAAAAATGTTTTAATCAACATTTGAATTGTTAACAATTGCTTTCGAATATTTCGACGGTCAGAGCCTCTGTATTCAAGCGACTTAAAATAATAAGCTGGAAGCATTCGCCATTTTATTGTGGATAGTATTTTGGTATATACCTTAAGTTATGGGTCGTTAATTAAGTTGAAGTGAAGAATCAATTATCCAGTATCCCCATGTTTTGCTCTTTAGTGACACGGAGAACAGTTTCACTAAAGGAATTAAGTAGACTTTAAAATAGATTTTGTTTTGAGAGGATAAAAAGACTATTGATTGTTCTGGAATCTTCGTAAAATACAGATACGTAAATGTAGGCAGTGAAAGTACTTTATACTTCAGGATTCTCATTCAGTTTATTTAGTATCCAAAGATTTTTTTTTTAATTACATGTAATATACACACCAGTAATAATGGAAACAAAAAACTGTTATCATATCTTAAGCCTCCATGAATCGAATCTGAGGTTTTAACCCGAGTGATCACGTGACAGCCTTAGCCCTAACCTTTTCTTGTGTTCCCCTTATCCTTCATAAGAGTTCATTGTATCTTGGCCAATTCCGTAGCGTAACACTTGCATCTCTGCCAACATTGAGTTGGCACATAAACGAACGCGGGAGCACTTGAGTCAAGACATCTAACAAACCGCGGTTTTCGTAAAAATGTAGGTCGGATTTTTGCGAAGAACAGAAGAAGAGGGGAGAGGTCACTTAAAATTCATCTTTTTAGCTATTGGGTTTGAACGGCAATTATTATTTTATATTTTTTTGTATTAAAAAGAAAAAAAAAATCCGTTTTATCGAAATAAAGAAAAAGAAAATTTAATAAAATTAAACTAAAAAGAATGAAACACTGTATCTTCAGAATTTTCTCGAAGAAATTAAATTTTATGTTTTTTATATATATTATTTAATTTTTTTATAGTTGTTTTATATATATTATTTAATTTTTTTATAGTTGTTTTATTTCTTCATTTATACTCGATTATTATTAACGAACAAGGCTCTGCAGTTTCGTGGGGAAGTCTGCTTTTAGTAAAAATTATTTATTTTCCATAAATACATATTATAATTATTCGCTAAAGGAAATTATTTATAATAAGCTTCGACAAAGAAATTAATACGTTTAAGTCTAATTAAATTTAACGATTTTTTCAAAAAATAAACAAGAATAAAACGATTTGTCATCATTGAAAACTACATTTTTAAATTAGCCTCCTCCTCCGAAATTTTATGGGTTATTTATTCTAAAGATAATTGATTCCTAAGATTTCAGATTACGAATGTCACACGGCTGAAAATCAAACGCTCCAATTTCCCACGTCTTGGAGGCCTACAGGTGGGACTTTGCTTCGGCGGACACTCTTTTACAACCCAGAGGTCGAATTCAATAAAACTTTACGAGCGATTTCCCTTGTAAGTTATGGTTTATTGTAGTTTCGTAGAAAAAAATGTTGAAGATTCGCCCCAACTCCACTGTATCTGTTTCTTGTAATCACCACCAGGAACGCTGTGCACAGCAAGGCCAGTAAGATGGAAATGGAGTACGTAAACTTGGAAAAATTTCCACCATAGTTGCAAGTTTAAGGGGCGGTGTCTGTATAAGGATGCCTAAAATTTTCCAGTGTACTTTAAATGCCTTCATTAATAACAAAGAGTGTTTTTAATAGATTTTTTTATAATCTGTTTGAAAGTTATATGTCTGAAAAATTTACTTCGTGAATCAGAGTTACAAAAGTGGTGGTTTCTGTATAAATATAATAACGGAGTTTATGTTAGGGATCAATATTTTCCTTCAGTTTGAAAGCGATACATTCAAATTTCATTTACAGAAAATAGGAGTCCAGTTGTTTAAGACACTTCTTGTTTCTCCCCTAAGTTATTTACAGTTTTACCCAATTGAAAACACAAGATTTGTGATTTATTAAAAAGAAAACAAAAAGTTGCTTCCTAATTTCCCAAATTTTCTTCGTAACAAGGGAAAATCTGAACTTTCTTTTGTTTTTTTGTTTTTGAACTTTGTTTTGCTTTTTTCCATTACCCAAGATTCCGCTGTGTGATAAGTTTAGATGTAATGAAAGAGACAGTATTGAGATGGAAATGTAAGCATTCCATTAAAGATTTCTGGCTTTAGAAGTGCGAAAAGCAAAGGAACCGCTTTGATTCTTTGGTGCATCAGACTGTGATGTAGTTGCCGAGAGGATCTTGTTTTCCCGCTCTTCCCCAAGCGTTCATTAATTAGCGACGATCCCTGGAGACTTTTGAAAAGCCATAATCATGCAAATATCATCGCTGCCAGTAATGGTAGGGATCAGCCATCTTTTGGTCTTGAACAAAAGCCTGAGAAAAACAGAAAGTATAATAATTTTGAAATTCAGAAAATAGGGGAGAATTATCGCCGCCATTTTCACGCGAACACGAAAAGTGATAGCAAGCCCTTATATTTTCGTATGTGTAGATTAAGAGAGATTAAGTCATCCTCCAGAAGAACACTTATTTGCGTTGCTTTTTTACAATGAACTAGCAGATTCATACCTCCAATCATAAGACGATGATAATAATTAGGCCTATTTACGTAACTCATAAAACGACATTCAAATAGAGATTTATTCATTTGCTTTTTTTTTTTTTTTAATTTCGAAGTATGGTATTAACTAATGACCTGATAATAAGTATATTCGAGATCCTACAACATCAAATTACAACGCTTCATTTTAATGCCTTTCAGTTTTGTCTTTTTGTTTTGTTTTTTCTTATTTTGATCTAATGCTAAATTTTTGGAAGACTTAAGCCCAAACCCTCTTGTTCACAAAAATATCCTTTAAAACGCGTAAGATTAATTAATCTTATTTCAAATTGTAATGACGGTTATTATTTCAATTCTTATAATTGGAACAACAGCAGAAATTTCTGTTTCTCCGTTTGAGTCTTAAATAATTTTTGAGGGTCTTCAATATATTTTAACACTTAAAAATCAACAATCTGAATTACAGAGCGTCGTATCCAACCGCAGTTATGATGTATTTTTTTACAGACATTTCTGAAGTCCTTCAATCAACATTTCATATAAATTCTCTTATCTCTCTGGGTTTTTTTTGTTTGTATTTTCGCACAATAAACTTCATAAATAGGCCTATTTATCGCAAGTGAAGTCGTTTGTAAAATCCGATTTTAAATTTCACAAAATAAATAAATAGCTTCCATTCGGACCTGCCTGGTTATTATTTTGTTGCTAGACCAGAAATTTCTGGAAATTAAAACAATAAACGGAAAACTTAAAAGTTGTAATTTTCGAAATAAACGCTGAATGTAAATGGTATTTATCCTTTTACATATTCGTTTCATTTGGCTGCCTACATACTAATGTTATTCATACAAACTCTTGACCGTAACTTCGTGATTTTTCATCGAGTTGATGACCTTGTTGCTAAATACATGTTCTGTTTGTTGTATAAATAATTTCAATTAATAAAAAAAAAAAAAAACCATATATATTTAAAAATATAATATTAAAACATCCGCAAAACGTATATTTTTAAAAAAGTAGCAGTGGTCACCATCAAGGCTTGATACATTACACAAATGTTTAAAAAAGTTTTAAATTAGTAGAAGTGATTGTTTAGTATCTGTTCTTCATTACTATTAGTTAAATTCCAAATTAACTATTTTTTACTTTTAACATTTTTAAGGAAATTCAGTCCTGTAAGCATCTGTAAGGATAGTACTGTATACATATACAATATACATATATATATTATACAATATACATATAGTACAAGCAATATTTTATTTGTAATCATATAATTCACTAATCGAATGTATTATTTACCTCGAAATCGCAGGAAACCAAACATTCCGAATTAACGAGAATTTCGTGTTAACCAAAACTAACTATATATTAAATCCTTCTTTTATAAACTTTATTTACTTATTTATTTATTTACTTTATTTGCCTTAAAAGCTGCCTCTGTTGTAACATTTGACGTTCATGATAGACTGAAGTTACAAATTACGGAATTCATTGCAACTGAGCTACTAATTGTAACCGCAATTTTAAATGAAAGTATAAAATAAACATGTATGTATGTATCATTCATTCGGCGCATGCGTCGTGAAGAATCGGTTGACAACTGAGCATCTCGTAAAATTACTTCACGAGGGGATTAAAGATCGCTGACAGATTTATGCTGAATCAACTGCTTCTAGCAATGGAAGGAATGACATTAATTAAACTTTTGTAAAAGTGATAGAAGACTTAAAAAAAAAATAATGTTTTAATCCTCATCTGTTTGGGCTTCACGGACAAAGGTACTTCTATTGTAGCATCTGTAATGTTTTGTAAATGTTTAAGCAAAATGTGACATTAAAGTCCATGCATAATTGTTCGACCATTTCATGCCCACGTAAGGCTAGCATTTGCTTATGGCAACAACTTTACCTCTGGACCACCTATATCAGGGATTCGAGTGTTTGTCTTGTTTCCCTTGGTCAACTTCACTGAACGCTCCCTACCTCTGCCTGATAATTCTTAATAAAACGAAACAGCTGTCCTAGAATCCCATTCAAATTGACTCATTTGAAAGTAAAAAGAGTTTTTTTTTTTTTTTTTTTAATTTTGGAAATAAAGGTTTATTACTTATTATTTCCTTTTCAGGATGAATCTGTATAATATAATATGTTCCTTTCATCTAATTTGTATTTTAAAATATATATTTTCCCCCACGATCTTAAATTACAGTTTTGCTCTAATAATTTTTTATTTGTCAGAGTTTTTCCAACAAGGATAAATTACATCAATTGTTAAAAAACGCCCGACCTAAATATTACTTAAAATAACTGTGATATTCGAAGAAGAAAATTAAAGTAATACTAATAATAAAGGAAAAGTTTTTATTATCTTGGTCGACTTTTAATGACATTGAAAAGAACTTTAAGTAAAATGTTTGATTTTGAAGGCTTTATATGTTGCCTTACGGAATAGACAACAGATCATTATAATTTTATTCAATTTATATTAACAAAAAAAAGGGTTAATTAGTGGGAGTTGCCTCTTAAGGATCACTCGAAATGACGAGAAAAGTTATTTTTTTCCCCTATAGATAACGAGGAAAAAGGAATTGTTTGGATAAATTTGGAAACGCAAAACAACAATTATCTCCTGTAGCTTGAGGTCAAAGTAAGTCGTATAGGGGAAAAAAAAATTAAAAACCTTCAGTTAGGGTAATTATAAGAAACAATGGAAAAACAAAAAATACTACAATTGGAGCTACTGAATTTTGATCAATCTAAAGTTTCGTAGTTTAGTAGTTAAGGTTACACGATCTTATTGACATTAATTGCCTTTGTGGTTATAATAATTTAACAGCAAGAATAATACAATCCTTAGATGTCATCTCTCAGGTCGTAAAATTTTAACTTAGATACTTTTCAAATTGCAATAAATGCAATAAACATGTATATTGGACGAAGTATGCACTATAAGTGAATGTAAAATTTATATTTGTACTAACATAGAAGTTGTTTTTTTTTTTGTTTGTTTGTTTTCAATAGTATACATGGGAGAGTTGAATGGGCGGGCAGAATTTACATTTCTTATTACAGTGACGTGGCGCTTATTATTGAAGATTATTATTGTTTGCTCGGTTATTATTCTTAATATCTTTTCTTTTTTTATATAAAAAAAAAAGTAGGCATTTAATTTTGGGCAGTTTTACAAGGGATAAAAATGCGGGAGCATGATCGTTTGTCTTGGTCGGTCGAAGCTCGCTCTTCACCGACCTTTGTGCTCTGTGTGGAGGTGGATGTTGTTATCGTTGCTGTGTATGTATGTATTTTTTTCTCTCTCTCTTTCTGCTTCCTACGCCCGTTCTTCTTGTTCTAGTGGGTTTTGGTTGGTTGGCGGGATGCCAGGGTGGCTTGGGTACCTGGCTTGACCTTGTGGGATGCCAGTGTGCTATGGTGAGTGGCCCCGGGTGCACTGACCCTACAGTCCAAGGTAAAGCCACACAGAGTTCACTACTACGGCAGCAGCAGAGCAGCTCCTCCAGAAGCATCAAGACAGAAACCTCGCCGTAAAGCTGCCTTTTTTTTTTTTTTCCTCTCCCTTTCTCGGTTTGTGTTCTTGGCTTCCCTGTTATCTACGTACTAAGAGGACTGGGTCGGTTGAAAGGTTGCCTAGACCACGCCTGGAGAAGAAGGAGTGGTAGTGAGATTCCACTGCAAGGGAAAGATAACAGAAACAATGGTATAACATCAATTAGGCATTCTCAAGCTTCACGTAGACATTTCTCTAAAATGTAGTATAGAAAAACAATAACAATCAAAAGATTAAAAAAATAATTGATGATCGTAGACGAAAATACAAATAATAAATAAAAAACAAACGCATGTTAAAAATAAGGTATTCCTGAAACATAGCTAGCATCTTTTGCAATCAGTACTAGAAGACATTCACGGGAAAATATAACAATCTTCTCGCAGAACTTACCAGTGATTTTCAAAGTTTTCCGCATACTTTTAGTAATCTATTGCATATAATTCATTGTCGCATGTCTGCATACCTTTTTTTTCCTAAACTTCATGACAAAGCTACGATCGAAAACTATTGATAATCCTATCATTTTTTTATCTTAATTTCGGCTTTCCGTCGATGTCTCAACTTGAAATCTGTGCCTCTTTTTTTTTTTCTGTTCCTCATAAAGAGGCTGGTAAATTTATACTCCACCAAAGAATAGCAAATACTAGTGACAGTGTTGCTTAATCCGCTGTTTTTGCCAGTTTTGAGACCACCATCTGCTCCGCATTTTATTTATTATAACAATTTCATATAACTGTTGCACGTATTTCAATGTCATACTTTTAGGTTTGTTTTTTTTTTTTTTTTTCCTAAATTGTTGATAAAAGCTCCTGATAATTCAGCGATATTGCGCAGAGCTGAACTCTTCCTGATAAATTATCAAATATTTTTAATTATCCTATTTACTGAAGTTTTCTGAAAACACTACATCTTTTACGAGGCTAATATATACTTCTAATATTGTAATTGTAGGATATCTAGCCTACTTCAATTCACCATTCCAATCACATTCACTACAGGCTATATAATGGCTGACTGATTTTTCTCGGTCAATATTTATTCAGTAGTCGTGTTTTATGTTTAGATTTACCGTAGGTTTTGGAAATGTAAATAACAGATCAATGTTTTTCCTTCGCTGTTCGGTCACCAAATGCCATACGGCTACTGACTGCGTTTTCCACCTGTCCTCTCCCGCTGAGCGGAATGGTAGAGTCTCTAAGCGGCGGTCACATTGCCACACACGCGTTATTGAGTGACAACTCTGACGGATTTTCAATGGTTCGTTTAACCAGTAAAAACAAGCGCTCGGCAATTGTTTTTAGCTATTTTTTTTTCTTCTGCTACCACAGTCGATATCATTCCATATCAAGCAGCCCATTATCTCGAAACACAATAGACAGTAATTTGCATTCATGGCAGCAGATGTTGTTTGACAGTTTATTATTATTTTTTTTTTAATGTCCTGCATATTCGATTGTGGCCTTTGTAGCTAATCAACTGTTGCTTAAACAGACCCCGTTCGATGTATCGTTGTACTCCGGTTTCATTCTTTTGTCCCCAATCGGGCGTCCCATATTCTGGTTAGGCTACAAGAGCTGATGCGTCCTTGCCTCGCCACATCGTGAGTTGAATATATGATGAGGGAATTCTCACCTTTTTCCATTGCAAAATATCATCGTCGGTCTATTTTTGGAATGTGTACAGGTTACACGGAATTAAAGCGAGCGTAAGACCTCAATCTCGGTGATGGCTGTAGATGACGAAATTGCAATCTGTACTGAGAGGCACAGAAAGGGTTACTATCTCCGATACCAACCTTTCTTCAAGTTGGTTTAGTTTCTTGCAAGATTTGATGAAGTAACAACTGCTGTCACTGTCCAACAGATGCTGTTAGTTTCTCTTTTTTTATGTAATCTCGTCAGCAAAGCATTGCTACAAAACCTTTACTGTTTTCAGTTGTACTAACACAGCATTGCATTCGAGGTTGTCTTTTTACTTTCCTGAAGCACTTTTGTAAAACTTTGAAAACGAAGCTCATCTGTTTAGGTAATTTAATAAGGATTTAGAACGCAGATTATTCATCCAGTTCCATGTATGGGTTTTTAAACTGGGTTACACGTTTCTTTTCAGTTAGGACTAACAGCGGGGAAACACTATCGACGGATTATTGAAACGTATGTGGTTTCTGAACGAAAAATCAAAGTGGCTTCATACGTTTAAGTACTGCTAATACGCATAGTTACTTCTTTTTTTTCGTAATTTTTTTCCCCAAGGTATTTTATTCCCAGAATCCCAGAACTAAACATGAGTATCTGTGAAATAAAACATCCTCTTTTCATCTCTGTGTATTAAGTTACAAATTATAGTTTAAATTTAAAAATCACACGGTTTAATATGAAGAGATACTATTTATTTTCATCCGTAACTCAAAATCATTTCCTTTTCTTTTCTTTTTCCTTTATTTTAAATTATTAAGTTTGGAAGTTATAAACAGACTGAAGCTTAACATAAGATGGAAGCTTCGTATAAAAATATTTTAATGTATGTAAATAAAAAGCAGTGAATGTAATTTCGCAGCTAATCAGCTAATTCAAGATGAAGTGTAAAAAAAAAAATTGATGTTTTTAAAATAACTTAACATTTGAAGTCAAATTTTTGTGAGTTATGAAATACATAAATGAGTAAATAAAAGTTTGCAATCGCTCTTGAATATTAAAAAAATTCTAGCTGTTTTTTGTTTGTTTTTTTGAATTTTCTCGAAAATTCGAAGAACAAAAAAAATATGCACCAAAAAAAAAAAAAAAGGCAATTTTTTAATTTTTTTTTTTTATTTTGCAATATTTTTTTGTATCTGTCTGTCCTCTACAGACATGATAACACAGAGACTTTCGAAAAATAAAAACCTTAGTCGAGCTCGAATTTCATAAATTGTATGTCTGCATCACGAGAAGAACTCTACTGCAAATAAGCAAAAGAAAGTGGATGACTTGTAATAATATTTAAATCACTTAACTGCCGAGTTGTTAATCCGAGAAAGTGAAACAAAATTTGATGTGCATAATTATTGTTACTTTTGCTATTTTTAATCTTTAGTTTTACATTCATTTTTTGCAATAGAATTATCTATAGTCAATATAGCCTATATAACTCCGCTTGTGCGATGAAACACGATGATAGACAATAATTATGTCGTAATGTAAGAATTAAATTCGGAATAAATCGAAAACCTAAATTACGATTTTTTTAATTTTTTATTTCGTATCCAACACCGCTTTCCGATTGAAAAATATCTTTTTCCTGAGGTTTTTCACGAATCCTCCCTTTTGGAAACTAACATCCGTGTCACGAGAACTGCTATTCTACCGTTGGCGGAAGACGATGATAAATCCGCAGCTTTTGTGGACCCATCCTGCCCTACGAGTTTCTTCACCTGTCCTCTCTGTCTTCGTTCCACCCCAGAGCGTTGACCCCTAGTCACGGGCCGCTTAACGGGGCCTTATCAGTCCGTTAGCTTTGACGTGAATTTTTTTACGATAAGACCCGGCAAAAGATAAACAACGAGAATAGAAAGAGAGAGACACAGAACTTTTTGAGATGGTCTCATTGAAGTCACGAGAGATTCCCTCCCCAACTGATAACATCATTCGGCTGCAGAAAGATGCATTGATAGATATCTACTAAGGAAAACATTAACTAATAATGATTTACGTTTTGATATCTATTTGAAATCCTATTTTTTTATTTCCAATTCTGATATATTCCATTACATCTATTGCGGCAAGCTTAAATGTACAACCTTTTCATTACAATGTATAGCCGATCTGGGCTATAATCTGACCCTGATATTGGTCACCTAGGGAGTTGCTTCTCCCGAAACTCAGCGGAGAAATTGCACAGAGACGTAATGTTATCCTGATTTGTGTTGTAACACTTCTTACAAATTAACGAGAATAAATTAATTCTAGTCTCAAATGTAAATTCACAACACTATTAAGAAATGTAATGCGGCTACCCGTGATGAAATGTTAATCTTCAAGATAAAAAAAAAAAAAAATACTCAGATTTTGATTTGCTCATTCCCGTTGATTTCACATCACATAAAACGAAGCAGAGTAGCATCATTGACCGGGGGAAGTCAAAACAACTGCGATCTACGAAAGTTTACTTCTACACTAACCCTACTATTAGATATTACATAAACATATTTCCTTTTAATTGACAAAGAAACGAATAAACTTTTATATACTGATAAATAAACAACCGATCCTTTATGTAGAACTATTTTTTATAAAAATATATTTTTATATAAATCTATTTTTTTGTATAGAACTCAATTAATACCTGCTTCAAGTTTACAACTAGTATTAATAATTATAATCCTAATTTTACAGGATTTTATTTTTAACAATTTAAAACAACTTCGTATTCGTGGCCATCCTGTTTCAAACTGAATCGTTTCTAAGCTGATTAAACGTTGATATTTCTTCTGATTACTTTTCAGAAATATTTCAGAGGAAATACAGGTGAAGCACTTTTGCAAACTGGCTCGTTTTCTCCTGCTTGATTGGCTGGCAGTTATGGTATGTTGCGCTATTTGGATCGCTATTATCGCCTATTGTCTTCCATTTTTTTGTTCCTAACTTGTGTTACTAACCTCTACAAGAGTATTTTCTAAGGAACAATTGTTTCGATTAAAAAAAAAAGAAAGAAAGAAAGAATTACAGGAGGTAGGGGAGGAAAGAAAGAAAACTGGATGTAGACTGGTTTTGAAATTGGAAGAAAGCATGAATTGGATAATTTAATTGTGGTTTATTTGGTGAACGTATTTCATGCTATATTCGTTTTGACATCAAGCCTTAAAACAGGGATTCCCAAAATTTTCGGTCTCGCGCCACTCTCTATTAATGTTGTAAAATCCTCAACCATCTGGAGCCATTCATCACCTAAAAAAAAAAAAAAAAAAAAAAATCACTTTTAGTAAGCAGTAATATTGGGAAAAATTATTAGTTTATTAAATTTCTTTCTCGTCTTAAGTCTGTATTTAAATTAGCTCGTTCTTCAGAAAATAATGCGGCAACATCCAATAGTTATATAAAGTTTGTTGTTATCTATTACATTTGGCGTGGTTTCATTTAATTAGCTTTTTTACGGTTCTAACAAGGCAAAAATTGTACTTAAACCTGAACGAAAATCAGTGTATTTAATGGGGAAAAAAAAAAAAAAAAAGGTTATTATTTCCATTCATTGAGTAGTTTGCCGTCTCCTTGTTAATCCTGTGAGATCATTTAGGATACTCTTCTGTCCCAAGTGTTGATTGACATCATTACATAATTTCGTAAGATAAAGGAAGTATGTTGAAAATGTTCCTCTGTTAAAAGTAAAACCACGTAGTAATCGTTGGACAAAAAAAAAAGGTTTTTCAAATACTGTTTAAATTAAATAAGAAATCACCAAAAAAAAAAAAAAAAAAAGCTTCGAATTGCATTACTTTTGTTTGAGGAAATACAATACAATTTCACCTTTCTGCAAAATTCTGTCCTAAAAATCAGCACAAATCCATCCGTGATGAGTTGAGAAGACGTCGGCCATTATGTTGAAAATTGTTGGATGCAGATTTCGTATCAGTTACATATCATTGTAAAAAACGGTATCATCACACTAGCGGTAACTAATCACGTATAGAAAAAGAAGAATTTGGGTTTTTTTTTTCGGCCTCAGTTTATTTTTTTTAATTGCCGCTTGGAGTCAGCATTGAACATGAAATGGAGAATCCATATCCAGTGAGTTAATTAGGTCTGCGATGATTTTAGCAACCCGTGAGGACACAATTACATGTTAAATTGCCCTAGAAGAAACAAATGTAATAAACAAAATGATTAACTGAAAATGTAGGTTATCTGGATTCGCAAACCACCTGCATAGCAGATTGGAGCATTATTTTAAACTGTATCAAGTTCCCGGGGAATTAGGCCTTTCCACAAAGAGGGAGAAAAAAAATGATCGAATCAAGCCAGTAATTCAGATTTTTCTCCTTAGAGTAGGATGCACCATAAATCGAAATGCAATTTTGCTGTACATTTTCCATCGATGTTATCTTGTTTTACAACGGCCCATGTTTAGGCCTAGTTTACGAAGTAGCTAGTAAATAACGAGTTATTATTTTTTTCCTACTTACATCTATATATACATATATATGCATTCAGATTTTGGGGTTAGATTAGGTTTCAAGGCCCGTTTTCGGAGTTCAGATTGAGGTCAACGGGCTGAATGAATCGTTTGTGGCTCATCGCGAAGCGTTCCTCGTGGACGGTTCCCGCTCCCCGCCTACCTCCGTCTCGCCCAATGAATGGAAGCGTTCTCGATCTTCCGTCGCCGTACCCCGTTCGTTTGGGCCGCGTCGGTTCGGTTCTGGCCGGCCGCGAGGGAACACTACCCTGCCGCTGAACGATATGCCTATCTCGGCCACTTCACACTGGACGCTTTTATCGTCGAAATTTACAGATGCCCCAAGTGCTGTCGCATTCATCACGGGCTCGGCATTGCGTTTTACGACCCAACAGCGGTCACTTTGTTCGGAGATCATGTTGCTGTTTTAAAATACAGTGAAGTGACTGGGAGATAGGGCTGTTATTTCTGGTTTTACTCAGTCAGTTAGGCCTAACGATATGATTCATTTATGTATATTTTACTTGAATAAATGTGCAAAGAATAACTTCATAAGCTTTCAAAAACTCACTGAAAACAAAAAGATAAGAAAATTATTACAATCTTAAAGCTTTTATAGTACGGTCATGTCAGAATTGAATCTAACAAAATTTCAAGAATTTCTGTAATGTGACGGAGTTAAAACGAGAAGTGATGAAAACAATATGTTTAGACGAAATATAAGAAAACTAATAATGAAAATAATTCAAATAAGCAAATAAAATAAAAGAGGGAAATTACAATAAATTAGTAAAATACTGAACACTTTTTTTTCAAGAAAAATCCAAAATTGTGAAAAATTCCATTTTAACGAGTGATGAATTTTTATTTGTTAGTCAGTATTTGAAAATAATGTATTCTGTAATGTAATGCAATATGTGTGAAATCAAGAAGTTGATTACGACCTCATTTATTGATATTTGAATAAATGTGATTTTTTTCTTCTTTTTTTTAAAACGCACTTAAATTCTTTTGTAACATATTAAGCATTAACGCTTCTTTTCTGTGACATTGTAGTTACTTTATTTTATTATTTTTAATTCGTTAGATGCTATTTTGTTATCTATGGTTAGAATAGTAATATAGTTATGAATTCTAATATTAGTCACATTCCTATTGGCACATTTGAAAATCTTGAGAAATTGGTTGAACTTTTTTACTTTCATAAAGTACTAGAACCAATTCAACAGAAATTACTGCGAATTCTTTTTTTTTTTAAAAATAAAAAAAAGCTCTAATGACTATAAAGCAATCCAAACTCAAAATCCTATACGATATCCATCGGTAGCCGGAATCTTAATATATAAATCACCCTTTTACGAGTCCTTTTTGAATTATGTATAGCTTTGTTCTATTAGTTTGTTTTTTATCCGATATTACGAAAGCCTTTACCAAAGTAAACCTTTGGGTGAATGTATAATACAGAACCGTATTACATAAACAACGTTACGTAAAGACACGAAGCAGTCGTGTCTTGATTGCTAATACACTGAATATTGATTTAAATACTTCAAAATAGATTTATTTATTTATTTATTTATTTATTTATTTATTTATTTGTTTATTTATTTATTTATTTATTTTTTTGACAAGCAATACGAAATAAATTTTCTTATTTCCTAAATTCAAAATACCGCAAGTTTTCAAAAGTAACATTTACAGTAACAAATGAAAAACACAGTTGAAATGAATTTATTATTAAAAGACACAGGCTATTTCCAATAAGTACTATCCCAAGATTCGTCATCTGAATATAGAGGATAATTAATTTTTAAGTAGAGGATCTGCATAACGTCTACAACAGCATACGATGAATTTGGAATATATAAAAATTACGTGTTTTTATACTTGCCCATCTGAATTTAAGTAGGTTTCCATTCCTTCCATAAAGCAACTTTTATTTTCAGAAACCTAAACAATTGTGTCGTTCATGTTATATCGTTTATTATTTTCAAATACACAAAATGTAAGAAGAGCGTTTTTAAACAATTGACTAAAAAAAAAAAATTAAAAGCTGATGTTATTATTTGAGCTGGAAAAACTAAACCTTTGTATAATGTATTTGTTTGGCTTTGTATAGAACGACCAAGCAATCAATGGGTGAAGGAATCAAAACAAAGTTGTCCTCTTTAGTTGGCGGCAAGAAGAGCAGTGTTCGGAGGGAGATCGATTTTTCTTGTGCTGGTATATGTTGCTGCCTTGTAGGAAGGAACGCGGGCTGATAGGGTCGTAAGACCAAGGACGCTTCAGATTAGCGGAGAAGGCGGCCATTATCTGGCGCGGTAAAACGATATAGCATTGAAAGGACGAACACGAAGAGAGATATTGCACTTCCTGCTAAGGCAGCGCCTAACATTTCACAAAAATAGGGGGCAGGGATTGTTTCCAGCGAGAAGAAGAGGTGTGTTAAATTATTTTAGAAATAATAATCTTTCATTTTTGATTTATGTATAATATCACGGTTTGTAAATATTGCAAGTGTCGGGTCTCGTTTGTAAACCACTCTCACTTCTTTCATTTATAACAGTGCGTGGATTTCCTCCCAGTCTTCGTCGTTCTGTCGTCTTGGTTTGGAATCGTTGGGTATCGATTGAAAGATTTCTATGTTTTTCGATTGTTTGTTTATTTTTGGACTCGGAATATAAAATTATGAGCGAAAACAATTCCGTCATTAACAGACACTTGTGACAGAAGAACAGTAAGTGATTGCAGTGACATCTATGGACAACCGTGGAAATTCATTCAGCCTAGTTTCAAACAATTGATTACCTGAGAATTGTTATTAGAGCGCCTTAATAATGAAAAGTAATATTTAAAACTCATTATTTACATTGACCTGCTGGAGATTAAAAAGAGAATTTGGAAACTGTTAACCATTAGCAGTGCTCATAAAGAAATTTGAAATTAGTCGTAATATAGAGTGTATATTAGAGGAGTGTATATTATTCCTTTCTCGATCATTAACCCCCCCCCCCCCCCCCTTTTTTTTTTTTTTTTTTTTTTTAATGAAAAGCATTACAACTTGGCGATTTTTTTTCTCCCCAGTTTTGGACCAATGATTAATCCCATTCTTTTTTGCAAATCCTCTTCCCGTCAGTCTGAGCGGAGAAGAAGAGCACGCGGTATCGCACACACGTGTTTTTCGTCAACGAAGCTTGTTGTTTTTATTGGATGTTTTCCAGCACGGTGTAGCATTCCGATGCCTCAAAGCCCCGAGCAGAGAAAGCTTCTGATAATCCAAGGAAGAAAAGGCAAAGGGAATTGATCTCATTCAGCGCCAATGCCATCGACGAAGGAACCCAACGAAAAAGAAGAAGGAGAAAGAGATAGGAAAAAAAAAAGCAGTAAATCCAATGAAAATCCGAAGGTTCGGTAAAGGAAATAAAAAAAGAGAACGAGAAATTCTTTTTTTTTTTAAAGAAGAATAGAAGCCTAGAAAATCCAGGGGATAAGCAGAGGGTCAGTGGACAGTGTCCAAAGAAGATAGTGAAGATTTCTTTTTTCTTTTTTTTTTTTTTACTGAATTTCGATCCTCATTTAAAACTTAACAGTAAATTAAATACAGAATTGGAATACATTCTTCGAGTACATTCCCGAAATTTCGAAGTTCCTTTTAAATTATTTTGAAATGGCATTACTTTACTTATGATGCTTGTTTACCTGTAACTCGAAAGTTTGCAAACAGAATGCAATATTAAAATTAATTTGTCAGTCTAAAATACTGGTCACTACTCCTGACACTCATTACATAATCGATGTCACTTCAGAATAAAGAAAGGATGTTATGAGGTCCTATTATGGATTACAGCTACGATTGCAAAGATGCAATCAAAGAAAAGCTATTGCTGTCTTTTAAATTGGAATTACAAACCTTAATACTGCCAAAGCCTATTCTTATATTCTTTAATAGAATGAGTACCTACTACAGGTAAACTATTAATGAGTTTAACGTAAAAAAATGTCAAAGACAGCATAACCTAGTGGTAAAGTAATGACCATATCGGTTTTATGTGGTAAAAATAGTGGTTAACTTAAAGTGAAAGATTAATTTAGGACTTAAGTTTTTCTCGCATTGAAAAAAAAAAAAAAATACGCTTAAACTTCTCAGTTTGACAAAATTTCGTAATTTGGGCTAAACAAAGTGTTCATGTCAATTGCCTCATTTGCATTAGCATCTTCCCAAATTACTCAAAAATTTCCCATGTAACTTTCTAAACCGAAGGAATGGAAACTATCTCTTTCTAATAAAAAAAAAGATAAAGTAACATGTTTTTCTTTCTTGATATACTATACCGCAAGTTAAATTTTTGTTGTTAGAGAAGTAACATCTTTGTTTCATAAATTTTCATTTCTTTTTTTTTTTTTTAAATGGATTTTTGGTTTCATTACCGTTGCGTTAATATATTGCGAGCGTAATTCTTCCATCAGATGCTTAACCACTTTGAAAACATTGCAAAGCCCCTAAATCTTGGCATTGGAGCGAACGGAGTCTGAATTCGGAGCAAAAGGGGGGAGGCAGTCCCTGGATAGATGGTGTTGACGCACATTCACTTCCCGCATTCCACCTCCATTGACGTGCATTACAACCCTTCACGTAAATAGATTTACGTAGATGGACCCTGAAACCCTACACCTACTCAGTGGCTGGCAGGGGCAAGTTTTCGGACGATGTATATACTTTCCGAAAACCTAACAGCCAGCGATATCTAATGCATTCACAATTGAACGTAAACAATCTAAAAATAGCTCTCTTCTGAAATACTTCATTCATAACACGTTGGCAGCCTGATTAAACACGATGCCTTAAGTTATTTACTTGTTTTCCTGTTCAGCTGCGTTTATTTACTCTTTTTTTACACTTTTTTTTCCATTACTATTTTTCTTCCACATGGCAAACACGATTGTAATAACGATTTTCAATCAAAATCGTTGGTTCAATGACTGATTTATTTTTGTAAATAACAAAAATTCCTAACAAGATTAATTTTCTTTCAGTATTCAATATGAAAACGTATCCATTGTATGTAGTTATAAGGTTTCTTTTTTCTTTTTTCTAGCGAATAAAAATATCTTCTATTTGATTTTATAAAAATCTATATATAAAGTAGATAATCGTCATTCTACACAATCCATCGCATGCTTCAGCTTCATCTTATCTGGCTAAAATTACATATGCCTGTATTATACATATATACATCCTGAAATGTCAAAATGCGAAGATTAACTGTTTTCTTTCGGTTTTTTTTTTCTTTCTTTTGGTTTGATAACAAGTTAATGTGATCTTTGACCCCTCCTCCCAAAATTTTGAAATGACATTTTTTTTAATTTTGGTTGCTTTCTGTCAGTTTCCTAAATTGCTCCCCGCCTCCCCCCGAAATAAAATCCTATTTACGCCCATGACATACCTGTATAAGTTACATATATACAAACAGCTGTTGAAGAGACTATTGCTACCTATATTCCAAAACCAGGATGACCTAAATAAATCAAAGTAAAGAAATTAAGCAGCGATGTAGAGGTGAAGATTTGTTGAGACTCTTATTTCGTGATTTTTTTTATTTTATTTGTTTCGTTGAGATAACTAACCACTATTTTACCATCAGTGAAATTATCCTCTCATCGCAAAATTGGGCAACTCAGGCTGATGATGGTTGAATGAACCCGAAACAGCTGTCTCGGGATCCTTTGGCTCAGAAGACAATTATGTATTAACTTTCCAGTAAACTTTAAAAATATAAGATCCTGTCGTCAACAGGATGAGTTAGGCTGGACTGTTTTTAAGATAGACGAAGTTAAAACTATGCATTTTGTTTAAAAGTTCAACATTTAAAGCAATAAGTAAAGAAAGAGTTGTTTATTCTAATTTACATATTGAGATATCCTAGAAGTACAACGAAGCAATCACACGAAACATTGACTTGTAGATTCAAAGACTTTTTTTATGTAAAATAACAGTATATTACAAGTGCGCTTTGAACGCTGATTGTAATATAGAATTCACAATAAAATATTGTATTGTTGAATTCACAATAAAAGTATTTTTACAGCTACAGCTACTTCTGTTATGAATGAATGTATTGATTTTTCATATTTAAATTTCTTGTTCAAGAAACTATGTCAGTTGACGTAGTACTGTAATTTGCCCATGTTTCAAATAGATTTTTTTCTCCCTTCGGTTTGGTTGCGGTAACTGCTGTTATGGCATTCATAAACACATAATGGACATGTCTCTAAAATATCTTTTTGTTGTTCAAAATAAAAAACAAACAAAAAACGGATGAATGACTTCAGTAATTGACTTATTTCTTCCGTTGAACGCTCTGCTGTGACAATAGAAATTGATCATTCGGTTTGGAATTCGGGACACCAATTCTCATGTCGTAAGATCCCCGGGAATACCGAGCTATTTCTTAATTGTCCCTACGTTTCTGCATCACACCCTGTCATTTCCGCTCATTTTATGACTAGTCGAGGAACAAACACGCGGCAAGAAGGACCTACGCCTCCAATTCTCTTTAGTTCTTGGATTATTATTGGGAAAAAAACAAAGTGGGACTCCCCTTGCAATTGCATGGCAGTATGTGCCTACTTAATCAAACATCCTGAAAAAATTGCATCAGCACAAAAAAAGAAGGGAAAGAAAAAGTTTCTTGCAGGTAGTGAGCGGATCAATGAAAGGGTGTCCACAGTTGCCAACAACAGAGGAAATCAATGTTTATTCATCTTTGTGCTTTAATTCCCCCTCTCCTTTTTTTTTCAACTACCAATGCATGTGCGTGAATTGCGATAATGCACTTTTTAATGTTGGTTATTTATTTTATTGCCTACGTGTTTGGTTAAAAGGCAACAGTATCACCAGTACAAACGTACTACAACCACTTTATCAATTTCTGACGTTTCCTAGTTTGCCAACCATAGGAAATCATGGTTCTTAAAAAATCTTAAAAAAGAATCTTAAAAAAGAAAAATGGGTATTCTCACGACTTTGTAATTTGAATGTAGTATAAATGTTTTAATTAAATTAATTAAACTGTTTTAACCGCACAGGTAAAAACTAATTAAACGTAGAGACCACAATGCATCTTCACACATATGATATATTAATAATTAAAATTAAAACAAGGTGACTTTCAAAGTTCCAGTATTCAAACTTTTTCGTCAAGCAAAGAAAAAAACAAATCAAAAGAAAACAAAAATATAAAATAATAAATGTTTTAACATTACGAACTTATTTGGTTGCAAAAGCATTTAGGAATATAATTGAATTGACTTATCAGTCCTACTTTTGTCTCATTCTAAGGCTAAGGTGTTTATGAATTTGAAAAAATAAACAAACTACATCACTATTGCTATTAAATGCACTGCACTTGTAGTCATTAAAAAGATGGAGCCCATTTGCATCTGCTTAAACATTCTTTATATGCGATAAAAATAAGAACTATATACAATAAAAACGACCGGTTTCCGTCCCGAGAGGGATCTTTATCAAGCATTCAAACTAAATGTTCAAAGAATATTAGTGATTAAGAAAATAAACTGAGAATTTATACATTATTTTTGTCTATTATTTTATATATACCAGTAATAGATAAAAATGCCGTTCTTTAAAAATCACTTATTGTTCTTATTGTTTTTTACTAACTAACTTTTTACTAATCACTTACTTCACTTATTGTTTTTTACTATATTATCATCATTACTTCCTTATACTTTTATAAACAACAGAGTTTTATTTTAACATTGTAAAATTAGCCTACTTATCTTACTGAATTGAACGTAAATTTCCAAGGTATTTTTAGCTAATTTTTTAAAATCAATGTATACAACTTATATATCACAATATTTTATTAACCCTAATAAACTTCCGACATTGTATTGTTTAAAATTATACTTATTAAAATTTTAAGTAGCATGTAGAATATTAGTAGAATAATAAATCGTGATTAAGTATTTTAATTAATATGTGCTTAAGAAAGTTTCAGTCAATGTATTCTTACCCATGTACTTACTGTACCATTAGAAAACTGATGAAAATCCGCAGTTATTTTGATTGCAGAATTTCAAATCAATTCCTAGAGAGCTTTTTATTGACCCACCCTCCTTTCCCCTCTAATCTGTTTTAATCCTGCTTCATAGCCGGCGTCATTGAAGCATTCGATTCCATCCCATTCGTTTAGCTCAGTGTATCGTCCATGAGTATTTCTAATGGGATTAGATGTTTGGCATTGCGCAGTTGGCTTCTTCGATCGGCCCTTGTCCATCACGCAAAGACCTTCGGGCAGAGACGCAACAGGGAACGCGATTCGGCCATAAACTTTCCTCCGCTGCTCTCGTGACTTAGTGATTCCTGTCGGGATGTAAATTAGCTCGTGAGCAGCTTGGAATCGAGCAGTCGCTCAATCAATAACGAGCGCGAGTTCAGGGACAACGCACTCAGCAAGAACTGTTTTGTTGGGTGCAAGATCACGTTCGCCTGATCCCCGCCTACAACGTAAGATAGTTCAAGACCGAGATCGATTAAAAAAAAAAAATAACTGGCCGAGAAAAATAGCCTGCATTCACGGCGAGTTTATTTACTTTTTTTTTTCTTATCGTCGCTGCAGACAAAAGCTCTGCAGGCACTGAACACTCGGTAGGTTGTCTAATTTAAAACCAATTTCGAATCCATTTTACAGAAAGAGTTGCTTTTACCGGCATAATAAAAGTAGTGAATTTCACTTATATTTTTTTTAAGTAGTAAATACAGTAGCATGAATTGATTTTTTTTTCCCTTGACGTAACAACATCTTGCTTCAAAAAAGGTATCAAATACCAAAACTAGATGGCGTGCCAACATTTTGCAAAAGTAGTTGATAAGGGATAATGCCAGATTTACCTTGATAAATGCTCCTTTATCAAATACCCCTTTAAGACCACCTTCTAAGAGTTCCTTTTCTTGTGGTAAATTTTAGCCCTAGGATCCTAATACGTGGACCAGTTTGTATCAAGATCAGCACGTACAGTAACAGTCATCTAACATTAACTTTAAGCTTACGAAGATAGTTAATACTGTTTTGCTCTTTAATAGAATGTATTTTGGCTGTTTATGGCCTGTAGTTCCTTACCTCTTAAGTCCAAAAAGCACTAAATCTATAGAGATATATCTTTAGCAGTCTAAATCTATTGTTTAAATTTAAGCGTCTTCAGGTAAAAATATTTCAAGTAGCTCCTGAGTTATTTTGAGCACAGATAGACGGAGAGACAAAACTTACAATTGTATTCTGAGATTTTTTTGGATTTTAAGGGCTGCTGCCCTTATCTTATATAAAAAGATAATTTTATATCTTTTTACAAAAAGTCTTTGCTGTAATTAAAAGATTGGTTTGGATAATTTGGAGATTGACGAAGGATTTTTAACATCAGTAGGTTTTATCTGAATATGAACAAAAAGGACGAAGGTTAATGTTAATGATTTGCATTTCGGTTGCCACAATACAAGAGCGCTTATTAAATAAGTGTTTCGGGTGCTAAAGTGACGGCAATTAGAGAATCATTGAGGCTGAAATTGGCCCAATTTAGAACATGTTAATTAAAGATTCCCTTGACTGAACATCGACTCAAACAATCTAGGTGACGTGTATCATAGATAGGCCTAATTATGCTACGGGAAGTGAACCGACAATAAAATACAATTAAATTGGTTAATGGCTAACCTACAATCTTCGTCCAAAACACCGGATTTTAACGAGAGAAATAAATAAGAGTAAGACAGGTTGAATGAAAAGCGTTGTTATAGTATCTCAACTGTAAGTTTAAGGATTTGGTAGATTTGTACTAATCGGCACCGGCCTTCTGCTTTCTGGACCGATCTTTTAAATTATTAAATTTAATTGTTTTTATTATTATTGTTATTTAATATTCCATTATTCTTGCGTTATTATTGAAGTACTAGCAATTATACCCGTCAGAAATGACGGGATCATAATTCGATGGTTTTTATAATAAACGTTGGCGTTACTGGCATTAGAACTTTAATTTCTATAGTTGAAAGGATCAGTTAATTTACCCTTTCTCGCCAAGCAATCTACTTTCAAAAATGCGGATTCGTAATAAGCTGCTTGGTTAGTGTTGTGTTGTCTGACGAACAAACCTATGAAATTATGGTGTTTCGTTTTCAAAGCAGTGTACAGTACTAAAGAGTTTTTCGTACATCCGAGAAATTGTAGATGAGACAATTATATCCATTACGCCCATTACCGTTGGCGCTAATCTTTGTACAAACCATCTAAATTTAAAAATTCAAAAGCTAAGATAAAGCAGGAAATGGCCCCAACCCTCGGCGCCGAAAATTTCATCTCGCTTTTGTTCTTTCTTCTCGATTCCCAAAACCCTTTCAGAGCACACAGACTTCCGCCCAATATTTGCAGAACCGCATTGTTGGGAGACAGAAGCAGTGGAACGTGAATCATTTTTCCCCCAGAAACCGGGGTCTTTAATTACGGGTGCAATTAAAAACCTCTCAACCCTTCACTGTCCCAATAAAAAAAAAGAGGAAGAGAAAGGAAAAAAAAACAACAAAAACCAGAGCCGGCGTCTTTCGAATGGGTCTTTCCCACGATTAACTATTTGTAAACAACCGTGCGGTGTGCAAAAATATCGTAAACACAACAATTCCCGTCCTTGAATAGTTGATTTGTCTTCTTTTTTTTTCTTTTTTATATCCAGTTCTATTGTTTTCTTCCTTGTTCTCATCAATTGTTTTTTTTTTTAGATTAGATTTCCAAAACTGCCGGAATTTATTAAATTTTTACCCCTTCCACAAGAGGATGTTGAGATGAATTCATTAGTAATTAGTTATGGGAAAAATGTTTTAATAATAGCAGTGTCTTTTCAAAAATAAATAAATAGACATACATACAAACAATCCTCCTATTTCTGAAACTTTTCCCCAGAATGTGAAAAAAAAGCTCGACGGTCGGACGAAAAATTGTGCAAATGCTGATAACATCATGCAATTGCCGAAACTCGAATTTCAAGAAAAAAAAATCGCTTAAAAACTAGTACAAAAAGAAAAAGTCGGCATAAATTGAAAATTAGCATAAATTGAAAATTAACATAAAATTCAACATTGAAATGGCATCCCTCAAGGCTCTAATTTTGGTCCTCTGCTGTTTTCATTTATTTTTCACTAATAGAGTTTGTAAAAGGGCCCGGTAGCCGAGTGGGTAAGGCGCTTGGCTGCGGGTTGGAGGCCGCAGGTTCGATTCCCGGTCTCGGCGGAGACGGGAATTTTTCCACGCTCCATTCTCCTCCAAACGGGTCCTAGGGTCTACCCAGCCCTCTGTAGAATGGGTACCGGGTTTCTTTCCCGGGAGTTAAAGGCGGGCGGGCGTCGGGCTGACCTCCCGACCTCAACCTAGTCCCGTTGGTCAAGTAACGCCGGGACCTTATCTCCCGCGAGCCCTTGGGCCTGCATAGGCCTGTCGTGGCATCCTTTAACTTTTTAACTAATAGAGTTTGTAAAAGTTTTTTGAAAATAGATTAATGCAATGGTAAAGTTTGGTGACTTCGCTGAAGTAAAAGTTAACTTTTAAAGGTATCTTTTTAAGGCCGCTAGTGGATTTCCAAAGCAATGGTTAAAATGTCAAATGTCTTTGAGCTTTAATACCGTAGTGGAGGTTTGATTTTCTATTGTTGAGATGGGATTGAACTGCTATATTGTATGAGATACAGGATCTGAATGTATTCTGGAGTTAAAAACCTATTTGCCTACAATTACTCGACTTATTAAATTTTTAGAATACTTCCATCGACACCCACCTTATCTCGATTATTAAATTCTTAGGAATATCCATTCCTTTTCCTTTTTGTCACTCGTGGACGACGAAAAGTGGCATGTTTTTGAAATCACACACACCCAATCTAATAAGATTGCACCCTTCTCATCAAATCTTGCACTTTCTGTGCAATATTAGTTGATATCCAATTGTAGTCGGTATTTATTCATTACTTTTCCTGATTTTTTTTTCCCTCGTAATATAAGCTTCAAGTCAAAGTAAGGATTAAAATACCCTGGGTTACGGAGATTCTCTTTCACTTATTTCGTTTTTAGGCCAACAGCACGATGAGAAATTTAGGGTTTGTGTGTGATTTGAAGCTTTGCGTGATTGAGGTTTTTGTGGCCAGCCGGAAAGTAAAGACTGTTGAACTAGTGTTTAATAATTATCTTGGTCCGAAATAGAATATAAATATTTGAAAGGATTTAAAGTGCACCAACGATGTGATGAGTGTAAAGAAAGAAAATTTCAAGATAGCTGCTTCGAACCTATTAAGAGTTAACTATTGAATATAATAACAAATAATAATAATAAAACATGCATAGTTAGTAAATTTATGGACACAACCACACATCCCTAATTATTCTTGCACATACACTTGCATAACGTGCTTTGGTCCTTGACCCGCCTTGTTGTCTTTGCTGGGGAAACGTTTACATAATAACTATAAAAGTAAAGATTTTATTTCATTCATTTCCATTTTTAAATGTAAGATATAATCAAACTCGTAAGAATACGGCAAAAATGACTTCTTGTATTTAAAACGATTTGAATATAACAATACTTTTGAAGATTAGTAGTAGTAGTAGTAGTAGTAGTAGTAATAGTAGTAGTAGTAGTAGTAGAAGTATTGAATGTTTAATTTTGTTTTTAAAGTAGAATTATATTTTTTACGCTTACATACAATTTAGTATTTTGATTACAAATTACGTCTACATATTGTCATGTGAATATTTTTTTTCTGAAGAATTTAAGTCTTCCTTGTCATTAGTATAATTGTTATTAAATAATTGAAAAAGTTATTATTTTGAGAATTTCGTTAAAGAAAAATTAAAGAAGTCTGTATTTATTCATTATAATATTATAAGAGAGTTTTACATTAAAAGCAATTAAGTTTATTTGCGAACATTAATTTTTAATCATTGTTGTGCAGCTGTAATTGGGTTTTCAGCATTATTATGGAATTTACGAACATCTGTGGACGATATATAAGAAGACGAATTTGTTGACTAAAGGTCATTGCTTGAATGACTATGAGGTATTTATAAGAGATGATATTTATAATTCCTTGAAATGGTAAACAGTTGTTGTTGTTGTTCGCGTATATTAGTGCCTTATTCTTTCGATGAGTAATCCTGTTGTCTGTGTTTGGCCGTTATGCTGGGGGCCTCGGGCAGCGTTCGCCGTCCTAACTGTAGCATTAGAGTCACGTTTTGGAGCCCGTATAGCCGGAATGATGGCTGCCGGAGATAAAGCTCTCGTCTTCGGTGGCGCCCAACGAGCTGTGCACGGGAGCTGAATCCTCGATTTTTGCCACAACAGGAGAAAGCCTGTCTATCACCTTTCCCACTCCCTCTCATCATCAGCTCAGTGGAATTTATCTGTGTACATGTTGCTCCTTGTGTAGCGAAACTCAAGGAAATATCGATAACGAAAGAACAAAATCTACTAAATCAATATTTCGAGTTTATTTTGATCATAAATAGAGTACAAAAAGACAAAGACAGAAGTAATCTATTCCTGAAGAATGGGAACATGTTTTTAAAAGGTTTTACTCAGGAATTGATGACGTAAAGATGGCTGATTCGTTGTACGAATGTTGCTGTTCATATCAGCGCAAAGTGAATCCGCGGTAAGCGAGAGATTTACAACATATCCACTGTTTTATCAAAAATAAATAAATATAAGTTTCTATTTATAAATAAACAATTTAAACCATTTTCAATCAACCATTTTCAGTCCACTGCAGGTTGAAGGGTTTCCTCTTCCAATTCGACTCCAAGAAATCTTTCATTTTCATCCATCCATCTATCTTGTGAACGCTTTCTCGGCCTCCTTTCGTTCCTCGGATTCCAGTTTACTATTTCCTTTGATCATCTATTATCACTACGTTTTGCTGCATGTCCAGCCCAATTCAATTTCAGCTTTTTTATGGCGATAATATTAGATACTCTGGCTTGGTTTCTTACACATTCATTTCGTTTGCGGGAATGATTCTTAACATACATCTTTCTTTTGAGTTGTCCGCGGTCTCTCAATTGTCCATGTCTCGCGCCGAGAACATTGGTTAAAAGCATTTTTCTTTAAGCACGGTGACATTGCTCCTTTCAATATTGCAGTGTTTCTGCTAAAGGCATAAAGTGAACAATTACTGTATTCTCCACAAAGCCATTCATAAACTAACGAGACCCCTAAGTTAATTTCTTTTTTTTTTTTTAATTTCTATATGTGTCATTCTGACAAGACTTAACCAGTAGACTAATTAAATCCTTTCATTTACAAAGTGATAATTAAGCGTAGCTTCTAAATTTAAAAAAAAAATTGTCTTTAAGTTAAAAATAGTAGCAAAAATTCCTTTTATTTTATTTGTAATTGGAATAATTTGTTTGTAATTTTAAAAAAATAGTGATAATGAATAAAATAATGAATGAATATAAAAATAAAAGCCAAACATCTACGTACGAATAAGGGAATAAAACAAAAAATAAAATCAGACGTATTGAGCCAGTATTTAGCATATGTGTGCGTGTGTGTGTGTGCCTGTGCAATTTCTCATTCCGTTATTTCACCTATCCATCATTTTCATTTCCCCTTTAGTTCGCGCAAAGATTCGCTTTCTTTCGCCCCCGCTGTTAACGTACCTTAAAGCCGACGTTTAATATGGAAGCTTAAGTTAAACTTAACGAGGTAAGTCTATTGACTCTTGCAAATTGCAAAAGCAAAGGTTACGACTTCAACGAAAATTGGTCGTGTGTTAAAAGAGCCCGATAGAGAAAAGCAAATCGATCGAATCGTCTTATCAAGAGCCAAGTGAAGGGAACAAAAAATAATAATTGATGTACGAAATTACGCTAACATAAAACGACACTCATTACAGGGCGAGTCATAAACTCCGCGTCTCTTGTGGAAGACCCGTCCAGAGGCCCAGTGATTTTCTATTTTCAACGTTGAATATTCTTCTTCTTACGGAGTTTCATTACCGCCAAATCTGCAGGGTGAAGATTTCGTGTAATTGCATTCCACGATTTTTATTTCCTCTTTCTTTGCTTTTACTTAATTTCCAACAGTTCAGAAGAGAATGAAAAGCACTTCTGTCAATCTCAGAGAAAATCTTCATATTTAAGTAATAAGTAACTTCAGTCCAAATGTCCCAAAAAATTTAAAAAAATTTTAATCGTTTGCCAGAAATTCTAAAAAATTTTCTTTCTTTCATAAGTTTGTTCTTTGGCGTCAATTTAATGAAAAGGAATTCGTTTTGCGGAAGTTGAAAGTAGGAGGAGGATGTTATAGATAGTAACAATTAGAGTAGGCCCTATTTAAAATCTAATGTCTTTTAAGGAGAGCGCACTACTTTAATAAAGTCTTAAAGACTTGAGTAGAACAGAAATTTTGTATATCTGGAATTTAGAATATTACGGATAATTGAAATTTTCAAATTTAGAATATCCCGAATAAATGAGTTTTATGACATAAAATTACTCGAATTTTCTACGATTGAAATTTTTAAATTTTCCCGGAATTAAAAAGTGTCTAGAATCTGCCAGAATCTTTTTAAGCATTTATTTTGGTAATTTATTCTGTGTTTTTTAAAAACTTTCTGAATTCAATAGAATGCTTTCTACTATGACTTGGTTAATCCATTTTAACACACGTAAATTATTCAATGATACTTGTAGGATTCATGACCAAAATTGTTTAATCAATTAATCCAGTAATTAGGTGTCATGAGGTGCCTCATAGGAACTATGATGTTCAAGTCAGATATTTGGATGAGACAACGATTTTAGCATTCTTTTCTGTCGAACCAGTTGGCAACACAAAATCTTGCCAACCAGAAGAACCAGAAGAGTATTTAATCATCATTTCATTAGCATTTAACCAGTATTTCACATCGTAATGGTTATTAGGTGATTTTCTGCTAAGTAGTTTTCATTGACCTTTTTTTTTTTTACTATTGTTATTATAAGTTTTAGAACTAGTACTGTCCAATCTCACAAAACCTAATGCCGCAATTAGGAATTACAATAGTCAACTTGAAGACATTGTTGCAATTTGGCGTATGATTTTTGCAGTTCACGGACTACATTGCTTCGCGGATTTTCTTCCTGTAAAATTGTTTCTCTGTGAATATACCAATGTCCAAATCACATGATCATAGTTTTCGTCGTTGTTTTGATCATTGACACTTGATCAAAACCGCATCATTACCGCACTTGATTTGCTTTTTTTTGTTCATCATTTTATCTACCAGGTTCATCATTAGAAAGGCTTGTATCAAGTTCTAAAGCCTTTTCAATGATGAAATGGTGATGAAAATAATGACAGAAATAAGTCAACATCAAAAATATTTAGTTAATGTTTCAGTGATGAAAACAACTTCGAAAACTATAGTCGTGTTATTTAAACATTACGGTTTGCCTAAAGTTTCATGGGAATTTTTTTCAAAGTAGCAGACAAGCACTTTCAGATTTTCTTTAGCAACCCATTTGGGAGCTATTGTGATAGTGACCAAAATCGGTAGCTATTGCGTTTGTCCTGTCCGTCTGTGTCTGTCCGCCCCTAAAATAACTCTCGAATGGAAGATAGGACTTCATCAGAGGCCTAACCACCGTATGATTAGGATATTTTCAAGTTGCCAACACCCCTACATGTTCGAGATATTTGGCATTGTTTTCATTGGATTTCCACTACTAGCTTAAATGTTAGAAATGCAGCCATCTCATTTTTAGTTGCCAGCCATAGCTTGATCGGTAAAGTCTCGGACTCACATGATAAAGGTTGTCGGTTCGAATTTTCGTAACTTTTTTTTTTTTATTTTTCCTTAAGTTAATGTACTTCCTTTTTCTATTATTATTTTTAATTTTTTTTTATTATGGGTAGCCTTTAAAATATATGCTTATGTTTATGTTTATGTAGTGAATGTGGGTGGCAGAGAAGCCAAGCACTGCGAAAAATATATGCTTTATCACAAAATTAAATTCACTTGTTAGTATATGGTCTAAAATATTGGGTATTGTGTTTCTAGAAGAATATAAGTCTTAAGTTTTAGTAATCGGGGAATGTACGGTTAGCATTATATATTTAGGTGTTGTTATATCCATTTACGAAAAAAATTACATATACCTGTTCATAAAAACCTTTCTTGGAGTTTCTTTCTTTATTTCCCCGTAACATTTTCTTTTCTCTCAGATTCATCAGTGCGAACTTAATATTCCTGAATTAATAATGAAATACTCTTTAAGTTCTGTTCTTTTTCGTTGTTTAAATAATTTATAGGGGGTTTCTGATTTGGACTGTGAATGAAGATTAATGAGAGATTTTTTTTTTCTTTCTTTCTTTCTTTCTCCTCCACCCATTCGCTGATTTTCCCAAAACGTTTCCAAATATTAAGTTTTAGTCAGTGATAGATAATGATGGGCGTGTTAATCTGCAGGATAACGTCCACCTGATTTATGGAACTTCATGTTTTATTCAGCCATGTGTTATTGATTGTTCTTTTCTTATTGTTATGATTATTATTAGCATCTCCGTCCCATTGTTATTAATTTCACGTTTTTTCGCCAAGGCAAACATTTCCCCGCAATGAGTCTTAATGGCTTTCCGTAACGAATGCCAAGTGATAGCCACGGCCTACCTGCAAATGGGTCTCGGTCCCAATAACTTCTTTTTTTTTTCCCCGCATGACTGAAGTCATTAGCCAAAGGAAGGGTGAAAAACAATACATCTGCATAAGGCATGGGCAGGGCTCTTTTACAAGTATCCGTGACAGTGGATAAGGGATCGTAATTAAGAAGACTCAAAATGGCTGAATTAAGCGACGGGTGGTCAGCACTACGCTCGGCCACCTCCAAAAGGTCTTGTCAAGCCTAGCAACATTTTGTAAAAAAAAAATAAAGTGGTAAGATAAAAGGATTAAAACAAGAATTTTTAAGCTTCTCGATGCATCCTGTAATTTCTTATTATCCGCCCTCAATTGGTCGAGGATCTCTGGGAGCCTAAACCTCCCGCGCACCCAAGGACTTGCATGGCCTGTAGTGAAATAAGTACCTTTACCTTAATCTTCTTCTTAATTTTCTGAGGAATTTTTTTAGTAGAAGTTAATTCAGTACATCAGATGTAATGTTATTCCAATATCGTCTGAAATGTCATAAACTAAGGGTTCTTAATGTGGTTTAATTTTTTTGTAGGAGGGAAATCGACTGCCAACCAAAAAAAAAAAAAAATCAAAGTTTTGGGGAGGACGAGGGTGAGCAAGATAATCATCTAATCGATCATCCAACCAAAAAAAAAAGAGACAAAACAGGATCTAAGTCGATTTGGAGATTTCAGTTTCTCCCTGTCTTCCATACATACACCTACGCTTTTAATTCATTTTTTTGTATTAATAAATTACTTTTGTTTATTCTGAGATATAAGAACATGAATATCAATTACAAAGAGCGTTTAATATAGAGAAAGTTTGCTTAATTTTTAAAAATTACTGATTTGATAAGCGGTTTGCTTCAAAATTTTGCTCAAATTCCATCTTTTACAATTTCTGTCCCAAGAAATTGAACGCCAAAAGTCGTGTCTGTCGTAAGTTCAGAAATCTCCATGAAAAAAAAATTTAAATTTATTTATTATATTTATTTATTTTTTTAATGCAATATAGCAATTAAGTAACTGAATGGTAAAGTCATAACTTCGAAAGGCTTCACAATTATGACACAGAATATGTCAGAAAATAAGAAGATAATATTATCATCATCATTTCAGGAATTACTTTTTTTTTTCTTTTTTATCTGATATAATAAAGGCAGTAATTTATATTTTTCGTCTTACTGTCAGTCGAGGCAGTTATCATTTCATTAATGTCACAGTGCTTATCATTTCCTGAGTCACTGATCGAATGCCTCAAATGCTACAGATTGCCAAGAGACGTCAGAGCAGGGCTTTGACATCCGAGTTCCCTGGTAGCTAGGTGTGTGAATGCTGTAACATTGATTACAACGACGCTATCAGTATTTTATTGCTTAACAACGGCCAGTCAGAAGTCACAGCGCTTCAATCTTTAGCACGAACAGTACAGTCGATCACCTAACGACTTAATCTCCTTTTTTTTTTTTTTCCTTTTGCTTTGCTTTCATTTTATGAGATAATCTGATCTTAACATAAGGAAATTCTATTTGTTTATTTGATTTATTTTTAGTATTTTAAAGAGGGGTATTTTTATAAAAAAAATTTCTAGAAAAGTCTTTGGATAAAAGGAATTAAATCTGAAGAATTTTTTTTTTTTTTTTTGAAAAATAGTGTATTTTTTTTTTTTTAATACATTGTGATTTCCCCAACTTCTGTATTTATATAAGAAATGTAGGCTTAACGTTCTTTCACGAGCTGCTTGTTATTTCAAAAATTTCTGATTGAAAATTTTCGAATTATTGGTAGATGGATTCAGCTAAACACAATGATTTAGATCTTTTTGCTGACCCACAAGCACAAATCTTATCATTCACCAATGCCATTAAAACAGGTCACTTCATTCGCATCGATTTTTCGATAAGTTACCAGAAAACTGTAATTTACTTTTGCAAGCTTATAATAGTGAAAAAGTGCATTGGAATAAATACCTTCGATCTGCTGTAAGGATAATCATTTTTTTTTAACTCCATTGATGGTTTCTATACCACCATTGCTTTACATTCCAGCTTTTTGCCATCTTGTTGGTTTTACCTACAGTTCTAACAACTTTTGTAACTTGGCTCAGAGGTACTTTTATGCCTATGTCAATATATCTACGTTTGTATTAAGAGACACACTATCTTAATATGTACATTATTGTATTTTATGTCACTGTATACAAAGAGTTATCTGTCCTCTGTTCTTACCACAGGCTTGGCTCAATCCCTGGTGTTGAAAAAAATTGTTTTGTTTATTTCTGGATTTGCAAGTGTTTGGGCGTTGGGTTGTTTTTGTACGAAGGGTTTTAAAAAAAGCTCCTTCCACTCTGGTGCCCCACTGAAAAACTGGTGGAATGCGAAAGGGGGGAGGGGGAAGGAAGAGAGGGGTTGCTGTGCAAAAGAAAGTCTGACAGTGCCCATTCGCAGGTGCTTTCTTTAAGACGAGAAAGAGGTGGTGGAGATCTGATGGAACTGGTTGCCGACTGACATTGGACAGAGGCTGTGTGATGGAGGGCTCACGTGAGTGCCTCAACTACCCTTTTTTCCCCCCCCCTCGCGATGGGAATGGAACAGTCAGACAATCCCATCACTCACGTATAATGAAAGTAGAGTGACGAATTAATAACAAGGAGGGGGGGAAACAGAGGGTGTGGGATGAGTGAGGACACGAACAGGAGGGCAATGAACTAGAGCAGCGAGTTGTGTTGTTTTTTTTTTTTCCCTCTGTTGCTTTTTTATCGGCCATGTGCGAGAACCATACTGCATTCTTATTAAAGTGAGTCACGCTTCATATTCACCAGTGGCACACTTAAGTGTGAAAGCGCAGAGAGGGAGGAAGGGGGGGAGAGCATAGAGGGCGCTCGATGCCTAATCGCTTTCAGCTCCTTTTACGTAAGTTTTACTTTCTTATCCCTATTTTTAAAACTTCATTACCGGCATCAGGTCTCACAACAGCCCCCAGCGTTATTTTAGTTTTAAAATCCTATTAATTTTTTTTTAATTTTTTTAATAAAATTAAATCATTAATAAAGTTTTTTTTTCGTTAAGAAATCATTAATAAAAAGAAAGTTATTAAATAATAATGAAAAAAATAATCAAATAAATACTTGCAATTTCTTTAGTATTTGTGTTATTTGTTGCCATGGCACCATCCTAATTGAAATATTATTTACACATCTATTTGAAAAGAGCAGTTTTGACAATTAATAATGACCACATAATACTCCTGCATTAAACAATTACAGCTGAATTAATTCTGGTGATTTAGAATGAAAAAAATGTTCTTCTATTCTGATTTTACGCTTTCTTCTTGGCGGGCGAGCCTCGGACTGGCCTTCAAGTTTCAGTTTCCTCCTAAAAAATGACAGTAACCTTATCTCTCGTAATGTGTATTCTAAAATGCACACACGTGGTGCTTACCTTTAACTTTCGCTTTTGGCCTGACAAGGACCGGGATAAATTTCCTCCTCGCCGATATTTCATAAAAATCTGACTGCTTATTCCCGTTGATGTTAATTATGCAGACTTGCAAAGCAGAGTAACATCTTTTTCGGAAGAAGGAACTATGAAGATTCTAAGGAAGTTCGCAATATGCTCAATAAACAAACAATTTATTTGCCTTCAAATAAACGTGTTACTACTAAAAGTTTCAAAAAAAAAAATTGCAAGCATATACTGTTATCATCTACTATGTGAAAGTTTCCAGATTGTAAAATTTTATTGTTTTTAAATGTATTGTATTTAAAATAACGCTTTTAAATCAGAAACGACAGAACTGCAAGTTCGATTCCCGAGATGATATTGATTTTCAGGGATTCATAGAAATTGTTGGTTCATAATACCTTTTTTTTTACGATGTAGAAATACCCGTCTTTAAAAAAAAAGAAAGATTTCAACAGCATTCTTATTCGTCGATGTTTTCAGCGCCGAAATAAGAAAAACGCTTTCCGAATATTTTCCTGATAGCAAAGTTCTAAATATGTCAAGTTGATGCAACTTATTGCGCTTTGGTGGTGATCTTTTTTTTTCTTCTTCGTCGTCGTTATTAGTGAGCTGATACGGGGAGAAAATGAGTGTCTTTTAGCATCGAACCTCGCTTCGTTAGAGACTGAGCTGTTGTTTTGTAACGAGACCAGTGTGTGTGTGTGTAGTAATGGTTTGCGCAACGGTTTGTCATTTTTGAAGCAAAGTCAGTTGCATTTTTTGCGTGCCTCCGTTCAGAATCTTCCCTAACGGACTTGTACTCTATAATTAATGGTAATATCCGCTGCAAGGAGAGCGCCTCGTGGCAGATGATGAGGCCATTGTGGTTCCGATGTGTAAATGGAGCAAAACGGTCGGTGGAGAAATGTCCATTACGTTGCAAATGGACGGTTGCGAAATTAATATATTAAGTTGTGACTTTACTTAGGACTGGTACAGAGAGGGTCCACCCATTTCATACAAATCGTCTATTTATTGTTTTTTTTTCCTTCCTCTAGCAAACACCTGAGGAGGAAAAGAGTTGTAATGTATCTGAAAACAGAATATTTTTGCAATTAAGATCTCTTAATTACACACAAAAAAAGCTTTCCCTGTAAAGTTAATGACTAAAAACTTCCTACAAGCAGAGTATTATGTTTTGTTTTTGAATAACAGATCTGTTAACTGACATTAAAGCTTTTTTTAGAGGCTTTTTTTTTTTTTGGAGGTTCCACGTTCTTTCCGATGATTATCCTCTTGACCTCCGTATCGCGATCTCGCAGTTTACTGGTGACTACATCCAGCTGAAGATCGCCAAAGAGCAGAAACGGCTGTCGTGGGATGTCACTTAGTAAATACGTGATCTCAATCAATGTTGTTTATGATATTAAAACTGTTTAACTCTTTTATGAGTCATCACTCATAATTAAGAAAAAGAGTAAAAAATATAGTCGGCATGCCAGCTTTTCCAATAGTTGCTGCTAACTCTGTATGTATTGATGATGATTAAAAAATAAAAAAAAAATAAAAGATTGAACTTTTATTAACCAAAACTTACTTATACAATATTTCAATCTGTTAGAACATTTAGTTGTAAAGGTGATTCCACTTATACATATGAACGGACATGCGTACATCATCTTAAAATTGCAGTCTTTTTTTTTTTTATCCCAAATCCTGTATTTCTTTGATGCGTATTTAGAAGCGTTATCAACCTTAGACTAAGTCTATACCGTTCTTGGTAGTGTAAAACTATCATGCAGTGTAAAATAAGTATAAAAATAACATTATTACTTCTTTCTATTTGAAAATTATGTTAAATTAATTTATAGATTTTGTAGATATTTTATTATTTTTCTTGTTATATCTCGCGCCAGAATTAAACATTTTTCTTAATATATTTTGTAATTAAAAGCACTTACGCTGTGATTATTAAGGAAAGAAAAAGTAGAGAATTTTCCTATAAAGAGTTGTAAGGTAAATATATAGAGGAAAGATATACAGAAAAATAGAGAGGCAAATACATAGAGGAATCAATTCTTCTTTTAGCTTCATTACTATTTAGTTGTATTTCGAGCACAGTGCACGAACAAGTTAACTGGTCAAAAATGTTGGTTTGTGATTAGGATTTGAATTACAACATCCATTACCGAGCTGTTTGTCTCAACCACTCTCTTTTAGATTAGTTGCAATGACTGGATAGCAGTAGACTAACGAACCTAGAGAATTACGCTATTTAGGTGGATAACGTGAATGCTTTTCTCAAAGTAGGTGAAGATCTCGAGAAACAGTTTAAAATAACGATTAAGACGTCACTAAGACGATATTTTAAAAATATAAAACGTTCAATAAAAGTTATGAGATTCTACGGAACGATTATGACCAGTACTCAACAATTCTTTGTAAACAAGATATGAAGGCCATCTGTTTGTTTTGTACAGCTCAGCTGGATGGGGGCGATGTTTATTCCGCTTGGGCATGCAAAGACAGCAGCAGAGCATGTTTTCATACTCTCTCTCTTCTTACTTATTTACATAGGCAGAAGAAAGAATTGAAGTAGCTTCTGAAAAATCCAGACTATAAGATTATTGCTATTTCAAAGTTGTATTTACGGTAGATAAGTCATTACCACCAAAACGTTTTGATAGAAGGATCATTGAACCTTAGTAATAGAATTATCAAATCAATTTTTTTAAATGGCTGTGATAATTAATTGTGTCTTAAAACGCAATTAATATAATTATAACAGAGATGCTGTTTCAGAACTCGATCCAACCGAAATATGTATTAGATTCAGTAAACTGTCTTGTCTTCTCAAAGAGGTATTCAAATTTTCCAGTTTATATTGTATGGTTTCAGCAGAAATATTCGAAAGTCTGTATCGATAGGCATTTACCTTTCTAAATACTTTTTAACCTTTTTTTTTTATTTTATTTTATTTAAAAAAAAAAATATCATGTAGAACATAGTTCCTTCATTTTTTTAGTAATTTTCTAACAATGGTTGCCAATCAGACCTCATCTGTTTGTGCGTGCGTCATAATTGCAACCTTAAGTTTCATTGTTATCTCAGCGTCCAATGATTTATATTTACAGTGGCTAATTCTGTTATCTTTGTATCTGAATGTGTGCATGTGCGAAAGAATTATATGATTGCTTGTACATATTTATGAAGCCCAATTCATTGTGACTGTTTCCCACTGTTTGCTGCGTTCCTTTCCCCTAGATGAGATCTTTATCTTGTAACATAGGTTAAAATATTTCAGTGTAGACCAAGCGTGAAAGGAAATCTCTAATTTAATTTTTTTTTTTTTTTTTTTTCTTAAGTCTTACATATTTTTTTCTTCTTTTTTATTTTTTTAGGAGAGCTCATCTACGAAACTGCCTCGAGCGGTTGAAAGAAATGGTCCCATTGGGACCTGAATCCAGTCGCCACACTACGCTGGGACTTCTAACCAAAGCTAAGGCTTTTATAAAGGTACGTACAGTTTCACTTATCCCTAATGTTGTGTACATTTTACCTATTTGATAAGTCGTGATCCTTACTGAAAAAGGGTTGCAGTAAGCTACGAAATGGAATTCCGTACCTTTTTATTTTTTATTAATTAAAATAGGGGTATACTCTTGAAATATTGAAAATATCTTCACTTCAGTCCGTTTTGAATTTCTCGAGACCTTTGTTAGCTGAAATATATCAAATTAGAGAATCATGCGGATAAATTTCCAGCACTGTCAATCTGGAACTCTGTAGTAGCATGAGAGTCGTGAATTGTTTATGTTATGCGACAATTCTTTTTTGTTTTTGTGTTTCTCCCCATCTCTCTTTTTTTTCTGAAACATTCTGGATAATGCTTTGAACAATCCATATCTTTGAGTAGCGTTTTCTTATTTTCTTTTCCTTTCCCGTTATTGTTGACGTTGCTTTAAAATTCGGTTAACTCAGTTTGAAATTATCACGTATTGTCAAATTGTGGAGGGTACGTATCTTGTAGTGATAAATGATTCACTATTCTATTATCCAATAGAAAGAGAGCACGCATTAGGGCCGTTGTTAGCCAGCTATAAAAAGGTCCCAAGAAAGTTAAAACGGACTGTAACAGGTCATCAAACAACATCCAAGAATCCCCGAGTTTTGGGCGTTTCTTCTTGTGCATCTTGGATCCACTGAAAAAAAAAAAAAATATTTGCAATTTTAAAAGTCTGTAACGTGCTCTAGATGCTTTAAGTGCATCATAAGAAGTTAGTGATGGGGTTGATATCGAGCGATTGCGAAGGCCATGGCTTGCGTCATTTAAAGAAGTACTATATTAAAACAATCTTTGACTACCCGGCAAAAATGTTCCGGTGCTCATCATGCATTAACCAAACGAAATAGTTAATTTGGAGAGGTCTTTTTCCAACCAATTTGATTAAGATGTCCAAAAAAACAACCAGTACGTCAATCGGCTAAATACTTACCAGGCAGAGTTCTTTTGGTTCCATATTTTTAAAACTTTCTTTTTTACCTTAAACAGGTGTATTTATCCGCTGCTCTTACCTTGGGAAAGAAAATATATTCTTTTAATCCCTATATAAATTTCTACAGCTATTAAAGGATGAAAACTCCCCGACTGAGATTAGATCCAGGAAGTCTTCGCAGAATCACTAAAAACACGATTAGTTCAAAATTCCCGATTGAATTTATGGGTCTGGTTGGCACGAACCACATGCTGACATCCAACAGCCGTGTTGCAGACTACAAAAGAGTCTTACGATGCTGCTGCCATCTTCGGGCATCTTTAAGAATCAACATAATAAAGTACACTTGAGAGATTGCTTCACAATCATTTACATTTTTTAAAAGAAAATAAAACTCATCAAATCAGACCGTTTGTGTGGCTATGTGAGTGTTGTCTCCAAGTAGCTTTTGAACCCTGGATGTTATCTTCTTGAAAATTGAAACTTGTAAAGAGAAGAGACGAACATATATATATATATATATATATATATATACAGTCCGCCGTATCTAAATAATGAGGTTGTGCAAAGTAAATAAATAAATAAACAAAAATTGGCCGCCTTTATCTTATTTACATGTAAGAAATTTGAAAGACCAAACTCGAAAGCCCTCACACACCCTCACTTTCTACTGTAGGCAACAAAGTGAAGGTGTGTGACTGTAGGCTCCTGTCTTCGGCAGTCATTTCTCTTTTTCCGATCGCTTACGCGTCTTGTAAACCATTTTATAAATTTATATATATTATAGGTCAAGGAAAACAAAAATATTTACTTAATATCAAGTTACATTTGCCCATATTACGTTAAATGTTCGTCCGTATTCTGTCCTAATTCAAAGTATTAATAACTTTTCGATGATGTCAATCATGATCTTTCAAATGTTTTTCGCCCTAGAAAGAGTTACTGAAAGTCATCTCTAATTCCCTTAAGGAAAAAAAAAAAAGCTTTTTAATTGAGTCATCACACAAAAACCACATTATAAGTTTTCTTTGTGTTTAGAATGCTTCCCATTTCTCGTGGCAGGGGCAACGCACTGTCCGTGCACAATCGCCACAACCTCCGCTACGCTCTCGCTTGGGCTGATTTCGAACAATGACGCTTCGTCCACGCTTCATTATTGACTCCACAAGGCAAATTGAACCACATCTCCGCATTCGAGTGGGTCCCGGCCCCGCAATCGACGGCAACCAACTCGAAATCACTGCCTATGGGATTTTGGGCAGCGGTTTAGTGATTTCGTGGAAGCAAAGGGTTTAAAACCTTCTGAGTCTCGTCTTTTCTTCTTCTTATTTTCCTTAGTTTTTTTTTTTGCTTTGCTTGAAAAAGAGAATTGGTAGTAGAACGTGTTTTGAACTCAAATTTTAGGCCTTTTTTTTTTTTCCATTGTTAAGCGGGATTAAGAAGAGCTGGTGTCATGTAGTTAGGCTTAACCACTTGACTATGCTTTGAACACGATAATACTTTTAAGGAAAATCACTAGTGTCAAACTATAAGCTAATTTTGTTAGCTTCTTATGGGAGTTTGAAAAATTATTTAAATTGGTACTGTACAAATTTTTACTTGTGTTAACTCAGTGGTTATCGTACGAGTGACCTTATTTGACCGTGAAAACGAACTCCGAAAGACATTACTGAGCTTTTAAATTACTTAATTGATTTACTGTGAGTGTGACTGTGATATTCTGTGATTGTAACAAATGTCCTGTTTCTTGTCCATTCTCTCATCGTAAAAATCTCAGTGGTCGTAAAGTTCTAAAGACGAGGAGGACCAGCGGGAGTAGGACAACTTCTGCGACCCAGCATTTAGACATCTCTGATTCAGAATACAAAGAGTAAAAGCCGAAATATTGCAATTGCGGTGGGTCACAATTCTCCGTTTTACAATTGCATTGTAATTGAAGCAATGAAAGAGAAATTTTAATATTGTATGTTACAGTGATTATTTGATAAACGAATCACCAGTTAGTTTCACATTGAAAATCACAACGAACGTAATTGTTGGATTTTTAAGATTTTTCTGCTTATTCTGCAGTATTTCTTTTTTTTTTTTTTTAATCTTTAACACATAATTTTATTGTAAAGTGAAGAAACTGTACTCTTGCGTGTTTTTTAAATGTCGAAGACTTTATCTCCAGTGGAGTCACGGATTACCATTGAATAAACATATCTGTAACATCTTGCATGTGCTCTCCGATACGGCGCAGGCTTGAATATTTCTTCGTTACCATTGTGGCAAAAAATGGTGACAAAGGCAAAAATCTAACAGAACTACGATACATATTAGTATCATGTGGTAAATAATAGAGACATTTGCTTTACTTTATCAACATTATCTCTCTTACATTACACAATTTTTTTATTGTCTACTTATAAAATGAAAATAATGATAATAATGAAACAGGTACACACATCCACCCTTGTAGTTATTCTGTAATGAAATAGTTAACAAGACGGTTAATAACATTTCCTAAGACTATACAAATTTAGTGCTGATTCAGCATATTCCGGTATGTAGATCATATTCTCCAAAGATTTGGTGATTTTTCAACTGATTCAGACATATTTGAGTAAGCTTATCATCTGTTAATAGCATATCGGTGCATAATGCAATTAAAATAGAAAATTACAAAAGGTTCTACAGTTGTTTCTCAAATTACCGTAGAATATTCTATCTTAGCGTATAGAAAATATGTAGATGGTAGATGAAAAATATCTGATTTGACTATATCATGTTGTGGATTTTAAAAGCATTGCCACGATATATTTTCCAACACTACCTTCACGGATTTTTCGTAGACAAAGATATAATATGACGTAGATATTAATATTGCATAATGAAAAGACAGTGCATTTGAACTTGCTAGAAATTTACTTAAACAACATCAGTCATTTAATAAAACAGTATGATGTTCACACAGCGCGAAAATTCTTTTAATATTTCAATCTTTATCAGTAAGAAGTACAATCAACTCGGCAAATTTGCATGTTTTCTTCCCCGTTTAAAACATTGATGATGTTTATGAAAAAAAAAAAATGTCTGGGCATATAATTTGGAGTTAATCTGACTATTATTTACGAAGGCCATTTTTCAGTTATTACTTGATTCAGAAGTCAAATTTCGATAATTTAATGACAACTTTTTTTTTTTGTAACATGTTAAAGCAAGGGAATTTTCCTTGATACCAAAAAATTTTGAGCTTGAGAAAGAAAATGGAATATTACACTTAGCATATTACAATCTACTTCGAATTGCTGCATATCAGTCATGTACATGACTGTAATGATTACATTCATTATTACATTGACGTAATAGAAAGAAAGCAAGCGTCAGTGTCATAGTTATTTAGCAATAAGCTCAAGGAATTTGATTGGGCTATTTGACATACATATTTATATATACTACAATAATGAACTTCTTATGCAAGGTTAACTTGTCCGAGAATTGAACTTTGTATTCAAAATAATGAATGTCCTGTTCTTATTTTTTGTTTGTTTACGTAATTAATTTTTTTTTTCATCGGTTGCTTCTGAGAAATCGCATTTATCGCATTTCCGAAATATACATCAAAATTTCTTTCCTTCATTTCCTTCCGTCAGGAATAAGTTTATTATTTAATTTTTTTTATACTTATCCTTTTTGTTATAGATGAATTCTGGACAATATCCTCCTATTACTCCTAAGTAAGTCGTTGAGGTCACGTGTATAAGAGGAGTATTTATTACATGCAGTGTTTACATGTCCAACTGG
Source organism: Thereuonema tuberculata (assembly GCA_023159025.1). Classification (NCBI taxonomy): domain Eukaryota; kingdom Metazoa; phylum Arthropoda; class Chilopoda; order Scutigeromorpha; family Scutigeridae; genus Thereuonema; species Thereuonema tuberculata. Next base: position 50,125,254 of record JAFIDM010000001.1, on the reverse strand, counting down.
TTGTAGGTCACCTCCTAGAAGCAGCCATATACCACGGTTGCAGGTCATTCCTTCGTGTCGGACTGCAGGGCATTTCGGTGGCTTCTCGCTTGGGTCACACGCGGTGAACTCAAAACTATCCTCCTTCGCTTCCTATCTGTTTTTGGGTCGCTACAGTAGGATCTCGTCTGGGTCCCTTCGTGTTTACGAACGGATCAATCGGTCAGCTGAGGGCTTTGGGGTAAACTGCTTACTAATTTCGAAGGAGAAAATGGACACATATAACTGCTTCCCATAGTTTTAATCTACAGTACTTTGTTACAGGCCGGTGTAGTGCAACTACGATATAAACGGTAGAGCGAGATTTAGGATAGGGTGAATGGGGCATCTACATCGGTTGCCGCGCAATATGATTTTTTTAAAGTTTTTTGTTCTTTTTTTACCAAATAAAAGTCCTGCACCATTTTTTTTTCTCTTATTTCTTATTTTCTTTTATTTATTATTTTTTAAATTATGCTATCCTGTACTCGTTCTAAAATTTTCAAGAAACAACATCAACATATATGGACCATATATTAAATAAGTCAGAGCACGAAGAAGGTATGTCAGCGTGTTCTAATATCTTTTCATTATTTAAAAATCGTCATACAGGT
>JAFIDM010000001.1:49988550-50117604 GCA_023159025.1 Thereuonema tuberculata | reverse complement strand
TGCTCTGATTTACAATTCTTATCAAGCTTAAAGATGAATGCCCAGACTAAGTACTGTGAACGGTCTGAAAAATGCGAATCACGAATTATCTCTCGTAAGAGAGAGAGGAGGTCAACCTTAACATTTACAGACTTTAAAACAGACCATTGCTCTTTGGAAAGAGAATTCTCGGTAGAGTTTTTTTTTTTTTTTTTTTTTCTCCTAATAAATTTGAAATATTCTAAGCTGGTATATAACATACATTCAGACTTTTATAGTCTCTCTTTTTTTTAAAAAATTTGGTTCTAATATATTTTGAAATAATTTAAAAGCTGTTTTTATTTAAAGCTGGAGAACATTTGAACTTTTTAAATGTGACAGTCAAGTGTTGAAATGTGTCAGGAGGACTTTTGTTTTGAAACGAATTATTTCTGGTAACATATTAAAAGTAATAATAATAAAGTTGGAAATTAGCAGTACTAAAATATTTACTTTTTTTTTTATTATGAAATTATTGCTTGTTACTAGAAAAAAAAATAATAAAACAATTCATGGATTTTTATTAAAGAAAAGTTAATTAACAGAATTAAACGTTTAACCCTTTTTTATTAAAAAAAAATATTAAGGAATTTTAAATACCAAAGCAATGTAGGCTTACGTATTTAAAAGGTGTAAAGTATTTCGGCCTTTACAGGGGGAGAAAATCATTACAATAATAAAGCTTTCAGGTCTTTAAAAAAAAGGCAGTTAATAGAATAAACATTTGTTTTCTTTAAATATTTTATAGATAAATAATGTATTTTTAAAGTTTAGAATTCTTTACTTAATATCAAGACAAAGCAAGATGGAGTATATTCTGTTACAATTCTATTACATGACAAGTTTCTGGGCGTCTGTTGTTAATAAATTTAGATTACAGTACTCTGGGCACAGAATCCGTCCCCCTATTAAGATTTGGTTGCTTATTCCCTCTTCATTTTGTCTCGGTTGTTTTTGAGAGTTGTTTCCTAATAGTGGACCCTCTTGGTGATGCGCATGAATTTAGATTTATGTCACACCCCTAACTCATGTTAATAAAAATAAATAAATAATATGTCACAATATTCTTAAAAAAATTGATATGCTACTCATTAACTATACCATTCATAGTAATACAAACAGTTGGTTAACCAATTTTTGATAATAAGTATTTGTTTTCAAATGGTAAAGTAGTATGTTTATTTACTTAATATCTGGACAATTTCTTTCATTCCTTCAGTTATGCTATTTTTGGGCTTATCAGTTATATAAGGAAGCGAATTGCCGAGTTTTTCGGATTTTTTTTCTTCTTTATTTTTACACTTAATCTGAAAACTAAATTGAACAGGTTCAAATAAAAACCCGTTTGCTGAGGAGTAAAGTAATACTTAAATGCATAGCCACGCTTCGCATTGATTGTATTCGTGTGTTCGAACGTTGTCTCGTGTTGAATGAATTGAGGGCAACGTGGCTTCATTAAATGCAAAAGGGAAATTTATTTTTCACGTTCAGGTTTCCTAATTTCTTTTTTATTATTATTTTACTACAAAATAAATTTTGTAATGCTCCTAAAAAGCATAGAAAGTGTGTTATTCTTCAAGAGAAAATTCAATTTTTTTTTTATCATATTGTTTATTTATGTTACAATGAAGCTTTCCCAGATCTAACTTATTTAAAAAAAAATATGTAATAAATGTAACGCTTAATAATTTTAAAGGAAAAAAGGTATTACCAATGTACATTATCACTTTCTATATTAAGTACCTTTTGTAACTTGACAGAAATTTCTTTTGAAGTATTGCAAAGCTTTTAAAGAATATTTATTTTTTAAAAGTTCTTCTCTGGTTATCATTTGCTGTTTGCATATTGAAATTCGTTTTGAGAGACCATGGATATCTAAATCTCGCGTCCTCTGTCTAAAATGGTGTTTTTGTTTGCTTTTGGATATATATACAACTGAGGGAACATAAGCCCTCGAAGTGAGATGAAATTCTTTGAAATAATTTTGTAATATCAGGAAACAGATCAAGCAACTTCAGACCAACAAAGAAGAGAGAATGATGCCTATGTTCAGAGGTGGACTGGCCTTCAAGGTCATCGGATCTCGCTCGGTAGACTGGTTTTTATTACTGCAGCCATCCTGATATATGTTTGAATAGCAGTACTTACTGTTACCTAAAAAATTACTGTTTTCATTTTATGTTATTGGATTGGATGTAGCGAAGTAGATTTGGAATGTAGAATTACGAAATGGAATACTGTAAAGTATTTCTAATCTTTGCACAGCGATACGTTAAGTTCTCGAAATATCATAGGAAAATGGTGCGAAACCTCGTCTTCTAAAAATGACTTGAAGAAAAATATTAAATGATTGAAAATGAGTGCGGAAAAAGGCCTTAGAACTGATTTTTAGCTCATAAAATGCTCGTTGATACATTTATGTTATTTGTGCAGAAATCGATCTGCCCTTGTCCAAGTATGCGTTCATATTTAAACATAAAAACATTTTCGTCTGTAACCGCATGTTTAATGCTTTCATTATTCATTATTACTTTATTAAAGTTTATTCATTATTACAAGATTAAATGAAATTCAGTTCCAGTTACGTTTTCAGTCTAGCCTTTCCATCTTTTTTCGCTGTGTCCGTTGGCTTTTCTTACGCGATACGTGCATGCAGCCGACAGTGTATTTATTCTTTTTTGACATGTCTTCCAAAGCCTTTCTTATCGCTGAGCCTAGGCTTGAAGACTGTGAATGCCATGAGATGCAAATTACAAAAGCATTCGAAGAACATTGTAAGAGCTATTTCGTAAAAAGTTAAGGAGTTCATGACTTCATGGTGTTTCAAATATTGAAGCACATCCCAACTGAGGGGATGGGAAACAGCGAAACAGCAGCTATCATGAGATGTTTAAAAACTTTGAAGATGTTTGAGATGTATCAAAGGTTCGAAGTCTTGCTTCTTCTTCTTCCTATCTTGTATTACGGTGGTCTGTACGGTCTTATGGTCTTTTATAGGGTCTCCCATCAGATCTCTTCCCTTTTGGTCCGTATTTTAACGGTATCCAAGAGTCTTCCATCCTCTGAACATGTTCCTTCCATTTATATCTATAACTGTGTACGTATTCAATTATTGGTTTTTTTTTGGTTTTTTTTTTGAAGTTTTGCGGTAAGATAAATGAGATCAGTTTTAGAACTTTATAATTTAAATGCTTGTATGCTTTATCTTTTTACGGTAAATTTCGAAGAATATTGTTTTGTACTTTTCAAAGATAGATTTTTTTTTTTAAAGTTAATTTGAAATCTTTCACTTATAAACTTCCCTTGCCTTTCGATCCGTATCAGTTGAAAGTACACTTAACACACCATTCTTATTCACGTCCATTAGTAGATGGAGACCACTCGGCTTTTCCCGACCAGTAAAGTGGACGATGTCGTGTCTGCAGCCGAAGCCCATTGTGAAAGAGAGGCGCTTTTGTCTTGTTCTTTTGGAATATTAAGTTTAGTTCATCGATGCTTTAAACGACGCTCTATTGGAACGGCCATCGCCTCTTTATTAACGCGCCCACACACGCACCCGGTTTAATTATAGCTCCAATCGCTGGATTCCCATCACGTTCAATGTAACTGCAACTTGATTTCCTTCCTATTATCATTTTAAATGTATTTCCGTTCACCTGGGTGCCAATCACGGCCTCACTTCATGAAATACGATTCATCTATCAACTAGTTTATTTTTTTTTTCAAACTATGATGAGTTGAAATATGTATATATACAGGCATATATATTTATACATATTAAGCATATGTATCTTTGCCTTGTTTTAAAAGATATGATACTATATTATATTTTCTAATCCTAAAATACCCAGTCTTCTATGTCATTTACCGTAAAAGACAGCAACCACTGGTAACTACAAAATTCGAAATATTACTGGATTTTATTCTTTTAAAGTATTAAAAAAATTAACCATTTCACTCAATTACGTATCACACTCCCATAAGCTTCCACAAGTATTTTTGTCTTAAGTTCCAGAATACATCGTTTCGGTTGCCGCTGATGACACTACCCTAAATTGATCTACGGCAATAGAAACAGAACATTTGAATTACAAATTTGCAATACCCACATTTCTATCGGACTTAGACTACTACAAGTTAATTAATTCTTCCATTTTCTAAAAATTTCTAAATTGAAATTGTTTAAATTGTATAGTCATTGCAATGCAAAACCGGAGTTTCAGATATATCATATCATATCATCATATCATATCATCATATTACTATTATAAAGCTGAAGAGTTTGTGTGTTTGAACGCGCTAATCTCAGGAACTACCAGTCCGATTTGAAAAATTCCTTTTGAGTTAGATAGCCGTTTATTGACGAATGTTATAGGCTATATAACATCAGGCTACGACCAATAGGAGCGGAGCAATAAACATAAACGTCAATCGACGGGTGCGGCGGCGGCGGTGACGGGGCGGCTTGGCTGCACGACGAGACTTGATAATTGCATGTTTCAGCTCAATCACTTGTAGGAGACATTAAGTTAAGGCCTGTTTTTAGTTAAAAAAATAAATAAATAAATAAATAAAAAGTTTAGGGTTGTTGTTTTTTTCTGTACAGCATGTTGAGAATTTCCTTCGATAGCAACGTGAAACATGTAATTCTACTTGGCTTCACCACGTTAAAAACAACGCTGAAAGACAAATCAGATTTGATCTCTTTGGAAACTCTTTTCTGTTTAAAATTCTTATTTAATTCTTATCCAAAGAAGGATTATATTTTACACATACGACAAATAATTCGCTCGATGTAGGCATGTTTGTTGCTTTCTGTCGGCAAGAATCTCAACACGTCAGTTTTGGGGATAGATTAATGTTCTGTAGTACTAGTTCGACGAATTTATACAAAACTTGTAAAAATTGGTCCGGTGGCCCAGTGGTATAGGCGCTGCTCTAGGACTGGAAGCCCGGGTTCAATTCCTTGTGGTGGTCGGTATTTCTTCCACAGTTGGTTCTCCTCCAGACAGACACTAGGATTCACCCAGCCCTTTATCAAATGGGCTTCTTATTCTGGTATTAAAGGTGGATGGGCATCAGGGTGACTAGTCCCATTGATTGAGAATCGCTGGGAGCCTAAACCTCCCGAGCACCCAAGAGCCTGCATGGTTTATAGTAGTACACCTTTTTTTTTTTACATGACTTTTAAAAATGGAAATTTTATTCTAAATCCAGATAAATAAAGATCTTAATAAATAAAAAGCTAGCATTTCTGTAGATCTCGCTATATCCTCTTCAGAACGAAAAAATATTTGCAATAAAAAAATAGAAGAGATTAGAAATTAAACAAAAAAAAAATCCACACTTTTTTTCCCTTCCTGTAAGTTTATATATACATATATAAACGCACAAAATTCTTGTAATTTATAAAAAAATGGTGTATCTCATTTGTAAGTCAGCTTTTATATTTCTGTCCGGAATAAATGAAATGGAATAAAAAAGAAATGAAGGAAAAAGACATAAAACCTGTGTTGCGTGCTTCATAATTCATTCGGAATATTATTATCCTTGGTGTAGCTGTTTTTAATATGTATCACATTCATTTTTACGAAGATAAAAATCCTCCGGCCTTCAATAAAACGTGAATTTATTCTCAGGAATATCCTTGTTTTACCGGTAAACAACTGGATAATAACGGGGTGATAATTTTATATACATTACAATTGGTAATTTTATTCTAGATTGATACTTGTTTACTTATGTCAACGGTTCAGTTGCCATCATTTTAAGATAGTTTTGAAAGCATTTAAGTAGGAAAGACGTCTTTATTTGACAAAATGTATTACGGTGAAGCTGTATTCCAGGCTACGGGTGGGATTTCGTACGAGCTTCCAATTTCAATCTCGATTTGGGGAATAATTTTCTTTCTTTCTTTTTTTCTTTTTTTAAATTTTCAGAAGATTTTCTAACAAATTTTTTCCTTAGTTTCATGTATTCCTTTCTTTCCTTGAAATAGAATGTTAGCATCTATTTTATTCATCAGCTACGAATAGCATACATTTGTAATTTGCAATTTCTTTTTTATTACAATATCTGAAAAAACTTTCAGAGCTTCCGAAGTAGAATAACAATTCAACAGTGCTCTCAAACTGTTTTAGCAGTCGGCGCAGTACAAACGAATGAGATTTGAGTTTTGTTCTCTGTAAGGGCCATACATTTCTAATACATGGTCGACTTGATTTTGGGGACGCGCAATATACACGCAATATATATAGTATACGCAATATATATAGTCCGTTGAAAATAACTTAATATTCGTGATACTCTATTAATAGTAGGCTTAACCTCTAGAGATTATAACATAAAAGAGTTTTATATATTATTATTGAATATTACAGTGAAGTTATGGAATTAAAGCATATATACTGTGCTTGTGTACTGCCACCTGACAACAATGTCAGTGTATTCAAGGTGTACAATTTTTATATACATAACAAATAATCGTATTACGATCATTGATAAATGGGACAATATTCATACACAGCACTTTTTATTTTTCGGTTTCTCCCTGCGTAATTCACAATTAAATTTACAGAAAACTTCGGAACTATTTTTAATTTAATGAATGTGTAGTTTTTATAATTATTATTATTATTTTTATTTTTATTCTTATTTTTTCCATTAAACAATTTCACATTATTTTCTTAAATACTCTTTCAACCCAATTTCTTTATTATCATTTATTTTATTTCTTCGTCAGAATCATCCATGCCGAACCGTTGTATTACCTGCTATTCAGTTCTCTCCTTCTTCATCACAATAACCCTTTTCATTCGTTTCCTTCTTGTACGACGCTTCTCCTAAATCATTTCTCCCATCCAAACAACGTGGCGTTAATTTCAACTCCCTCGCCTTGTGTAAATAACCTACTTCGGGTTTCCTGTTTGTCTCCTACCTTTTTTATACCTCTCAAAACGTTCGCATTTTTTTTTCTCTGTATTAATTGCAGGGATCATGTGAGTTACACTAGAAGCCAATAAAGAATCTTCCTAAGCACACTGAAGCATATTCTTTTTCCTCCTGAATTCGTTTGAGGGGAGGATGATAGATAAGATATAAATCGGGAAGTGCTATATGGATCTTACAACAACATTAAATTCGCTGCTGCAAAATAATAGTGTGGAATTTTGTGGAGAGTTCCAAAATTTAGGTCAGGTTTGAACTTTGAGGATCCTCTTTGAGCAAACAATTTATGTAAATGCGCTGCTAGCTAAAACAAATTTGCTGGACTAGCCTGAAAACTTTGCAAAACTGGAGAAGTTTACAGAATTTCTTTTGGGGTGTGTAGTTATTCATTCTATATTATTGATATAAAGGCTTATTGATAAAAATAGAATAAGAGTTAAACGAATAGATATCGACTATTTGCTCAGTTAAAAGTTTTCAAGTAGTATGGTCATTCTTTATTTATTTATTTATTTATTTATTTATTTATTTATTTATTTATTTATTTATTTGTTTATTTATTTTTTTATTCATTCATTTATTTTATTTTATTTATTATTTGTGTGTGTGTTCTTGCCTCACTATCTCAGTAGAATTTACCTTGATTGAGTCTTTTATAAACCTAATTCATACTGCGATTTTTGATGTTTATCAAAATCTTAAGATTTTGATGTTTTTCGAGAGAGTTGTCTACAAACTCAGTAACGGCGGATAACTTCCCCATTTATCATGAAATTATCAGTTGAGGCGGGCGATTGCTGGAATAACCTAAATCACGGTTCAAGTGATAACGAAAATGTGTACAAGAAAACTAAGAGAAATTGGAGACACGAACTCAACATAGATCTGCTAACGAGGCTGACAATTGCACTACTTCGCTTTACATTTGAGGTCTGATTTTGCAATTCCACACTCTGGTTTCTTGCTAAGAAATCCAGCTGTCGCTAAGCAAGCCGTCGTAAGGCGAACCACCATTTTCCACAGACATTGGGTTATCTGGGATGTTGATGACCTAGTGTTGCCAATCGGCTAAGCTCGCTTGCATTACACTAGGTTGGTCGTTACGCCGTCGTTATAAACGAACCCTAGTCGTAAGAACGAAATATTGTAAACTACTGTGAAAAGCTGCTGTTAATGAGGTTTTCGTTATCCCTGTATCCGGCTTCAAGAGCCTGGCATTCAACCGCAAATCATTTGCTTAATTTTTTTTATTCGCTTCATCCTTCTCCTTCTTCTGTTTCGTCCTTCATCGAGTTGAATGGACGTCACCCTTAATTAGTGCTTTCCATCTTCAACAAACTTAAAGTGGTTGACATAATTTGAAAACTGTCTCGTGAATTGCAATCTTATTTTATTTATTTTTTTCCGAGCCCAATTTCAAAACAAATTTTTCTATAGCCTATTTCCAATTTAAAACAAGATTTGATCGTATTCAATTAAAAACTACAAGACAACGATTGCTGTAATGTATTCAGAAACAGGTTTCTACGGCTAATTTGTAATGTGAATACGAGAAGTCAATGCAATGTTACAGTAGTTGTCATGATAGGATTTTCGGGAATTTGTCAATTTCTGTTACTTTTGGCCTGTGAATTAATCCTCCAATTTGACAGTTTAAATTATTTTTTTTAGCTTATGAAGAGACAAATTCATTACCTGATCGAGAATTATACGCCATTCTGAGATCAATAATAATTAGATTTGTAATTTTAAAAGTCTATCTATTTTAAATGTATTGACTTACGAATAACTACAAAAAAAAAACAAAAAAAAACAAAAACAATATAGTATATCTCACAATAAATACTTTAAAATTATGAAGGATATTAACCAAGAATTGCAAAACCATTGATATGATTGAAATTTGTAAAGATCATATTTAAAAGTCTATCTATTTTAAAAGTATAGGACTTACAAATAACTACAAAAAAAAACAAAAAAAAACTAGGGTTTTTTTTTTTTTTTTTTAATTTTTTTTTAAACTCTTTACTGGGTTTTAAATGCTTACCGAAATTAAGTGAGTTTTCGCTTCCAGTTTATTCTGTTCGGCCAATATTTGAAATCTTACGTCACTAATATGTTTTACAGTGATATTTTATTTTAGAACAACCTTGCTTCCCCCCCCCCCCTAGTAAATATAATAGCTCTACTGATTAAACTAATAAAACTATGGCGTTAAATGGTCTGGGGCTTTAGACGTGCATTGGTTTTGTAAGGGAAAAAAAAATAAGTAATAATAATCTTTAAGACTTCCTAGTGATCTAAGAAGAGAAAGGAGCTGCTCAACAAAAAAAAAAAAAGTACGATCACCCCCCCGAAAATAGCGTCCACCCCCGTGTTCGCAGCGATCCATCATCCGCCGTTGCATAAATAGGCCGCGTTTCGATTTTAACCATGAGCAGAGCGAGAGATGTGGGCCATCACCATTCTCCACCCGTCCTTGCAAAGCCGCTTAGCGGCGAATTTAATTTCCGAGAGCCGGTTTAAAATTATCATCGAAAATTGCTAAATTATTTCCAGAGTTTCTTTACCTTTTTTTTTTATTACGAAAACCGTTGGAATTCGGTTGGGAAATGAAATTTGAACTAAAGAATGGGAGAGAAATTCCAACAGCATCAACAATGAGGTGTTTTGTCATCTGCCAAAACTTTAAACAAAAAAATTTAAGGTACATAGACACGATATAAGTTTTAGAATACAAAATAAAAATATATTCTCAACAATTATGCATTTATTATTATTATTATTATTGTTGTTGTTGTTGTTGTAATTAGCCTAATAAAGAAAATTAGGTTCATCAAGTCGATATGTACTTGCTTGCTTGTGTATTTTATAGTCCGCTTAATTAACCCCTTAAAACAGCAATGGATCGTCTTGAATCTTGGCTTGCCCATTTGCAGGCAAAACGGAACCTATCTTTTGTTAATCGAAAATTTTTCACTGTAATTCTTTGGAGAGAAAGTTGCGCTTGAAAGTGATTCAAATTCCCCTATTTATCCTTCACTGGATTTCTTTCGATGTCCCCATATGTGGCTTAATCATTTTAAATTTGCGCATGTCTTGATTTGGTCAAAATTAATTGGAGTTAAGATTTGCGGATGTATCAAAGGGAAATTGTGATTGCAGGTTGTTTATATCAGGTATGACAATTTAAAGTACGGAGTATTTTTTTTTTTTTTTAGATGTCCATAGTTATCAGGACATTGAAGCACAAAGCTAATGTAAATATCAAAATGGAGAAATTTTAACGTGTGTATTTTATGGTTATTAAAAAGTTCTGTAGCCGTTCGAAACTAGTCTGACGTTTGTAAATATTTTTTTTAATATAATTTTTTAGAAGTACCTGTGTGTTTGCTCTTTAGTCAATAGTCATTATATACACATGTAAAAACGTCTCTAGGGAGAGTATTTCGTTGTGTTCTTCTCATGTCTTAAAAAAATAGAAAGAAAGAAAGAAAACGTAATAAGCAAGGTAGCCTTCAAGTTCTTAAGAGGACATTCTCGTTTGTATTACGTTTATGTGCGAAGGAGATGCGGCGTAGGATCTCTTTGTACTCTTTACGAGAGGTAGCTGATGTAGGTTATAAGGGTTAACTTCACTTTCAGCGTGACAACGATATAAACAAAAAAACTTACTTCACAGGCAGTTGACAGTTTCCCGTATTTCCGTAAGTTATTTTGGCGATATTTCATTCGTCGATGACATCATTCTTTTGTTGTCTGTAATACTAAATGGGGTGAAACATGCTGTGAATTTCCCAAAGCTATCTATCAAGTACCTTTTTTTTCACTTCCTGAAGATAGAATTTATAAATGTTTTTCGGCGAGGTTAAGAATATTGCAGGCTTATTGTTCATCATTAAAAGTAAAATTATTCTTAGCATTTTAATTATTTCATTCAAACCAGTAGGAGTAGGAATTGAAACAGTAAATATCCATATCTTGAATATTCGAAAAATCATGTTTTATCTCATCAACCACAAATCGTTATTTTGGGAAGTGTTGCTACTGTAGTGACGTTTTTATTGCATTAACCACTGGCGTTTATTATTATAATTATAATAATTATTGCCTTTAATTCCTGACTTTAATGTCACAGGTTTTCAGCCGTTTGAATCTGAATTGCAAATAGACCACCTGTGACCCTTATCAATCAGAAATAAGGCAGGCAATTCAAATTTTTGTTGAAACTCCGGAAGTGACTAAACGATCAGGTCATGGCTATAAAAGGCAAACCAAAACTTTAGTTTAGTTTGATAAAACTTTTAAATTTTTTTACATAACAAACCTGCCTGTCTTTCTTTCTTTCTTTTCTTTCCTTTTGTCTTATTAGTTGTTCGGGCACCAAAGTTCCTTCAAATCAGTCGTCAATCGTAATCTTAACCAGTCTTCAAATAAAAATGTATGTGCACCAAACACATTTTGACAAAATTTCACTGATGAATCCTTGACAGCGAACCGTGTTTCTAAACCTGGCTGTGATTGGTTAATAATAATTAACGTCATTTCAGAATAGCAGCTTCCATTGAGAATTTAAAAAAGACACTTGTGCATATTTTTTTTTCTTGAAGACAAGAAGGCAAGGCAAGAACGTTCAAAGGAAGTAAACGTATTTATTTATTTTTTTTGGAACTTTTCATAGAAAAAAATACATGTAATTCATCGTCAAAATCACAGAAGTCGGTTATATTCGGAGCCGACGTCAGCCATCTTGGAAAAGGTGAACGGCGCGGTGGCGATGGAAGTTGACTAGTGATTTAACGGACCAGATTCCTGTCGCTAAACTTTGACGACTCATCAGAGGTTTAACGACTGTTAAGTCTCTTTCTGTACACCACATTCGTTAATGTCGATTGAGGGGAGATTTGACAACCCTCAAAGTTAACAAAAACTTGGTGCCCTTAATGATTTACACTAAACAGTAAAAATCTTTTCTTCCACTTCTGAAAGAGTTGAGGTACCCTAAGATCAGAAGCCTGGTTTTTTGATGTTTGACGACTATTACGAAATTAAGGAAATAAAGATAGACAACATTTTTTTTGCAAATGTACCACTACATTTTACTTTTATTAAAAAAAAAGAGTAAGAATAAATTTTTTTCTAGTTTTTGTAAGAACTAAAAAAAATAATAACCTTTGTACTTGTGAAAGGTGATCAATGTTTTCCTTTTTTTCCTCAAAGTTTTGCTAATTTTTTTTTCCTGGCACCTAGCTCTCTAGTTGTTGTCTATTGACAAGGGAGGGAAAAAAAGAAAAAGAAAAACCTGGAGCTGAGTATAAGGAGAGGATGGAAGAGTGTGTGTTGTTGTCTTTGCATTGGTTGATTCCCACAAGGCTTCGGGTCGTTTACCAGCGCTCTTCACGTCCTTCAACTTTTGACTGGCTCTTGTGTAGCCAGGTCGCAACCATGACCTCGCCTCTCTCCAGAACACTTTGGGTTTTTTTTTTTTTGTCTATCTCTGTCTTCCTTTTCTGTTTCTGTCTGAATATAGAAGAAGCTAAAGTTAAAACAAAAATATAAAATGATAACTACAGAATCCTTACGATTGCATTGACTAACATTGAAAATGACTCTTTAGGTAAACAAATCGTCGGATCTGATTGAATACAATGAGAATGGAGCTATCCTCGATTCCTCGTTGATTTCAGCTTATGAATGGCTGCTATACTTTAAAAACGTAGAATTAGAAGAGAGAATAGTGAAAATCAGATATTTGAACTGCAGGCATGCACTTGTTTCAAGAGCGAGGGCGATTTTAACAGGAAGCATTCACCTACTATAGTTTTAACATACAACAGTGTAGGTTTCTTTTGGTGTTCAGGCAAAGTCGTTCAGGAGGAGTTGTTCAGGAGTGTCATCACGGTTCTAGGTTGAACTGACCTGGCTCTTTCTTTCTTTTCTTCTTGTTGAGAAGAATGTAATGTAGATTGTTCTAGTGTAGGCAACGATTTATTCGACAAAATAGTCTGCATTTTTGGTACTTTGTTAACCAACGTCGTGCAACTACAGCCAAACCAAATCAAAGGATGCACTGTTGTAATTTCCTAATCAATTAATTTCAATTTTACTTGATTCCCAAATACGAAATTGTAAACTAATAACGCCATTTTGGATTAGCCTTTCAGCCAGTCGGATCTTTTCTGGCAGATGGGGGCGTGCAAAAACCAAAAACCAAACCAAATCAGAGGATAATGTCAGTATCTCTAAATCAATGAATTCCAATGCTCAACGCGATTCCCGAAGACTAACAACGAAGTGCAAAACTTACAAAGTTATTTTGGCTTGGCCTTTCAGCCAGTCGAATCTTTCTGGCGTTGTTTAGTTTTTAAGCCTTTATTTCAACTAATAAATTGTTTATAAATTTTAACGATGCCTCTTATGTATATAATTCATGAATTGACTTCAGAAGAAAAGGTTTTTTTTATTTATTTTCATATTAAATTACTAATGTCCTGGTTCTCGTAATTCTTTGCATTAATTATTTAAGATCAGCCTACGATTTACGACTTAATTCTACAGAAAAAAAAAAAGTTGTTATCTAGGGAGCAATAAAAAACACATTTCATTGGTCATTCTGTCAATAAAAAAGTTATTTGTTCTGTAGTATGTTATTATTGTCAATTCTTAAAAGTACTCGTTAGTCAAATATCCTGGCATTCGTAAAAAATACCGAATTTAATCAAATACTCAGTTTATATGCGATCGTAAACTTTTTAAAACCGGTTTCTTTAAAGTGGTGTATTCAGAGAACAATTCTCATTAAATTCAGTATTGGCAAACAATAATGAAAGACAGAAACCAGGAATGGGAGCAGTAAATATAATAAAATGTCAGATACATAGTATAGGAATACTTATCATCCATCCAAGGTGTGGACAGAACATTCTGAATGTTCGCCGCTATGGTGGACACACAATTCATACCATTCCTGCAAATTTTCTACCTTGAGATGACACGGTCAGAAAAGTGTTAAGGAGAAACTGCATGCACGCCGCAGTTGTATGACAGGTAAGACCTGTTCCAACAGATCGTCATTCTCGTTTATTGTTAGGGTTCGTGGCCTTCCCGTGCACCTTTTACGCTGTATCAGCATACTACCTGTCCGTCGGAATTTTCGGATGACGAGAAAAATTCCTCGGTCACTTGGAGCATCTTTCCGAAACGTAAGCCGTTTACATATACAAGGCTGGGTCCTTATTTTCGTCCTAGTCCGTATGAACGTTTGTAATTGTCTACAAATAAATGCTTTTTCTTCTGTGCTCAGAACAAATTATTGTCTCAACTGATGCAAAGCCTAATACCAGTTACTGTTCGAATAGATCGTGACGTTCGGACACGCCCTGTTATCGCGTGGGGATGTATGTTAGTTTTGCCCAATACTGTAAAAAGCTTATTATTCAGGAGAAATACGTTGGTAGTACGTTAAGAAGTTGTCTGGCATTGAGATAAGTTATAATCTGTTAGTTTTCAGGTAAAAATTAAATTTTTGTATTTAACATTGTGTTATCAATAAAATACCGAGACTATTTCATATTTTCTACATGCCAAAATTTAATGAGAACTAACCCTTAATCGTTTAATGGTATGTGGTTTAATTGTATCTTGATCAAGTGTTGATTTCAATGGAACAAACAGATCTTAGATGATCATTTACGTTACATATGTAACGTTAGTTTTTTTTTACGAACCGCTTCTAACAGAATTGCTATTATACTCATTTCCAATTCTTACAGTTTTGCCTAATTTCTTGATATACTTCTTTAAGATTTGTGTGGCTTGTTTTTCTGGGTTTTTTTTTAAGTTTATTTTTCTGTTTCTTGCAGAATCTGGAGGACAAAGAGCGAAGGCATGCCAACCAGAAGGAAGCTTTGTTCAGGGAACAGAGGTACCTGAGGAGGAGGCTAGACCAGTTACATACGAACATAGATAGCCTTCACAAAAGAAGGAGTGTGAGTGAAAGCAGCAATTCAACGTATTCCTCCACCACTTCGTCCACATCAGAAACAGGTAGGACACCCATTTGTCTCTTTGTTTTTACCCTCTCTTTTCTTCTGTATTACGCAATCGACGATTGTTCTTGGTTGAACCATTCGGAGATATGCAGTCTGTGAACATCTAACTATCCGAGATAGAAATTTATTATTTGACAGCTATACCAAAGAACCTATATATCTATGTAGGTTCTTTGGCTGTACCCGTGAATGTAGCTGACAAATGGGAAAAATCGGATTCGTTTCGACGTGGTGTCATCGGTAGCAACTTACAGCACTGGACAAGCTTGGAAATCAAATTTGCTTAAATAATAGATGTTAGATAACTTACTATCTAGAAAATACTTGTTATATAATGTATTGAATAAATCTTAAAAAGAGGGTTAAATTTAATAAATAATAATATCGGTAACCACCAAAACAAGGATCGTAACAGAATGCCAGAAGTATGCAGAAGTAATGTATTAAGTCTTGTTATATTTACTTTAACTTTAATTTTGTGTTTATTTATTGATGCATTAATACAGTGTTATATTAAAAGCATATGGTGCTTACGTTAGTGATGACGGTAAGTTAGATTACCGTCTTTTAAACTACGATTATCTGAACTGTATTATTTGATGGATTTTCAGTGTTGTTACATCCTTCAATAGAGTCATGAACAGTAATCCATTGTAGATTGAAAATCTGATTAGAAAACCTGTAGTTTTACATTTTTGAAGTATTTTTTCCAGTTTCTACAAGAAAATTTGTTGACTTGTTTCCCGGCCTGTTTCTTACTTACATACAAAAGTGGATCCTCTCACTTCATTATTATACTTTTGGTGGCTGACAGGTTTTTACGACAGCAGAAAAGATGCCCGGAGCCGAAAGAATTTGAGAATCACTGATGTTACAGTGGTAACAGGTCGCCAGTGCATGTTTGCTGAGGGCTTCGCACAACCTGAACCCGTCTCTTCTACCTTAACGTTTGACAGGGAAGAAATACCATCTCTACTAGCAAATCTTCTAGCTCTTGGAGTACCCTCTTCGTTTGATGTTTAATAAAATCTAGGATTACCTCCTTCCCACGGTGAATTGCTAGTTCAGAACCCTTTTCCATGTTTCTCAGTTTGTTTGATGCATCGGTATGTTCAGACTAAACAACAGAACGTAAGAACTCCGCTTATACCATATCTGCAGTTTCAAAGCAATTTTTAGTCTCATTTTATTCCAGTTTCCCAGCATTTCAATCCCATCGGTTTGAAGTGATTATCCCTGATTTACAAGCTTTGTTATTTCAGTAGAGAAATGATGGAGACTCAATACGAGGACGATTGATTACAAGCCTTGTTGGTTTTGACGTAATTGGAGAATTCTGACATATTGAACTTGACTTATGTGACACTTTGATTTGCTGTCAAAATAATTTAGGTAAACGATGAGACATTTACTGGCTTCCATTGATCGTATTTTCACTTCTCTGTGGTAAATCTGTCGAGAATTACCATTAACTTCGTCAACTCTCGTGTATAAAACCTATTCGCGGATTCGCAATTTTTCTTTCCACCTGCTATTTATTACTTTTTTTTTACTTGGGTTAAATTTAATTTACTCTTCTTAGCACTGAGGATTACAGGCAACCTGGATTTAAGTGGGGAAATACGATAAGCACTTCATCATACCGAAAATAATTTTTTTCCTCTACCAAAATAACTTTTTTTAAGGTACTTTTTTTATCTTTTTTTTATTCTTCCTTATCTTCTTCCTCTCTCTTTCTTTTTGTTTGTTTGTTGGGTGACGTTCCTCATTTAAAAATCGGGCTTTTGTATACGTCCTAAACAAATAGGTCCAAATCGTAAGTGGGATTTCAGCCATTGCTATACACAGCTTTTGTGTTTGTAGATAAGAAATGGGAATTAGTCAGAAATGCTTCCTACTATAAATCAATCTTTAGCATTGGGGAACCGAATTCCTTCCTTCTTCTCCCACTTGACGAAGGGGAGTCTCGGGCAGAACTCAAAAGGAGAAAGGCAGCAGTAATTGCCCCATCTGCCGACAGCATCTCAAGACTCGTGTCTTCCATTTGCTCCGTTGTTTTTATGGCATAAATACCTTTTGTAAGATTTAGATGTGTGCCGTTAATCTTGCAGTACCTTACCAGTTACTGAATAACTAATTAATAATACGTTTAGATGTGACTTTCTTGATTATTCGCTTTATTATAACTGAATGCTATTTATTGCAGCATTTTGTAGATTAGGTTTTTTGTAACTTCTCAAATATAAATCCGCTAGTGGAAAAAAAAAGGGAAAAAAAAAGCACTTTGGAATGCAATTTTTTAAATTGGGAATACGGATATCCATTCGTCTATCCATCCGAAGATTCAGAAACTGTAGACTATTGGGAATAAGCTAGAGCCAAAAATAGTTGCCCTGAAATCACAATCATCAGGTAAAACCTATATACAGAGCTGAAATTTTAATCGTAGACAAATGGTAGTGAATTGAGTTATGTTTGATAGAAATTGGATTCCTACAGGGGATAAACAACCAATATGAGTCTCACTACTAAATATCACTACAAATAAAGAGAAGCTGAAAATATATACTAAGTTTAGACTATCAATGTCTTTTGGATCGACTATTTTCGGATCCAAAATATCCGAAAACTGGCACGGCAACTACACCTAAAATTTTTTTAGTTCTATATATATATATATTGATGCCCGTTCCTGTAATGTCGCATCAATATTTGATTAACTCAATCGCGTCTAAACTAGAAAAGGATTTACCGGACAACTTGTACATGGACGAGTGAGGGTTGTCTGGTAAGTGCTTTCATCCGTGACTAGCCAATAAAAGACTTAAGAGGGCGACCAATCACAGTGATCACTAATCCATTTACTGTTCTATCTAATTGATGTAGTTTTTTCTGTCATTTTCTCAAATGTACCCATAACCCACGAAGCTTTTAATTGCTCATTCCCATATAAAACTGATGATTATTTTTTGTTTCCCACTCAGTGGATTACCTTTTGAATCCGATCAATTAAACTCACTCCGGTCGTACTACGTTAACTGGGTATTTTTAAGAGGACACAATTGCTCGTCTTAAAGGAGGTCTTGTGGGGTGACCTCCCTCCCTTCACCTGTTCTTTGGACGACACCAATTGATTCGCCGGTCGTCTTTTAATTACGGTCTCCACCGTTTCCTCTGAACGTGATTTATCTCTCTCTCTCGGAGTGGTATTCAGCCACGATTGATCTCAATTCCTTGGAGGCTTCTTGCCTCCTTCTCTGGACTCTCTTCTTACTACCTCATTCCGTCCGAATACACTTACAGAAATAGAACGGGGTGGTGTTGTTTCAGGCGAGATGAATAGCAGCGAAGAACAAAAAAAAAAAAGCCGTCCATCGATCTGTAAAAAAATGCCTGGATTACAACTTTTTTTTTTTTAAAATAGGCCTATTTACTTGGTAAATTAATTCTCTCTACTGTAAAGCTATTTTTTTTTAAATCTCTACTTAATCAGGAATTAAACTACTTGAAATATTTTAAGAATAATTAAAACTAAATATGCGACAAACCTAACTAGATCAAGGGATTGCAATTTTTTTATTTTTTATTTGACTGTACTCATTATTCTATAAATGAAAATCTTACATTATCTTTCAAAATTTGGAAGATACATACCTATATTGTACTCTCCTATTTTAGTGATGTATTGGGTAAAGGAATATAAAATTTAGTAAAAAATTTTAAAAAATAGTAGAAACTTAATAGAATTCTTAATTTTTTCACTGAATTATTGAAATCGTAGCTATTTTAAGCACACATTTGTAGCTATTTTCAAGGTAGGAACGGCGTTCCTCAGTCGACGAGGAGTATTTTAATATTCGGCTGGAGATATTCTGAGGCGTTGGGTGTGAAATAATCTCCTTCCCATGATTGATGACCCCCAGTTGCCAGCGGAACGCAGAGGCATATTTTGACACGATCATATCGTTGTCAACTGAGCTTCACTTCTCGTGCTCGTGTCTTTTTTTTTAGTTACTGCTACCTTTATCTCTTCCCTTTCAACTGAAGACTGATTAGTTTCTGGGACGACATAATTATACGATGTTGTACAATAAGAGATGGAGGGGGTCATGTGATTAGGATGGTTGGGGAGCGAGTTGTCATTCTTAATAAATTTTTCCGGGGAGCATTAAAGTCTTCAAAAAAAAAATCAAAAAAAAATCGCAAAGCCCTGTAAGCACAATAGTTTTAATTTAAAACGGAAGAAATTCATTTTCGTCTTCAAGCATCTAAGATAATCAAATAAAAATAAATAAAAGGTAACAATGTGTAATATTTTTGTAATGATCGATACTGGAACTCAGTTTTTTTTTTAAATTACTTTTTTTTAATGTACTATCAGTCTATTAAAATTTTCACTATTATTATTATTATTATTATGTTTGTATGTTTCAAACCTTGGGTTTCCCCAGCAAAAACAATATGGCGGGTCAAGGACCAAAGCACATACTGCCAAGTGTAAAGATGTGTGCAAGAATGATTAGGGATGTGTGCTTGTGTCCATAAATTTCCTAACTGTGCGTGTAGTGTTGAGTACCACAGCCTTCTGCAGTTGTGCATAAGTGTTTTTGTGAAGTCCTAGTGTGCTGAGACTGTGGTGCAATGTGTGAGGCACCAGACCAGTAGCAGACAGAACGATGGGTACAACACGTACTCGATCCTGCCTCCACTGCTTCTGGAGCTCGTGTGCTAGATCAGTGTATTTACTGATCTTGTCTGCGTGAGTTTTCTGCATGTTCTTGCTGATAGGCACTGCAATATCAATTAGATAGGTCTGTCTGTTGACCTTATCAACAAGTGTGATGTCTGGTCTGTTGTGATGTATGGTTTTGTCTGTGTGAATGGGCCGGTCCCAGTATAGTTTATATGAGGGTGATTCTAATACGCTTTGTGGTATGTACTTGTAGTACGGGACCGTGCTCTTAATAAGTGAATGTTTGTGTGCTAGTTGTTGATGAACGATCGATGCTACCTGATTGTGTCGGTGGAGGTAGTCTGTTTGAGAGAGAAGGGGACAGCCTGATATTACGTGGTCGATCGTCTCATGCGTAGTGTGGCATTTCCTACATTTGTCGTCATGTGTGTTTGCATCGTGTAGAATGTGTTTCTTGTAGTTGCGTGTGGAGATGACTTGGTCCTGTATTGCGATCATGAACCCTTCGGTCTCCCCAAACAGCTCACCACTCGTCCGCCATCTGTTCGACGCTTCCATGTCGACATGAGGCTGGCTGAGTTCGTGATGATGTCTGCCATGGAGTTCCTTACGAGCCCATGATTCACGCAGCTGCTGAGTGTGGGTGTCAGGGGTGGTGAGTGTTGGAGAAGAGTTTTCGAGGTTCAGGGGTGTGAGGTGTGTGTCAGCCTTGACAATGGCTGAGTGAAGTGAGGAGTCTTCTGCTCTTTGGTGGAAATGTTCCCTAAGTGTATGTACTTGTTTTTCGTGTAGGGTGATGAGGTTGATGAGTCCTCGGCCTCCCTCCTTGCGGGGAAGAGTCATCCTTTCCGTAGCGGACTTGGGGTGGTGCATGTTGTGTTTCGTGAATGCAGTGCGTGTTGCGCGTTGTAGTGCTTCGAGTTCGGTGTTTGTCCATGGAATTATGCCGAACGAATATGTTAGTGTGGGAACGGCAAAAGTGTTGATAGCTTTAATTTTATTTCTGGCGTTGAGTTGTGTTTTGAGGATTTTGTGAACTCGAGCAAGGTATGTGTTCTTCAGTGCATTTTTGATGTTTGCGTTGTCAATTATTATTATTATTATTATTATTATTATTAAAAGTTAAATCTTTTCTTTTTTTTTTTTTTGAAATACACAATTTAACATGTGAAAAATATTATAATTGTAGAAATAAAGAGGCCAATACACATATTAAAATTAACAAAAAAAAAATTAACAATTAAAATGTAAGTTACAACGGTTTCAGCTTGGCTGCGAGCCATTAACGAGTAAACGACTCGCAGGCCAGCCGAAACCGTTGTAACTTACATTTTAATGTGTTAAATTTTTTTACTAGTTTTTTAAAATGTGTGGGCCTCTTTATTTTTTTATTTTTTTTTTCTCTTCATATTCCGCATTTCTTTCAAATTTATTTAAGTAATTAAATTAATTCATTTTTTATTAATAGTATTCATTACAAATATATAAAATACTAAAATTTTATAAAAATAAAACTTGTGACCATTTTTATTCTTTAATGAATTTGATGAAACATCCGAAAGGAAAAAAAGTATATTCTTGATTAAAAATAAAGTAAAGAAAATTTTGCAATAAAAAAAAAAAAAGAAAAATCATTGTTTGTTTCAATTTTCTATTCATTCGACGTAAATGGAGGAAGAAAATAAAGAAAGAAATAGATTTCATTTTGTGAGAGTAAATGTTTTAATTAGACGTGTGGATAATGAATTTGGAGAAGTTTTATTTGAACAGAGGGAAAGAAAAAAAAAAAAAAAGGCTAAAAAAACACTGTATTTAATGGCAATTAAATCAGGTTATCAACCTCATTTCACCATTAATCCGTTTCCTTCGCAAACTGTCTGTTCTTTGCTTTTCATTCTCTTCTATTCTTTTCATTCTGACACGTTTCTCTTCCTTGAGAATAGAAAAAGAAAGAAAAATACAAAGATCGGAAATGTAGGACTTTTTGAATCAGCAGACATTGTCCTGTCACCGGTATTTAAATTATAGACAAAACTAAATGTATAAATATTCCATTTACTTATTGACTGCAAATGTTTTGTCGCAGGGTTCCAACGTTAACTCCATGGCAACAGAATGGTTTATTTATCTATAAGATAACCCACAAAAAAAAATAAAAAAAAAAATCTATTCGTTGCCTACAAAAAGGTTTTAGTAAAAAGTATTAAGTAAAGTCAATGAAGCATTTTTTTTTTTTTTTTTTTTGTCATTTCGTGGCTTTTGATTTTCTTTCTTTTGTTCAGCGTCTACAAGTAAGATATTGAAATTCAGTGTGTGTTTAATTGATTGTTGGCTCCTGAAAAGTTTTACTGCAATTCGACGATTGCATGATGTTTGAAAATACTTGGAAAGCTTCAATAATAACTCGCGTTGGGTGCTTGGATATTCGGATGTTATGCCTGTATTCAGTTTCGGAAGCTGTCAGAACTCACCAGGTAGAATACAATGGTGGTTTTCTGTAGACAGCCGGAAAGAGCGCTATAATTCGACGGAAGACTGGAGAAGACCACGCCATGTGATTCCATATCTTTTTTTTCGAATGGACAGAGGAAGAGAAAGAAATGCCCATAATTTTACCGGGATTCGAACATAAATCTTCACGGAACATTGCTCAGTTACCACGTCGACGACAATAACATATTAATATGCCAAAAAATGGAAATACCTTACCGTTCAATGAGACACCTACGTTAATTTTTTATGTTAATACAATTTGTACAAAAATGGCTTTATTAGACATGGCTGATTTTATATGATTAAGTTAATTTACAATAAGTTTGAAAGCTTTTGGTTATTAATTTAATTAACATAAAGTCAAACACAGTCTATCTAAAATTTACTTTTCCTTTTTTTTTTCTACTACTGAAATAAGCGCACTTGCTAAAATTCAGGATTTTTTTGTTTGTATTTTTAATGATAAGTTATTATTAAAATATCTTTTAATGATTCAGAACATTCTTTAAAGGCTTGAAGAATAAAATATTACGTGGCTAAAATTAGAGAGAAAAAAATAATTCATCTTTTTTTTTCTTTTTTACGTTCTGTTCGTAGTATACGTTTGCAAGGAAAAAAAAAGGTGTTGTGATTTATTTCAGAATTTAGAAGAATCGGAGTCTTGATTTTAGCCTAAGAGAATCCTATAAATATAACGCTCTCTCTCTCTCGTATTTTTTTTTTTTTTGCCTGGTCTTGCAGCGCTTCGTTGTCCGGCCTTGAACCATCGCTGCATCAGTAAGACTGGGTTTTATAATGAACACTTGCAAAGGACGACCCAGATCCAATAGTAAAACAGCAGCAATTTGCCTTAACAAGATCATCCCTTGAAATCGGGCTCGAATGGCGCGGAGCAAGAGAAGACAAATAGAAAAAAGAAACGAATCAAATTTAATAAATGCATTCACTACTCTATCTTTGATGTTAGTAGTAAGTTTTCGCAAAACCTTTTTTTTTTTCTCCAAGATGACAAAAATTTCGTTTTCATGGAAGGTTGTTGCACGGAAAATCTGATTTATTATCATCGCTGTTAAATAAATAAATATTCGAGATCCCATTGATAAATTTAATCTCGACAATGAATGCACCAGTGCACGTGATTGTTAACAATGCAATGTCACAACATTTGATCGATAATTTTAATAGTGGTAATTAAAATCCATTGTTACGATGATCTAATAGAAAAGAGCTCGTATCATATATCATTGTTACTACGTTGAAGCCCTACTGTATCACGATTTCATTTTCACAGGATACAGTCTCCAGCCAATACATTTATCTCTTTCCACTTTCCACATTTTCCACTTAATTCTACGTATTATGGCTGTACAGTAATTATTAAAATATTTAAAATCTTTAACAAAATTAGTGATGTTAATCTTGTAATCGTAGAGGATTACGGCAGATTCTCTCAATTTTTAACAATGAAGTGAAGAGCAACGGAACATTTAATAAAAAAATAATAATAACACAATGTGTTACATCTATTGCTTTTTGAGGAAGAAAAAAGTATATATATCGAGAAAAATGGTATTTATCGTATTCTTGACACGAACAGGATGCTTGTTTTTGTAACGGTGAAACGTAGTAGTGCAGTGAGCTTTCCTTTTTCTTTTTTAAATAACAAATCTCGCCATCCAGGGGCTGCGGTTATTGGCCCGAGTAAGATGAGTCTAGGCGAGGGTCGGCGCTTCTCCTTCTGACCCCGTCTGCCTCCACAACAACCTGCTCTCCCCGGGCTGCTGCTGTGGGATTGCCTAGCCTCAACGAAAGGAAACCATATCAAAGCATCGTGGCAGGTACTTTGCCCATTTCGGGTCCGCCTCCACGCTGCTCTAATGTCTAGTACTTATTCTTTGCTTATCTCCTTACCACCCTTACCTTTTCGATAAGAAAGGTTAAAAACTGTTGTACGTGTGTGTAATTTTTTTTTCTTTCTTCTTCCTTCTCTTTTCTAAGCTTTTTCTTTCTGGAAAGAAACAAATACTATCCCTCCCTCACATTTCTAAAGCAGAGAATAGAAGGTTACTAATATCTTGTGAATCAGGTTTGAATTAAAATGCAGAACATTTATTCCATCTCAATACAGATCTTTACTTGATTCTCTATTTCAGCAATAAATAATAATAATTAAAATAAATAAAAAAACGAACAGGGAAGGTTAATATTAGACTAAGTATCGTACGTTAGACTTGTGTACTCTATAAATGCGTAAGACTATTGTAGGTTGAAAAGTTTTAAGTAACTTGCCTTAAAAAAATTTTCGCATTACAAAACTGAACTTAGTCAATATAATTTAGTAGCTTTTTTAAGATAAGTAGTAGCATATGTATATTTATTCCGTAAGATTCATGGAAAAAGTCAATAGTTAAAAATACACATTTAACTGTGAGCTTGTCGGAATTCGTAAGAGTCTTTAATATGCTGTTAGGTTTGTCTCAAGACTCCCAGCCCACAGAGCGCTGAAGTTGAGGCTCCAACGTTTCTTTGACCAGCGGGACTGAGGTGAGGTCTGTCGGTCAGTCCGGCGCTCGCCCGATATACGCCAGTGAAAGAAACTCATACAGAGGGTTGGTTAGTCCCTAAGACTCGTTTGAAGGAGAATGGAACGTTGAAAAATTCTGCCGAGGCCGGGGATGGAACCCGCAGAACCTTACCACTCGGCTACTACTTAAAAAAAAAAAAAGTAACATGTTATTAGAACTATGTAAAAACAATGTTGCTTTTATAGGTCAGTAATAATTTCATGCTTTGATGAAATGTTACATTGTACAACTAGTCTCCTAGTCCCCCGTAAGATGTGGGTTTACTTAGATAAGATTCTGTAGTCTTGTGGTAAGTTCTATTCTTAGATAAAATCGATTATATCTAAGTTCCTTACATAGGTCTTGAAAGAATTTTTGAGTTGCTAAGGGGGAGTAATTGAAACGAAGCCTTTAAAGCAATTCACATCGTAGCTTGTTTTACTAACAAGAAAACAGTAGAGAGATATGACGTTCAAATATCTTTAAGAATGTTGGAAATAGGCCATTCGCCAACTTCGGCCCTTTTCCTCCATATAATGAAGTATCATTTGTAGAATGTGTAGAAAGCTGGAGCCAGTGTTTAATTATGCCCATTATCTTTTATTTGTTTATTTCCAGATACAGAAAAAAAAAAGAAAAAAAAAATTGTTTTCACGGATTTCTTTTGGTTATTCAAATTATTTTGTAGTTAATTCCTTTTCCTCATTAATTGATACTGTGTTTTATTCTTAATCTTGTTTATAGTTTAAGTCAGGAATGAAAACTATTCTGCAAGTGGAAATAAATCTTGTTGGATTTTTTGGCTTGAAAGGGCATGACGAAATGGTAATTACTGCAAGTTGCAGGAAAGAAATAAGTTCCCTCATAATTATCTATTAGGATTATCAAGGATTATCAATAGTTTTCTTACAGTGATTGAAAATGGCGCCTAAATCTACACCTTGACCCCAACGATCTTCACAAGCTGAATAATAGTTCGAGCAATATAAACGCTTGTCCACGGACTGCGGGAGGGGGGCAGGAGCCTAGTGCAATCCCTGGAGGGGTTTGCCCATTTTTTTCCCCGTAATTATTACTCCTCTGGTGGATCCTTGGGTTCAGCCAGCCCTTTATCAAATCCAGTGCTTTCCATGAGTAATGGTAGGCAAGAGTCGGACCGGTCTTTCAACCTTCACTTTGTCCTGTTTAGCCAAATGTTTAAAGCCAGTCCACAGTTGATTTCCCCTTAAAAATACCTGAAATGCCCTTTTTAAGATTTCCGAATCTGATCACTCTATTCCACCATCTTAATGCATTAGTAGCTCCTGATGTGAGTTGCGTTTGTTTTTTGTTTTTGTTTTTTGGTAACGTAAAACTGCATTTTTTTTTTTCTGTGTTAACTCATTTTTATGTTTTTATGTTGACTCATTGTGAATCGTATTAAAATAACAACGAAGCATTCGCGATGTTTATATTAACTGGAAACTGTTTATATTTTTTCTTCCCGGCATCAATATCTAGTGAAGGTTTAGATAGGCTACTCTCTTTTTGAACTGTAAAGACTGTTTATATCGACTGACAAGAGTAATGTTTAGTCGTGTTTTCTATGAAACCTATATGGTAGCTTGTTTTTTATTTAATTTACAGTAAAAAACAACAAAAAAAAAACAGTCTTTTCATATAAATTTTTTAGTTTTCCAGTATCTCACACTTTCTCTTTAATTTTAACAACGAAAAAAAAAAATGATTTGTTGCCTCGATCATGTGCAAATAAGATGTGCTGGTTTCTAGTGTCGAAGCCCATGGCCGTTCAGTAATAGGGCTTGATTATCCAAGGCCCGTGAGGCACTGCCACGTGTGGGCGTCTTCGATCCAGGCTCCCGTTGTCCCTCACACCTTATTTTTTTTTGGAAGAAACTTGCCCAGGCAACATAATTAGACGTGAACCAGCCACTCGAGTTCCAAGTTGAAATTTGCACGCATCCATGCCTTATGCAGATGTTGAGGAAGAAGGAGAAAAGATGATGGCCTTCCTCCAAATGTGGTAATGGTAAAAAAGAGAATGATGGTACAGTTTCAGGGTGTTTTTTTTTTTCCTTGTTTTGTTTGCTTTACCTTTCTACTGTTCACTGTAGTTATTGTCAGTTTAGTTACCTTCTAGAAATGATTGTGTTTATTTTAAGCTTAAAAAATAAGGTCGTAATTGCAAAAACATGCTTTAGTTTTCCCCAGATCCTTATTTCTACTTTTTTTTTAGAGATTTTTTTTTTTACTTTCTAATAAAGAATGTTACAGAAAATCTCTTCCGAACGATTGAGGTTTTTGTTTTTGTTTGTTTGGATGATGATTTTTTTTCCCACATTTTCTATTTTGTGTATTTCATTTTAACGCGTGAAAGGTTTATCTTTATCATATTGAACATGACAATCTAAAAATAAATGTCACACATTTAAAAATCTTTTATGTTCTACTACTTTTTTCTATATTAAAAACAGAATAAAATATTACAAAACATACACTTGCGAACAGGACAGTTTCGACTGCTTACTGCTGAGCCATCGTCAGGTCCTATCTGATGATAGTGAAGTTGATGATGACCTAGCAGATCGAAGATGTCGTGTTTGCCAGCATATTTTTTTTTTTAATTTTATTCTGCTTTTATTACAGAAAGAAATTAGTAGAACATGTAATATTTTTAAATGTGGCACTTATTTTTAGATTGTCCACGTTCAATATTTTGAACACATTTTTGAATTTGTTTAAAGTCGTATAAACATGTTTTTATTTAATATTTTTAGGTCATGAAAATCCGAACTCTAGTTAAAAACTGCTTATTGAATACTTAATCCAGTTGCCAGTTACTTCTGTTAAAGCAAAATCCCTTTTAACTGTTTTCAAATTGGCAACAAAAGTTAAAAAAAAAAGGCTAATTAAATTGACAAGAGAAAACATTAAATACGGAATCCCTGTTCTTTAGTGGTTTCTTAAGTTAAGTTTAGAAAGTCTTCATTAACATTGCAGAAGGTCTTAAAATTTAGATGTCCATCACTGTACATTAACAAATAGTATTTTTGTAACTTTTGTCACTTTAGATTGGTGAATGTCTAAAATATTTATCTCCGTTGGTCAATTGATAAATTTAATTCTTTCGTTTTGTCTTAATTTTTTGTTGTATTTCAGTGTAATACGATAAAGATAGTTCTAGTAGAACTACATTTAATAAAATTTATGTTACGTAATTTTATAAAAGAGAAAAATAATATTATACTGTAATTTGCTTTTCATTTATTTAATATTGAGTAGGCCTAATTTGATGCACGAACTATTTAAGTTTCGTACACGATATTATTTATTATAATAATCTGAAGTTTTAATAACTAATAAAGAGGAAAGATTAACATGCTGGAAACGAGAAAGCCTGGAAGTATTTATTATCACCATGTTATCGTCGAAGACAGAAAATACGCAATAGACCACAGACTGAGGTGCAGCATTTCACTGAGGCTGTCACACACGGGCGAAATGAGATATTTTATTAAGAGGATTTGCGGCTGAGATTCACGTTGCTCAATCTCGTAATTTATATTGCTTTTTTTTGTGTGTGTAACCTAATAATAATAATAATAAGCTTGTTTGAAAAAATAAAAAAAAAAAATTACTGTATATATGTAACTTGTTTACAATTAATTAACTTGCAACTATTAATCATCAGATGCTATTAATAGATTCGTATTCAGATAGAAAAAGAAATAAAGCTGTGATTGCATTTCATGAGCAGATCCGTTTGGACGCGTGGAATGACGCAGTTGTGACATCATTCCGTAAATTGATCTGGCTTTGACAGTAGGGGGTCTCTCGGGTTATTAAGAATGGATTTTAAACTTCCGCATTATCAATACAAAAACTATGATTTATTTCCTTTTTTTCTTGTATTTTTCTATCGTGTTTTCTATGTGCCATCACTGTTCACGTGATTGTAAAATTCTGTATTAATTGTTAGATATACAATTTGACGAAACTTAATAAGAATAAAAAAAATCATAGCTAGATTCGTAAATACGTTTCGGATGTGAATGGATGTTCGTAAAACATGGTATACATTTGAAATTTAAAAAAAAAAATTTTTTTTTTTTTGGTTGTTGGACTCTTGTACGTGAAGTTAACAAAAAGTGTAACAAATTACCATCAGAAGCGAAAGAAACGAATTTCTATCTATATCTAGTAATGCTTTTTAATCCGTTGAGTATCTCATGGATTGACATTTGAGTATGCTTTGATACGATTAAAATAAATTTGATTAAAACCCAGGTTTAGAAGAGGGGTCTATTTAAAAAAGATTTTGATGTCTTTAAAAGCTTTACAGTTCTGTCTCGTTGATATTTCAATGGTCTTCCCCTAACTAAGTTTCATGGAAAGTGGCCATCCTGAAATCGTGGACAGACGATCTGCAGATATTTCATAAACACAACCTGAAAGATGTCTTTAAAACAGACAGAAGATCATCAGCATTCAGAAAAATCTTTTTTAAGTTTGCAACGTGGAAGAAGTCTTTCTAAACAAACAGAGGAGGAGGATCTTCTTCCGCTCTGTTTTTCGTAGCCGATCTGCATAAATAGCCGTCCTTTATCGCACTTAAGTGAAATCTAAAGCCCAGAGCGCTGCCAAAAGGGCCATTAGAGACGGCGGCAAATAGGAAGGCAGTCGCGTAATTTCGAGCAATTCCCATCGCGCTGACAGATTTTTTTTTCTTTCCTCGAGGGTTGGAGGAGGAAGGTGTGGCATTAGATGACGGAAGTAACATGATATTTATGGATAACGTCAACTAGAATAACTCAAAATACATTTTTAGAATTTGTTTAACGATCTGATTTACGTTTACCACTTAAAAATTTCAAGTTTCAAATACGATTGGTACGTATTGGCATTCTTATTTAAAGAGAAAAAGAAAAAGAATAAATTACATGCATAAGAAGACTTTAATTTCCGTGTTTTCTGTAACAATTTGTCACTCGTCAATGCCTCGTCATTGAGGTGAAACCGGTCGTGTGCTTCATGTAATTTAATCTTTCTAAATGTTTTTTTTAAAGAACTAGTCAAGTGTGTTGGCTTTTTATCTTAATTTTAAATAAATAATTTATAAATATTTAAACATTACTTTTTTACTAGGGAATAAGGTTGTATACTCACTGTGCTCGCTAGTTCCCCCAAAAATTTATTTCATTTCTTTGCCCACGGTATCAATCAAGAGATGTATGTTTGCGTGTAATAGCGAACGGGTGAAAATGATACGATCCTTCTAAATACAATAGCTTTAATATTTCTCTCAAATCCTTCGTGGAGATAAATTGTTTTAGATCATTCCAAACTTTTCAGTTGAATGAAGTGTTGAACGTGAACTTACATTAGTTCCTCTATAGATTCGAGTGCTAGATGGCTAACAATGGCACTACACGCTTTTATTAGAAAACATCAAGCAATTTTAATTTAATTTTAATTCTTTGTTGTAGAAAGAATGCCATCATTGTTACCATCTATCAATGGTATGCAAGATCTGAAACGGTAATTAACATTGTAATACAGATAGAAGACAAGCAGTTTTCATTCCTAACGTACTTTGTTACA
Source organism: Thereuonema tuberculata (assembly GCA_023159025.1). Taxonomy (NCBI): domain Eukaryota; kingdom Metazoa; phylum Arthropoda; class Chilopoda; order Scutigeromorpha; family Scutigeridae; genus Thereuonema; species Thereuonema tuberculata. The sequence goes on along the minus strand of JAFIDM010000001.1, from coordinate 50,087,236 downwards.
AAAGGAAAAGTTTTGTAAAACCGTTCTCGATAGGTTATTTTCTTTTCGTAGTTTTTGAAGTAGAAATTGGACGAAGTCAATAACCAGAGTACATTTTCCCGTTTGTAAGTGCGTTCTGCATCAGAGAACAAGCAGTCAGGTTTTCTCCTCATTGCATATTTACCAACATCGAGAGAAGACATTACCCTGTGATGAGAAATCTCAACTAGGCGGATGACCTATCTTTGCAATAACTCCATAGACTTTGATGATGCTTAAGTCGTGGGCGAAATAATAGCTACTTCGTCTAGAAAAAGTATATCCTAGAAGTTTGATTGATTTTATTTTATTTTTTTTGTTTAAGTAAAAGCATATGCATCAACTGATATAAATTTAAAAGCAGATAGTAAAAAAAAAAAAAAAAACTCCAGCTAGGTTTTACGTCACCGTGGAGCAAATGTTAAGAATGAATTGATATCACCGATCTTATCTCTTTAATCTGTATTTTATTCATTGATCGTGTTATCATTTTCATTTACATCTCTCCTCATCCGCATTCCGTTTTGTTTGTTTGCCATCTGCTGGTCGGTTTTCGGAAGTAAAGTGGAATCGTTACCATTGGAAAGATGGTTATCTCATGTGCAAATAGGCCTAAACCTATTCCGTGCAAATAGGCCTAAAAATTATAATGTGAATGATAAGGATGGAGAGGTGAATGTTACTGCAATTATTGAAATCAATAAATAGATGTTTACAGTAACTTAACGATTTGCCTGATAGGATATTAGCAAATGTGTGATTAGCACATATGACTCGTCAACAGTGATGGGATAATAATGCGAAACGGAAAATTTTGTATCTTCTGTCGAACTAGGGTCTCCCGCTGATAAGTATGAGATAATCCAAGAAGAATCGATTCCAAGCGGTTGTGGCAAATAGTGATATTTTATTCCTTTCTGAATGAACTCCTTATTTGACAGCGCGCGCCATTATTGACGGAGAGAAGCTAAAAAAATGAATATTGAAATTTAAATTTAATCTATTAGGCTAAACTTAATGAGTTATTTTCTTTTTTCTCTGACTCTTCTCTCACTGCGCAACACGCACACAAAGGGAGCGATAAATAACAATAATTTGAATGTAGTCCCCGTGGCCTAATGGATAAGGCATCTGACTTCGGATCAAAGGATTGCAGGTTCGATTCCCGTCGCGAACGTTTCATTACAGTAATTTTTTCACAGGAAATTAAATATTGCGCCGGACAGACAGACAGAGAAATAAAAGATTTTAGTAATATAGATTGTACAAGCTTAACAAACGATTATGGGAATATAGAAAAAATAATGAGCGAGTTATAGAAAGTGGTACGTGAATGTAATTTATTATCTAACAATTAGTTCCAAAGCTGTTTCAGAATAATAATAATAATAATAACGTTAAAGCCTTGCACCAGTATTTCCCGTGTGTTCGAGAAGCATTTAATTTTAGAGTTTAGCTCGTGACCACGCATAAATTTAATATTAATACTCCAACCGTTTATATTTAGAATTAGGCCTTTTATAATGTTTCGCGAATAAATTTCATGAAAAATAATATTTAGACGACAAATTTATGCAGAATTCTTAAATGCACGATATATTGATTTCTAGGACAGGAAAAGCATATAGAAAAAAAAAGAAAATTTACGACAACAGTAAGGAAGAAGGTGCTTTGTAGTCGTTAGACTCCTCTGAGCTGCTGGGAACTGATCTGTTGCCGTTTGCATTTTAACAGTCGGTCGGTGGTACGTGATTTGGCCGCAGAAGACGACACAACGCGGAAGCCATCGTGTATTCCACGGAGATAGGCAGGGTCGAAAACCTCTTAGGCCCTCGCCCAAAGGCTGGCTCATCACAGATTGCCTTTCATTTCTTCTTTCTTTTCTTTTTTTTTTTAGTAGCCTCATCTGATCCTTTGTGGTCAATTCGATAAATGATTTAAAAAAAGAAAAAGTTCTTAAAATAGATTTGGGAATTTTTTTTTTTTTTATCTTGCGTTCTTGACGAGAGGTTATATCGTATGCATTGAATATAAACATTTCAAAAAAATTTCTTTGAAATCATTTCTGTCGTTTTATTACATAATCAGAATAATGCAATTTTATGCAAACTTTTTTTTTTGCCAACTCCCCCCCCCCCCCCCAATCAACCAAAAAAAAAAAATATTTCGAGTCGTTCCGAGTCGTTGGGGTTTCGTAGTGAATACAACTTTAATTTGTTGCTGTTTTTTTTTTTTCTTTTGCCCTTCTTGCTTTTCTCGTTTTTCTCTTCATCACGCTGTCATCCTTTTGTCTCATTCTGTTCTCCATTCATTAGAAAGGTTAGGGCAGCGGAATTAGGCTCGGCGTCTAACTCCGTCAATGGTTATTTTTCTGGAATTGAGAAGAATTCATGCATAGTCCATGGAGAATGGATGAAGGAAAAATCGATATTGAGGTTGGATTGAAAGAACTGGAAGGTTTTTTTTTTAACGGATTTTTTTTTTTACCCACAAATTAGTTAGAAATGATATAAGCTTACATAGGGTCTAACTAATCAAAGTCGATTGGAAAATCGTTGATTCTTTCTCTAGTTTAGTTTTAGTAATCCAACTGCAGCTGCTTAAACCTGAATCGAATGATATATTTACGGCCTCGTTCTTTATCAAACGTTCAGAATATTGAAACTGCCAGGGAATTACGAAAGGTGATATCATTAATATTCTCCCTTCATTTTGAAGAGGCCATCTGGCATCTGTTGTGTAATAATTAAATAACCGACATTGTTTAAATCGTTTTTTATTCGCCTCATCTTCACATCCTTTCGCGATTTCAACCCGTAGTGTTTTTGTTTTTTTTTATTTTATTCCATTCGTGCTTCTAATTTCTAATGGGAAAAAAAAAAAAAAACTATAATGCACAGTTAATTGCTGGAAATTAGTATTATTTCATTGATATTTTGCTCTCTAATTTATAAAATGATTTTTTTTTTTTTTTTAATTTTAACATAACACATTTCTAACAAAAAAAATCAATAACAACATAAAATCAATAACATAATGTATTTGCTTATTTCTTTATTTATTTATAACCGGACGGAAATTTGGAATTTTTTAAATTAATTTTAAAAAAACTTTAACTTAATGTAAACTTTAATTTTTACAGTAAAATAAAACAAAGAACGCACATAACAAACAAAACACAAATTCACTGAGCTATTTTTGATATTTGTGCTGGAAATCGGAGACAGTACTGTTTCAAGGCTTATTGGCCTCTTTAATTTTAAAAGACCATATTTTTGTTTCTGCAAGAATAACACAATTTATCCTTGCTTCGTCAGCGACATCTGGTGTTAATTTTAAATAATTGGATATTCTTGCTAAAACGCAAAAATTTCTATTTAAAACAAAACAAAAGTATAAGACTTGTGTTGCGTAGGTAAAATAGATATGTTTAGCATTTATCTTTTAACCTGTAACGAAGCATCCTAATGTGAAATTATATTACGATTTTTTTTTTTCCCTGAGAAAAAGATTGTATCAGAGTTTTTATCTTTTCTCTTTTTTTATTTGTTTAATTAGATTATTTTTAAAGCAAATTATTACACCTTATAATACGGTCAGGAAACTACAAGTTCCGCAAGAAGGCCGAAACTAATTTTAATTGCCCTTTATTTCAATTACGTTTGCCTGAATTAATTTGGCTATTAAATTCACGGGCGAGAGTCGACAAAAATTTGTTGATTCTCAAAGACTGAATAAATTTGCGTTAATTGAAAAATAAAGGAGAAGAATTTGAGGAAGAGTCTTTCTCTGGATCTCATTTGCCCCAGAAATACAAAATTCTACCTTTAAAAACATATTGTAAACATTGGCTTTAATCTTTGTAACCACAGTATCTGCAGTGCTAATATGAAAATATCTTGTGGGAAATGTAAAAGCTGGACTGTCTTTATTGTATTTCTTGTTATTTCATTGTGGCGTTTTAACCAATTATAGAAGAAATCCCTCGTCTTTTTCGTTAAAGAATATTCCGTAGAGGTTCCTCACTCCATTAATTTCGTTTTGCTGAAGCGTGTGTCAACAAGTGATTAACAATCGCTCGTGCCCCATGACAAAAAAAGAAATAGAACAATCAAACGCACAATAGAGTTCCAATATTTCTGTCAGAACAGATACTAATCAACAGGAACACTATGACACGAAATACGGAAGTGTAAGACCAACTTTTTATTGCTCCACATATCACTGTGAATGGTTTAGTTTTTCATTTTGGAGTTTCGGATTACATTTCAAACTTGTTTGGAGTTAAGATAGGATGACACCATTGTGACAGTTGGAACGTGAATGAAAGGGTGCAAGGTCCACAAAAAAATGGCGCGAATTTTAAAGGGGTAAATTTGTTGTTTTAAAATTCCAGTCCAATTCACTGTGTCCTGCTGTAATCTCCCTTTATTTTTGCAACGTTAATTGAAGAATATTACAGAGAATAAATAGTAAAAATAAAATATAAATATCTAATTATTAAAAACCTGGTCGGTTTTTTGTTTTTTTGTTTTTTTTTGTAACATTCTGACGTGCTTAATTGGAAAGTGTACATTCACATCACAGTCAAATCGGTAGAAAAATAATCTCATTCAAGTTTTATTGCTTAATTCAGAGAAATTTATTATAAAATGGAAGAGTAAATTGCTTACAATTACACCGACAGTTTCTTTTTAATTAATTAACACTTAATTGGATTTTTAACCCATAAGATTGCACTGAATTTGGAAAAGTTTATTTATTTGTATCATATTTAATGTTTTTTGTTCGACAGCGTCCGTAAATGTAAGACATAACAGTACATATTACGAAATTTCATATTATTACGAAAACACATTGAACTGAGAAGATATCTCCCTCACGTATTTCATCTGTTAACAATGATTTTCATAACAAAGTGATAGAAAAAAAACCCCCACAAACATACGTTCTTTTGAGAACTGCTAGAAAGGAAAAACTCATACATTTAGGTCACATGACTGAGTGAAAATATTTAAAAATATAATATAACTTTGAAAGGAAGAGGTTTCTCCCAGAAGACGACGAATGAAAAGTGATATACTGTAATTAACTTGTGAACCCTATAAAAAAAAAACATAAATAAATGCTACGTTGCCAATATTAACTTACTTAATCTTCCATTTTTTTTTTGTTCAACCTAATTTTTTAATGTTAATAATTTTAATTTCCATGGTGTAATTATCATTCCAAGTTTTCATTATTTAATAAAAAAAAAATAAGAAAAAGAAACTGATGTTTGTTATATTATGTCCTAGATTTAACGGCCTACATAACAGATTACTTAATGAAAAACTTTTCTAATTATTATGATATCAATTGCATCACGAAGCATTTTTATAGACACAAGCGAAAATGTAATAAGAAATATATACATTTGAGGTAGGAACTTTCAATATATACATTTCTTTCATAACTTTCTTAACAATGGTGGAGAGTTTATTTACTGGCTAAAGGAGGTAGAAAGAATTCCCAGCGGCGTTGAAGGATATTAGGCGATTTCATCTCTGAACGGGTCCTTTGGTTTATATTTCTATTAAAAGGCTATCGACTTTAAGATTGAAGTGACAAGCGTCAGGCCGGCTTTCCGACCTCAACTGTATTTATAGTTGAGGCTAGGTGATCGGAGGATCCTCTGCCTCCTATACTGCCCGCCCTCATTTGATATCATATGCGTGTAATGATTTTAAAGATTTTTTTTTAAAAATTGATTGTAGGCTTAATAATAACACTTAGTAATTACTTCAGCGCTGCGGGCATTCGTCAGCCAAAGTTACTCCAATCCAACAACTCAGAAAATGTGTTGTTTTTTTTTTGTTTTTTTTTTTAATGCCTAGGAATATTTCCACATTTATTTTCTTCTTAAATTAAATGCTGAAAACATGAATACAACTGTTAAGCCTTGGGAATGTGGACTTAAATTAAGTCATTAAATAACGTCAGCGATTGTATTTGAAATTTGTTGTTTTTATAATTGTTGTGAAGTTCTTTCGAAATTACATTACGTGAAAAGGTTATAAAACAAACAAACAAATTCGTTCTTGTTCCTTGCGTTTGATTCAGTAAAATTCGCTTGTGATAATTTTCTAACAGAATGAATCATTTTGTAATGAGGCATAAATTTAGCCTTATTTAATGATTTCGTAAATTTACAAAATCATTTTGTAAATTTAGCTGTAAGGAATTAAACGACGAATTAACGGAATTTGGATCTTGGTTCAATTTGCTCATCATCATAACGGGATGTTGTTGTAACGGTTTTCGTTTAAAGCGGGGTTGGGAAAAAAAAAAAAAAAAAAAAAAAAACCCTGCATAAATGGGTTCTTGTCCTTCACACTTTTCTTTCCAGTTAGTCCGTTCGAATAAACCGGATTGCCTCGTTTTCGTTTTATTATTAGTATTTTTTTTTTTTTATGTTCCTGTTCCAATGACGAAGAAGGAAAATTTGATGCCAAGATGTCACGTCCTGTGAATTGTTGCTCAACTTCCAACTGGTGGCAATTATTAGTTCTGTCAAAGATGTGATCTAGTTGAAAGTTCCACAACCCTTGCGCAACTGATAATCCATTTTTCATTTAGCCTACTAATTAGGCAGGACAGGAATGGTGAGAATGAATGAATGAAGAGGACAAATATAGCAACGAGATAAAAAACAAATTTCTATTTATAAATTGATCTTTGGGTGTAAATAAAATTGATTTGTGGAATCGTATTTTTGTAAATTTAAATTTAAACGTTTTATTTAACGTTTATAAATAATTTTATTTCTTTTGGGTTCTTTTCTAAATACTGTGAGTTTTTTATGTATAATTGGATCACAATTATAAGCATTATATACGTTATTTGAATTATTCCGTTTATATATCAGTTTCTAAATTTCACTAGATGATAATTAAAAATATAAATATAAATTTTAATTCGAGTTACCTCTTAAGCGTGTAATAATTTAATTACGTAGATAAATTAGATAATATTTTAACGTGTATAGCCGCACTAAAACAAAAATGAACTCTGTGAGTCACTGATCACTTTTCGTTCAAGAATTACCCAGAATTCATGAAAAATAGATTTAGACTTAGGTGTATGTGTCCATCTGGTTTTGGCTAAAAATTGACCATAAGTTGATGTTTTTCAGTTGCTTTCAAAATTGGTTCATGTTTTTCTCAGTCTTTTTAAGATTTGCTAAGTGCCATTTTTATTTAATTTCACTCTTTACGATATTCGTCATTTTCCCTCCTATTTAAGACCAATGTTCAATCAGCAATTAATTTGTTCTTAGAGGAAAGACCGAGAAAGGAGGTTCCGTGTAACCTTTTGCTGTCTGATTTATTTTTCTTTCTAAAACTGACCCCTGAAAACAAAAATCATCAAACGCAGCAGGAAGGGAAGAACACACGAGGTTCTTTTATCAAAGTTTGAAGTTTGTTCGCTCTCCTGCCGTCACGGAGCTGTTCATGGGCTGGGGCATTATTTGAAAGGGCGGAGGATGGGTTGTCGGTAGTCTTTTTTGATTCTGAGACGCTAAACAAACAGTCCCGAACAGCTGAAAGGGAGCCCTCTAGTGCGCACTTCGAAAGTTAAAGGAATAAAATAGTTACATTAGGTTGTTTTAAAAGACGTAAGTGGAAAAATTTCCACCGTGGATTTTATCACAGTTCATCAAGAAATTAAAATACAAAATTACTGCTTAGTCCCGTCTCAGTTTTCTTTTTACACCTTTGTTAGATGGCGAAGCAACGCTTTGGACGTATGCTTTCTTCCTATTAGGTATTCGCAGCAATAAATAGTCTTAATTAAAATTTATTGTTAAGGCGATGTAAAACGAGAAAGCATGGCTCAATATCATTGTTAGGCTCGTAACAATGTATTTAGAAACAGTTAAATAAAATGAAAAATATAAAAATATATCAAAATTATATCCTAATTACTATATTTACTATATAATATAATTTAATTTAATCTATTTAATTTACTATATAATTACTATATTTGATGTATTCTTTTCTTAGTAAGTTAGTTGTTTTTTCCCAAAAGCTCAGGTTGTAGTTCGTTTTATCCCCGGTTCGAATTGTTGCGATACACTTCGATTTCCAGTGAATCGATTTGCTTGAAACTTGATACTGTAAGAAGTTTACAAAAGGGCCTACTTGTTGAACTGTCGTTTCCAAATTTCGTCTATCTACGATTAAAAACTGGGATTTTTTTTTTTTCAAAATTGTACTTCGCTTTGCACGAATACAACTTTCATCTATCACCACTTTAGTTACTCTTTAGCTAGAAAAAAATCCAAGTCAGTAACCTTACTCCGAATAAAAGAGACTTATAATGGAAAACTTGGAGAAACCGAACGTATTTCGAGAAAAAATACCAGTTATTCTTGTTTTAACTAGATGCTACTCATTTTTTTCCTTCTTATTGAAAGAAAAAAAACCCGTAATTTCAAGAAATCTTTCTGTTTCTTAAAATTAAACTGGTAGAGTTCAACAAAATAAATACAAAAATAGATTGTGAAGTGCTTTAATTTTTCGAATAATTCTTTTCCTTTTATTAAAACTATTAAAAACTATTCTAGAACTTCATTATTTCTAATTTAAGCAATTTGAAATTGACTGAAATTTTCTCAAATACCAACAACAATTAAAAACAGTGTTGTTACAATTAATGCACAGCTTTTTGGCGACTTTGCCACATTTAGTTCAATCTAAATTAGCCCAAGTTGTGAACAACAGAGATTTATTTTTGAAAGATATATTTGATATTAAACTTATATAAGTTATTAAAAATCACGGTTAACAAAAAGTAATGAATTTATATAGTAATAACTCTGTGATTTCCGTATCAATTTATATCTTTCAGATTTAGGTCTATTTCCTAATAACAAAACCGTCCGAAAGAGTTTTGAAAAAAACCAAAAAAAAAACTAGATTAATTGGTGAAAATAGAGGAAAATGTCATCAATCAAAATTCTCATCATTCACCGTCATTTTATTTATTTATTTATTTCCTTTATATATCGAAAGCCTGCGTTTTTGTGTAATGTATTTCTCGCAAGCTTCTCGTTGCTGTAAGAATATCATATTTTTACAGAATGTGCTCTTAATCTGCGATTCATTTGCTGGGATTTTTTTTCCATCTCTCTTTATCTCCGAGAATGAAAAAAAAAAAAAGTCTTGATTCGAAATGTTGTATAATTAGACTCCCCCTCACAAGAGTCTCTAATGAACCTCTCCTTTCTTGCCTTTTCAAATTGAATCAAAAGTACCGGACAGACTGATGGAAATGGCTTTCTCAACAATCTGTCTAATTTCAGCCAAATTTAATTGCCAAATGTGATGTAAGATTATATTTAAATCTGTATGTATTTATGTAGAAGAATATTAAATTTCTGTTAAGTGAAATACTAAATTAGTATTCAAACAACGTTTAATTTATTATTTTGAGTAGAGATTGAAAATTAAGACTTAGCCCTCATTATCTACCGACACCTACGTGTTTTAATTTCTTGACGAGTCATTCAGGAAGCTATAACACACACACAATTATAACACACACACTCAGAACTATACACACACAATTATATAATAAGTAATATAAATAGTAGTATACAGTTATATTGTGACAAGTAATTATATAAAAACGATAATATAAAAATTTCAACTCAACTTTGTAATAAAATTAAGTCCTAAAATTACTCATTAAAGCCCAGCTTTAGTAACTCTGTACCTCTGTAACTCTGTCCCGCCTCAGATTTCTCTGGGCCATTGTTAGATGGCTAAAAGGGCCATAGATGTGTGGTTTCCTTAACAACAACACTTAGGTGCGACGACCTAATAGAAAAGAAGCGTGCGTTAGTGTCATTATATATTTACCTAATATTGGTCCATAGAAATGGACTACATTGATACCGGTGTAACCTCAATGGTGTGAGTTCTCTTTAGGGATATTTAACAAGCAGTTAAATGTTTTAGTTTGAAAACAATTTTGAATTCTCCATTTTGTTATTATTATTTTTGATATTGTTTTTGTTTTAAATAAAAAATCTATTATTTTAAATTTAGCTTTGAAACGATTCACAAAATAGGAGTTAGTTTTTGAATCTAAAGGCTCAAAAGAATTAATTTTATTAATTTCTAAAAATAACTTTCTACAGTTGACCCTATCAAGCGAGCGAAGGGAAAGCTTAATTTCTAACTAATTTCAGTGAATAAATAATAACCTCCGGTCTTTGTTGTGACAAATTTAGTAATATTAGCTTCGTCGGTCATCAAAAATGTTTAATTCCATTTCTTTTGATCTTTATTATTTACCATCAAAAATAACTTTTTAAGTTTAAGTTATTTTGAATTTCACTGTAAAAAATTAATTAATTAATTAAAAAAAATTAAAAAGCTGCGAAAACTTGTACTGAAAAACTTAATCATGAAAATAAGTTTTATTACATAAACTTGAAGCTCAACATAAGAGGATTACTTTGATGTCCTTCACGTAAACAAGCGACGATTTTTTTTCTTTCGTATTAATGTCTTGTCTTTCACTGTTATTCGTAGAGACTCATAAATCGCTCGTCCTTTTCATCACATAATGGTGTTGAGGCCTCGTTTTCGTTATGTCCTTAATAACGTAAATATCTTTGATTCGAGATTTTTCATAAAGAGAGATGTATTGGCTGCACTCGCGAAGTTGAAGGACCCCCTAAAAACCTTATCTAAACTCATCGTAAATCACGCTCGTAATACAACATCTTCCCTCGCTCCCACGCAGAGGACAACGTCTCAGTTTCTGTGCTGTCGTACAAGAACTTCCCCCTTCGCTCGCTTCCTTTGTCTGAGATACCAATATTAAAAGCACACAGAGAAGGGACAAAAAAATATATATAAACAAATTAAGATCTGGTGGTCGATTTCTCTGTGTAACACAATGTGATACCCTCTTATCTCTGGAATCTCTTGGTTTTGCTGACATTTGTCTTTCCAAGAAGCTTCTAGATCACTGAAGCGCTCTTTGTACTTTCTTTTAGCTAGATAGAGTCGGCAAAAGGGTTAGAAGGACATGTGGTTTCTTTAGGTTTATTTTATTTCTATTTTTTTTATTTTGTTTATCTCGTTTTCATTTCTGTTTGTATACCATAGTCCGTTTTGTTTACGTTCCCTTAGTATTGTTTTGGATTCGTTTCTCGTAAAACGAAATGCGAGAAGTTCAATGATCCGACTCCGTTCAATTTGGAATTCCAGTTTTCCTACTTCATTGAAAGTCGTAATGGACTCTGAAATCCGATATCTAAAACGTGAATTATGTCACTGATAAAAATTTACGGAGGAAGAAGATGAAGAAGAAGACGAACGTATTGAATGGAGGGAGAAGGATCGTACAAAAGGGTAAATGGGTTACGGAGAGAAGAAAAAAATGCAAAAAAAAGTATTTGATTTGAAAGTAAATCTTCACAAATTGTAACCAACTGTAGTCTCACAAGTCAGATGTAAGTGTTTAGTGACTTGAGTACGCGGCATCAGTAACATTTATTTCGTAAATTCGTTTTCCTTATGAAGTCAAATTTCCACTTCAACAGAGCACTATTCATGTATTTCTAATTTATTAACACTTAAAGGGATTTTCAAAATCTTTTATTATTAAGTAAATGTTTCAATTCTTGGATTTTCCCTAGCAAAGACAACATGGCGAGACAAGAACCAAAGCACATATTGCCTAGTGTAAAGAAGCGTGCAAGGAGGGTTAGGGATGTGAGGTTGTGTCCATAAATTTCCTAACTATGCGTGTTGTGTTGAGTACCACAGCCTTCTGCAGTTGTGCATAAGTCTTTTTGTGAAGTCCTCGTGTGCTGAGACTGTGGTGCAATGTATGAGGCACCAAACCAGTGGCGGAGAGGACGGTAGATACAACACGTACTCGGTCCTGCCTCCACTGCTTCTGGAGCTCATGTGCTAGATCGGTGTATTTACTGATCTTGTCTGCCTGAGTTTTCTGATGTTCTTGCTGATAGGCACTGCAATATCAATGAGATATTATTATTATTATTATTACTTTTTAATGAAAGATTTTCACGCTACAATGAAACAAACGCCCTGGAATTCGTTTATAGACCGTAATAACTTTGAATTAAAATTTACTTGAGTAATTGTTCTAAAATACAGAAAGCAATTTTAATTATTAACGGTATTTAAATATTTTTTTTTAAGAAGCAATTGATGATGCTCTTTTATTTTCCTTATCCTAATTATTCTGTATTTTTTTTTTTGTATGTTTTTGAGCGAACGATCACTAAAGCATTTGAAGCGTGTTTCATTGATTATTGACCCGAAATGGTTGTCCGTTCCCCCCCTTCCCAACTGTTTTCCGCTGTGTTGTGCTTTATGTAGCTGCTAATGCATACATATTTCTACAACTTTTCTCTCACCGGATGGTGAATTTTCTTTGATTTTTTTTCCCACTCTCTTATTTCCTTAGAGATGTTTGTGCCTGACTGGCGTTTTCGATTAATTAAGCTTAATTAGGAACCTTTACGTTATCTCTTTCCTTTATTTTTTTTCCTTCTTCTTCTTCACCCTTCTCCACACGACCGATTCTTTAAAAGACTTGGACTTCTCCCCATTGTGTCTTTTTTTTTGCTCACCATCAATAATCGTCATTCTTTTCTTTTCTTTTTTTTTTCGTTCTTTATTCTACACTAACGAGGTACTCTCTTAGGCATTTGCCCGACCGCTCAGAATTTCATAATAATGACACAAGAATGGGTGCAACACACGCACGCCTATCTCAAGCCAAACAATTAATGTCAATTTTTCGTGCTGCTGGCACTCCCTCTCGTTGGATAAACTACACCAGAAATGCCATTTATACATGTATTCAAAAAACGTTGCTGCAATTTACTAACCGGAGAGCAAGTGATATGATTGCTGTCTTAGATTGAAGAGGTTTAAGAGAGAGAAAAGAAAAATAGAAGGAAGGTAAATGAAAGAAGTGCTCAACGAGGATTAATTTCTTTCTTTCTTTCTTTCTTCCATTTCGTTACTTCTTGTACCAGTCTCTATATACCTTTTTTGTTTTACCTCCTGATAGATAAGTAAAAATGCTTTTTTTTTTAAATGTAAAGTAGCGTAAAAAACTGAAGGATCTCATCTATTTCTTAATTTAACTGTTTTAACGTGCATGTAAAAATCTAATTTAATAGCGACCTAATTCACCTTTACACAAATATTAACAATTAAAATTAAAACTATGCGACGTTTCAAAGTTCCAGTATTCGAACTTTTTCGTCAGGCTAATAAAACAAAAATGTGCAGAATATACACAAAAAAATACATAAAAATACAAAAATATACAGAAATGAATACATCTATTTTTTGTTCTTGAATATTAATGCTGATAACTTATAAAAAGCAAACAGACTTTATGTAAATATATTTTTTTTTCTTATATACAATCCATTACTTATATATAATATAAATAAAAGAAAGTAGGTTTCAAATTCTTTCTTCTTAATTTTATTCGTCATTTTATTATTGAAATCCTTTTTTTTAGTTATTTTATCGTTCAATTTATTGTTTCTATTTCTGTAAAAATTAAGAACGATTTGTTTTTCCTTTGGAAATTATTTATGAATTTTTTTTTCAGTCTTTTTAGTTTACATTGACTGGAACCGTCTCTGCAGAATGTTCTTTTTTGTTCTAAAAGAATTTTTACATTTTTATTTCATTTCAAAGCCCATAGCAACACGTCTTGGTGTTTCTCGATTGGTTGACCAGTGACTAGACATCGTCCATTTGCCTCTTTCTCCTCCCACCTCCTCCTTTTCCCTTGTTATTCTTTCCTTTTAATTGCATAACATTCTCAGTTCGACTCGTAAATCACAAACTGTAACATTTAGACCTGACTTTTACCAATGAAAATATTTATCCGGTCCCGTCTGGTCGCAATATAAAACCGTCTCTCGCGACATAAAAATTCCTTTTTTTTTTCCTTTTCCTTGTGGGTTTTCTTTCTCATTGCTCAGTTTATAGCTTGATTTTCTTTGGTCGCCCGTCAGTCCATTTAATCGGACCGTGGCCTCGCAAAAGAAAACGGCCATCTTAATGCATAGGCACACCCTGCACGACGAGTTTACGAGCACTGCAGTGCAAGGATACAGGGACAGCTCTATTAAAACCAACCCTTTTTTTTCTGAATTAGTAATGGAAGACCTAGTTTCGAAACTGAAACTACCTTTTCTTTTTTTTTTTTTAAAAGAAGGGGGCAGAGTTTTCCCTCAAATTTGTGGCCCGGTTTCCTTTCTTAATCCTAGTGCAGTCTTTGGGAATAATTTCGATGGCTACGTGTCTGTTATCTCTGTTGAAGGATGATTCAGAACAAAATGTCATAACTTCAACATAGCATTCTGGAGGTCATCACAAATGAAAAAATTCACATCAGTTTGTGCCCAAATCATTCAAATAGGATAGTTATGGGAGATTAAAAAAATACTTAAATAAAAATACAATAAAAAGCCTTTTATTCATTAAATATATAAGGAAACAATGGAATGTTATTCATGAGCGATAATTTGATAGTCTTAGCCTATTAACTCTCATACACGATTCCTGATACTTTCACCTTATTGGAAGAACGAGATTTTAGAGTGAAGCAGCAAAAGACATTTCGAACATTTATTATCTTGGCCATTCTTGATTTCTTGAATAGTTTCCATCCATACCATCCATACTCGTATGAGAAATTATTCATACAAATTTCATTCCTTTATTTCCATCGATTTCACTTCTATCAGGAAGATTCAGTCATGAAGCGAAGCAAGTAACTTCCTGGTGCTATTCACAAACATGCTATGTTTCTATAGAAATATGGCGATATTTCTACAGAAGAACGAACTTATGCATTTTCTGTAACCAACCTCTTCAAAGATGAGTCGAGCCTCATACTAGGCCTATTAATAGGCCTAACTGACATTCCGGATATATATATATATATACATCAGTCCATAATCTGTCTAAAGATAGATAGATAGATAGATAGATAGATAGTCAGCGATCAATATCTTCAGACCTCGTACACGAATTGCAAGTAGTGGGTGAGGATTAGCGTGTCCTCCTTTCAGCCCAACAGCTTCGTGGATTTGACCTTAAGCAAACCAAAGAGGTTCCCTCCGCTAAGCACGGTTCGGTTTCGTTCTTATCTGCTTTTCGTTATCTGGTCCCACAATTACAATAGAGGTGGGTGTTTGCCGCCTCCGATCCTTGGCTCAGCCGCAAAACCTATTAAGTCCAGGCAGCAGCACTTGTATTGACTCTCCGTCCGTAGTAGCAGGGGTCGGTCACTTTTTGTAGGCCAAGGAAGACGGCCCAGCTGATCCCAGAAATAGCAACTGCGATAAAAACTTATACGTAAACAACCCTGACTGATAAGCAATTATGTAGTTTGCCAATAAACTCCGCAGTAATTGCCTCCTGTTGTAATAGCGCGGAAGAGCAGCACCAATCCCAAATCATTAATTTCTATTTGCTTTTTTTTGTGAGAGAAAAACTAATAAAAATAATCACAAAACAATTTCTAAGATCTCTTCTATCTTGTCTTCATTTTCTTTAATACAAACACAAGACAGAAGAAGTGACTGACAGTTTTGGAAATGTGATTATTATAGTTTTTCTTAAAGAATGAACGTATTATTCTGGATAATAATAATAACAATTGTTATTATTATTATTTTATTTGTTGTCTTCGTTAATTTTGCGAAGTCTTATAATAATCTTTAAACTAGAATGGAAAATGGAACAAAATCTTTTTGTACGTGTTATTGATGTTTACAGTTCGCTTTACAGCGTTGTGAAATTGGGAATATTTGCATCAAGAAATATAAAAGATTATAGCAAAAGCGTACAGTGAACTCTACAGAAGTCTGAATAATTTTGAAAAATATGTTTCATATTTATTTATTTTACAGCATAGATTAATACAGATGTATGTCTGGGTAATTTAGTATTTTTAAGTCCAAAGGCAGCTTGAAAATAGTTATTTGTCAATAGAAAAATGCTTTTTTAATTACTTTTAAAGTAGTTTCTATGTACATGTTTAGTCTACGTAAATGATTCGTATCCTTCGTTTCAAACTATTGTCTTTACAAGGTTAAATGGAGCTGTATTCCACAGAAGGAAGATCAAACATACGTGAATGAACTAATAAATAAAATTACTATTCAGAATTAGATATTTTTGTGTAGGTTGGGAGTTTCGTACTTTTAATAATTGTTTCGTAAAAGGTAAAAGTCACCTGTGTATTCAGTTCATTCCGTGTCGACTTCCCTCAAATCTGTTGTAAGCTCAGTTATAAATCAAGAATTCCTGTGATTGGTTATTGCTTTTATTGGTTACTGGTTAAATATTTACTGACATTGAATGGTATATTTCATTGCTTCGCAATCTTTTTTATCTAATGGCTCACTTATGTATTTGATAAAATACACCAAAATTTTTTCGCCGTTTTGAAATAGCTCCCACGATTTGCACTTGACTATCACTTTAAACATTTAAAAATATGCAAAAAAAAATTACGAAACTTACTGAAGTTATGAAAATTAACCCTTCTTATGCCAACTTGAATGTACATACCACTTTCTTAATCTTCGTTGTTAGAACGACTGAATGTAGTTTCTGTTTGCATAAATATCTAACCTCATAAATTTAGTCTATATTAGGAATTTCATATGTGAAGCAAAATATTTATTTCAGAGTACACAGAGTTTTTCTTCTAGCTGTTTACTAACGACATCCTCAGGGCATAGAGGTTGAGAAGCTCTGGTCTATTTTATTTATCGGAGGTATGTTTGTCGTCTACTTTTATCTTCTCTCAGATTCGCCAGATGTACAATAGGTTTTCGTCCGCCATTTTGATGGATTGTTTTATCCAGGGAAAAAAAAAAGTGTAAAGGTTTTCCTTAAAATCGTAAGACGAGGAATGACTGTATTTACTGTCCTGGATCATTTGCTGATAGTCTTGTAAACAGAGCTATTCTATTGAAGTTACATCATACTCATTACGTAGGGGAGAGAAGGGTGTATCTGCTTCCTCGTTTCCCTTACGTCATTTTGAGTTTCTTAACCTTTTTATCTAATCTACACGATGCTAATTCGACAGGTGAAGAAGTATTCAAATAGAAACCATTGTCGTAAGACTTATCTCTTTTTTTCTCTCTCTCTCTCTCTTTGTTTGTCTCTTCTGCTGTGAACAGGTGATGGCTTGGGATGTCGTTGCCTCATCCCTAGAGATGAAAGGGTTTAATGTCCATTGATTCCCTGCTGCCGCAGCGCCACCTGCCCACTGCCACTCACTGATTTCCTTTAGTGACACGATGGGCACAAAAGAGCTTTATCGCCATCTTTGATTGGGTTGATGAAAGCACTGAAGGCTTTTGTGGAGCCAAAGGTTAATCGCATACCCCTGGATAGAAGCAATGCTTCAAATGGTTCCTTGGGTTTACACAATCCCGAAGTGAACTGAAAATGAATGAACGGTATTCAGACACATCCAAGTTACATTGTTTGAAAAAGCTTTTTTATTTGGATGAAAATAATGAGACGCGATTTAAAAGTACTGATTGAAAAATCAGAAGTCCTTAAATATGTATAAATATATATATATATATATATGTATATAAAAGTGATTAAAATTTGGATAAATAAACACCCACTTAGAAATCAGAATCTATCAAATAGGAAAATAAAAAAGTATTTTTAATCCTTGAGGCGCTCAGCTTCTAGTCCGTATCTACAAATTAAACAACCAATATCTTTTGAAAGAATTAACAATAATTCACATAAAAGTGAAATTTAATGATAAAAATCACTATATTCAAAGCGTTGTTGTTTTGTTTTGTTTTAAACTCAAAACCAATTAAAAAAGAAAGACTTGGATGTTGATTCCTTTTTCTTAGATTCTTTATTACCATTGATATGCGTTTTTCGGTTACTTAAGTGGTGTAGAGTAAGTTCAGTTCACTGGTTACGCTTGGGAAAGGAATATGTCAAGGATGTACCCTTAGAGAGAGACGATGGTACATCCCTTATTGGCATATCCCTTTCCCAAGCATAACCAGTTAATTGAACATACATTAAATTATTCAGTATACTAGCAGAATGAAGCAAAACCCTTGGTCGTTGAATGAATTGTTAGAATTGTACTAGTTACGGACAAGTGGAGTACAGAGCCTCTGGCCAATGTAATGGACTCTGTGGAAATATAGTTACCTGATGGACGATTACAATTCAGTCGATTTACGCTATGTTTACAAGAGCACGGCTTGCTGTGCTTCCCCAACATCCAAAAATAAGCGTTGAATTACGCATGTCCGATACGAAAGATGCGTTGGATCAGTAGATTACTTGTATGTAAATCACTTGATAGAATAAAAATGAAAAAGACAGTTAAATATACACTTTTTCTTTAATAATTCTCCAAGAAATTATGCTGCGCCATTTTAAAATGGAAATCAGCTTCTTTAAAACGAGATTTTTCGTATTTTCCAGTTATTCCGGACAGGATCGAGGAGGGAGAGGGGTTGGGGTTAAGGGAAAAAAACAACAACAAAAAAACAAAACACAAACGACTTTCATTTATAATACTGAAGGTCATTTTCAAGTCTTTTTTTTTTTCTTCTTTCTCTCTCTCTATTTTTTTCTCCTTAATTCTTTCAGGCTAAATAAGTTTCTTTTCTCAATAGACTGATAGTATTTGAAGTAGGAATGTTGCTACAGAAAGGAAAAACCAAACGTCCCGAAAAATCACTCATCTGCAGCGCTTTTGTGTTAGTGGAGATCTTTTATTGACCTTATGACCTACAAGCCTTTTGTATCACAGGAACACAATAGCAATTGATAGATTCTAAGTAAGCGAAGAAAAGAATTATTCCTTTTGCTGACAGGTAGTGATTACTAGGCCTATTTTTATCAAGGATATTTTTTTTTCAACAATTCTATTTTGTTATTTTGTTCTCAAAAACCTAGGTTTCTTTAAAAAATTTCCTTATATTATTCGATTTTTTTTTAATCAAATGATATATTAAAAACAAATAATAATAAATTACATAAAAAAGTAAATGTAAAAAAGTTTTCTCAAGAAAGGCGAAAAACCCAAGAAGTGTGGTAACATGCAACATTTAATTCACGTAACAAAAAAAAAAAATTCTTTATTTCCAAGCCGCCCCGCTGCCGCCGCCGCCGCACCCGTTGGTTGACGTTTATGTTTACTGCTCCGCTCCTATAGGTCGTAGCATGATGTAGAGCTTATAACCTTCCTCAATAAACGGGCTATCTAATGCAAAAAGAATTTTTCAAATCGGACTGTAGTTCCTGAGATTAGCGCGTTCAAACATACAAACTCATCAGCTTTATTTATAGTATAAGATATCAAGCTTTTCAGAATCAGATGATTTCTTGTATACAAAAGTAATGAAGGACAGGAAACAGCTTTTCTTTCCAATGTTTTATTAGTTCATATATAGAGTTTTCGTAATTTATCTAGGACTAGGACTTATCTAGTACTTATTTAGTACTAGGACTTACTAATAACCTTCAGGCGTAGCCAAATGGTCAAGGCGATGCTCTTCTATTCGCCTGATTCGCCTAAATGTGAGTCTTGAACTGACATGGAAGTTTGCTTTCCTTCACGGTTACCTGCTGATGTAACCTGCTTCCTAAGGTTGTACCATAGGTAATAATTTATTCGGCAAAATAGTCTACAAGTACCGCTAGTGATTAAGTGATACAATGTCAGAAATCCTGAGCTACCAATAAAGCAAGATATTAATATCTATCATTTTAGAATACTCTTTTTTGAATTTTAAAAACTTTCTGAAAACTTCTCAACACAGAATTGAATAAATATATGAAAATATTTTTGTGTAAAAACATATACATTTTTCTAGCAACAGGAGATCTACATTCGGTACAATCTGCAAAACTACTCACATAAATCTCTTGGCATTTTAAGTTTTTCGGTAACAGGCGAGTGATTAATGATTAAAAGTTTTCCTCTTAACTTTTTTTTTTTTTTTTTTTGATGACGATGCTCAAGGACTGTTTCTGTCTTCTTTTTCTTTTTAAGCTTCATTTTTAATATTTTTTTTTCCTCTCCCTCGTCTAAAATATGCTTCTGCTGAATCTCGTGGGTCTTTTCCGTTCTCCTGCTGTTCTCGTGTTTCTTTTCTATTTAGCGGTTCTACGACCACCATAAAATAACCAAAACTCGTTAAGAGCGCCGTATTTCAATCGCGCAATTATCCTCGCTTTTGCTTGACTGCTGGGAAAACTGGGCTAATAAAGAGGGAGAAAGCAGGAAAACCCCCAGAAATGCCTCTTCTATCCCTACAGAACCCCTGTATGACACACACACACATATACTGTTCCACCCGAGCCACATAAACCCGCATCTGCCTCACCTATTCCATTTATCACTTGGGTCGTCTAGACGTAATGGCGAGCCGTAAAGTTACGGCTGTGGCACTTGGGGGGAAGGGGGGGCCCCTGCGAGGTTCCTTTACCCCTCTTGGCTGGACAGATTTTCTCAACTTTGTTTCAAGGTTTCGCCCCGAAGATGGCCGACCTTGACAGTCAAGTCACTCACCTCAGCTGAAAATGGATCAACACATCCCACAATGCCCCACAGAATAAACAAACAAAAAAACAAAGCTGTTTGGGAATACTCAAATAAATTATTCCCCCCACCCTCCCAAAGTACACACAAATTTTAAACTTAGAAATAAATTAGAGATTTAGATTGTTATTAAACATTTCTTGGTGGATTTAGATTCTTTTATTTCAGAAGATTAATTTTCGGAATTAATATAATGCTCAGATAAGATTAATAAATTAATTAATCCCATACAGTACGTTTTAAATTTCTTTAAGTAGCTAACAACCACATTGATGTAAAATTTTTCTGTGACACATTAATGAGTGGGTGGTTCCTAAAATAGATTCACTTTTTACTTTATTGTGATCTTATAAAAAGAAATGATATAATGGTCATCATCTAGCAATAAACTTACAAATTTAAAACGAAATTTTATATTAAGACTTTTCATAAATAATTTTTTTTTTTATTCATCTCAATATGCAATATTTATGGCCTCACGAAAGGAAACAATAAAGGAATAATTTACTGCATCGATTTTAATTATGATTTGAAAATTTAAGTGCTTTATTAATATCCAAAGGTTAATTAATATTAGAGTTTGAGCTTCTCCTTTATTTATTCAAGTATTTGTATCTATATAGAAAAGATTAATTTCTATACTCTTCCTTTTTTTTCTTTTAAAAAATTTGAGAAAGTGCGAATTAATGAAATTTCGTGAAATTAATGTTTAAAGTTTAACTTATTATGAAAATATGTTAAGCTAAAGAAATTTTGAAAAAAAAGGCTTGAAAAAAGGCTTGATAGAGAAGTATAATTTTGCATTGAAAATTGTCGTATCATTTTTATTATTACGTAAAAGTTTCAAACCATGGGTTTCCCCATCTAACACAACATGGCGGGTCAAGGACCAAAGCACATATTGCCAAGTGTATTATTATTATTATTATTACTATTATTATTATGGTATCCTTTTCTCCTTTCATTAAGTCGATGGTTGCCTTAACTGTTTTTGCAATCTACATATGCGAAGCCTGCAAATCCTTCATTACATACAAGTACTTCTGGTGAGATAATATTGATCTCGATAACAACACGGATACAAGAACACAGGAACTGGTAGATAACATTGATGTTTGTACCACATGCTTTGCAGATGGTTGGCTTAGAAAGTGAAACCAGAAACCACCAGGAAATTGGCATTTGTTTCCATACATTCATTATGGAGAACTCGAAGATTCCAAAAATATTCTTTAAAGGAAAAAAAACAAACAAAACAAAAAAACAATAGAACATTTCCTTCTATTTTTATCCCCTTAATGATTTGATATCTCATCGTTTTTCAACTGAATCAGAATATTATTTTTTTTAACCCCCCCCCCCCCAAAAGAGAAACGAAAGATAATTTCTGACTTGTTAATGTGGAATGGATATGCTACGGTTTTATTAAAGGAAGCTCTGTCTAATTTAAATCGTTCATTCAACTAAACAATATTCAAGAAGTTAAAAGTTACACTGCAGGCCTCTGTGGCCCTTGGTGTCGTGGGCGGTAAGGCTACCGGCGTTCAGTGACCCAACGGGACTAAGTTGAGGTCGGGTGGTCAACCCAACGCACTCCCGCTTTTAATCCGCTTGAAAGACACCCAGTACCCACATTCAAGAAGAGAGTCATGAATAAAGACTTCACTTATTAAAAACAAAGTTAATTTAACTTAGTTTTTTTTTTTTTTTTTAATAAAACGAAGGATAAGGTTAAAGGTCGCTCTAACAGATTATTTCAGATTCTGTGGGGCGCAAGATGTATACCGTGACAATGGGAGGGTCGAAGATCAGTTCGGCGCTCACTCTCTTTTAACCGTAGGAAAAAAGTAGGTCTCCATTTACTCGGCAAAAACTGAGTAAACGCTAGGGCCGGTCAGCAGAACTGTCAGCGATAAATAAGGACTTCTGTATTTCTTCGTCTATTAAAAATGAAGTAAATTTTCTTCAAACTCTCAATACATACACACTGAGAATACAAAACGAAAAATTTCAATTTTGAATAAAATAATTAATAATTACATTATGTCGAACATCCATTCTTAATTAAATTATCAACAATTAACAATTATTAATTATTGTAACTATTTACCATGTTTTCAATTATGAAAATTACCGTGTGTGAGCAATTATTATCAGTAATCTACTTGCTAATCAAAAGATAACCAGTGTCATTAACATTACTTAATAATCAATGTAAATAATGTCAAAATGATACGAAATCCATTTACTTATTTTTTATTTATTTGTATTTTAATAATTTCTCTTCCTCTGATTCAGTTGCAGTACAGTATGCTTTTAGGTTCAGTTAGTTTTTTAATGAAATCATGGATTTTACTTATAAGAACAACAGTTTTAAGGAAATAGAAAAGTTAGCTTCTGGTCCGCCTATCTTGAATCTTAAGAAAAAGAAGAAGAAAAACCTTGACTTTTGCAATAAAGGCTGAAAACAAATTCTCGTACAGTCCATTTACTCGAAGATAGATTAGAATTCGAAATGCCGTTGTTGCGTTCGTTAACTCATTGAAGGTAGCAAGGGTGGATGGGTGGGTGTAGGGGTGGATACGATGATGGAATCTTCACTATATCAATCTCAATTCCCCTCTGGTTTTGCTCAAACGGCAAGGGGGTTGTAATTCTCTCTTCTCCTACATTCATTTGGTAAAGTTTTGCGAAGGAGGAAGGAAGTTGGTGGAGGAAAAGACGAAGAAGAAGAAGGAGGACTTCGTTCGTCTTGTTAAGCCAAGTGTGTGAACTAATCCGCAATTTACATTATCTTTAACGGCCTTCCTCTGCAGCAGATTGAAAAGAGGAAGAAGATGAAGAAAAAGGGAAAAAAAGCTGCCTTCGCTGTACATTCATCAGTCCTTGTTCTTTGCTTTTGTTTTTAAGAGTCTCGTCGTATTCCCTTCCTTCGCCAATAAAATACATCCGCAGTCATCATTGTGTGGTTGGCCACCGACTCAAGTCATTCCAGTGCTTCGTCAATGGATGTTGGTTTCATGGTGGCTCTTATCTTTTCGTTATTTCAAGTCTGGTTTCTTTTGACTGCTTCAAATTCATTCTTTAATAACTGCATTTATTTATTTATTTTATTTGAATAAATGTTTCAAAACTAAGGAAAAAATAAAATACACACACCGCTCAAATGCTAATTCGCTTGTCTGCGGGCTTGAAAAGTTGGGATCAATCTCCTGCGAAAATCGGTGAGTTTCATCAAGTTTTTTTTTCTCCAAGACAGGTCCCAGGGTACATTCACCCTTCTGTCAAATGGGTAACGGGTTCTTAACTGAGAAACAGTTTTAATAGTTTTGTTGAACGTTTCTCTCCTAAGACTATCATGGGCCAAAATCAAGAAGACTTACTATTTTTGATAGTGAAATCTCCTATTCTAAGGAGCAATACGTTGCCTAATATTATAAAAATCATCTTTTTTTTTTTTTTTTTTCCTCAGAAAAAAGAAAGGTTAAAATACAAAATGAAAGTAAATATCAATTAAACTGTTTTAACGTGCAGGTAAAAACTAATTAAACATAGATACCATAATGCACCTTTACACATACATTAAAAATTAAGATTAAAATAATGCGATGTTTCAAAGTTCCAGTAGTCGAACTTTTTCGTCAGCTAAAGAAAACAAAAATGAATACAAAAATATTTGTATATTTTTTTTTTTTATATTACATCCTCATATTTGTATTCATTTTTGTTTTCTTCGCCTGAGAAAAAAGTTCGAATACTGGAATTTTGAAATGTCGCATTGTTTTAATTTTAGTTGTTAATGTATATGTAAAGGTGCATTAGAGTCTCTATGTTTAATTAAAAGTAAATTAAGTCAAGTAAATAAGCAGTGTTGAGATTTCGCGCGCTATTATTACAGCATCAAATTTAAGGCAATCAGACCAGCTCTCTTCCATTTCGCCCTGTAATGTATTGGAGACATCTTTCGATTGACTCAGGCTTTAAAAGAATGGTAACGTTGTAGGGTTCGTGTTTCGCTGTCAGAGTGAATGAGATCGATTAGAACACTCAGTCACAAGAACGGTCCCTTGCGTCTAAAAGCTTTATTTCGAAAATAATCCGCTAACAGGTTGTTGGTTTTTACACCCACCCATTTGTGTCTCGATTGAAAACAAAACACAAAGAATGTGTGGCCTAATAAAATGTATTAGTATACATATCGGTAAATAAAAATATGGTTTTCCATATATTGATATTTAAGACAAAAATGTTTGTCGTAAAGTCTCACATTAAAAAGAAAATAATAATAATAAAAAAAAAAAAACCACATAATATTTAAAAATTCAGAAATGGATATTGTAAAGTATTTCAATTTTTCAGACATTAAGTAGTAAGCCTTCATCAGTAGAATTATACATTTCCTTGATGGTTGTTAATAACAAATGGTTCTTGTTGATTAAGGATTATTTTATAGTTTAGGCGAGGCAATTTATCGCATTACTTTAAATCTGTTATATCATTCTAATGCCTTTAAAATTATAATGTTACAATGCCTTATAATAAAATACCGATGAATTGTTAAGTAAATCGAAGAATATATATGTAATTGACAGCCGATTGGATATTAAAAATGCAAACATTTATAAGGCATTTTCCCCAATTCGGATGAAGTTGGCTCAATATTTCAATAATGCAGTATGTTTATAATGTCTCGGAGCAAACGTGTTCTGACGAAGACTGAAGGAACCGAGCCGAAATATTGAGTCTACTTCACCCGGAATGGGAAAAAATCCCTCTTAAATAAAGGATAATATTATTTAAACATCCAATTACTACGATCCACTCTTCATTCAGATCCAAGTATTTTTTAGTATTTTTAGTATTTCTGTGTAAAAATTTTTTTTTGAATGAAACAGTATAAATAAGATGTGTTCCAATTGCTTATTTTAAGAAACAAAAAGAGCTGTTTTTGCATATTTCGTTGTTCCCAAGTCACAATAGAGTGGCTCACAATTGATTGCATTTTTTTTTTCTTTCACCGCGCTTTCGATAACCACAGATCTCCGTCTCCTCCTCCTCCGATAAAAAATTGATGGCAGTAGAGAAGTAGGCCTATCTTTTATCGATCGATTGATTATTTTGGTTGATGAAATTTGTATCACGAACTGGAATTTAGCCAACTTTTTTATTAATGGAAGCTGTTATTCGTCGTTCTTTCTTTCTTTCTTTTTTTATTTTTATTAACTCATTTAAATTCTATTTTATGGAATTATAACCTCAAAACAACAACCGAGACAAATTATTGTAGACAAATTTTGGCAACGGCTTAAAAATCCAATTCACTTGAAGTAATGACTTAATGTAGTGTTTGGATTAATAGTCTATAAATTTAATGTAAGAATTTTATGGCAGTTTCCAAGCGCTTTTCTTTAAGGTTACAGAGCTATTAAATTCGCGTCCACGCCCCGAAACAAGTCGACTCTTCCGACTGTATTAATTTTCATGAAATTTGGTGCATAAACAACTCTTGGATTTGTAGGCCAATCCCAAAATCACACATTTTTGTTGGGAGAGTTTGAAATTTTTAAAATAAAAAAAAAAAAAAAAAATTCAACTGGTCCATTTTCTAAATAATAATCAGTAGCTTATTGATGGGATTTACAGGAAATTGATATTTTGTGGTACTCACTAAAGTTAAAGTTAAACAACAACAACAACAACAACAACAGTAATAATAATAATAATAATAATAATAATAATTGACCCGCCATATTGTCTTAGCTGGGGAAACCCATGGTTTGAAACTTTTCGAGATAATAATTTATGTACAATTGGTAATTAGAATATAGAAGAAATTATTCTAAATTTACTTTAAATTTAAGTATATTATTATTATTATTATTATTATTATTATTATGTTTGTATGTTTCAAACCTTGGGTTTCCCCAGCAAAAACAATATGGCGGGTCAAGGACCAAAGCACATACTGCCAAGTGTAAAGATGTGTGCAAGAATGATTAGGGATGCGTGCTTGTGTCCATAAATTTCCTAACTATGCGTGTAGTGTTGAGTACCACAGCCTTCTGCAGTTGTGCATAAGTGTTTTTGTGAAGTCCTAGTGTGCTGAGACTGTGGTGCAATGTGTGAGGATTATTATTATTATTATTATTATTATTATTATTATTATTATTATTATTATTGTGTTTAAAGTGTCAGTATTTTGTTTTAAAGCTCCAAATTGAAGAATCATTTATTAAGAACTGCCTATTCAGTTTTTTCTTTTCTTAAATTTAAAGTAAGTGAGAAATAGACATAACTTTTCTCAGCTTCAGAAATGTTTATCTGCATGTCTGAACATGTATGCAATGATAGTCACGTGATGCCTGTATTCTTTCATCGAAAAGAAAGATTCTTAGCATAAAGCGTCTCTTTTCGCTTCTAAATTTTCAGTCCTTTCTTAAAAACAGATGTTGATTTTAAGCTTAGCAGAGATATCTCACATATGAAATCCAATAAATGTGATGTCGTCTCGAAAACATGAGAGAATGTGAATAAAACTTCAAATAATTAAAGTGAAATGAAAGCATTCTTTCCTATTCCTTTTCCTCTACTTTTCGTCCTTTTTAAACTTGGGATTGACATTTAAAAGTCAGAGCCAGTGGCTGAATGTAATCCCTGCATTACTGTCGGCGTTGTTTGGTGTAGATTTCAATTTATTGCGAAATTAACTCGCTTCGATGGGGCCATTCCGCGCGCGCTTATTCGCTTTAAATTGGTTTTAATTACACTCCTGTAAGCCATGTATCCATTGATTTAATTAGTGTTTTGTTTAGAAATGACTCGCCCCATCCTTTATTTTTATTCCTTCTAATGGATCAGGATACGCCTATTGATGACAAAGCAGTCACGTGACTCTAAGAGGAGCAAGAAGTCAAGGCCCGCTATAACCGCCATTTTCGTTTAGTGTAGTTTAACATGGGTCAGTTGTTCTAAAAATTAGAATTCAAACATAAGAAAAAAATGAGCTTCATCTAGAAAATATTTCTTTAAATAAATAAAATAAAGACTTAGGAAATGAAAAAAAAATTAAAATTACATAATCTTGAGAAAAAAAAGAGGATTTTTTTTTTAAATGAATGTTTGTTTTATTTAAACTCTACATTATTTATTTATTTATTTATTTATTTATTTATTTATTTATTAGTTTGTTTTTGAATATTAAGAAGCAGCATCTGTGTAAAATACGGGCTGGAGAGAAATAAACTGCATGACATTAATTTTTAACAATACTATCGTATGATGAGCATAACCTTATTGCCTTAACAATAATCAAACAAATTCTTATTATATAACAACAATACTGTGCTCGTCACGAATTACAGCGAACTAACATTCGCTGCAGCTGACTTGTAGTCGACAGCTATAGTAGTTAACTGGAGGGAAACGAGAACTCAAGGTACTCTGGTTGCAATTTATTAATCTTAGGCGTTTTAGCAACCGTTTCTAAAAAGGATTGTGTTTTAAGTCATTCTGAGCGAACATTCCCCATCGAAGCTCCGCCCTATTTGAGTCGTACACGTAGGGGCCGTAGGACGTTGATGGAGTGGCCGACACAATCGAAAGCAATGCGAAGGCGTGGAACATGACATCTCTTAAAGGTTGGGGTCGTGCACCCTTCATTATCATTGTTGTCATTTCTTATCATCAGGTTATGGGTCTTTCTTTGTTTAAGAACCTCAGTCTGTTTGTTTAACACGTGACTGACTTCTGTTGTTTCAGGTCTCTTACACTGCTCCAAACAATCGTGTTTGCCCACTGGTTTTCCCAGGCTGTTTTAATACCTTCGTGCATAACTCACCTACCAAAACAATAGGATTTATTTATTTATTTATTTATTCATTTATTTATTTATTTATTTATTTAACTTCGGAGACCAAATATTAGCAAGAGAAAAAAAAAATTAGCTTTACATGGAGTTCTGATAGCATGTTCTCCCAAAAAATTAATATTATTTATTTAATGTATTCTATATATTTCGAGCTGCAGTTTTATTTTGAAGTGTTTGCACGTTTTAAATACTTTTTATTCCTTAATGGATTTGTAATTCATTAAATCCTGTTTTGAAAGAAACTTAGCTGTAACATAATAACTGCCAAATAAGTAAATAAATAAATAAATAAATAAGTAATTTTAAATTTGATGGATTGTCAAAGTTTGTCAAAGCCCTGTTCAGGGCGAAACCGGTAGTGCTTTGCATTTTAATCTGTTTAAATGTAGTCATATGTGTTAGCCGTTAATTTTATTTACGTTGAAATGTGAATTTTTAATCGAGTGATTGGTCTATTGAAAAAAAAAACGCTTGATGAGCTAAATAAGTGCCCTTAAAACTCCTTCCTGTTCCCTTCTTGTATTATTTAGAAACAGTAAAGTAACATAATTTTGACCAAACTTAGCTTAGATCTTAGAATTTCTTTATTAAAATCAAAGATCACGTTTTGTCAAAATGCATGCATGGAGAAGCTAATATTTTCATTGTGATGGACGAGAAACCAGTCAATAGAATTGATATGCTATTGTAACTAAAAAAACTCTATTAAACTTTTTATTGTAAATTCGTAATTAAATAACTTCATTTGGGTTTTATTGTTTTTTTGAAATAAGCAAAGAAATTAATTTGTTCTTTTTAAAATTGCATTTTACTAACACTTACCTGCATTCTTCCAAAATAATTTTGTTTTCCCTGGTTATGTTATGAGTTGTGCTTATTCAAAATAGAATTTTCTCTTTAGTTTAGTTTTTAATATCTTTTAATTGGCTATTAATCCAGATGCTATTTTACTGATTAAGTTTGTAAAAGCAATATAATCATTGATGCCTTTCTTTCAGCCATAAGTAATAATTCCCTGACGTGTGAAAGTAGAATGTTTCCGCGGTTGGCAATATTGTTTTTTCACATTTAAGTACGATTTTATATATATATTCCTCTTAAATTCTAAAAGAAGCAGCAACCACCGTTAAGCCAATGGTGTGCATCCTGGCAGGGTTTACTTCAGGTTAGGCCCAACTGCTGTGAACTTGCATTTTTCTGCATGACGTAGGGAATTGCCTGATCTAACAAGCGGGAAAACTTCTTGTTCGGCTGACGTGTTTTGTGTGGAGTCAGCGCCGGCTGCTGTCGGGGTCACGGCAGCCACGCTCTGTCATTCCTTTTCATCCATCTCCGGTCACCGTGGGCTTTGCTTTCCGTGAGTCTTAATGGCTTTTGGTGTGCTGCCAAATGGGCCTTAATCGATAGACACAGGCACGATTAGGTACCGTTAGCACAAGAGATTGCACTCTTCAAAAACTCTGGTGTCATGTAATGCTTCACAGTTTCCTCAGCGCCATTTCCCAGTTAATAGATTTTCTTGTTTGTTTGTTTGTTAACTGTAAAGTAATAATAATAATAATAATAATAATGTCTTGTTCTCATTCATCGCTGATTCCAGAGAAGAATTCCTTTTTCTGCTTTCTGGCAGTAATCTTGCAGTAAGTTACGAAATAAAACATTTCTGGTAAAAAAAAAAAAAATACGTTATCAAGTTCAGTCTGACAATGCGCACATGAAATATTGGTTGAAAAAAATGATATAATACAAAGCAAAAGCGTTAAACCTGTTTAATTCGAGTATTTTAATAAAGGCTTAGTCTTTCAATTAGATCAAATATATGAAGATTCTTAAAAAAATCCAAACAAAAATAACATTAAAAGAAATAGAGAAATGATAAATCTATTAGAGCTGTACAATGTGGCTTAGGTAGTGTTAGATTTGTTTAATACAACGGCTTGTTAACGCCAACTTCTATCTGTGTAAGGTTTGGGTGGCAACAGGTGATACTTGATTACCGTGATGATAATAGTACCGCCGTCAGAGTGAATGGAAAGGAGAACCAAGCAATTCACTTGTTGAATTTTATATGGGGGGGGGGGGGGTCCCATGAAAGGCAACGTTAAGAATTAAAGCTAGCTTTAAAATAACCAAGCACTGAGCTACAAGTGAAAAAGGCACGAGAGCGCTTCTAGGCCAAAATATTGTTTCTATCAAGAAAGATAGTAGGATAAAAATTTAAATGCATTTCTGAAATTTCCTTAAATTGCTTTTATCATCGTGACGCCAACAATTCTTCCTGTTTTACAAAAATCGTTACGTTTCAGAATCACATTATTCATATAAGGTAACTTGTTTCAGTGACCTTGTTTTTTTCTTGCTGGATTTTGCTGCTCGAACCTATTTTGCGAAATTTTACCAGTTAGACCCTCAGGTTCGCCCAGCCTTCTGTCAAATAATAATCGGGTTTCTTACCGAGGTAAAAGTCCATTTTGTCCCGTGAGGCGAGTGATCGCAGGTGCCTTTACCTTCGCAGATGCTTTATGCATCCTCATTTTTGGATAAGAGGTGATTCTTTTTAACTTATTATTAGCTGCTAATGTTGTTTCATACAGCGTTGTTTCTATTTCTTTTTTTTTATATAATGACTTATTTTTTTTTTCTTTTCTTCTCGAATCTCGAGGAAACTTTACTAAATGAAAATCTTCTCTCATTTGTCGGTATGAAATTCTTTCGACCGTTGAGTAAATATGAGTTAAGAGGATGGAAATCTTAAAAAACGAACCTCTTTTTACGTCTTCATTTCTTTCTTTCTTTCATCTATTTTTTTTTTTTCTTTCTTTTTCAAAAGCTTGAGAGACTCGTCGCTGCATCCGAGATCATAAAAGATCCCCGTCTGTCTGTCGTTGTGGAGGCCTCTTCTTTCGCATCCACTCTTCCCATAATTACAGAAGCTTTTGCCTGAATGGCAAAGAGACCAATAATTTCCGACATTGGCACTCCAGGTAACGAATTCTGCCATTAGTGAAATTCTTGGCGCCATCCATCCTCTGCCGAAGGCGGCGCATAAGGAGCCATCGTTATTTCACAGATGCAAGGAGGAGGAGGCGGAGGAGGAGGAGCTACTGATGTTTGGTTTTCCTATTATGTTCATAAGGAATTGAATTATAAGAGAATCATTAAGAGCCGAATTCAATGTGTCTTGATAATTTTGAAAAAGTCGACTTAAGGTAGGCAAGCCTTAGAGAAATGTATTCTACATAAGATCGTCAGAAATCCTTAAGTGACAAGATATAATTGGGATATCAATTTTCGAATACTTGCATCATAATTTGTAACAAAGGACAGTGGAATTTACCAGTGGAATTTTCAGCTTTTGTAAATAAATTAGAATTTATAGTAATAACAACGTTTTACAGAAACTGGAAGGTTTTGATCCCTATGGATCTTAATTTCTATCAAGTTCAACAGGGAGGTCACGTTTGATAATGTTTATCTATTATTAAATTTAGCTGTCTAAGATAATTGGTTTTTGGGTTGTCGTGATTGCTGTTTTTGTTTTTTTTACCTCCATCCGAAATGTATCAAAACCAAAATATGTTTCTTTTTAATAACCTAAGCATTATCCCTAAAATTTCAGCTGTCGAGGATAGTTTGTTAGACGACATTGCATTATTTAACAACAGGGCTATTAAAACAGATAACAGTTATAATTTCCCCTGCACGTCTTATAGTCTTTTAAGTGATTTTTTTTTTTTATACAGCGGGAAAACAAACATCCACATAAATTATACACCAGGAAATTTATTTTGTAGTATTGGAATTTATTTTGTATTACAAAGTCTTGACAAGCAGAGCCGAGTATCAAGACATTACAAATCATTTCCTGCGATTTGTTGATGAAATCTGTGGACTAGTGGCAAATGGCTCATAAGGAGATTGACCATATTTTCTATCAGACCACTGCCAATTAAAATTCATGGTTACCTAAAAGAAAGAAAGCATACGTCATTACCGTTGTTAACAACGGTCTATAGAAATCTGAAATGGTCTATGGTATCCTGATCTTTACGAAAACTTGCACGAAACATTTCGTAACACTATTATCAAAATCCCTTATAAACATACAGAAAGGACTTCCTCTACATTGATCAGAGGCAAAGAACGCATAATAAATTTAGCATTATTGGCAAGATTTTTACAATTAATTCAAAGTTTGTTATTAATAATAAATACTTTTAATTTCTGTAAATAGAACTGTAGTGTTTCTGACTTTAAAGAGATATTAATAATAAAAAATAAGAACATTAATTACAATAATGTCCGTCGTTCCTAAACCATTAAATTCACACAGTCGCATTATTAAAAAAAAAATAATAAAATTTCAGAGATCATAGACCACAGATAGCGAATGCATAACCAACCACAACGAATCCTTTAAACTATAAAAAAAAATAATAGTTATTTTATGTTAACATGCAGCAGCTGTTGAGTGAACATAATCCTAAACCCAAATGGACTTCATTGCATTTTAAGCTTATTTCTTTTGTATGAAAACAATTTCAAATGTAAGTCAACCATATATTTAAAACATTACTTTTGATTACAGTTGCTGTATATAATAAAGCTGACTATTAAATAATAACCAAACAAAAAAACCTTTGGTTTCCATCATACTTGCCAACACACCCCAGATGTTGACCGTATTTATAATATAAGAATATTTGAAAAGTCGTTGTGTGTGTATGTGTGTGTCGCATAATAACTTTTGAAATTTGTTGAAACTTGAGCATGCCTTAGTACAGATAAGAGCCGATTTGACTTTTGCATTTGCAATTTATTTATTTTTTTCATGTGAGTCTCTGTCGAGAAATTTGCGCTTTAAGAAGATACAAAAAAATATTCCATTATATTCGTGTGGTGATTAATATTTACAATTGAGACCTAACACACTTCATATATTTTTAAAAAAAAAAATCTTCAGCAGCCTACATGTTGCGGGATCCAAGTTCGGACCTCTTCGTCAGGTGACAAATGAGCAAACTGGAAACAAACCTCAGTTTGCTCCATTTGTAACCTGACAAACGAGGTCCGAACTTGGATCCCGCAACATGTAGTGAAGATTTTTTTTTTAAAATATATGTTTTTTTAAGTGTGTTAGGTCCCAATTCTAAATACAAATAATTACGTTGTTTTTTGTTTTTTTGTATTTAGAATTGGGACCGAACATACTTAAAAAAAAAAAAACAAACATATTTTTACGGGTATAACAACAACAGAAGCGAAACAACGAATCTATCGAAATCTAACAATGTGTTAACCCATTTAGTAATCAACAGTCGTTTGATTGTGTTTTGGAGTTGATTTTAACAACGTAAGAAAGTATTTGAGGACTTAATTAGTTTTTTCTTTTAGCAAAATGAAAATTTGAAAATGTGCATTCGGAAGGTATTACACAATTTACAAATACGAGGAGACGTGTTACAATCTTTATATTACATTTTTATGAAAAATAATAGGGGGGAAAATGAAAAACGCAATATTTTAAGGAAATAAACTTTCAAGTTCTTCCAGGAATTCTTTGTTTTATATTCAATGGCGAAGGAATTTTTTTTTTGAACTTTTATACGAAAGGATTTAGTTCTAAGACATGGAGGAAAGAGTTGTGTAAAAGTGTGTCAGTAGGAATACGCTCAAGGAAAAAGCAGCACGTCACAGGGGCACGTCTGGCATTTGCAGGGATTCTTAATGAAGTTTGGCTTATGTTGACTTTTCCAGTTCATCTCTTCTTCCTTTATTTTCTTCGGAGGTCTTCAACTTTGTCCTCCTACTGCGAGGGCATCTGGTGTCTCCTCTTGACCTGACGTAGGTCAACCCACCGTTAGACACGACTATTGTTGAACTTGAGAGGTTGTTCCCTTTGTGGGTCCTTTAGTGATTTTTTTTTTTTTTTTTTGTATGGTTTTATGTCCTCAAAACTCCATAACCTGACCTCAATTGATCGAAAATAGAGTGTTTTCCATTAACAGAACATTTAAACAAGCCTTTTGTGTGTCCAACCCACATTATTAACATGAGAGTCGTGTGATTAGTGGCATTATTACCGAATCGAGAAATGCTTAACATTTGAACGTTTCAGGACTGATGCCGAATCCCGGAAGATGGGAGGCGAAATATTTCTCACCATATCTAAAAAATCTTGAGTCCGTCTCGGATCTCAGTGGAGTGCTAATAGCAATGATTTTAATGTGTGTTTTCTTTCTGTAGAAGGAAAGGCTAAGTTTTGTTGTTGCTATTTTCTGTATAACACGTCGCGAACTTCCCTGGATAGCAAGTATAAGTGCTTCTCACCCTTTTTTTGTTTCACAACGCACTTTACTACAATATTTGCGGAAACCCCGCGGCGCACCAAACTTTTACATTGCTTTCATTGCATATACTAGAATCTTTTGAAAAAACACCTACGATTTATAAATGAATCCATAAGTTTTAAATAGTTAAAAGATACCCTGAAATATATATTTTTTAAGACGATTTGCAAGTGATTTATTACTTTATTAAGCTTAATTGCTAGAAC
The DNA here is from genome assembly GCA_023159025.1 of Thereuonema tuberculata. NCBI lineage: Eukaryota > Metazoa > Arthropoda > Chilopoda > Scutigeromorpha > Scutigeridae > Thereuonema > Thereuonema tuberculata. The sequence goes on along the minus strand of JAFIDM010000001.1, from coordinate 50,052,107 downwards.
GAAAAGTTTAGTTTAGTTTAGTTTAGATTTCTGTTTGCCCAAGTTATTTGATGTCTAGATACGAGCATTTGGCTAATGTGAGGCATGTTCATAATGCCCAATTCACACCAGCATATTTTTTTCAACATTGTTTTGCTACAGTGAAATCAGTGCTGGGTTCCCCCTTCCTTGCTTCCTTGCTTCCTCGTCCGTCTCGACGAAATTTGGTGAAACAGTGCATTTGATTGGCAGAGTGCTAGCCAATCAGAGTTGAGCTTAAAAGATTTTGGCGGTTTCTCGAAAGCTACGAAAAGACGGCGATTAATCTTTTTTTAGAGGCTAAAATCGTGTTTCGGCAACGCAATTTAGGTAGAATTTGAAATGACTTTTAGTAAGCTGTCAATCTGTTCGAAACTAATTGTAAATTGTATTCAAGCATCTCTACTATTTGCGAAAGCGAACTGAATTTCGGCTGAAAACAGCGGGTATCCCACAAGCCCCTGCGGCCTTTCACACAGCTCAAGAAGAAATGAAATCTCTCTTTAAAAAGTTGACATCTGCACATTTTGACGCATAGAATTAATTTATTTCAGTAAAAATATTGTTTATTTTCGAAAAATAATCTCCTCACTGTGATATTTAATTCCTAATAGCCTTCGGATTCTCTCGATACGGTAGCCAAAATGGCGCTGGTCAGCTCCTTCGGGATCGTAGCTGGTCGGTTCTGATTGGAGCTCACTAATGAGCATCCCTGAAAACAGGGTTGTATTTAGAAACGTTCTGAAATTTTTTCAATGATGGAATCAGGGTTGAAAATGGTCAACAGAGGCAAATCACACGATCGTAGACCTGAAAGATAGGGCCAACATTGAAAACAATGATGAAAAATAGGCTCGTGTGACCCGGGCATTACAAACGAACTTTCAGGATTCTCTCGCGGAACACAACAGGCATCATCAAGGCAAATCAGTTGAGAAGCTCTGATATAAAGAACCAAGAATAATAACCCGTCACTCGTCAAAGCCTCGTATTGGAGGCGAAACCGGTTGTGAACTTTTTAATTGTATATAATGTTATTTTTAACTAGTATTGTGTGTTGACTCTCTGCAATTTTTTAATAATAACTCGGTTCGAATTACTTTCGCCACTCGAAACTGCTAATCAAACTGATTTGGTTAGTTTACGTGATACATTTACCTATAATGTACAGATGGTATCTTAATAAAAGTTTGTACATAATAATAATAATGCATGACGGTGCTTGTAGATTTCTGCTCGAGAAACGTAGGCGAAAAGGCGGGCAACTTTACCCCATAGAAAAACCTAAAAGCCGAAACAACGAATTACTGTCAATGCCTAACATATTAATCCGTTTTAGCAAGCTGCTATCATCTGCGCATGCCTTGATTTGTTTAACAGTAGTCGGATTTAGGCAACTTAAGGACTAACTTTGCGGATTTAATTCAACAAATGGAAAATTCGAAGGAACTTTATATTCTTCGACAGACATTAAAATTACAAACTGCCTGGAGACTTTTAAATTTTTTAATATTGTCACGACTTTAGAAAGAAAGAAAGAAAAAGAAAATTAAAAACTGAACCTCGCAACATAGGTAGTCTTTATGTTCTTCAAGGAGCTTCTTGTTTAATTCTTCTTTTTTTCCTTTTATCCCAAATTATTTTAAGATCAATGAATTTTCGGATTAATTTCTCAAAAAAAAAAAATACGTGATTGCGGTTTGTTTTTTTATTAACTGTTAAACATAGAGATATTTTTTCTTTGTCGTTAATTTATTATAGTCGTTGGTGTTTTAATATATTCTGATTAAAGAGAATGTCAGCAATCATTTCAATGTTAATAAAGCAGTCGGCTGTACATTGTAGGTTGTCATCGTGGATATTAGTAGATAGTTGTTACAGGCGACAGCGTGTGTGTCAAGATGGTGTACTGGGACGTCTGTCTTAACGCCGTCACTTTGTAAGTTCCAATTAAACACTTTAATTTGCATAGCTACTTACTGACCTATAAAACTTAATTGTTGATGCTGAACCACGAGCAGAAAATCCTCATTTGAGCCTCGTAAATTTCACTTTATCTTCGTTGCTTAATTGCCGCATCCATAAATGAAGGAATTCTTGTTTGGTATTTGCATACTACCAGTTTAAAAATTAAAAAAAAAAAAAAATTTCACACCTTGTAAAAGATATCTGATATTTAAATCACTGTTACTGTTACTGTTGGAAAATATGTCACTAGTTCACAGACTTGTATTTCACAATGGATGATTTTGATGTATCATGCTTGTTTCATGTATTATTATTATTTTGAATTGTTTGCTCAGTTTTTGACTGGTGGGTTTAATACGATCTCCGATGAGTTCTCTTTCTCAAGACGAAGGTCATATTATTATTATTATTATTATTATTATTGTTGTATATTTTTTATTCCTATGATGAATATGTCTAATATACTTATATCTAAATGATTCACGGTTTGCCAGTCAGCGATAAGTTTCAAAGCAACATCAAGCAGGAGATTAACATTTCAATACAGCGCAATTGAAACATGTCGATGAAATCTTTAGAAAAAGCAAGAAAGCTCACAACGCTGACGTTAACTGGCATTCCCTACCCTCCGCTGGCTGTAAAGTCAATTTTTGTTACAAAACGAAGAACTGAAGTATTGTAAATATCTACATGGGAATTGCTTAAAAATCCAATAATGCTGATTTCAAAATATGTTTAAGTTGTTTATATACGTCCCAAAGAAAAAAAAAAAATAACAATAATAATAATAATAATAATAATAAATTATCTTTGAAATATTTCAGTGATGATTTAATCTTCAATTTTGTTTATTGTATTTACCTAATATTACATTGCAATGGACAAATTTGAAACAGTATGCTCTGCGCATGGGCAGCACAATACTTCCGTTTTCTTTTCAGCCGTTTTCGTTTATGGGTGTTTGGCGGGAAATAAAGCGCCGTTTTCAGTGCAGTGCTTAGAAGGATATTCACAAATATCTCGTAATGTGTTACCGAAAAGTCCCTCTTAAATCAAGTAAATAAGATTTTTAGCTACTTCCAAAGAAGATGTTACTTACGGCGCTTCTTCCATCGTTTAACGGAATATTGTAAATTCGAAATAAGGACAATTTATTTATTTCGTTTACGAGATATATTTTTTTTATTTAAATGGGAAATTTAAAATGTAGACAGACTTCTTTGGGAGCAGATAATGATATTATTATTATTATTGAACAAAAATAAGTAAACAAAACAAATAATAACAAAAAAATATTGTCTTAACAAAAACAGATTAAGAGATACTCTGTAATTCAGTGTAAATGTTAATTAATTAAAAAAAAGTCCTTGTATTTTTATGATATACAGTTCTTAAAAATGTTGAAAAGCCTTGAAATTAAATGTCGTTTGTTTTCACTTTGTTTTACCAAGCATTTCTTAGTGTACATCAGCATTTTTTATTTGTGGTTCGTGAGAAAAATTCTGTAATGGCGTCATTTTTTAATTTATTATTATTATTATTATTATTATTATTTTTTGGGCGGTGAGGGCTGACAGAGTTTGCGGGAAAATTAATAAAGAAATTAGTCAAAATAGTTAACCACTGTTAACTATCCTTTCTATTTACTACAATTAATAATAATAATTGTCTCAATTACATGCAATCTTGGGACAATTGAAAACCGATCAAAACATCTACATAGAGATGCAAAGAACAATCATAAGTACCTATAATATCGCAAGAAAATTTTCGAATGACCCCTACGCCCTTGGGAAATCTCACACATACAAATTACGAGAGTACAAATAATAAGAAGAAGAATAACTATTATTTACAAACAAATTTTAACGTATCTGTTACAAATTAATCAATAAACCAAAAAGGCACCAAAGTAAACAAAAGATTTCTCCTCTGAGCTATCAACAGTGGGAATGTGAGACTGCCGTTTCGTCCTCTTTATGAACTCATCAGCCACACAAAAATCAGAGGCGAAATCTTTTGTTTTCTATAGTGCCTTTTTGGTTTATTGAACTATTATTTGTTGTTGATATTTTTTAGTTGTTGCTTTTGTTGCTAATTTCTGTTGTTCTTTCTTCTTTACAGATGAAGTGGACATTTTGGGCTACAACAGCAATCAGAGTGACACTGATGACCACAGCAGTATCCAGAGCCTGAACAGCGATGGCGGGCTGGCCATAAGCACCAAAAGGTTGATGCAATTGGGGGTGAACCCTTAAAAACAGAACAGAGGAACAGTGAGGGGCAGCAGCTAGCATGGACTAGCTTGCAATTTTTTTTTTTTAAATGGAAAAAAAAAGGAAGAAAAATATAAAATAAAATGAAAGATTAAACATTAAATTGTATAAAATTAAAGGAAATGATAACAATAGTAATAAATATTAAAAAAAAATTGCCAAGCCAAGCTAGTGCGCCTCCACCCTCCAGTACCCTTCGAACACCCTGATCCTTCATCCCACACACAATAATGTAAACGTAGAAAAAGTCATGTCAGAATTTTGACATTTGCAAATGAATTGAAGGGCTTTTTGTTTTGTTTTTTTTTCTTGAAAAAAAAATGAAGAAAGGTTTAAAAAAAAAAAAATTAAACTATCAATCACCCATTTAATGAATATAAACTAGACATACAAAAAAATGATGAATTTAAAGGTGTGAATAATGTTTTAGATTCAAATTTGAGAGTGTAAATATCAAAAAAAAAAATTAATTAAATAAATAAAAAAATTGAATTAATAAATTAGTAAAAATTTTAAAATATAGCTGAATGGAAAAAAAATGTTTTAGCTTTTTTTCTTGTTTGTAAGACGCCATCTGTAAATTTTTTTTTTATTATTTTGTTATTATAATTTTTTAAATAGTTAAAAAAAGATGACGTTTTAAGATTGAAACGTAAAGATGATTGTAGCAGATTTTCTGAAAGACACCTTAATGTACAAATACAGTTCATTTTATTCCAAAGAAAAGGCTTTACATTCAATGGGTAAAAAGTGTTAAGTAAGAAATGTTTTTTTTTTTTAAAAAAAAAAAAAAAAAAAGTCGTACTTTTTTTTAAAAATAAAAAATAAAAAGTGTGTTGCTTGAGAGTTCAGGATTTAAAAAAAGAAGCAAAGAAATCATTTATAACTATCGGAGAGAGTTTTAAAAAAACAACAACAACCACAAACGTGAAACTAAGTAATGTAAAAGGCAGCTCATGAATTGATCTGCAAAAAAAATTTGTGATAGTGTTTTGAAGCACCATCTTTCTCTGCCCCCCCCCCTCCCCCACCCACAAATACCAATCAATTTAAATATTATTATTAAAAATAACAAACGGGTAGAAGTCGTCACTCAGGTGACGTTAGATATTTCTTTTTATTCATCAGTTCCCTTCCCCCTTTTTGATGAAGCTGATTTGTATAGTGTTAATTTTAATTCCCACCTCTGCCCCTACCCCCTATCCTCTTTATTTTTTTCTTCAATGGCTATGAACAACAACAACAACAACACGTGGTCGAACTAACAACTTCTTCCCTGTATTGCCAGTTGAGGCATGTTGCCATATAGCTACATCACAAAAACAGAAGAAAAGAAATATTCTTGTTTTTTGTTTTATTTTTATATAAAAAAGTAAAAAAAAAAGTATATTACCCCTTTTCCCTTTCTTTCTTTTTTTTTTCTCTTCTAAATCTGCCAGTAGGCGTAATAGGAGTTTAGAGTGGTGACTCCGAGGGACCCAGTTGTAGCTCTCATTCAGTAATCGTTCTGTCTAGTTACATTTTTAATTAAACATTTAACCCCCACCCCCACCCAATCCACCCTCCCCCAACTTATTACAATCATTCCCCTTTCATAATAATTCTGAGGATGGTGGTGTTATTTTTAGGCCAAATGTCTTTCTATCTGCTGGATATATCCTACCCCTAGCCAAGAGAAATATCGAGAAGAAGTATATAAAAGTTTATTTTATTATTATTTTTTTTCAATATAATATTATTCTTTTGGCTGTCCATTCCTCGAGGTTAAGGATAATCCTGTAGATAATCTTAAACACGGCACATCGTATACATTCACATCATCCCATTATTTTTTTTTTTAATTTTTGTTTTTAAGTTATTGAGTTGTTATTCTTCTTCCTGTCCTATCTTCCGCACAGTATGGCCATGCATAGGTGAGGTTTTTTTTGTACGTATGTACGTCAATATTTGTGCAGGACATATAGTTTGCTACTCCGAAACATGATTGATTCTTGACTTTTAACGCTGATAACCCAGTGACTTAGGTCATTTGTTTGCTGTTTTGAGTCAAGGTGACTAGTCTTGAGTGTTTTTACTGACCTGAGTTAAAAAAATTAAAAAAAAAAAGATCAGTCCTATCGTGTTTTTTCTTGTCTGTTTTGGACCAAGAGAAATTTGCCAGTAACGCCACCTGACGTGAAATTCGTCAAAACATACGGGTGTTTTATCACCGTGACTGGGTTCAGCACTGCCTGGGTTCTCAGCCGATGCATGTACCAGTTGATAATCACATGACCTCTCTTTATCCCCTCCATTCCACTCCCTCCCTCCCTCCCTTTTGTTTTTTATTTTAAGTTTCGATGCCCACCTCCCTTCGAAATCAAACGCAATTTGGACACTGCGAATGATGAACCCACTCCCTCTTTCGTAACAAAAGCACCCCTTTCTGTTTTTGAAACAAAAAATCTCAGAATAATTATTTTTTTTTTATTCTCTTCCCTACCCATCTACCAGACCTTTCTTAAATTATCCAGAACGTCCCAGAACGAAAAAGAGAATCCCATCTCTCTGCGCCCCCCTTTTGTGTTAATGTTTTTCTCTGCAGTCCCACTCTGTATATACTTGTATGTTCCAGTTTAGGACATATTTTAAGGAAAAAAAAGTTTAAAAATAGCATTATGGAAACGAGAGACGACAAAATAAATAAAAAAAGAGAAAATCCAGTCAGAGTTATAAATTCTATAAGTGATATTTGTGTATAAATTATTAATTTTTTAAAAAGAGAAACAAGTAAATAAAAACTTTAAAAAATTATATTATATAAACGTGTAAATAAATAAATATATATATATACATAAATTATGTATTTTGAAATTGTTCCTTGTGAAAAAAAAAAATATTCAAGGTCAGAGCCAATCTTAAAAGAGATGTTTTTATTATTATTATTAATTATTATTATTATTATTCTAATAACCCTTTGTTTTGTTTTTTCTTTATTACAAAAGAAGTAGTTCAAGTCGCTAATGCAGGCGCGACGATTGAGTGATAGTTAACATTTCTCGTACGCCATGTACCTGAAGGGAAGTGTCTACAAAGCACTCCCTGCTCCTGTAACGCAGGTGCAATTTTTTTCTGTTAATTTTTTTTTTCATTTTAAATTCCACTCATTTTTCAAGACATAGTTTACAACAAACTTTTTCATTGAAAACAAAAATATATATATATATTTATTCAATGAAAAAAAAATCTTTACCTTAAATACGTAATAAAAAACAACTTAAAAAGATTTTTTCTTTTAATTAATAAAAAAAAAAAAAGAAATAGATTTATATGTGTATTATAAGATTACACGTGACTTTAAAAATGCTTCTATTTTTTTCTTTCTTTTTTTTCCGTTGTCAAAAAATCACAGTTTGTTTGTTTTTGGTTTTTTTTATATCTTTGTATCTATCTCGCTATCCTGTTTTTTTATTTTGCATTGCCCCGCTATCAGTGCACATTGTTGTTGCCTGCACGAGTATTGTCTGCTTCTGGCGTCGTTAAAAAAAAAAAAAAATATCGGAGATTAAAAAAAAAAAAAAAAAAAGAAAAAGAAATCTTAAAAGGCTTATTGAAAAATGTCCAATATGTGTGTGTCCATGTGTGCGTGTAAATGTGTGAGTTCCGACCTGTGAGTCTTGTTTTTCGTTGAAAACAGGTGGACTGGGTAAGATTTGTCAACGCTAGGTAAATAAAATGACCTTTTCCCCCTAAAAAAAATAGAATCGTTCTTACATGAGAACAAATCGTTCGAAGAAAGATATCCTTACATTAATATGTTACTATTTTTTTTTTGTTTTGTTTAAATTGATCGAATTAGAAGGAATGTATATTCCTGAAAGCTTCACAGCACAAGGGGAAAACCTGCCATTCCTTTTTTTTTTTTTTTTGTTGGTTGGATTAAAAAAAAAAAGTCTTGATAAGTCAGGACCAACTCTGCCCAACAGTATTATGAAAAATATTTCCCATTCGTAGCCACTCAGTTAAAGAAGAAAAAAAATATATATCTAGTTGTTGAAGACACTGCCACTTTTAAAATCCATCTGTCTTTTAAGTTTTCCTTGAGTCTTGCTTTTGTGAGGGTTTTTCTTCTTCTTCTCTTCTCCCATCCTTATATCCCGTCTTACTAATCTGTTCACCATGTTAACTGGGGATTTGCTCATGGCGGCAACTGTAAGGCAAAGCCTACCCCTAAGATAAATCTACGTAGCACTCTAGTGTAACTGGAATGCTCACTTCATTTTAAGGCCAGTTCATAAATATTTCCAGCCACAAAAGTATAGTTTTATTATTACTTTATTTTTTTCTATCTTGTTCTTTTTTTTTTTTTTGTTTCTAGAATCTTCTTAAAAACCATTATTGCCATATAGTTCAACCGGCATGGTTTTCGGCCATTTTAATTTGGCCCATTACGTCTCTGCCATCGTTACATATTTTTAAATATATATATTTTTTTAAGGCCCCAGGCCAGCTTTCTTATTATTTATTTGTACTATTTGCCTAAGTTGTTTTGTTTTTTTTTTATTCAGTATTTGCAAGATCTGTGTTTTTATTGCTTATAAAATTCTTCTCTTAGATAAGAATGTGGATTTTTCTTTTAAAAGCTTATTTGATTCTTGTATCTCATCTGTCTTAATTGCTAATGTTGGCGGGAATCCGTCACTTTCTCTGCCAGTCACTTCGAAATAATAATAAAAAAAGATAAACCTCACACTAGTTAAGCGCTAGCTTCAATGTGTACCTGTGAAGGATTAACATGAAAAAAAAAAAAAGCAAACAGAACATTGAAATAAGTAGGAATAATTTCAAATCAAGATAATTGATGGCATTGTGTTAGTAAGGTCTAATAAGGCACAAAGTTGCGAATACTTTATAAGACTTTCTTTCTATGTATAGTGAAGTTTTCCTAGTGCAGCCGTTCTTTACAACACAGACTATGGAGGGCCTTGGTGTCATAGATTCCTTTGTTTTTTTAACTCTGCTCCCTGATTCTTCGACCCATTCGAAGAGAAACTGACCCAGTTATTGGAAGAATTTCGTTATTGGCGCTGTAAGGGACCAAATTTGAAGTTTAGAAAATTCAATTAACGAAGGAAGAACAAAAGCAGGTTCTATTTTTCCTCTTTTTCTAAAAAAAAAAAAAATGGATTAGCTTCTGTGAAACTGCGGAATTTCCAAAATTTTGTCGAAAGTCTGTAGAATCAGGTGGCGCTGTATTCGTCTTTGTCACGTGGGACCCAGCTTGGCAGTCTCCCGCTTCTCTTTAATTTATTATTACTTTTTTGTTTTTAAGTAGTCAGTGCTTCTAAAGCCTTGTGCGCACGTCCACGCTGCGTCTCCGCGTAAAGTAACATTGCCCGAGTAACGTTGTTTTTACATCAGATGGGCACGAAGAGAAATGGCGTCTCTATTTCCACCGCCTATATATAACTTTACCAGTCTGCAAGACAAATGTATCACTTCTGGTGATTGGTTCTTGTGTGACTGTGAGGAAGTAACTGGCTCTCTGATTTGCAAGTCAGGGGACCTGCTGTCCTGAAAGCCAAACATCTGATGACGTCATTCTTTCATCATTGCTGACGGAGTAAAAGCGTTTGACGTACGCGGAAGCCTTTGCATCCTTTAGGAATCCCATTTTCCTTTTTATTTTGCTCTCTTTTCTTTTTTCTTATTTACTAGTAAATGCGAGAAATAAAAAAAATTAAAAAAAAAAAAATTAATGTCTGCCCTTGCACCAGTCATTGTGGCCTTAGAGTTCTCTTTCCATTTGCGCATAAATAGTTTTTATTTATTTTCATTTTTTTCGTGATAAAAACACATAAAAAAGTAAATAAAAAAGCAAACCAAAAAAGGAACAGGTGGTTTTTACATGTATATTTAATAATAAAAATTAAAAAAAAATGTATTTATTTTTAGATTTGTTCTATGTTTATTTATTGCGATTTGCAATTTTTTTTTTCTTTTTCTTTTTGCTCCCGTTACATTTCAAAACCATAACCACTTTAAATAACAATTACAAATGATAACCCGTCCCATATTCCACCCACCTGATATTCTGTTCTTTCTTCTTATTCTTATTTCCGTGGTCGTTTGTATCTCCCAATTTACAAGAAGAAACATGAAAACATCTCCAAATACGCTTAAAACGCATCTTAGTATTTGTCGTTGCTGCTTATATTGCCAAAATAAAACACATACACACAAAATAAAAAATAAAAACTGAATCCTGGTCCCTTTTTAAAACCATTTCCCGTCCCTTTTTATGATTTCCCAGTGGAAAACGAATTTGTCGTAGTTGGTTAATAGATATTCTCTTCTGGTATGGTCTCTATAAGTAGATTTGATGACCAAAAAAAAAAAAAAATGTGTTTTAGACCCTTATTCCAATTACTGAATGGCTAGGATTGTATATACTCTTAGGTGTAACAGACAGACATGAGAAAAAAAAATTCAACTGCAAAATGCTGGTTTTTTTTGTATGGTCATAGGTGTCTAAAGTGTATGTATATATACCTGTAATCTATTAATTATTTGTTTCTGTTCTGAAATTTTTCTTCAAAAATAAATAAAAAAAAAATATTTCATGTATATTTGATTAGTTTTTGTCTTATTTCTTAACACTACACAGCAACAAATAACGTAATCTTTTTAATTATGACTTTTTTTTAAAACTCTGTAAGTTAATTGAAAAGGAATGAGACCACTACACGTATTGTCCTGCTTTCAGGGTGGATAGCGATGTGGAGAGAAGACTTTTGCGATCATCAGCCAATGTTATTAAGTTGAGGTCGGAAGACAGGTCATGTTCTCTCGCTTTAAAATCCTTCACTGAGGTCTGGTTAAACCCTGGGATCCATCTTGATGGGAAATGAGCAAGGAAAGACTTCCTTGAGCCTCGGCCAGGAAGTGAACCAGTATTCTTCAGCTTTTATGATATGTTTACTAGTCCCTCCTTTGTACTTGTACGAGTCAATCCACATTAAAAAATGCACTTAAGTAATTTACTGTGAAATTGAAGTTAGGCTTATCTGTATACTGTAAATGCAATGCAGCAAAGCGAAATACTCCCCTAACATTTACTTCTGGAGAAAGTAACCGATGTGGACAGGACAGAAGCATAATCTTAAGTTTTCCTAAAGAATTCTTGCCAACTTTCAGCTTACCAGGTATCTTGTATTTTGAATTACCACCGTTTAACTCACTAAAATATGTTGCCTTTTATTTATGCGATAAATAAAACTAAATAAACTAAAAAACTGAGTCAGTATAAGCATGTATAAGCCAAACGTTGCTATATAAATTAATATTTACATATATAAATATTTTTAATTAAATTAAAAACTCTACAACCATGTTTTGCACTGGATATTTTTTTTAACTTCAAAATTATTAAAAATACGAAAGAAATATGATTTATTCGGTAATTACCAAAGTCATTATAGTGCAAATAAAAGCAAATTCGTCGCTAAAAGATAAAGCGCCACAATAACTTAATGGCAGATTTTAAGTTATCTTGATTTTAATAATGTACATATATTTATTATAAAAATACTTCTCCATCGTGGTAAGTCAGTAAGTAGCAGTCACTACTTTAATTGACAATAAGAAACAGAAAATAGTTACTAAAAATTGCGCTTATTCAGAGATCATTAGATGTTTTCCTGAAGGTCATTAGATGTTATCCTGGCCTTCGCTCCCAAAATACGAGATATCTGATTGGCTCAATTCATTTGTCAATCTGTTGATTGTAGATTAAACTCAAATATATAAAAAAGATCCGTCGGTTTATTCTGAATTTTTCGTTGAAGTATATTTTTTTATTACTGAAGTATTTGAAAATTACAGAAAAGGAGTAAAAGTATTTTAATTATTAGCAAAACCCATTTTTAAATAAGCTTACTTGCAAATCTCATTCTACTTTTCACTAAAGCTCATCTCAGAATCAACTTGCAGGGAAAACAGGCTTTGTATTTTGCCGCCAAAGAAAATAGGTCCAACTTGCCGGCTTAGCAAAGTATTGTCAGATGCGAAATAAAACGTTCTAAATATGAAATTTCATTTTTCTAAAATAATTCAATATCAATCTGCCTTTTCGTTAGGCAATAATATTTTGTATTTATTCTCCGCCAATCAAAATGCTTTATAATCAAGACAAACAAGATGGCGTCTAGCGAAACTTATAAGCTATGTACACCGGACTTTTGTCGGATTTGCCCCCGGGGGAAACATCTTTCATGTCAGACAAAGTACATGCTAATGCATATTTACGGAAAGCTTCGTGAAACTAATAAAGAGAAAACCAAAGAAGATGCAATAGAAATGGTTAGTGAGTTAACTGGAGTCAGTGTGAGAACGGTGTATTCAATGAAGTCGGAGTTCAAGAAAAGGGGAGAATTCAAATCTCCAGTAAAGAAAAAGATTCGTCGTTCGCTAAACTTCTGCCAATCAAGTAAGTTGTCTTCTCATCCACGGTATGATGATTTTGTAAAAACAGCTGTTCGACGGATAATACATTCATTTTTCTTCCGAAATGAAGTTCCAACTATAAATAAAATTTTTAGGGAAGTACATAACAATCCAGATTAGCCCGAAATCCCCAGAGCAACATTACATCGAATGATATTTATAATATGTGTGTTATGTATCTGTACAAATAATAAACGACACAACAGAAATATTAGGAACTAATAATAATAAAAAAAAGAATATTCTGCCTTAATGACAAAACCATAATTTTATTTCTAAGTTTCTGTTTATAATTTGATATTTTAAATAAAAGCTTCATTTTTATGAATTTTTATTCATAAAATCTAGATATTTAAAAAAAATTAGGTCGAAATTTAGATATTTTTTTCCCCTAAAATTGTTTTAACATGGAATTCCATTTTAAAAGCAAAATATTGATACTGACATCTTGTGCTCCTTCTGGCGGAAGGATACATTGCGTCATTTTGTAAGCCGTCTGCAAATTGAAAACGAGATGAACTTTAGTTAATTGAAAAACTAAAAATTCATTATCTTAAAAGTAGTGCCAAGGCAGCCATCTTGTCAAAACTCGACCTTAGTCCAAAAAAGCCTGGTACCGTAATCTCTGGTTTCACCGAAAAAAATATCTTCAAAAGTTCAAAGCTGAATTATATCTAATCTTGGTAGGAAATAATTTGAATCCTCCAAAATTAAAAAAACAAAAACAAAAAAAAAAACGGCAACTAATACACATTAAAAAAGTAAATGAAGAAATTCATGTGCCGACATTCCGCACGGCCTCATTGAATTTCCTATGACCATTAAAATAACAAAAACAAATAAAAAAGCGCCTAAAATGTTCATTGTTAAAAAAACAAGAATGGATGGGACCAAATTATTTACAGGTGACATCCTGGAACAGCTGTTTTACGCTCGTTGGCGATCATCAGCCAGGAGAAGTCACAGTAAATAACAAGGTCTCCGTACTGAGGCTAGTATGAACAATACATCGGAAGCGCAGTTTGAAGTCTTATGCTTTAAAAAAATTCATTCAGGCCGCTCTCGCTGGCACATGGATTTTCTCACTGGTTTTCTCATTGGTGAGGATTTCATTGTGAATTTTTTCCTTTGAGGCACCACTGCGCTTCCGATATAATGTTCATTGTTGTTTATATTTAATTCTATTGAAGTATTTGAAATAAGAAAATTTATTCTGTGTGTATGATTTTTAAGCATTGCATTTGAAAACATAAACTCGGAATATATTTGGAAACTATTCTTTGTTTGTTTGTTACTTTATTCTAATTTTTGACTTGAAAAAAGGAAGATGTATATTTCCTGAAAATTTGTCTTTTATTTTAGTATTTAATAAATATTTTAAATACTTATGTGATGTATGGAGGAGATGCTAAGAACTGCTTGCTTAACAGATTTTTCAGTATGTCCTTTGCTGTTTTATATGATTTTATAGCATTAGTGTTTATTACATCCTAATAAGAGAATTAAACAGGAGAAATGCCAATATCATTGATATATGGTAATATTTAATACGTAATATTTTAATATAAACAAATACCATGAACAGTTGTTATACAGATTCCATTTTAATTTAATCAAATACAAAAATTAAACAAAAAATCAATCATACGAATTAATTATGATTAGAAATTTGCAAGACAGTTATTAAAAATGATGGAAAGTTATCGACTAGGCCTAATTATATATCTTTAGAATTAAGTTCTTAAAAGTGAAAAAAAAAGTATTTAAATGTTTGGTGTAGGTAAGGAAAGGAAGATAAAAGAAGCAAAACGAAAGGGAATATCTATCAAAGCTTCTCTTTTTACTTATTTATTTACTTACATTTATCACTACTTAAATGAATACTACAAATAAAAATAATAATTAACAGTTTACGTATATAACTTTAAAGATAAAACGTAATAATATTTATTTAGGAACAGGATCATTCAAATGTTTACATTTAGAGGGACTATCAAAACTAAATAAAAATTACTCGCTTATGTAATATTCGAATGTCGCCAAAACCATTGGGCGGTTCTGTTGCGAAATCATAATTTCAAATGTTGCCGATTGAATAATGAAAAGAAGGCAGACCATCCATGCAGAAGAGAACGATAAATTCACATGGACAGATCCTGCACCTGATGAAACAACAGACATTGGAAGAAACGCTTTTAAAACTCGATAGACAGAAGCACAATCGCCGTTTCTGACATAATTAAAATAAATTAAATACAAATATACTATTATTACTATTATATTTGTACTTAATAACTAATAACAATTATAAAATAATAATAATTATATATAGGATGTCTCAAAAAATGTACTAACACTTTCATGTACTAACTATCGAAGTGTTAGTACATTATTTTGAGACACCCTGTACTTATAACACATAAACAGCATAGGCTTTGGGCTGCGAGCTGGTGGAATCGGGTTCAATTCCAACAAGAGGTCGAGGATTTTTTCTCTGGATGTTTTCCTAGGGTTCACCTAGCCCTTGTAGATGGGGACCGGTGTTAAAAGTGGGAGGACATTGGACTGATCACCCGACCTCAACTTCATCCCCTTGGTCTAGAATCGTTGGGGCGTACATCTCCGATGTCCTGAAGAGGTCTGCAAATTATGATAATGGCGGACATAGTGACGTAATGACAAAAGAACAGTGGTTTCTACGCTATGTTGTAAATTTGAGAATGATTATCTCAAACATTCGGCTCTTTCAATATGGCATTCTTAATATCCGTTCCCCAGCTTTGATCAGGTAAATAAAACAACAATATCGAGTAAAAAAAATACCAATAATAATAAAATAAGAGTATAAGGAAAAAATATAATTCTTATTAATAAACAGTTCACCTAACAGAATAGGAACCGTTAAAGGACGAACAAGCAACTAACGAATGAGTGAATCACGTTCGTCCCAAATCCCAGTTATTTGTCTTTGCGCCTTCATATGGAAGAGCAATTGTAGATTATTTGTCGAATAAATTGTTATCCAGGATATATAAATAGGAAACAGTCAATATTACATATGTGGGGGAAAAAAATGAAAGAAAGAAAACGAACATTAAGAAAAGAAAAGTCAAACCAATTGGGATTCGAGACGTATCAGCTGCATGGACCATTCGCTGCGAAGAATCATTTAGATTAAATAAAGGTTTTTAAAAATATATTAGGCTAACATTTATTGAACACTGATTGATTGACAGCTTGAGTTGGACGGCGGAGCAACGATGATGGCTACGCGGCGCCAAGGTTAATTAATAAAAGCGTAAAGCAATGTAAAATGGAACACAATTAGAATATGTATAAAACAGACCAGTAGACAAGGGTAAATTTCTATTATAGGACATAGATAAGTAAAAAAAAAATAAAAGATAAATATAAAACATTCAAGGACAATTAATAAAAGAAATAATTAAGCTTTATTGAACGACAGTGCAAAGTGGCAACAGCACAAAACAAAAAGTTTTAGCAAGAAGTTCACGAAAGAACTTCCAATCTACTTTCTTTAAAAGGTTGTTCTTAATTTTTTTTTTTTTAAGTCGTGAAAATGACAGCCTCCAAAAAGTCTGTTTACTTTTTAAATATACAAATCTTTGATAAAGCAGTAGAAACGTGCCATTTTCTGAAAATAAATAAATTATAAAACAATCACTATTAATTATTTAAGTGGCTGAATCCGAGTTCATTTTAATATCAAAACACAAGCAAATTGATCAGTTAAAAGGATTAATGTGCGTTGTTAGACAACATCGTAATTTCGGGATTTTAATGCTTATCTGGGGAAATTTTTTTTCACCTTCACGGGGTATATACAAGAACGCTCCCAGGAAAATGAAAGAAAATCAAATCTAAAAATTAGATCGTCCCTTGTCCTTAATAGGCATACCAATATTTTCATGAAGATCCATCAAGAGATGGATTTTACACAAATAAACAAACACTGCGTAATTTCTGATGATGCTCACTGAAGTATTCGAAAGTAAGGCTGTGCATTTATTGAACGTAAACGTAGTTTTTTAATAAATTCTCGTTATAATCTTGCATTTACTTTTAACTCCATTAAATCAATTCTCTTCATTTCTTTGACTGATATTCGCGATTCACAGGGAATTCACGACCCTATTTTCATATAAGAGCAAAAAAGAAAAAGAATTGTATCTGAGTTGTTCTGTTATTTTGCTTGAGGTGGACAAATTCCACTCAGTGAATTTATCTATTAAACCTGATGGGAATACATTAACGTTTCAAAAATTGAATGTATTTCCATGATAATTTGGCATGGAGGCGATTTCCTGTAGATACAGGATGAAAATGAACCCACCAGGTCAGTGTCCAATTAATTAGAAGGGATGGTTAAGTTTTCTCGCAGATAAAGAGCTGCCCACGAACCTCTTTCCTGCTTTATCGCATAAATTTATAGATCCTTTCAACTGGAGCCATCGCAAAAATTAGAGTGGTTTGGAGGAACCCACAATGGACGCCGACTGCAATTTACAGCTCCCGAGGACACCAAAAGCCTTTCGAATAACTTTGCAGAATAATTTGAACTGATAAAATTCAAATACGTAAAGTTTATTTTCAAACTATTGTAATTAAATGTTTTTTGCGTACGGAGAGTAAAGATCCTTGGGCACATAAATCTTGACGTTAAATATTGTTTAAATTTAAAATGCATGGGTTTGCGATAATTCCCGGGCCTGGGATGACATTGACTCTGTATAATTACATTTATTGATTCATCGCTGCCTCGGAAGGAAGAATATTGCCACAGGACCTTGTATCCCGCACCAACAAAAATGGCAACCCAGCCGTGGTAGTTTCACAAATCTATAAACAAAGTGTCTGACAAGGGACTGTAACTATAGTATAATGAAACTCTGAGTTTTGCCTTCCCAAACCAGGCAATTCATCAAGGATAGTTAAAGATTTGCGGAACATTCCCAGAAGTTCCTAATTTGAAAATGTTGATTACAACGAAATTTCTTGTAAGTGTTTGTACAGCAATGAATGTATTTGCTAAGGTTTACTTATTATTTTATCTAAAAAAAAAAAAAAATCTAAATCCTGCATGTAAAGGATAAATAAAGATTGGCATTTGAGATTGAAAGAATTTACACAAGCACACACTCATCGAAAACTATAAAACAGTATAATTTTGAAAATTTTCAGAGCTTTGTTAAGTTAAAAACAAAGCTTAATAAAAATATTTCCACTTATAACAGTGTATTAATATTTTTTAAATATCTCAAGGAAAAAAAAATCAAATATTCAATTTAAAATAAAAAGTTAAAAAGAATAAAAGTTAAATATCCACACTACAGTATTTATCCTACTATGAAATGTTATTAATTGCACATAATTTACTAAAAAAAAATTATCAATTTTGTTATTTTTTACTTTATTTATTTATTTATTTATTTATTTATTAATTTTTACTTGTGAGCATACTTAGAAATATAATTTAGAAGAACTAAATCATCGCAGGATTTAAAAAAAAATAGTTATTAGGGCTTGATTTGCTTTGCTTATTTGCGTTGATTCTACTTCTATTGTGAAGCGAAACAGAGTCGTATATTTCGGTCTAGGTTGCTATTTACTGGAAGTTCTAGATGTGCACCACAGAAAAAAACTCCAACTCTCCAATTTTAGTTTTTCATTATTTATGGGTCTCAAATAACTGATCGAGCTAAAATTTCGTGTTGTCAAAAAAAAGCTGATTATTATTCGCAAAATAAATCTTTGGTGTACCTTGGAACGATAAGCAAAATTTCTAAACTGTATTCTAAATTGAGAACCCGGCAGCCCACAAGGAGCCGATGGAGGTCGGGCATGTTTCCACGTTCAATTCTCCTCCAGACGAGTCCACCCAGCCGTCTGCAGAATGGGTACCGGGTTTATTTCCCTGGGGGTTAAAGACGAGGGGGAGGTGCTTCTGTTTGACCACTACTTCAACTTAGTCCCATTGGCCGGGAGCCTACCTTTTCAGTGGGATACTGAAACTTTATATTCTGAATTATGTTTCTAAGTTAGTGTGCAATAAAGTAGAAAAATGATTTTAACTTTTTGGGCAAAGCCCAAATTTCCACAATATTTTAAAAAAGATTGGACTTGAGGACTTGTTGTGACAGGTTGGCGTAAATTAGAAATAATTTTAAAATCTTCGCGGCCCCTCCACATAAAAAAAGCAAGGAAAATTCATAATTTTAAAAAATGAAAAAAAAAAAAAAAAGAAGTCGACCTCCACCACAAATGAATTAATACTTGCATTCAAACAGACGTTCTTCTGTGATAGAAATGACTGATTAATTGATTATTTCGTTTGTAGCTATTTTAACACGTCGATGTTTTGATTGATAGGTTTTGGGGAAATCCAGCTAATAATATCAAAAGCATTACGTCTGAATTGCATAGGAGGAAGAGGAGGAGTATCATTTGTCCCTGTCCCTTCAAAGCCGTTGACTTCATTTACTTCGAATTCATTTCAAGTGTGATTTGTTGTTGGATGAGCTTACATCCGCTCCTACAGTGGAGAGTACATGAATAATGCGATGCCAGTCTTTCTTTTTTTATTCTCTCATTTCTATTCAGGTGCTTTCAGGTTCAAACAAGAGAGGAAGAACAGTCCGGCAACACCCATGACCTCTGACCCACGCGTTCCATCCACGACTTCCGGTCTCGTGGGTTTGGCCTCGGGCGAGTTGCCCGACGTTCGAATCAGTGATTTATGAATATTTAAATAACTTTATTATCATTGAAAACCATAGTCAGTAACGTCATCACAAGTTACTAATTCAGGATAAGAAATAAAAATTATTCCTTTTGAAATTCAGCAGGAGCATCAAATTCAAACAAAACAAAAACATGTTAGGCGTAAGTTCAATTTGCATTGCGTTTATAATTCTTAAAAAATGAGGTCTTTTTAGATTTTCGGTAAGATTGACCAATTGAAATTAATTTTAATTTTTCCATAAAATAGCCGTTTGATATAAAGGCTTTGTAATGCCTTATTGTAAAACTTCTGAAATTTTGATGTAATGTTACCGGCTATACCCTGGCTATACCTAACACAGAAGCGTAAATAGGTTTTTATTTCGAAGAAGGCCAAGTTAGGGACCCAACCTTCATCAATCAAAAAAAAAAATTCAAAATTTTATGGGGAAGGGAAGATCATCTCAACCTACTAACCAACCAAATAAAAAAAGAAGTAAATTTCAGATTTGGGCGGCAGGGAACTTACGGCCCCTACATACGCTTAGCCTAACCTCATCTTTTCTAGGACATTGTAAAGTGATTACCAGTTATCTGTTATGAAATCTCGTAAAATATTAAAAAAAATAAATAAAAAAGCTAAAGGATTTATTTTATAAAATTGAATAGTTTTTTTCCCTCTCTGAAATGGAAAACCTGTTTAACATATTTCATAATAAATCTGTTAACATACGTATTCTTTTTGCAGGTAAATCCATTTCTCGTGGAAGAGCTCTACCATTGAATTTTTATAAGTTCATTTTCAGATTAAGCAGGAAATCCGCCACGTTGTTGAATAATAAACAAACGAAGTTTTTAATAACAATATTAGAAAAGGCTAGGGACAAGCAAATAAAGCTAACTTCTGTGTTAGGGATATTTTGTTTTTTTTTAAAAAATAAATAAAACAAACTTAAATCTGTCTTTTTTAAGTTTTAATCAACGTTTATTATTAGTAATTGTCAAAGAAGAACTATTATAACAAAAACATTTATGAGAACAGGAATATTTGTTCTCATAAAGACTTTTTTTTTTTTTAAAGGATAATGGAGGGTCCGTATATAAAGTACTTAATATTTAATAAAAAGGTTTTTATAAAAAATCTTTTTAATTTGAGCATTAAAATGCTCAAATAAATTGTCAGGAATATTTTCTTTTCATAATTATTATTTTTTTTTTTTATTTTTTAACCTTTACAACTTGGCTGCGGGTTGGAGGTGGAGGGTTCGATTCACGGCATCCACTCTCCATTCTCCTCCAAACAGGTCTACCCAGCCCTCTGTCGGGTGGCTACCGGGTTTCTTTCCAGACGGGAGGGCGTCGGACTGACCAGCCGACCTCAACTTAATTCCATTGGTCACGAAACGCCGGTAGACTTACTTCCCGCGACCCCCAAGGACTTGCTGAGGTCTGTAGTGGGAAACCTTTAATAATAAAGTGGGACTCATAAAATCAATCAGTGAATTTTCACACCCTTCCCAATAGGATGGATCTTCTTGAAACTTGGTTTGCACATTCGAGGGACTAGGAACGATCTAACTCTTATTCATTTAAAACATTTTCCAGATGAATCTTTGTCAAGAAATTAGCGCGAAAAGGCGCCAAAAATTTCCATAGAAAAGCATTGGAATCTAAACAATGGATTTCTCTCCTATTCCTGTTAATAGTTCATTGTCTTAAACAACCAACATTAAGTCCTTAATCCAGCCTGCATGGTTTGGTAGGATTTAAACTTTGCTCCTAGTGAGACAACTTAACTAAATAATGGTGATTTAATTCTTTTCTTTTTAGAAGGCAGACAGTTGTTTGTATTCAGTAGATGTTTGAGACTAAAAATGTAAGCTTTTCGTTTTTGTCCTTTGTCACGACGATTTTTAAAAAATATTTAAATATAATTAAGAAATAATATCTTTGTAAGAATCTCTTGTTTTTTTTTTTTTTCATTTCAATTTCGTTTTTCACTTAAGGCAGTAAATTGATAATAGAAATTACATTTTTAAAAAAAATATTTAAGTGAAAAATGGAGTTTGTTTTTCTGTCCATTTCCAAATATTAATACATTATAAATATATTGACTAATAAAATATCCGGATCTTTACATCAGTAGGCTATAGAGCATATTGCATTACTTTTTTTTTTTTACTTTTAGGATCGATTCAATATTCTTAAATGCTCAAGCATTTTCAAGAAAAGTAAATATTCAAAGGCGATGAAAAGAATTCTTCAAAATCCAATGATAAAGGTAAACGAACAGAATTGTCTTGGCAGGAGTGACTTATATCACAAAGATATCTCATCCTACCCGACTGAGTTTGCGACTAGTTTCCTCATTAAAGTCAGGTTTCTTGATCATCCGGTGAGTTCCTAAATATACGATGAGAGAATGGCAAAGATAATACAGGAAGAAGTGTAAGACACAGGACATTTGGCACACTCGCGGAAATCCAGCAAATACGTGATAATGAAGCAAATATACGAAAATCGATAGGATAGTAGATATACATTTGAACTTTGCAGATAAGTGAATATTTAAAATCTTCGTTTTAAAAGCGACTTAAAAGACGCTTCTTACATTTGGGTTCGTTAAGTGACATATGGACAGTCGAACTGACGAATAGATAAGTATTCGACACTACGCTTTATCGCCATGACTGACAAGACGCAGTATCTCTGTGAAGTTTGCAATGTACATTTAATACCATTTGTTTCAGTTAGCTACGTAAAGCATAACCTTTGCCCAAGATGTGCGAAGCAGTCGAGCATAGCCATATTGAATCAATTAAACGATGTTAAAAACGGCACGTTTATATCCATTTCAAAATGTAAAGCCATACCGAGAAAGTGATAGCATTTATTGATTTAATTGTCTAATTAATGATTCTTTTCTTACTCGACTATTAAATGTTGAGATCAAGTCTCGTTTCCTTTGGTATTCTGACTCCGTTGTTCGGTTTTATTTATATTTTTTTCGGGTTTCCGTCATAGATCTTAATTGTTTTGTTTGCAGTTTTTGATACATCCAAACCTGTAAGTTCCAATTCAACTCTTACGAAGTTAAACCTGTTATATCTATTTTCCATTGTTTTATCATTTCTTTTACTTTAAATATCATTTTATTTTATTTTATTTTCGCTGTTGTTTTCTTCCAATCCGTCAGAACCAAGCAAGCTTAAACGGGTTGATGGTGCTCAACTAGATCAGTGGTATTCAACCTGAGGTAGGAGAAGGCATCTAAGGGAGGGTACGCGAAAAGTTGATGAAATATTTGATAGATTAATTTTTATTTGCTGAAACTACTTTTCATTATGGGGTACTAAATTCAATTGTACATTTAGTATTTTTTTTTTTCAAGATAAGAAATACGTAATATGTATTTGTAAAATTAAAACTTTTTATTTAATTACATTAAAATTTGAGACCAATGTTCATCTGACACCTCAAAACAAGCCTGTTTCACGCTTATTAGCGATCATCAGTTGAGGGTAGTCAGAATGAACATTGCAGGTCTCATAACGGAGGTGACTTGGAAGTTGAATAGGAAGAGCAGTGGAACTTTTTCTTTAGTTTGATGCTATAATAAATTCATTTGAGGCTGGCAGAGCCCAGCACATGAATTTTCTTTTTCTTATTTTTAATGTGTTTTTATGTTTTTAGTTTTTAGTTTTGGAGGTTCCACTGCTCTTCCTATTCAATTTTTATTTAATTATTAAAATATATTAAACTTTAAATATATTATACTTTAACGTATTTTATTGGATGTAAATTATGTAACTTATTTTAAATGCTTGCCATACGCCCTAGATTTTTATTTATGTGTAGGTTCATTGAATAATGCACCAATAACCTTGGGAGTACGTAAGTAATGATAAATTATTTCTGAGGGTATGCAAGCAAAAAGGTTAAATACCATTGCTCTAAATTATTCCATGTTTCTTTTGCTACGTATCATTCTTTATTTGCTGACATTGCTTAACGGAGGCTGTTGTGGGTAAAAATCAATTCTCAAATTACTGTTTAAAAATCTTTCACACTTAGTTCGCTTTATAGAAATATATATATGCGAGTCGTTAACTATTTATATTTCGTTTTGAATCAGCATTAAAAGTTAAAAATGGCGTACATTATAAACACCCAAATGCTGATTCGTGCATCAGAAATGTTTTTACGAACCGCAAGCACCAAATACGTATACAACTTGACAACTTACATGCTTTTATATAAATGTTTCACAATTACATTTATTTTTCATCTAAAATAAAGTCAATTCGAAGTTGCTGTTTTAATTTCTGAATAAATTACCAAATGCTTTGTTTTCCCAGTTTGTTTTCCCAATTCTGAGAGACAGGAAATCGCGAAATTTCCTCTGTGTCTATTTTAGCTCGGGTGACACTAGAAAAAAAATCAACAAATTTGTTGGATCGTTTTATAATATTTGTCCCGAAAACTGCTTTGATTGTTTACTTCCTATTTGTATATTCGGGATATATGTTCTATTTATTTCTCGTGAATATTTATTCGCCCGTGAAGAACCCGGAATTATTAAACTTCTCGATCATTCTATATTAGTCGATCATTTCTTTTGTAGGATTTTTTTTTTTAATCCATCAGTGTTTAATGATTTTAGTTAGCGTAATCGGTTTTACGAGTAACAGTAAATCATTAACAAGAAGTCCCTGCAGGAACTCAAAATCTACTTTCCTGAAACTGTTGTTCTTTAAATTTCTTTTTTTTTTTTTTTTTTTTCCTTTTCGAATCATGAAAACGATGCAGATGAAATTCCTTCGTTTTCTTTTTAAATTAGAATATCTTAAGACAAGCAGTAGACATTTTCTTCTATTTTCTGAAAAGCAATAATTCAATTCGTCCTGAATTTCATATAAATTTTAGTCAAATTCAAAGCGCGCGTGAAATAAAGGATTACTAAACGAATTAATATCCGTTAATAGAAGATAGTATTAAGTTCGAATACTTTATCCGCGGGAACTTTTTCGTCACCTTCATGCGTAATTCCTCCGTAAGAAACCAGATAAACAAAATTTCATCTATTAAACTTAGATCGTCTCTTGTCCTTAAATGTGCAAACCAAGTTTCAAGAAGATCCATTCAGAGGCTCAAATGTTATTAAAAGGCCGGGGTCTATCATACCAGAGACTTTGATTTGAAGAGCTTAACTTTCGTAGGGAAATAATGTAAAAACTACAGGATACCTAGCAAGAAGGACATGCTTTTAGTTTTGCTCGTTCATTTATATATTTATATAAATTTATTTTTATTTATTTTTTTATTTTCATCTGGTTCTTCATTTGCAAGTTCTTCATTTGCACTTTGGTACCAGAAGACACTTCCCAGACCCAAAAATGAAAGATGCTGTCGAAGCTATAAGCAAGACGGGCGGGCAAACAGCCGACGAACTGTGCTTTGAGACATTCGGCACAAGGAGAGTTTACATTTTGAGACATTCGGCTAGATCCTAACATTCCACGGAAAACTTTACATTTCCAACGAACTAGCAAAGCAAAGGAATTCCCAGATGTTCCAAGGTTTACAAAAAGACCCTTCCCTTTAGGCTCAAGTGTTTTACAATGGAAACTTATTGGAAATGTAAGGACCTCAGGTTCTGTGGGCGATTTAATTTTGCGGATCGAATTGCCTAAATTGTCCGAGTCGGGTCCATGTATCATCCAGTTTTAACAGCCCAAAGGTTGGCCTATCTGTATTTACCGTTGGTGGTTTGCTGAGCGTTATCTGCGCCTATAATTGTTGACATGAGCTAAGTTGTTGTTTATGGCTTGCTGGCAGCTGATTTCCTGCCCCTTTGTGACCTGGTCAAAATCGATGTTGTTTGCCAACAGGAAACATTTAATTGCTCCACATTCTGTTCACTGTCGCCATCCACAGTCATTTGTATTTCTGTCAGTCAACGAACGAAACAGCTTCGGGTTTGGTTTTTTTTTGTTTTTTTTTCGAATATCCTATGCATATATAATTTCAAAAGAAAAAAAAAAATGCTTTTTTTTTGTTCGACTTAATCCATTCCCTCCAAACTTCGACAGAATGCAAAATTATCGAGAAAAAAAATGTTAATAAACATGTATTATCTTTGGCCTACTGCTCTAAGGAAAGTAAGGCTTATAAAATCAGTAGGTCTGTATGTGTGTGTTTATCTGTCCACGTTTAATAAAGTTTGAGCGATTCTTCTCAAAAATTGGAATGCATATTTAGTGACGATATAATGTAAAGATACTTAGCACCTCCACCTATCATCTATTGCAGTGGTTCCCAACCTTTTTCAGCTGGCGACACACCTTTCCTTATCGGAATACCTCCAGATATATAGGAATAGAAGAATATAGAATAAAACCATATTTGTATCGTATCCCTTCCTTATATATGATCGATTTTCGATTTTTCTGATCTTTTCTGATGGTTTATTCGATGGTTTCTGATAGTTTTAGGATCAAGTCGCGACCCCCCTGTAACCCTTCCGCGACCCACCGGTTGGGAAACGCTGATCTATTGTAATATAGTGAAAATATAACTAGTATTTCTAATACGAGTCCTTATCCATAAACTTGGGCATGAAGGGGTTGGTAAACAATTCCCATAAAGTAGCATTACAAGGGATCCAACAGTTTTTAATAATGTATTTTTAATCCGTTTAAGAATCCACTGATATTTGCGCATGCTCTGATACAACGAAACAGATTATGATGGCGGCAAATCGTAAACCTGATCTTTCCTCTTTACTGCTTTGTGTTTTGTCGTATTTAACTTAAAAAAAAGTAATAAATTAAAGAAATTTTAAGAAGTATTTTATGGAAATACTATTAAGTTCTTAATAGTATTAAACTTCTGGTTGGAATTATTTTCATTATTAAAGTTATGAGTTAATATACATAAACTATCTTTTTGTTTCTCTCTCTTTCAGCTTATCTAGGCTTCATTACATTCTGATATTGTACAAACCACTTTTTTTTTCCTTAGTAGATTTGTTGTTTTGCTCCGTCTTTTAACTCCTTGCAAAACTTGCCTCAAGGGAGTTTGGTTTATTTTGACTCGAGAGCACTCGTTCCAAGGAAGAAGTAGGCTAAACGGACAGCTCTTATCAGTCCTCCTTCTTCTCCTCTTCCTTCGCTTTCGTTCTGATCCCTTTTTACAAAGAAATTGAGAATATGATCGCAAGGCTGTGGGCGCATTTCTCCCGTCACTGGCTCCAAATTGCTAAAAAAAAAGAAAGAAAGAATCTCGGTTACGTATTGAGATCCAGAACAAGTTCCACCATCTTAAACAATACACGATTGATTTAGAATAAACAGAATTCGGATAATCTACAAGATGCCGTAATTGCAGGCATTTCTTTTTTTTCTTTTCGAAATACTAAAGCAACTGCCAAGATGTAGGATTTCGTTTGGGGAGCAGCCCGACTCATGTTCATGTTTTTTTCTTTTTTATTTCTCCTCATTCTGCCAACGCTTATTCGTTTTCTTTTGTTTTCTTATTAATCTTCATCCTTGTTTGATTTGCACTGATTTCTGTCATCTTATTCGTCAACCGTTCAATCGCACTTTTTTATCTAAGACCTCTCCCCTTTCTCTTCACACCAGTTAGTCTTTCCTGCTGTTGGATGCGAATGTCTGCCATTAGTTTACTAATCCCGGCAAATTATCCTGTAAATCTGAAAACAAAAAGTGATAAAAAGCTGAGTTGATTACGACACTCGTGGGATCCGAAATCGGTGACTACAACTTTCTACATTACTATGCTATTGAAATAGCGACGATATGTATAACTCAGTTTTTTGGATCCAAATGGCTCTTGACTGCGGGTTGGAGGAGGCGGGTTCAATCCCCGATCTGGGCGGATGTCGGCTATTTCTCCACGCTAAATTCTCTTCCGTATCGGTCCTAAGATCCACCCAGACATCTGTAGAATGCGTACAGGCTTTCTTTCCAGGAGGTACAGGCGAGCGAACGTTGGACTGACCACCCGATCATCTCAGTCCCGGTCAGTGAAACGTTAGCAGCTTTACCTCCAGCGCCTCCGTGGATCAATGTGGTCTCCCGTGGGATACAACTACCGACCTATCTATGTAACTGAGTGAGAGTTCATTACGTATGTGACTTTGGCACAAACAATCGCTAAACAATCGCTGATTAAAAATAAATAAATAAAATAAAACCAAGACATTAACTTAAAGAACATAAAATCTATTTTCCTTAAAATGTTATTTTCTTAAGATTTCTTGTTTTGTTTTTTGTTTTTTCTTTGTTTATTTTAAAGTTGTCAAAACGACAAAAAACGAAAAGCCGACATTGATTTTCAATTTATAAAACTGCTGATTATAAAAAGCTCACAGTTTGTATTATCTGAAAAAAATAACTTTTATTTAATTAAATCTGATCTACTCATTTAAGGTGACGAAATTGGCTTTTTTTTTTAATCACATCGAATCACGTGCAAGTTAAGAGATAAAAACTGAAAGGAAATTACAAAAAAATTCATTATTTAAGACAACTTCGTATTGATAAAAATTCATTGTTTAGATTCTAATGCTTTTTTTTTTTTTATTTTTTGTGAGCCAGAATTTTTGTCTCTTTTTCGACAAGGATTCAATTGGAGAAGATTTCAGATATCGAAGGTGGATCGTCTCTAGTCCATTAATATATAGACTAAATTACAAGAAGATCCACCCAAAGATTTACAGCTAATTTGGACGCATGGACGTATGTACACAGATTGAGTGATCTGAAGAGTCTCATTTTCCTTGGAAAGTAAAATAAAAATAAATTGAAAAGAGTCAAGTTAAGTGCTTCGTTTACACTAAACACTTTGGAGAACAGTTCCCTTTGGACAGCTGATATAGTTTTGGAAATTGGCACGTCAACTATAATCTTATAATCTTGCTTTTACTTTTTTTTCATGTTTTTCATTTATCACCAAATTAGGTAAAATACGTTTTCCTTTATCAATGAAATTTGAAGCAATTACTCATCGCAGTTTAATCACGTGACTAATTCTGCCAGATTGTGACCGGAAATTAAAACAGGAAGTGGATTTGGATTGTATTTGTGTTTCATTTCCATTTTTTTATTTTAAAAATTCTTCGCTAAACGAAAGAGAAAAAAAAAAAAAAAAAAAAGACAAGTTTGGAATTTAAATTATTATCAACAGGAAATGATGCCATTAATAAATCAACATTACATTTTAGCGAAGGTCTGTGTAGCTTTTATGAATCGACATGTGTGTGTTTGATATAATTTGAAACAATTTGTCATTAGAATAGCTTCGCTTGCTTTATTTTTTTTTTCTTCCTTTTTCTTTTTTTCGTTTAGAATTTATCATCGTCGTATCCTGTTTAGTTTGTAGGCGGGTGCACGGGTTCCGGTGATAAAACAGATCAGTTGCTTACCATGAGTTTTTGGTCGATAATTTATCTCCAAATTGTGGCCGTTAGTAGCTAAAATTTAACTTCATTCTTTCGCTGTCGTAAACCAATTTTAATCTCAACATCTTCCTGCGTTCTATTTCTTTGAAATATCTTCGTAAAAACATCTTACGGAACTGTATTGCAAGTTACGGATATTCCCAACTTTAAAGATATCGTGGATATCTTAGAACATACACGAGTTTCGTTATTGCATATATTTCTCTTAATCGAATGCAATTTTGAAGTAGAACAGAAAATAAGATTAAATCACAAAGGCATCTAAGCCGGACAAAATTGCGGAATTTGTAGTACACTAATTCAAAAACCGTATTTCTGTTTCTGCAAGAATAACGTAGTTATTTCTTTCTTCATCAAGTGTTAGTTTTATATACAGGGTGTATCTGAAATGTGCTGCCAAACTTAAAGGTTGTATTCAAGCATGCAAAACAACGAATAAATATCATAAAAATATGGGTCTGGAAATTGGAGGTTTCCAAGATATGAAACCACCACCACCACAAGGACCCCCCCCCCCCCAATCAAAAGTGGAGCAGTCTGGTTGAATGCATTTTAGCCGTGCAACCCGACGACTTCTGAACCAACGTTATCCTGACCGTTGGATTGGAAGAGGGGACCAACAGCATGGCCTCCTCGTTCCCCTGATTTAAAACCTCTGGACTTTTTCGTATAAGGTTATCTTAAGGCATTAGTGTACACCATACCAGTTCCTGATGCCCACGCACTGCATGATCGCATAGTGGATGGCTGCAACACAATTCGACGTGCACCTGGCATCTTCGACCGAACACGACGTTGTGTTGCATGCATTGCGGCCGGTGGAGGACATTTCGAGCACTTTCTGTGAAACTGAGCGACTGAACGGCCAACACCTCTGTATTGTTGCATCGTTCATATCTTGGAAATAAAACATTTCCAGACCCATGTTTATATGACATTTATTCGTTGTTTTGCATGATTGAAAGTTTGGCAGCACATTTCAGGTACACCCCGCATAACTCAAATTAAAAAGAGCCAACTCCATTAATATTGCGTTTTAGTGAGAATCCAAATTATTTAAAATTAGCACCAGGAGGCGCTATTGAAGAACATTGTAATATAGCTTTTGAATTGAGTTTGACAAATTTCATATTTCTGTCCGACTTTGTATCTGTATCTAAAACTTACAAAATGAACAAGTAAATATAAATTTATTTTGAATGAATAGATACATACATAAATTGTTTTAAATATTTACAAACAAATACGTCTGCTACGTCTGTCTTGTAGAATCACCAGTTACGACTGTGATCGTGAGAACAGAGAGCGGGGAATCCCCGCTGAGAATTGGCTCCACCAACGCCATCTAGTTTTTGTAGAAGTAGATGTTGCCTAAGTAGTTCTGAAAAAGTGGAGATGGAGCGGACATTGGCGCTACGACTACGGTCTATAAATACATATGTACATATTACGCTGATATATGGTTTATATGTGTTTTAGATACGTTCAAGTTCTCTACTAAAGAAATATTATATTTTTGATATTTTGAAAATTTTGGTCGTAACTGCAAATGTTCGTAAGTCGGTAACTAATTGCATTTAATTAAAAAATTGTTTTACGGTAAAATATGTTTTATATAAAATATAATGTACTTAGTCTTTATTTTGCTCAAACACCGAAGATAGGTATTTCGAACCATAGGTACATCAGTTAGATATAGTCCGTTTTTAAATTCTGAAGACCATCGTTAGATGGCAAATAACAATATAGATATATGCTTTCTTCAATTAGAATGATGCAATAAGTACAGAATTTAACATTGCGGTAACATAGTTGGAAAGCGTATAGTAACGTCAGGCACATAGCAATGGTCTCAACTTGCAAACGAACTAGATCTGCATGTTTACAATTCATCTCCGATTTCTGTAGACCAACAATAACGTTACTGCATGTTTTTCTTCGTATAGGTCACAATAACTAAGTCCTAACCTTTTCCTATTCGTTGGTAAGGCAGCCTAAAGGGAAAAAGCTAAAAAGCAAAGCTTCACTGTCTTTATTAGGCATCTAACTACGGTCCACTAAGGAAATAAGGAAGGCTTAGACTCCTCGAATTGATATTTTAAACAAAGCCTCATTGATTTTCATTTCTGCTTCCGTTCAATCGGATTTATTTATTTATTTACTTATTTATTTGTTTGTTTGTTTATTTAATCTGCTAAGGAAAGATTTCTGCTGCTACATTTAATCTTTATTTACAATCTACTTATTATCAGATTAGGAAAGTGCTTTGTTTTTTATTAAATCACTGGAACCAAGGTGTGAGAGCGTTTGTTTATCTTGACAGTTCAGTTAATGTAAATAAAACTTAAGGAATTGCACCAGAAGAATTAATCACAAAAATCCTTCTTCTCCTCCCATCCCATTCTATTCTTTTCTTTCGTGGAAAATAAATATATATTTTTTTCCACGATTTTTTAAAAAAAATGAAGAGAATCAAAATCACAACATTTTAAGAAAGTAAGCTCCTTGTTCTGAAATTTCTTTCTTTTTTTTTTTTAATTTCTTTTATGTGAATCCAAGTTTATCAAACTGAAATAAGAACTTATATTAACAGCTTAATATTTTCATTAAAATTTCATACTTAACATAACTGGTCTATAATTCTATATCTTACTGGTTCAATCAGAAACACTGGAAAGCATAGGCTACATTGAGTAGCCGAGATCTCCTTTAAAACATTTCCACTTCTTAGGAATGGCAATTTTTCATTTAAATTTCTTCTTTTTTAGAAACAATCTTGTTTGTTCTGTTTTTTTGTTCAATTTCACCTTCGAACTCGCATTTGAAACTATCATTATTAAGAAGTTTAGCAAACTTTTGAAACCAAACACGAGCAATTAGGGCTGTTAATTAAATCAATTTTATTGAATTAAAGCACTATATAACAAACAAATTTTGTTTATTGAAAAATTTACTGTTTGCTCAAGTAATTTATTGCATTCCGAGTTATTTATCGTACAACAGTATGTTTGTAAAATCTGAGAGAGTGGCGGCAAATCCAAAGCGAAATTTGCCAAATTACCAATACTGTGCCGCGAATGTTAGAACGGAATTTTCTAGTACAATAAATTAGTTTAATAAAATAATCGTTACTCTTGTTTAGTTATTCTGTTCTTGTTTCTCATTTTGTACATTCCAAGGTTAAATCACCTCTTTTTGGAAACTTAATTTCCTTTATTAATTGGCCTACAATCCTATCTGTTATTAGAAAAAGGTCTTGGTTGTGCAAAGTGAGAACAACATTTATTGTTGTTGTTTTTTTGTTCTTCCGGGGTCACTGCCAGGTGTGACGGTGGCATTCAGATAAGATCTTGCCTTTCTGGGTCTTTTATCGGGGAGATCAGGCTGATGAGTCCCTTGCAGGACGAAACGGCCGTTCCTGATTCCTTTCGATAATCGAATCGGAAAGTCAATTTAGTTACTCTTGTGCTGTTCTTGTTTCTCATTTTGTTTTGTTAATAAGCGTTTATTGTAATTTTTTTCTTTTTACAGAGACTCGAGTTATTGTTTTTTTCTAGATCTTTCTAGTATATTGTGGAGGGATATTTTTTTTTTCCTTTTAGATTTGAGGCTGAATTTCTAATCTGTCACAAAAGCCGGAGTTGTTGGTTGTGTTGTTGCCGTCCAGGCAATCTGATTACTTCCATTAAAGGATACAGGGGGGAGGAGCGAACGATTACAGCGCTCTCTGTGTTGTTGGATCGGAGATTTGATAAACGAAGCAGAGAGATTGGATGGGAGAGAGAGATCGTACAATCAGAGCGTGATCTCTTCTCATTCCAGATTCCCTTCCGTGTTCGACGATATAATGACGGAAAGACGAGATAATAATGGGCTCTTCAGTGTAGCCTCCTCGAAGGATTCAAACGCCTGACTTTTTATTTTTTTCTCCCCCCCCCCCCGTCCCCCACTCTCGTGATATCCTCTTCATATTCATATAGGGGGAGGCATACTAATATCTGTAAACAAAAACAGCGTTTCATTTTAATGGCCTTAAATGTTGTACTAATTGCCTGAATGAAGTTGCTAATGAGTGGTTCCCGTTGTTCAGCAGGTATGTAAAGGGTGTTCGATGTAACGGAGTACATATTACTTAATGCGTGGTTTGCGTGCTCCGTCCATATAAACCATGTCTTTGCTGATTTTTTTTAAATCGACTTGGCCCCGTAGCTTTTAGTAAATGCCTGTAAAATCGAATTTTACAAAAGTCTCAAGTTTTGCAGTTAAAAGATGCGGAACAGATGGGCACTAATCTTTATCGAAGGGATCACACTTTTTTTTTTCTCTGTTCTTCCATTACTTACTATCTTTTGTAAAATCCCTGCAGAGGCATATCCCCTCAACAGGCTAGGAACCAGTCGATTAACGAAAATCGTCGAATAGCTCTTATTTAACTTGCAAATGCATTTTGAACGCCAAACTATGTACTTAACACAATATTATTAAGGTATAACAATTACATTATACATAAATACATCTCCCCGGCCCCTACAATCCTACCTCTTTCGAAGTTACTCAAGCAACTGCAGACGACTGCAAGCCTTTTATTTCTTTTATACATTTATTTTTTCAAGGCACCTAAAATTTTGAAAATTTAAATATGAACTTGTGATGTATCTGGGATTTCTATTGTCTTGTTTTAATTTTCAAAATATTCTGCACTTAATTAAATTAAAACTCAAAAACAGCCAATTTTTTGGGTGCTTTTGAGGTATTACTCGGTATTTTTCAATTCAAAAAAATTTGACGAAAACCTGAAATGATAAAAAATTGTAAAATAATGTTTTGTATTTAAAATATTTATTATTAGTGCAACAGTTAATTTTTAAAAAAAATAAAAATTGTATTTTTTAAAATAGTGTGAGATTAAATAATATTTTTAAAAATTAACCATTGGACTAATAATAAACATTTTAAATACAAATCGTTATTTCAGACTTTTAGGTTCATTGAAAAAAGAAAAATATAAAAGAAATAAAAGACTTGCAGTCGCCTTAAGTCTGATAAGCTGCCATCGGAGATGCGAATGCTAGTACTTGAGATTGCGGAGATATCTGCCATTATATAAATATACGTCGTTTGCGGAAGATTTCATGAACCCCAAAGGTGTGGTGGCATGAAGTGGACATGATAGAGCCTCCTTCCCAGTTTTTCAC
Organism: Thereuonema tuberculata; assembly: GCA_023159025.1. Taxonomy (NCBI): domain Eukaryota; kingdom Metazoa; phylum Arthropoda; class Chilopoda; order Scutigeromorpha; family Scutigeridae; genus Thereuonema; species Thereuonema tuberculata. The sequence continues at coordinate 50,017,941 of JAFIDM010000001.1, read as the reverse complement.
GCATTAAAGTTAAATAACGCACTATATGTATAATATAAGTACAAATATAAGAGACACACCGCGAACAATATTTAAAAATAGACTGAACGAATTAAGATGGCGCCGATTGAGAAAAGAAGCGAGCGGCTGCTCGTCGAAAGAAAACCCGAAATACATCGGTTAAGCAAAGCAAGCATTCGATTACAGTGGAACCCCGCCATTCGTCCGCCTCGCTATTCGTACAACTCGTGATTCTCGTTATTCGTACAACTTTTTCAAGTAAAATTGAACTCGCCATTCGTACGCTTGCTCGCGATTCGGACAGCGTGACCTCGGTACTGGCCGCGCCACGCGGTCGCTTCAGTTCAGTATCGTGCTAGCTTCCGTACGCTACGCATCATCCACGCAAGCTTCGTGAAGCTTTGTGATATTTTATTGTTATTTTTTGTTATTTTTATTAAAAATAGTGCAGCCATGAGTCTAAAAAAGATTACGGAATCAACTAAGCCTAAAAGGAAAGCAGTGAGAACGACAATTGAATTGAAAAAAAGAAATCGTTGCGAAGTTTGAAAGTGGAACTCGTGTCTCTGACCTGGCAACTCAGTATGGCATGGCGAAATCAACCATATCGTCTACACTGAAAAAGAAAGAAATAATAATAGAGGCCTATATATTTATTGTTTTCATAGTTTTTATGTATTTTACGCTTAAAATTTTATTACAAAGGTTTATAGAAGCAATCATCTGTGGGTCTAGAACGGATTAATCCAATTTACATTATATCTTATGTGAAAAAATGATTCGCCATTCGTACAAATCGCCATTCGAACTGCCTCCTGGAACGGATTGTGTACGAATAGCGGGGTTCCACTGTATATTGAAAAGCTTTATAGCGGAAACAGATCGGTTAATCGAAGCGTCGTTAAGTTGATAAGTTTGTGTAATTTCTGAAGATTTAAAATAACTTCAGGCTATTTTCTGATTTTCTTTTTTCGATTATTATCGAGAACAAAAAAAAAAAAAGAAGACATGCGAAGGAGCAAAAGAATTGTTTTTTTTTTTCCTTTAAATTAACTTTAAAAGAAATCCTTTTGTTGATTTTAACGTGCTTCTGTATCTTAATAAGACTTTTCGCTTCTGTGGAGAAGGAATGGCTTCCCTGCAAGTCATTCTTCGTGATTTCCGTTTTAAAATCCAAGTCATTGAAACAATTTAATCCTGAAAATGTATGTGGATTCAAAGCAAAGAGTTTGTCGTAGTGGTGAACCACTCGCTGTGATGTTTGCTTTTCTCATTTAAAAGGACTTTTATCTCTTAATTGCTTCATCTCGTCCGTTCATCCAGAGGAATCCATTTGTATTTTCCCCCTAACTTGATTCAGGACTTAAGGGAAGAGAACTAGAAAAGACTCCCTTTTAACAGCCACCCACGTGCTAAACACATCTCATTCAACATCAAGAGCCCGGAAAAAATCTTTTTTTTTTTTTTTTTTTTTTTATTTGTCTGATTAATATAGAAACATTGATTTAAATGATAGCAATTACATTTTTCTTCTGACGTCGTTATCAGTGGCCAAAATCTAACAGCCAAAATCCAATAGGTTTCCTTTCAATTTAGTTTCAAGAACTGATTTCGTTATTCTTTCTATCGATAGTCATTTGTGAGGCTGCAAGATGCATTCGGACTGAGAATCTTTTTTTTTTTTTTTTTTTTTTTCCGACCTCTTTGACGATCTAGGAAATTTTCGAACGAAATGCTTTGAATATACTTATACTATTCATGTTGTTATTTTCATCACTTCTGCTTCTTCGGGAGTTTAGTGACGTCATAAGCAAGGAAGACAAGTCTGGGCATGTACGACATCAGCAGTTAGATATTATTGGAAAAATATTACAGGGATATTTTAATTTTATTTCTTACCATAATTGAGGAGCTTAGTTTCAAAACCCGCCATCTCCAAAATTAAAAATTCGGAAAATAGAAGTTTGATAATGCATTCACATTAGACATGGCAGGCTTTGAAACAGCACTCGTATCGAAATCTTATCAGAATACATTGTTAAGGCGGTTTTTGAAGTTAAACTGTATGCAAATAGCGGGGTTTGATTTGAACTAAGGAAAAACTCCATTGGCTCGGAATTTGCAATTTTTGGAGATGGCGGGTTTTGAAACTAAGCTCCTCACTTCAAGGCAAGTTTAAAGAACGTTTAATTTAACCTTTTCAATGGTTTGTTCTGGAATTTCACTTGATCCAATTTCAATACAAGCTGTTGTATTTACCTAACTAATAAATACTTAGATTTTTTTAAAAAAAACGAAAACGAATATATTTGCAAAAACTTATTTCTAAAAACTGGTTTAAAACAAGAAACTGTTGTAATGAATTTACAATTTTACTTTTTATTTGCCTTAATGCGTGGGTTTCCGAATTGCTAAAATAATTTCTTTTCAGCTTTTTTTTTTTTTTGATTCTTGGAGATCTGTGCCATCAGCAGCTCCAAATGAATGTCACAGTGGATGACTCAAAAGATAGGTGAGGCTTAAAATTGATGATGTCATTTTGCTATTGTGGTACAGGAAAACAATTCTTTCATTTGTTTCCCACGAGTTTTGTCTCCCAATCTTAATTTTTTAGTCTTTCTGGAACAAAAACAGCAACTTTTGGAACACCCAATCCGTTTCCGAAGACTTGTTCCGTATATCATAAATGTTTAACAAAGGAAAGAAAAACACAAATAATTCCAGGAAACTTACTTCCAGACCGGCATCATCTCAGGCAAAGGATGTAACTAAATCATACGATGACACCGAGTGATCATTTCTTACAGCCGAGAAGCAAAACCACAACTTTTCATTTTCTTTTGAAGAAATATGAATTCCCAATTCTTCTCGAGGACAAATATGAAGTTAACACCGAAATTGAAACATTTTATCAAGTGTAATTTTAAAGTTTTCCTTTTTCCTACAATTACACTAATGCATTTGAGCTCTGGAAGGTCACTCTTTTAAACAACAATTACTCCAGAACCGTTTCGAAATGTCTGTATAGGTCTGCATTGGCATGCGAGAGGATGCTGAATTTGATGAGGTTGCAACTCCCCCCCCCTCACATTGCAATCCTTTTTTTCCAATATTTTTCATTTTTTTTTTTGGAGAATCCCAAATTTTATTTACCCAAAACAACTTCCTGGACACACTAGTGGGACTGTTTACGCTAATATCTTATGTAATACACATATGATTTAATTATCATATGATTATATGATATAAGTACTCAGTGGCGCATCTAGGATTAAGGTTGGAGGAGGGCTAAGGATATTGTAAAAAGCCCATTCAGATAAAGGCCTATTTAAAAATAAATTGTTTTAATGATCACTTTCATATCAAATATTAAGATAAAGCACCAATACTTCAGGGCTTTAGGAAAGGTTTTTCTTCTCGTTTTTCTTTCTTTATTTTTGGGTTTGGGGTGGGCTTCAGCCCCTTCGCCCACCCCATCGGTGCGCCACTGTAAGTACCATTGATTAGCACTTAGCACTTGTAAAGCTCACCATTGATTTTAAACAAGAAACGACCACTGTTGTCATCAATGCAGAAGTTTCTATTCAGCCATATATTCATGATTGGAGATGATTGTTCAAATTGAGTTGTTGATTCATTATAATTAAAATAAACTGATCATATTAAATTCCCTTTTTTTCGGTATTACCGATTGAAATTTCATGACAAACCTAGAATTTGTGGTACTGTTTCAAGTCAGTAATGCTTTATCTGCTACTAAACAATGCTAACTAGATTTGTTACCTACGAACTCTTTCAAACAATCGAACACCTTTCTTTTGCCTCTAACTGTATATAGTTTAAATCCCAAAGCAGAATGCCATAAACTCTTGTAAAAAGAAAAGTTCCTCTGTTATTACTATTACTATCTTCAAATTTTACTTACATCCGCGCAAAGAGCAAAAGGACAAATAAAGACCGTCTATAGGAATGCATAGGCAATAGATTCACTTATTAACACGATTCATGAGAATTCAACATGATGAAGATTCGAGGACATTACTGACCCGAAATATCGCCATAAATTCATTGGTATAAAAGAACCTAAATAAGGAATTGATAATAATAATAATAAATAAGGAATTACTCTTATGTAGGTAAAATGGTAAGATTCCTGTAAAGTTTTTAGGCTTGCTTGAAAGGAAGTTGGATGACATCCCTCCACACATCCGAACCCCCTTCCCCATCGACCTATTAGAGATGTACGAAATGTTTTCATTCCATTAAAATGAGTCGTTTCCGTTGGGCGCCAATCCAATCACTGGACTTTCTTGATTTGTCTATTAGACAGGGCTTTTAACTTGGATGGTTTCTTTCGTTAATTGTTGTTTCCAAGAAAGGAAGAACGAACGACGTCCGTCTGTTTTGCTTGTGTTTCTGAATCACTTGTTTCTCTTTGCTTCTAGCATGATTGAAGCTTATTCAAGTGAGGTGAAGTGAAATACTCAGATGCCAGACATATTCACACTGAAAGGAAAGCCATAGATCATGACGGCGTCAGCCAAAAAAAAACGGATTGTAATTTTCTGTTATTTGTAGGATGTCTTTTTAAATTTCAAATGAATCGACTTCTACTCTGACATCATCTCCCCCTCTGAAATTATTTTACAAAATTAACGATCTTTTTTTATTATTATGTTAAGCACCTCAGATTGGGTGAAAACAAGTGTCGTAAATATTAGGACAAGCAGTTATAATAAAAATCTCTATAATATTAGATAGAGAATCAGAAGAGCAAAATTGAGTGTTATTTAATAAAACGTCAGCTTCTCAGCTCGTAATTTAGAAGCAGAAAACTAGTTCGTTGAACGTTCTGAAGATGTTAATTATTTAACTTTGTTAATAAAGGATTTTTTAATATACATATTTAAAATATTACAGTGTATGAGTTTTGAAATTAAAATAAAGATTTAAATATTGTGTATTAATTTCTTTAAATCCTAAAAATAATATAAATGATAACGTTTCCGTTTATTTTTTGTTTGTTTGGTTTTTAAATTATAAGAATGAATAAAACCAGTAGAAATTTATCCATTTTCTGAAAAAAAAAAAAAAAATACGTAATTCTGCATTTCTTATCTAAGTTGCCTGAATCCAATGAATTTTTAATCATTTTAAACCTCGAGCAGGCATTAACGGAATTTCTAATTTCGTATTAATATACTTCGTCAATAGGAAATCAATAGAAATCTATTTGAAATGGGCTTTTTTCTGTGTTTCTACATTTGTCATTTTCCCGATCTAATTTCCAACATTTTAAGCCTACTTAAATTTCCAACATGTTTGTTTCTTTCTTCTTTTTTTCTTTTCTTTTTTTTTTTTTTATAGCAACTGCATTTTTTTTTTCTTATTTATCATTTTGTTTTTAAGTAAAAAAAAATACAATAAATACAAAATGATCATTGCTTCTCAAGTGACTAAATCTATGCTTTATTATTATTATTATTATATAAAAGATTCAAACCTTGGGAATCCCCAGCATTGCGGGTTAAGGATCAAAGCACATACGTATTGCCAAGTGTAGAAATATGTGCAAAAATGGTTAGGGATGTATGGTTGTGACCATAAATTTCCTAACTTTGTGTTGTGTTGAGTATTGGCCTTCTGGAGTTGTACATAAGTGGTTTTGTGAAGTCTAGTGTCCTGAGGCTTTGTGCAATGTGTGAGGTAGCAGACCAGTAATGAACAGGACGGTGGGTACAACACGTATTCGGTCCTGCCTCCACTGCTTCTGGAGCTCGTGGGCTAGATCGGTGTATTTACCGATCTTGTCTGCGTGATTTTTTATGCATGTTCCTGTGATAGGCACAGTTAATGAGATAAGTCTGTTTGTCGATCTTATCAATAAGTGTGATGTCAGGTCTATTGTGAATATATGGTTTTTGTCCATGTGAATGGGGTGGTCCCAGCTTATGTGAGGATGACTCTAATACGCTTGTAGTATGGGAGCGTGTTCTTAATAAGTGAGTGTCTGTGTGCTAACTGTTGATGAACAATCGAAGCTACCTGATTGTGTACGTGGAGGTAGTCTGTTTGGGAGAGAAGGGGACAGCCTGATATTATGTGGTCGATCGTCTCATGCGTAGTGTGGCATTTCCTGCATCTGTCGTCATGAGTGTTTGCGTCGTGTAGAATGTGTTTCTTGTAGTTGTGTGGGGGGATGACTTGGTCCTGTATCGCGATCTTGAACCCTTCGGTCTCCCCAAACAGCTCATCACTCTTCAGCCATCTGTTCGACGCTTCCATGGCGACAGGAGGCTGGCTGAGTTCGTGGTGATGTCTGCCAAAAAGTTCCTTACGAGCCCATGATTCACGCAGCTACTAAGTATGGGTGTCGGGGATGGCGAAATTTGGATAAGGCTTTCGAGTTCCAGGGGCGTGAAGTGTGTGTCAGCCTTGACAATGGTTGAATGTAGTGAGGAGTGTTGTGCTCTTTGGTGGAAATGTTCCCTAAGTGTATGTACTTGTTTTTCGTGTAGGGTGATGAGGTTGATGAGTCCTCGGCCTCCCTCCTTGCGGGGAATAGTCATCCTTTCCGTGGCGGACTTGCGATGGTGCATGTTGTGTTTCGTGAATGTAGTGCGTGTTTTGCGTTGTAGTGCTTCGAGTGCTTGTCCATGGAATTATGCCGAAGGAATATGTTAATGTAGGACGGCAAAAGTGTTGATGGCTTTATTTTATTTCTGTTATTATTATTATTATTATTTTAATGAATAAATATGTAGTGCTGGTTAAATTTCTTAATAAAACTAATTGTATTACCAATTAGAAATATACGTAATTGTAATTTTGAGTTGATTTGTAGCAAGAGACTTGATTGAATTAGTAAGTAGTAATCTCTTGACAATAAAAAAAAATTCTTTCATATTTTGGAATAATCGTTTTCCTTCCCATTCTTATATCTAAGCTTAATAAGAAGTATTAAATAAAAGACAAGAATGATGACATAAAGTATATGAGTTACATCAGATCCTTTATGAGACAAAAGAATTTTGTAAAAAAAAAAAAAGGGGAAGAAATAGGAAAAGATATTCTTTCTCTACTGACTGCACATGTTTCTTTCATTCTTGCTAAAAATAAATAAGAAAACGAAGTATTTTGATGTACAAATTATGTAATAGGAATAGAATATAAATATATTACTATTTGTTTCCTTTTTTTTTTTGCCTTATTAAACTTTGCTTATTATACTACACATAGTGAATATTTGTGGTGTATGTACTCTATTAATAAAGTTAATATTTTTATAACGATGTATATATGAAAAGCCATATAGTTAGATTTACCTAAATCAGAAAGTTGCAGTTTAAAAATGGGAAATGTTTCATTGAAAGTACTTTCTCATTCAATACAGATGAATCGGAACATTACTTTTTTTTTACCTGAGGCATCAGAATAATGATTAATTGCAGGTGTGAAAACGAAAGGTTAGTAGCTTTCCAATCGGCGTGGAAACATCACTGATCCGCTTCAGCGTAATTTTTTTTTCTACTCAATTGTGCATTTTACTGAGAGAGGGGAAAAAAAAGTGGAAAATTCGATTTGTTTTTTTTTTTTTAAGTTTTCTCTTAAAGTACTGGTTTCGAAATATACGTTTTGCTTAAGTAGATTTGATGAAGAAACGCTGCAAAAAGGAAACCTGGCATTTCGTATTTCTCTCCAAATACAAAAATTTGATTATGAAAATATACGTTTAAGTGACTTTTTCCAAGTATGATAAATGTGTTTTAAATTCGCTAAAGCCTTATTTAAAAAAAAAAGAAAAAGAAATAATGATGCAAAAATCGCAGTCAGCGATCTAATTTTCCTTAAAATTTTGGTAAATTTTCAGTGTATTTAATCGTACACTGTAGTGTAATATTGTACAATGTTGTACTCCATAACTTTTTTTTTTTTTAAGAAAGACATTTTTAATCTGCTTTCTTAAGTTAGACTTACAAAATCATTATGTCTGTGTGTCTGTTTGTCTCAAACAATTACTGCGTTTGTGTATCTATTTGTTTCTTTCCCCAACCCTCTTTTTCTTCCCCAAGAACATTTGAACCCTTGAGTAAATCTGTTTGAAATTTAACTTCCGTATTTATGAAATAAGAGACGACCTGTATTTTTAAATTTTTAAAATTTCAATCCAAAGAAACTTGCTTTTGGAGGTGACCAAAAAATTCACAAAATTTCACAGAAAAATATTAATTGCGGAACAGTGAACTCTAAGTGATGGCAAACATACATTACTGTGTTAAGTCCCACAGTGCATCGGGATAAAATTGAAATTTCTTCTTATATTTGGATTAAAGTAAATTGTGTTTCGGTGACTTAATGTTAAATTTTTACGGATTTTTAATCAGTTTTCAGTAAACGGAAAAATTGAAGATTAGATTGTTTATATTCGAATATAAACAATATTATCTTCAATTTTTATAAATGATTTACGATTTGTGGAGTCTTTTCCAATGTATAATTTTAGGCTTCTATACAGAGCGTAGCTCATTGCAGAAGAAGCTTAATATATCCGCTCAGTCTGTCCGTCTATCGCGAAAAATCATATCTCAGGAACGTCTTATGCTAGAAAAATGATCTATACTTGGTTAGAAAGGTATTGCCAAGACTAGCTCATAGCGGTTGAGAACTCGTTTCTAGCTTGTGTGATTCTCAAGTTACAGGTCTCCTCTAGAATTTAATCTTAATTTATAAGTTTTATTAAAACCTGGTATTATTTATTTCTTCCTTTTTTATTTTAATTCAACTAGAGTTATTAAATGAAATAGTTCTTTGAAGTCAATTTTGCCTTTCTCTTGAAATAAATCTTACAATGATTGGTCTCAATCTACAATGATTGTAACAAAAAATAGGATCTCCCAAATCTTTGGAGAGCTTCTATTTTTTTTTCTGTGAGGTTTTTTTCTGTAATTTTATATTAAATTTTCATTTATATTTTATCCTTTGGTTGTAATCATTTTTAAAGATATCCTTACTGATTAAATATTTTCTTTGTTTGAAAACTGAAAGCCAATTTTCCTTTCTCTTCTTGAAATAAATCTTACAATGACTGATCTATTTTTTTTATAAAGGAATCTCCCAAATCTACGGAGAGCTTCTATTTTTTTTTTCTGTGGTGTTTTGAAGTTGTAAAGTTTCCGAGATTTTAACATTCGCGCTGTACAGAAGTCGTGGAGCATTATGCAATTGCTACTGGGATTGCTGCTCCTACCTTGTTTATAATTTAAATAAAAAAAACACCATTTTAAAGAAAGTTTACATTATGTAAGGAATAACTACAATTTTTTTTTCTTCTTTTTATTGTAATTACATAGTGCATTGCCTTTAAACACTTAAGGAATAGGAACTGTCGCGTCGCCTTTCAAGTAATCTCCATTTGAAATAAGATAGTTGCAGAAGACCTACTAAATGATATATCCTTCCGTCTGCAGCAACACGCTCAAATAGGATTGAAAGTAGCGCATTTTAGAGACCAATTTTAGTAACTTATATCAAATAAATAAAAGTTAATGCTAAAGAGGGATTTTTAATTTTAGTAAGTTTCTATTCATTCAATTCCCGTTGGTCTTGAAACGCCGGGAGCCTTACTTGTTGTAGGACACTTTAACTTAGAATATTCATTAAATGAAGAAAAGAAAAGAAAAAGAAAGTGATTAGGTGAAAGAATATTCTAAATCGTGTTGTGATTTTATTGTACTTGATTTTTTTTTACTTTCGGAAACCGAGAAAAAAGGATAAATTCTTCGAAGAATTTATTATCAACCTCTTAAGCTTTATCAGATCTTAAGCCTAACAATTGACGCAGCGTCAATCCTTAATCCGATGACTTTCTCTTTTTCATCCTTATGGGAGTTAGGAAAATATCATCGAAACATAACTAGAGTATCTGAATAAGATTTTTCTTGAAAATTATAATTGTAAGTTTTGAAGTCGTAACATGCTTTCCTAGTGTAATTATCAAGTTTCTCTCTCAGAATTCGAAAATTTACGATTGGCGGATAGTTAAGTCACTTTAATAAAAAATAGACATTCTGTACAAAAAGAAATAAAAAAAAAAAAAAGGAGAAATTACAACCTTTTATTTTGAGTTTTAATTGTATCTCTTTATAGATCACAAGTAAATCACGAAACTGTGTTTTTTTCCTATAAAATCTTCACGGAAGAGAGCGTAGTTAGGGTGATTAGTATTTTGTTTTAGTTGTAGGCTACTTATTGTTTTTAAATTACAGAAACACTACTGTAGTATTCTGTTATGTTTTTATAGATTACCTTCTTTTATTTGTAACTGTAAGTTTTTCTTATTTTTTTCTCTTATTGTAAATGTTCTTTTAGATTCCAAATCTTGAGTTATTCTTAAGCTCACATGCTATCGTACCAGGGGCAGTTCGCCTACGCGCTCTTATGTTCATCATCTTTCATTCACACCATTTTCTTTTTTAATACCCACTTGTTATCGGCTGCCACTTGATTCTTTTCCCCTATTGTGGACTCTTCTTCTTCTTCCATTTTTTTTATCTCATTACGGCGACTGCTCCGCTGACCCCATGTACAAGGAACCCAAAGCTAAATCCTGTGACGCACGTGCGATACGTTTAGATTCATTTAGAGCAAGCTCCTACACTCTGTAACCTCTTTTCTTCCCCGATCCACTAAATCCTATCATCCCAACCTACTTCACTAATCCTTGTCTGCCCACGGTACATCACCACCCACCTCCCGTCACGACCAGAACACGTTTGGTTCCTCTATCTCCTGCTGTAGCAGAAACGTGAAGATATTCCTGCAACGAAAAACGAAATTACTTTTAAAATCAGGTTGCTTAGGAATACCGGAAAAAAAAAAAACCAAATCCCTATATCCAAAAAAAAATTATGATACAAGAAAGTGAGCTTACGTACATTCAAACGTGATAATTAAAGTTAAGTATGTATATTAATGCAGAACAAGTTGTAAAAGTATATATGTAAATTAAAGCAATTAATCTATGTAGATATACAGTATATGTAGGCCTAATTATCAAATCCATACTGCGCATATCTGTTCGATTGTAGCAAATAGAAAATGATATCATTTAGATTAATAAATTATCTTCTAAATAATTTAAAAATAAAATAAGGTGAATAAAATAAAATAAAAATAAAATAAGGTAAAAATAACTAATCACCTTAAAATATTAAAATTTCCGTTTACTACACTTGTATGTTTGTATTGAAATCCATTACGTAAATTTTGATTTATGAATGGATGTCTACAGGGGTTATAAGATAACGTCACTTCGAGAGATTGCGTAATCAAATTTAACAACAAATGAACAAGTGAACAATTCACCACGTAATTTCGAAACTGCTTTCTGACTACAGTTCTACTGCCTTCAGGAAAAAAAATTGGTAATTTTTAGGAAGAAATCTGGCAAACAGGAAAACTTCAAAGCTGGCCCTTTGAGTTTCTCGAAGGAAAGATTTCAATCAATCATTTGCAATTTTAGAATATAATTGAATATAAGAATAAAATTAAGTTTCATTACTAAACTATATAAAGCCGGATAGTGATGTAGAATTTAAATATATATATATTTCGAATGCGCGAAAGGATCATTTAAATAATTCGTCTGAAAAACAGAAAGCTAATCTGCCTATCAGGGTCTGGTGCTTTGATGTGTATGGTCCACAGGTAGATTGATATAAACGCAATAACGTCGACCTTAAAGCTCAGAGTCACGGTAAAAGACAAATGAAAACAAAAACTTACCTCGACTTCTCGACAATCGAAGGCATGTTTTTAAAGGAAATTTTGATAATGGTTAATTATGATATTTCTTAAATATGAATTGATTATATGTCTTGGCAGTATGTGCTTTGGTCCTTGACCCGCCATAGTGTTTTTGCTGGGGAAACCCAAGGTTTGAAACAAAGCAGTATAAAACATAATAATAAGGATGAAGACATATATTTTGTTTATATCTCTTGTAGCAGCTGAATAGCGTTTATACATAGCTAATATAGAAATAGTGTTTCTGCTTTATACTGCTTTACAAAAACGAAAACTTGCTGTTTGCCAGTTGCAGCTTAGGAAAAATGTCGGCGCTTTACATGTGTGAGCGGCAAATTGCGTTTTGCTCTCGTTTCGATCGCGATTAAAACTGCCGGTCGCCGAAGCGACAAACAAGTTGATTTTGCAGCTTAGTTTTTTGTTAATAATTTTCATCTCATTTCACAGAAGAGTTAATTAAAAAGGAAATAAAGATCCCGGAGGAAGAGAATGTGGTGAATGAAGCTCTGGATTGAAATCATGAACAAAGGACATTCAGATTTTAGCGCGAAGTTAATACTGTCGTAGTTTTTAATATTTTCTTCTCGCCGCCATGGACTCTGGTGTCGACTTGCATCTAATACCTACCTGAAAGTTAGAGCTTGTCTTATTTAGAGCAAGTGGCAATTTTCGAGCCTCTTGCCGGTTTCAGGCAAGTTTTCAAGAGCATCCGAAGCAGCCATTGATGTCAGGTGTTCAGCCATAGCTCAAAGCAATACCAATGGACATGAGGGAAAGGTGATAGATGTTGTTATTGGTCCCTAAAATGGGTTTGCGAATACTAAAGTCTAATTATTTTTATATAAACAGATACCAAAGTCTGAAACCTGAAATTTGCTTACAAAATAATGTATCGTTCTTTCATTTATGTAAGAGAATAGTATTTGACCCTTGCTGTGAAATGGCTCTATAAACCCCAGAATCTAATCCGGAATAGACACAACTTTTAACTCTCAAATATAAAATTTGGTGTTGAAAAGTTTTTTTCTAATAGTTATTTATGTTTGGTCCTTAAGTTAGGTGCCTCTTAATTTAGGCCTATGCATATCGAATTTGAATTCAGTAGATACTAATATTTACATATAATTTTTTTTTTTCTGTGTGTATATGTGTAGCTCGGTTAATTAATTTTCGAGGTATTGCACCCACTAAATTCCCAGTAACAAACATCAACAAACCTACATCCATCAAAAATCACTCAAAAACGGTCTAAAATTTGTTCTGGAAAATATGGACTTCCCTTAAAATGTGGATAAAAATATTTAGCTAGTACTCCTATTTTTGGTAACAGTTTTTAGAAATTGAAATAATTAGATGTATTACGAAAAATAATGTATTTTTTTTTTTTTGCATTTTTTTTTTTTTTTTTTTACCCTTTCCCTCTACAAAGTACAGAAAAATTAAAAGAATTCTGGACTTCGTTTCGTTTACCTCAAGGCTCATCAGTCAGCTTCAGCCATATCTACAGCTCCACTCAACATTTCGGAGCTGTATCTACATTATTTAATCAAAAATAAAAGGCTTCTCAGAAACAAAGCAAAATGAAATAAGTAGTCTTTGAGAGCTGTTGCAATAAAGTAGAATACGAATGTCTGGAAACTTTCGGAAGCTTATTGTAAAGCATTCGGAGTCGGTATCTACGAGATCTCCTGAAAGTGTGCACTAATAAAAGCAACTTTGACAAAAATGACATTCGATATATTTATCTTCCTACAGAGCTACAGATAAGTTGAAGAAAAGAATTCTGTGAAAAGGATGACAGATCTAACAGACACTAGAGTCCTATTAACCGAGAATTCGAAATGATTCACTTGTCCGCTGTGGAAAACAAATATTGAAGAATTATTAGGCAGCTGTTTCTCAAGGGTTGACATTGAAAATTTTCAAAGCAGACTGGCTGCTTTTGAATATTTAGCCGAGTCGATTTAAAAAAAGAAGTTAAAAGAAATGCTAAAAACATACTTCTTCTTTTTGTCAATACGAAACGAACACTTCTTCAAACAGGTGCAAGTAATATTTTATGCCTCCTAGTTCGAGTTGAATGATCCTGCTCTGTCATTCATGAAAACTACAAGAACATCCACGGTAAACAGTAGTATTTATTAAGGTGGTTCGTCGACGGAAGTAAAAAATTAAATTAAAAAAATCCGGTCACTAGGTGGAGACACATTCTATATGGTCGTAGAATTGATTGTGAAAAGTTTAAGGAAAAATTTAAAAATGGGAGGACACACAGAAGGACCCTTAATTTTTTTATCCAGTTGAGGTGAAATTTGGACGTTGAATTTCACTGATTATTAACTTGTACCAAGTTTCATGATTATCGTCCCACAGTTATTTAATGCATACGTACTGACAAACAAATCGTCGACACTAAGCGATTTTATTTTTTTTTTATTTTTTTGCACTTTTTAAGTGCGAACTCATAATATTTAGTATGAAAAGTTTGCCCAGGAACAAAGCAAAGTAAAGATGGAGGTTGATGATGAGTTTTGAACATAACAAGAAATCTTGGAGTTAGATGTATGTTCAGGAACTGTTAAATAAAAGAATACTTTAAGAATAATCACAAACTAAGGAAGATACATTTTTAATTAACATAATCATCAATCATCATAATTTTGCTGAAATTTACTGGCAATTGCCAAAAACACGTAAAACTATTTTCGTTTTTACTGGCAATTTTTGCCAGGGAAAAAAACAAAACATAACACAAGAATACATTTCAATGTTTGAAAAACACTGGGTTAAAATAACACCTAAACATATATATATATATACTCAAGCATCAAAACACTATTCCCGTCAACGTGTGGAACATTCTCGGTTTAGAGATTGCATTTTGGTCGCCATACAGGATACCATGTCATTTCATGCATTCGTGGAAAAAAAAAGCGTCCATACATTACTGAAAAAAAAAAAAAAAAAACCCACAACAACTCCAAGGTCATAACCATCTGTAGAAGGGGTGAAAGGACTGTGTCCCTTTAATTAAGCCTGCATTTGTTTAAGTAGTGTCTATCGTGCATAACATTAGAGCAGATAATCGGCGGATGAAACTTTCTGTAATTAGTTCTAATAAATTAAATTAATTCACTTATGACAGTTCCGTTCGATAAGCGGAAGTCTTATCAAGCCTTTTTTTTTTAATGAAAGATCTTAAAGATTTTTTGCGAGTGATAACAAATCAATTAAAGGTTTCAAAGGCATGAACATTTTAGAAATTTGGCGGCTACCTTTGTCACGCCGTAATTTAGTTAATTTGCGTACGTCGTCATCTTAAGGTTCAGTAACAGAGAGATTCCATCACCTTAGTTTCACTAACCATTCCTTACTCCTCTTTCTCCAGCTGACAAATCTTTTTCAACTGGTGTAGCCAATTCTGACAGCTGCATTGTTCATTATTTAAGACATTTAACATTTCATATTATAATGTGCAGTTATTCATGTTATTTGTTAACATTTTTCGTACAGATATTGTTATTTTTTTTTACAAGAAATTTAATAATAAAGAAGGTTTTCCTGTACTGGTTACAGCGATTTTTCTTTAGTTGTTTGCTTTCAACCAGGTTCCACTTCCGAGAGCGGGAGACGGAATCATAGGTACCGACGCATTCCGAGCTCCATTATCAAAGCTAAATCTGGCTGATGAGTCCTAATAAGGACGAAACAGCTGTCCCAGATTGCTTTTGATAATGGCTCAATGCATTAAAAGCAAATAATTCTAACGAATTTGTGCATTTTATAGATTTTTTTTCTTCCCTTTACAAGAAATTTGTTTGGTTATTTTATTTTTTTATTTTTTTATTTTTTTATTAGAGGTTTGGACTTCAGAGTTTCGTTAAAAGAAAATAAATAAATACAATTTTTATGTGGAAGTACACATGTCTGTCCGCCTCTCATCAATAAGACCCAGAATTTCATGACGTCACTTTTTTTTTTTTTTTTGATTTTTTAGTGTCCTATTAATTCTCGTAATTCTCATTAAAGTAATCAATATACGTTATACAAATAAATGCATATTTTCAGCTTTTTTGAGTTTTAGAGCATGTATTTTTTAACATGCTTATTTCTCTAAATTTCTGTTTTCCGGAACTAAAGGTAGTGAAGTTGGTTTTTTTTGAATCGAAGATATAATTATGATATATATTTTTTTTAAATTTTTAAATCATTCCTTTATATTTTTCTTAATGTTAAAAGCGCGTGCTTATATTTTAAGATATTTGAAATCACAAAAATGTAGACCCTACTGATTAGGGTCAACACTATTTATCCTAGTAATCTGAAATTTAAGTGTAGATATAGATTGCTAAAAGAAAAGTTCCTGCTGTTCTGTTACTATTTACACAAGGAGGTGAAGGCCAACAAAATGACTACATACACTGCCTAAAAAAAAAAAAAAAACCCAAACAAAATTTATTTTGGCAAGAACTATTTGACTTCGTCTAAATGTGCTCGTCTAATTTCTTATTATTATCTACTGCAAAATCCTTTTAATATTGATTTCAATATTTGGTTCCATTATATAAAAGAAGTGGGAATGAGAAAGCATTTATACAAACTGCGATAAACGATACCTAGAGAACGAACATTATTACTTTGGAAACTTGAAAACTGTAAGCCTAAGTTTAGAAATGAAGAGAAAAATTAAAAGAAAATCTCAATTTGGATTCTATTAATTCGAGGCTCTCAGTTTTAAGAAATTACGAAACAGAAACCACTGTCGTTAGGTTCTCGTCAAGCTCCGTTAAATAAATATTTATTTTATGTTGAAAAGCTGGATATTTAACGGGAGCTTTAGGTCCTTTTCCATCTCTGTTTGAATAATTATTCGAAGATTTTTACCAAGTTTGTATTTTGATTTTCAAACTAAAATTCCCTTGTATTTTTATTACTTCTATATAAACTTTCAGAAAAGAAAGGAAAAAAAAAAAAGGAGGTTAAAAACAACTGTAAATGTCTTACATAAATAGTGATCTCAGAAAAAAAAAATTCCGCCGACCATTGAACCATAAAACTTTAGATGCTAAATCAAATAGTAATTTGAAACTTAAAAAATGAAACAATTAAAAACTGAACAGCGCCAAGTCGATTAAATGTTTTTAAATTTAACTAGACGGCTACCCATCACTTCGCTCCGGAAGCGGCGCATTTGTAACGGAAAACAGCATTTTATACATAAATTACATCAAGTAAATTAAAAACTAAATTACAGTTTAAATTCTAAATAAAACATGCAAAATAATACTGAAACCCATTTGTAACAGTCGGAAATTTGCCCAGTTGAGTTGACCACGCAATAATACTCCTGTTGCCTGGCAACGCGCGTGCGAACTTCCATTGTTGCACTATTCAATTGTTGCGAACGTAAACGCGCATGACTTTTTATTTTTAATACCGGTACTCCTCACTTTACGACCTATCTGCCTAAAGCAGGGCGAACACGATGCAACTTATTGGGCGACATCAACTTGGCGGCGACTGTCTTGGGCGAACACGAGACAACTGGCATCGCATGTCGGTCGGACAACCAACGCAGCACAACACAGATTTGACAGACGTCACAGGTGGACACCAGTGACGTCAAGGACAATGCGGTATTGTAGTTCCATATGGAGATCGGCTGTAGGGATTGTCAACAAATGTAACATATTGTTGGACAAGTAGCAGTCGTTCTGGAGGCGAAATGTATGGTAATAATGCAATGCAACAATAACGGCCATCGAACAGCCGAGAACAATCCATCCTCCTCAGGCAACAATGACGTTCCTGCGTTCCCTGTTACGTCGTCACTTATTTCACTAAACAGGGAGCGGCTAACCCAGAATGCCATGCGAACGCAGCCGCTGCTGTGCAAAATCCGAAAATACAGAGGTTTTGCAAACTCTCTGAGAAAATTTGACGCATAACATTAATGCATTTCAGTACAAACTTTATTTATGTGTGAAAGAAAATCGTAATACTCTGATACTAATTGGGTCGCCGTCGAGTTGAAACGGGGAGAATCGTACAGACGCCATGTCTGCAAAGGACGTGACGTCAAGACTGACGTGTTCCAAGGCTGCACTGTGATTGGGTAATTTCCGCGCAACTCACGGAAGAAATAAAACACCGCCAACAACCACTTGCCCAACTTTTGTCGGCCGGAATCCGCTAACAACAGGGCTCAAACATCAAGTTGGCCATACAACACGACAACAAGTTGCATCGTGTTCGCCCTGCTTTACGACCACTCGTACTTACGACCTCCGCCCTTGAAGGTACAACTTCTATTTCATCGTCGTCATCTCCCTTACCCGGACCCTCTACAGCTCCAGATAACCAAATAAACAAATGATAATACAGTAAAACCTCGTTAAGTCGTCACCTCAAGGGACCAAACATTTTTGACGACTTAAGCGGAGTGACGACTTAAGCGGAGTGGGAATTTTTGAAGAAAAAAACAAAAAAAAAACAAAAAAACAAAAAACACTGAAATAAAGTATTTTCATGAATTGCTGTACGATTCGGTGAGAAAACTAGATTTTCAGAAATCAATACATGCAATGAAAGAGTGGAAAATAATAATAAAAAAAAAAAACTTTTTATAGTTACCACATTTTAATCGTTTTAAAAGAAAGGCAATGTGTGTCTTTAAAACGTTCCAGCCGACCAATGCTGCCGCCGAAATCTTTAATGTTCAACTCCTTAGCAATTTCCATGGCTTTTTCTTTGAGAATCACGGAAGAAATCGGCAAATTTTGCGATCTGGCATGTTTTAGCCATCGATCTGGCATGTTTTAGCCATTGAAACTTCCTCGATCTCGTCAAACTTCGAGTTCCTCATTCTCTTTTGTTTGTCTTTGCAGTCAGCTTCTTCAATTATTTGTTTCGATGAAAGAATATCGTTTAATGTAGTCCTGGGAATATGGTGTTCTTTGGCAAAAGCTGTTTTCGAAACATTTGATTTTTCAAAAAGTGCATTGTCTTTTTTTTCTGTAATAGATAACGAGGTACGGTAAGTTTTCGTTTCCCTGGCATGTTAAAAACATAATCGAACCACGAAATTGCAAGAGAAAAAATAGCCCTTAGAGCGGGGCTTACTCGCAATGAAATGAAGTCACACTCAGGAGCGGTCAAGAAAAACGTCTGCACTCGACAGAGTCGCAGCGAGAAGTGTGCTTTGAATGATTAGCAGCGAGATTCCAAGAACCCAGATCCTCCGAAGGGATAGGAAAGGAATGAAGTGACGGCGTGGTCGAAAATTCCCCGTAAAGGCTTGGCTTTCTCAAAGTGAAGGGACGGGGCTGAAAAGATAACACGATGCAAAATGGAGAAGAAAGATGCTTTTGGGATTTTTGAGGGTGATGAGTTATCCGCAGTAGAATTAAATTTGATGATGGTTAAAGGAGGGTTATTTTACATTATTGTGTATGAGACCTTGTCGGGACCAAAGGAAAACGACGACTTAAACGGAGTGACGACTTATCCGGGTGACGACTTAACGAGGTTTTACTGTATGTACATATGCATGTCTTTTTATAAATAAATTTGAAGTTTGTTGCATAATTTTTATAATTTTATAATTTTACAACGATCCTACATTCCTGCAGCAAGCTCCTCGCTTATCGACCAATTCGTTTAACGACTTAGTCGTCGGAGCAAAACTCGGTCGTAAAGTGAGGAGTACCTGTAATACAGATATTTGATTTGACGTTCCGGCTTGACCTAGAGGATTCCTACGACGCGTATGTGTCGGATCCTGGGTTCGAATCCTGCCGTCGGCTTGGATGTTTCCTTTCTTTCGTGTATTTTGTCTGCTTCTTCTATTCTTCCGCTGTCTATGGCACTGAAAAAATATTCCAAAATTATAGGGTTTGTACGATAGATCCTCCAAGGATGAAAGTACTCGTGGGATGTTCCCGCGGCTCTAATCAGAGTGAAGGATAATATGAACTTGGTTATTGCTGAACATACTGAGACTACAAAATATTTGATTTAAAGAATTTTATATATATGTATATTCTTGCGCAAATAGTAGATCAAACGAATGCTCGTGGCTTTCCAATAATTTCTTGTTCAGCCAAATGAAGAAAGATGACGGCGAAAAATAAGATTTTGTTCTGAAATCGTCCATTTAACTTGTAATGTTCTATTGCAGATTTTGTGACCTTATAATTCACGAGTTGACTCTTTCGTGTTATTTTTAATAATTCAACCCAATCCAGTAGCAGTATCCATCCTTAGGCCTTACATCTTCTCAACCCTGAAGCAGTCTCTTAAAAGCACCATTTCTTATTATGATTTGTGAGCGGAATTATACTCAAGAGACGTGGTTGTAATTCTTTTTTTTTCTCTTGATTGATGTAGTTTGGCGTTTATAAATGTTAAATCGTAAGTTTACATTCATCCTTGTATAATCAATTTAAACTTAAACATTTTTCCAAGAATTTTTAATTTTAAAATGTAAATTACGCAAAATATTTGATGCTCTAAAGTTTTTTTTTATTAAAAATTAAAAACAAAACAACAACTTTTAATAAGGTTTTTTTTTTTAAGTTGCAAATAAAAAGCAAACACAGAAATGAGATAAAAACATTAAACTCTTTAAAATCTGACATGTTTCGTCAAGTCTATGCTTGACTTTTATAAAATGGAAGAATTCTAAGAATAGCAGATGATTACTTAGTTGCCTGACTCTGCAGGCGACTGCAAACTTTTTATTTCTTTTATATATTTCTTTTTCCAATTCCTAAAATCCTGAAAATTTTAAAAATGAACTTGTGAAGCATCTGGGATTTCAATTTTCTTGTTTTTAATTTTCAAAATATTCTGCAATTGATTAAATTAAAACTCAAAAACAGTCAATTTTTTGGGTGTTTTTGAGGTATTACTCGGTATTTTTAACTAAAAAAAATTGACGAAAACCTGAAATGTTAAAAAAAAAACAGTGACTTCTCCTGGCTGATGATCGCCAACGAGCGTGAAACAGCTATTCCAGGATGTCCCTTCAAATTATTTACAAGTCTCATCCATTGTTATGATAAAAAAAAAATTGTAAAATAATGTTGTGTATTTAAAATATTTACTATTTGTACAATAGTTAATTTTTTTAAAAATAAAAATTGTTTTTTTTAAAATTGTGCGAGATTAAAATTATTTTTGTAAAAATTAACTATTGCACTAATAATAAATATTTTAAATGCAAATTATTACATAGCAAATTTTTTATCATTTCAGGTTTTCGTCAAATTTGTTAAAACACCCAAAAAATTGAATGATTTTGAGTTTTATTTTAATTAATTGCACTTTTTTAAAAATTAAAAACAAAAATCCCAGATGCTTTCCTTTGCTATTCTTTGAATTCTTTTATTTTGTAAAAGTTAAGCTTAGATTTGACGAAACAGGTCAGATTTTAAAGAGTTTTATGTTTGTTTGGTTTTTTTTTAATCTAATTTGTGTGTTGGCTTTTGCAGCTTAAAAATTTAAACACTTTTTTTTTTTTTATTATTATTAATCAACTCAGTATGGGACGTATGATGTAACGATGACGATGCTGCGCCAGGACAATATGAAAACTCGAGTTCGATTTCGATTTGTGCTTCTTCTCCAGAAGGGAGCTGAATTTCACGTGTTCTTAATCGAAAGACACAGGGGAAGAAAGAAAGTAGCTTTGTACAGAAACAGAAAACAGAGAAAGATATATTAATTTCTGAAATAATGTTGTATCTATGTCTAACTTTCTAGTTTCTCGCGAGTCTTGTGTTGAATTTTATCCTATTACTTTGATCGCCTGCAAAAGATGACCCAATTAGAAATTTTTTAGACCCTCAGAGCATTGCTGGTACATACGCGTGTAATTGTATGTACGATACCTGATGAGATTCTTTTCTATTGAAATTCGTGTAATAAAGACTTGCTATGTACTTGGTCGTGATAATGCTGATAAAAACACACTATATTGTTCTCACAATGCTTTCAACGTAATTGATAGAGTTTTACGATGAGAACATCACGTGATAACAACGGGCTGTTGTGGCAAACATAATCTAAACTCCCAATGCTGAGACATCCGTCGATTTACATAAGTTTTACGTTGTAAATCGGGCAGCTGCTATTCTAAGTATAGTCTATGTCTGCCTTGCGGCTACCTATACTTGATAAACCCAATCAAGCTTGGTTTTTTATTTATTTTTTTTTAAGGCGAAAAAGATGAAAAACTTCCTCTTTAATGCGCACGTGTTGTGCAAGGGGTTGCTTCTCTGAAAATTGAGATCCTCGAATCTGACGTGCACACACACACTGACTTTCTGAGAATCTGGTTGTAAGAGCAGCACGTGATGACGTGATTCTGTTCTGCTGCTCCTCCTCTGCCGGCGAGATGTAATCGCCCCCCCCCCCCCCCGACTTCACGATTTCTCGTCCTAGGACTTCCCTGCCTCTCGTATAACACGAAAATGGTCACGAGTTAGGCACGCTTTCGTGGGTGGATGGAAAGACGGTCAGAGCCCTCACGGACACCGCATCCTATTTTCCGAAGCAGCTCAGTGGAAAGAAAAGCACAAAAAAAACCAATAGGAAAGAAAACGGATTGAGAAATCGAAGGAGATGTCTTGTAATTCAAAACCAGAATTTTTGATTAAATCCGAACAGGAAGAAAAAAAAAATCATTTGAGTATCGAAAATATTTTAATATAACTTTCCTTCCAACCTCTCAAGAATTTTTTTCCCCTCTTTGAGTCTAATAACATACGACCGTAAGGAGCGAACATTGTACTTTTATAAATTGAAGCACTACAGTCAAGAGTAATTTGTGGCGAGTTTATGTAGACCGAAATACAAAGCAATCTTCCTTGAAAATTGCTACTTCCGCTTACATTACGTAAAAAAATATATACAATATACATACATGTTTTTACATTTATAAATTTTCCGATTTGCTGTAATTAGAAATACAAAACTATTTTTAAGAATTTTTTATTTTAAAAAAAAAAAAAAAATTTGCACTCTTAAGTGAATATTAAAAAAAAAAGAGAGACAAGTATACAAGACAATGGCCCTTCGTATAACGCGTGCTTGTCTCTTGTTTATGTTTCTTTGTTTTCACTGAACTGCAGATACTTTTCCTGCAGTCCTTTCCTTTTTTTTAATTTATCTATCTATCTGCTTAGGGTTTTGCTAATACCTTTTTGCTTTCTTCTTCTTTCTTTCTCTGATCGCGCACACATTTCAGTTTATGATTTTTAGTAATGCAAGAGCGACAGAACTAAATTGCACTGGAAAGAAGGTTTGAAATGGAAAACTAGTCGTTGAGAGGAAGAGAAACAGGCACATCCAAACCCACGCCAGGATTCGAACCCCGATTCAGCGTGTTATTGACTTGCTTTTATGTTTTTTTTTTGCAATATTATTTACATTGTACAGTTTATACCATTATGTAAAATTTATGCTTGTATCAAACAACAGAATCATCAGTTCCGTATGTTTGTATGATTTGCGATTTTGAACATGAGAAAATGTTTTCCTTTGTTTTCAGAACTTTAAAAATCAACTTATTTAATTTGCTAATTTCGTCTGTCTGTCGTCTGTCTGTCTGTCTGTCTGTCTGTAACTCGTTACAATTAAACTATTAAAATAGATCCAAGGTTCTCAAGGATACTCAAATTGGATGAATATTAGTTCATTTTGTCATTCCATGTTGTTTCCATGAAATTTTAACTGAAATTCTAACAAAACATACGTTCAAAACCAAATAATTTTGTTGCCACTGCACCGATTTTAATGTAATTTGGCATACTTACTCATTTTTTTACGCAGATTTTGAAACTCAAAACCATTTTTGCCGTAGAAGCTTCGTTCACAAGTTAGCGCAGTATTTAGATTATACAAAGATGAGTTTTAAATGCCTTTCGGCGTTATGAGTCTAAAATAATAATTATTCTTTAGATAAATTAAACTTTAGATATGGTTGGTATTTCATTTTTCTTTTTGGGTAGAAAGTGATCCTTTTGATTAAACTCTCAAAACCTATATTACAGGTATACAGGTAAGAAGAACACCTAAATAGGTCTGATAAACATTAAAAAAAAAAAAAAAAATTCAAATCAAATCATCAATCGAATCAAATATACTCATGGACAAAAAAATTAGCGCACCAAGAAATAATTGCGGGATCGTAACGAAACTTACAATGAAGGTACATGTCGGGGAGATATGCAAATGATTAGAAATGCAGCGTGATTGCGCATTACGTATAGCCGGTAGAGGGCGTTGAACATCGTACTCTGTGGAGTATAAAACAGGTAACCAAAGCTTGTTTAAGTGTGCTGAATCATTTACAAAGGAAGAGCTGAGGTAGACATGCCATTACGCCGTGTTCGACGACAGTATACGCAGTTGTCGCAGTTTGAGAGCGGGAGAATCGTCGGGATGATGGAAGCTGGGTGGTCAGCTAGGCGAGTAGCTCGTCAATTAGGCCGCTCTGATTGTGTTGTGAGGAGGTTTTGGGACCAGTGGACCCGAGAGATGTCATGTACACGAAGACCAGGCTCAGGACGCCCTTGACAGACCAGTCGTCGAGAAGACCGCCACATAGTCAGAAATGCACGCGTACAGCCAACTGCTTCATCGGCCGCCATCCAGGCACAGGTAGCACACCTTCACTAGGGGCCGCTGTGTCTTCTCGAACCATACGAAGGCGCCTGGCTGAAGGACAGTTGGTATCGCGGCGCCCATTACGTGTGCTGCCCTTGACGCCCACCCATCGACGCCTCCGTTTGGAGTTTTGCCGCGCACGAGGAAACTGGACTGCAGCGGAATGGAACCAGGTCGTCTTTAGCGACGAATCCAGATTCAATCTCGGTAGTGATGACAATCGTGTTCGTGTGTGGAGAGCCCGTGGTGAACGCTTCAATCCTGCCTTTGCTGTACAGCGACACACCGCTCCCACAGCTGGTGTGATGGTATGGGGTGCCATTGCCTACAATACACGGTCACCCCTAGTATTGTTCCGTGGCACCATGACAGCCCAGCGGTATGTTCATGAAATCCTGCAATCACATGTGTTGCCACTCATGCAACGGCTCCCAGGAGCCATTTTTCAACAAGACAATGCTCGGCCTCATACGGCAAGGGTGTCACAAGACTGTCTCCGCACTATTACTACCTTTCCTTGGCCTGCCCGATCCCCAGATTTGTCTCCAATCGAGCATATCTGGGATCATTTGGGACGACGAGTTGGGCATCCCACGAGTTTGAACGAACTAGAGGCAAGGTTACAGCAAATATGGAACGAAATGTCTCAAGACATCATACAGAACTTGTATGACTCAATGCCCGATCGTATCGCATCGTGCATTCGCGCTAGAGAGGGTCCAACGGAGTATTAACTCCTCCGTTCTTTTGCCTTTTTCTCTGAAATAAATTATCCTTTTTCTTTGATTTTCTAATCATTTACTTATATCAAAGTAGTCGTTACGTATGTAAATTTTCGTTTCATTTTGACGACTCCTTCTTGGTGCGCTAATTTTTTTGTCCATGAGTGTATATAAAAATTGGCTGAGTTCGTCTGTCTGTCTATCTGTAACTCGATATAAATAAGCTATTAAGATAGATCCAACGGTACTTAATGGTACCATTGAATCAAAAGTACTCTAATTGAATGCAAATATTAGTTCATTGTGACATTCCATGTTGTTTCCATGAAATTTTATTCTTGGGAACTGACCTAACAAAAAATTCTAACATAACATACGTTCAAAACCAAATAATTTTGTTACCACTGCATCCATTTTAATGAAATTTGGTATACTTACTCAGTTGTTTACGCTGATTTCGAAACTCAAAACCATTTTTACCGTAGAAGCTTCGTTCACAAGTTAGCAGAGTATTTAGATTACATTTACTTTATATTTGATAGTTGATAATAAAATGATTTTTCAGATTTTTTTTTATGCCTGTCGTCCGACAGGCTTTGCTACTAGTAGAAAAATAAAAAAACACCAAGAAAATTAAGGAATTTTTTTTCCATATTCACATTCAGAAAACTTAATGTTCAGTCAGTACTCATGTAGGTGTTTAAATCATAGGGAGTGAATTTTTACTTATTTAGGTTTTATGAAGTAAGTGAATAAGAAAGTAAGTGAACGGTTTTCGAACTACCAAATTCTTTCGATTAAACGAATATAATCGTATCATATTTTTTTTTCCTCTTTTTTTCCGAGACCCCCCCCCCCCCCCCCCCCAAACAATAAATGTCAAAATCCTACTTCAGCAGCATTCTTACAGATCCACAAATACATCTGATGGTACAATAATGCTAATTTCTGTCCGTCATCTACTAAATCCGGATAAATCTCTTAAGCCCGGATTAACCCTAATATACGATCCCGTCCATCCTTGTGATTTACCGATTCTGAAAACAGCTCCTCACAATGCCTGGCGGATAAAAAGAAGGCCGTCTTGTCAGCAAAGGAGCAGCCAAATAGCAGATTAGCCAGGATTAAGAGAAACTACTAATCAGTTTATCAGAATTAAGAGAATAATAGAGGATTTAGTATTATCTCATGAAAACTAGTAAGCTCCTTCCACAATGAGTAATTTATGATAAATATTTAAATACTAAGCTGACATATTCGTTATTTATTTATTTATTTATTTATTTATTTATTTATTTATTTATTTATTTATTTATTAGTGAAAATAAGATATTGCTGAGGCATGACGGTTTCATATTCTTTTCCCGTCCACTTTACTGTGATTCAGATGTTTAAAAAATATTTGAAGAAAAATTAAGTCTTATTAAATATAGTAATATTAGTAGTGATTGTGATTTCTTCTAAATTCTTGGGTTTCCGAGATTCGAGATATTCGTTTTCTAAAATCTTTTCTTCCTCGAGAATTCGGGAATTATTTGTCATTTTGAGAATTTTCGAGAAAGACAGCAGTTGCTTTTGATTTGTATTTACTGAATATTAAAAATGTACGACAGAATGATATGGGGAGGTAAAGTGGTAGATATAGCCTACCACTTGTAAGGTATTACGAAATACAGCTTTTCGTACGCATACGAACTCGAGTTTCCTTTTAAAATTAGATTATTTACGAGAAATCAGAAGAAAATGTAACATTAGTGATTGAAGATTTTATTTACTGCCATCGTCAAAAATATTTTTAGACATGCTTTTTGGAAATCCTGCGGCATAATTATTGAACGAATACAATTTAACTAAAAAATTATAAAAATATCATTGCAAAGTTTGATAGAAACGTAAACTGACGGCGATATAAAGTTTGGTTTGTATTCCTACATCTAGAAATGATAGTTATTGTTAACAAATAATTAACTTGAATTATTCAATACAACTTTGTTCGAATTCGCTTTCTTATTTTACAATAGAAATAATTTTGAAAGGAAAACTTGTTACCTTTTGAAGTTTATAATAAATTGCAACTGAATCTTAATAATAAAGAAAGGTTTAATGAAGCAGGACGAACACAGTAACATATTAATGCTTTACTTATCATTGTACTGTCAAAAAGTATATTTTAAAAAGCACTAAAAGCCTGTTGGTTTATCTGGTACGGCGCTTCGTGTGGCAGACATTTCTGAACCTCCGGAATGGTTGTGTTTCTAACAACTTTAAAACAGGTTTAAAAGCCCGAATTCTTTCGCAGTAAATAAAAATCCTAAGTTTTGACTTTTATTTCGTTATCCTCAAATGCACATCTAATAGAGATAGTTTTATTTCAAAAATAGAATACGAAGGTTGGGAGAAATGATTTTGATTTCCTATTAGTTTAGTTGCAATGCATCATAAATTATTGTAATTTCTAAGGAATTACTATTTGAAGAATTCTCAAAAGAGAATTTCCTGGCAAAATTTTCTCGAAAAAATTTTTTTTTTCCAAATCGGGAAAAAATCTTGAGATTCTCGAATTTTTACAAAAGAAAATTTTTGAGAAAGCAAAGTTTTAAAGAAAGCGGATTTCCTGAGAGCTTTGTCGAGACAAGAAATCTCGAGTACAATCCCTAATTAGTAGTAGTCTAATAGTATAATAATAATAATGTGCTTTGATCCTTGACCCGCCTTTTTGTCTTTGCTGGAGAAACCTAAGGTTTGAAACTTTTACGTAATAATAATAATAATAATAATAATAATAATAATAATAATAATAATAATAATAATTATAATAATAAAACATTGCTTTTCGTTTTTCAATAATAGCTATATGCAGTTTTCGTACAGTTATTTGCCAAAATTTAACTGTTCTCAGTATGAGATTTATTGCTTTTTAGCGGCCCAATGTTACAGCTCGCCTGTAAAACATAGGTGACCGCTCTTGCATGTATGTCTGCTGGATGTCACGCTGGATGTCACACTCTGTAGCGGCCAAACGGTTAGAGATATTGGAATGAAACCTTCACCATTGTGTTCAGCATCAAAAAGTAGGTGACCACGTCTAAAAAATCAGGCCTGTAGGACCACTCTCTGACCCCCCAAGGAGTGGTTTGCTAATAATGGGTTGCGACAATTTTGTTTGAATTTCCTTTTTATTAGGCATATGTTTGTTGCGAATGCAAAAGGCGCAATTGTTGCGTTTATTGAGATTGTTGTAGAGATCGCTTCCAATCTTTTATAAGCTTTTGTTTATAAAATTGTGTATATTATAGGGCCGCTTTGCTTTTGACACTGTCTAAAAGCATTAATTACCTTGTTTTTTTTAATTGCTGTTTTAACAAATTTTTCTTTTAATTGTTATCAGTCCAATTAGGTATATTTACAAAAGGTACAACATACTGTGGTACAGGTGCTGTTATTTTTTTGTAAGATAAAGAAATTAAAATTAATTTACAATATTAAACTTCGTTCAAGATTAAAGGTTATTTGTCCATCAATTACATCTGATATTAGTTGAGTTATAATATTTTTTTGTTTAATTTATCTGAATTGTAATTTTCCCATTTTATTGATTTAAAAGTTTGTAATCAATTAAATTATCCAGCCGTAGACCAAAATTACCTTTTGGGATATTTCAAGGGGGCGTCCATTAATTGTGGGAGGTGTTTTTTAAAAAATTTGGACCCCCCCCCCGCTCTCCTCACGTGAGATTTCCTCTTTAATTTTTAAATAATTAAATTTATTTGGTATGTTCATGTATTTTGCTTCAAATCATTAAATACCTAAAGCGTAACTGATGTCTTCTCTGAAATACATTTTTTCTGTGACAGAAGAGGAGAAAAATTATATATCCCGGGCATAAACAATATTACAAAATGTTATATTCTGTTGTAATATGCATATTCTCTGAATTAAAAAGTTGATGTGAGATTTTCATTGACCCCCCCCCCCCCCCTATTAAAAATTATTGGTGGTTTTTTGCCGCCCCCCCCCCCCCCCCCTATTTTGAGCTCACATAATTAAAGGACGCCCCCCAACATCATAAATTCTTAACAATTTTTTTCTAAAACTTAATCCTCCATTTTTTTCTTCGCATAAAAAAGTTTATTTAAAATCATTTTATAAATGAATCAATATTTTGTTTTTGTTTCGAAGACTTTTATTTTAA
>JAFIDM010000001.1:49972547-49983550 GCA_023159025.1 Thereuonema tuberculata | reverse complement strand
TATCTCCTCCACATATTGTTGTGCATTTAAAGTTACCCAAATCATTATCAGAAGGGATCTGCTATCATAAGAAATGTCTCCCGTCACTAGTACACCAGCTGTAATGGCTGTGTGTCTCTAAATATTGTAAGCATTTCAGCGCTACCCAGTTCTCATTGTTACGTTAATACGAAGATCATCTTCTGCAAGGCAGAAGCGGGACTATTCGAGAGACCATTCGAGAGCAGACTATGTCTCTCGGCACGGCACCTCCGGTGCTGGATTGTTTAAGGACATGCCTTGTAAAGGGCGACGGGAATGAAACCTAGCTTTTATAATTCGCCTAGCAATGAATACCAAATGCTATATACAAGATGCCATATCTCTGAATGGTGGAAAGTGAAGCTACCGGAACAGTTAGAGCTGCCTCACATCAAACCGATTGTCTCTAGCAGGGTTACTGTTGGGTGCACCAGAGAACTTGGCGATGTGAATGAATGCCATCACGTAACCATCGATTTCAGCACCTTTCCTCAGAAGCATCACTACCACCCAGAAGGGGAGCGATTCTCCTGAATGACCAGACAGCTTCTCTCAGTCTCACAATGCGGCCTCTCTCGAAATCCCAATTGCTCGCAAGATCTTCGAGCGCATTCTCGAGGCATTATTGATGCTGAAATGAATGATTTTGAGGTTTCATAAATAGGGTCTTATTTATTATCAAGTTTATGGGAAAGTAGTTATAGATAAGACGATAATCTGAAATACAGCTAACTTCTAGTAGGTTCGAATCCCCCCCCCCCCTTCAGGGAAGAAAAAAAAAAAAAAGAAAATTTAAGTGTTCAAGTGTGTATGTGTAATCGATGAAATTCAAAAAGCCTACTCTCGCCACAGATTTTTAATATTAAGATCATTTAATTTTAAAGTTTCATCTAAAGATAGCAAAGTCATTTATAAAAATTTAATGTAATGGACCCCCCCCCCCTTTAGCAAAATCCTGGCTAGGTGCCTATAGTAAGTTTTGAAAGATAATCAATATGAATTTTATAAAGTACTAGCCGGGTACTTCGCTTCGCTCCGGAGCCCTTGCATACATAGCATATAAAAAAAAAAAAAAACTTTATTTACTTAGCAAATTAATATCTATCTATCTGGTGTCGTCCTCATGTGAGGGTGTGAACAAGAGATCTCCATTTATTGCGGTCCTCTGCTCTTCTTTTCACTTCACTATAACAGCCAATACTGGTCCACTTTTTTATGTTGTCCATATACGCTAGACGCCTCCGTCCTCTCGGTCGTTTCCCCTGGATTTTGCCTTCAAGTGTGGTTAAGAGATTGGTGCCTGCCTATCCTCTCAGTATATGCCCGGTCATCTTCATTTTGCGCATCTTAATTGATTTGAGCAGCTTTCTGTCTGTTCCCATGCGTTGCAAGACATCCCTGTTTGTGATGTGATCAGTCCAGGGAATCTTGAGTGCTCTTCGATAAAAATACATCTCCAAAGCTTCCACCTTTGCCTCATGTGTCTTGGTTAGCGTCCATGTTTCACAAGCATAAGTAAAAACGGGCCATATTAATGTCTGTATCAGTCGCAGTTTTGTTCGGGTGTTTGTTGTTCCTTTCAAAGTGTGTTTATTTTTCCAGAATTTTAGCCATTGCTATCCTGCATTTTAATTCCATATCTAGTTTTCCATTATCTTGGATCTTCGCACCGAGATAGGTGTAACATTTTTCATATTTAATCGTTTTTCCGCCTATTATAATTTGGCTAGTGTCTTGCGTGTTGTTTCTGGAAATACACATCCATTTGGTTTTTCCACTGTTAATTTCTAAGCCATATTTTTTGCCCTTTTCAATAAGGTTTTTTTTAATAATATCGAGATCGGAAAATATACGAGTTCCCAGCCCGTTGTGGCCTTCTCCGAAAAACTCAGATGTATTGCGGGTTGGCGTCACACACCTATATATCGATAAGGCAACTTATCGAAAATAAAAATCCTCTTTATTTCCTATCCCATGGGAATTTCGAAACATCCGGCCTTATTCCTTGTCTCCACCATAAAGGGAACCTCTGTGCAACATTTTAGCTTTCTAGGTCCAAGGGTTTGGGGCTGGGCATTGGTGAGTGAGTCAAGCCTTTTCTTTTTATATAGGTAGATTTTTAATATATTTCTACATTAGATACACAATACTTCTAAATTGTCTTCTGTAATAATAACAACGGTATTTCATTTTCTTTAACGTCTTCAGGTTGGATAACGGAGGACAAGAAATTTCTTTCATCTTCCTCAACTGTTACGATACATTTCAAAAAAATTTTATAATACACATGTTTCAAATGTATCATAACGAATTCAGTTGAGGAAGATGAAAGAGATTTCTGCCCTCTTATTCGACCTGAAGAAGCTTTCTGTTAAAGGAAATGAAATATCATTGTTGTTAACATCTTTCTACATTTACATTTTCTATTGCCAATCTAATCGTAAATAAGGTTTTAAAAAAAATAAAACAGATTAGAAAAAAAAATTTATGATAAATAAAATTTTCAATCCATCCCGAATTTACAGATAATTTCCGAGTTCCTTCGTTGATAGAAAGGTGGATTTTATTGCAGGATTCAGCAAAGGAATGTTTTATATTTATTATTTATTTTATATGGAACTTGTGATGATTTCCATCACAACATTAAACTAACATTAAATAAACTTAACAACTGTAATAATTAATACATTATAACACAATATAATATATTGCTGTTTCATCTTATAATTAGAAATAATTTTGAGATAATAGCTGCGAGGAACAACGGACTTTTCATTAATCTATATCCAAGCTGTAGGATAAAACTGTTCCATTGGACAGAAGTTATTTAGTTAAATTCTACGGCTTTTATTTAAAAGTCCTGTTTTGTTGACTTACCATATGGCGGGTCACTGATGCTTGGCGATTGTCAAAAGAGGTAATTATTGTGATTAAGTCTCACTTAAACAGCGCTCCTGAACGAATAATGAGCGCACGGCGAGGGGTCGCGCAATTACAAATCGCCTAAAATGTAACATTTATTAATAATATCAATTACGTCTGCTTTTCATTTTCTATTTTTTTTTTTTAATAACAAATGAAAACTTAAGAGAAGAACAGAGTCTTAAAAATTTGCAAACCAAAACAAAAAAATGTTCCCACGACAATTGTACCGTAGCAGGGATAATAGTGGTTCCATCTTTTCTTATTTTTTCTGAGCTTGTTTCATTCTCATTCTGAGCTTGTTTCATGTACAAAATGCAAGGATCCGATTTGTAAATGGGATTGTTATTATTAGGTTTAATTTCTGTTCACAAACGCAACGTGTAATCAGATGCAGATGCAGGACTGTTATTTCCTCTCCAATAAGTATTTTTTTAGGTTGCAACGGATTGGAATATATTTTGCTGACGCTGTTACATTCATATAGAGTTGGCATTGATAAAGAAAAAAGAAGGTTAGACATCCCACTTAAGATGATATTTTTTTCCTTTCTGAATTTGCAGAAATAAATTCCAAGTCTTAGCAAAACTGATTTAATTTGTGGAAAAATAATACGCATTGGTAAGACAAGCAGCTGCGGGTTTAACATATATATTTAGCGATCGAAATCGGTAGCTATTGCGTTTGTTCTGTCGTCTTTGTCTGCCCCCTTCCCTCCCCCCTACCCTAACAACTCCCTGAACCGAAGGTCGGAATAATGGGAAACATTTTTCACCATCGTGTTCAGAGGCCCTAACAATCTAGGAATACGGTATCTAGGCCAACGCCCCCCATGTTCGAGATATTTGATATTGTTTTCATTGGATTTTCGCCGTCAGCTTAAACGTTGAAAATGAAACCATTTCATTTCAGTTGTCAGCAATAGCTTGATGGTTAAGGTTCGGACTCATAGACTTTGAGTTTTTGAGTCGGATCCGTATATCTACTTTTGTTTTTATTTTTTTTTTATTTTAATCTTTTTTTTCTAAATTTCCGCGTAAATTTTTTTTTTCTTCTTTTCCTAACTTTTTTTTTAAATTTTTTTTCCTAATTTTTTTCTTTTATTTTTCCTTAAATTAATGAACTTCCTTTTTTTTATTATTATGGGTTGCCCTTAAATTTATGCTTTAGCACAAAATTATATTCACTTGTTTTGTTGTTTTTTTTTTCTTTCAGCTATTTCAACTATTGAGTTATTCACGTAGAGTATTTGTGTGAACTTTCTTTTCATCAGCCGGATTTACCCTCGACGATAGACTGCGCTAAAAGGTCATGGAGACTCCTTCCTCTCCCGGCAGTGGCCTCCAACATCAAAAAGTCTGAGCCCATCATCGAGGATAAATTGTCTGATTATTCCTAACAAGAATGAAACAGCTGTTCCGGATTCCCATCGATGATGCCTCAGTGTGCGGAAATTTACTTATTTCGGTGTAATCATCATTTTTCTTGTTTAATGATTTATCAGTGCTTGTTAAAAATATTGAAATTTTTTAAAATTTCTGCTTTTGCAGTTATTTAATTCTCAGGAGAACTTGTAATGCCTGATCTATTTCAAATGGCGATTAACGAACTTATTTATTTATTGAGTCCCTTATAAACCAATGGATGTTGCTGTGGAGGAAAAGGAGGACACTTGTCCAAAGTCTGTTTTGGCATGGATTTTGTTAACCCATCATTGGGGTATTCATTAAGATGATGGCAAAGATCATCCTTATTTTTTGTTTTAATTTTACTCATTTATAATTTAAATGTAGTTGTCTTTTGTTTTGTTTTTAATCTTCAATTCTTATCCCTGCCACTTACCGAATGCAGCAACTGCATAAACTGTTCAACTGAGTCAAAATAAATAAAAATAAAATAAAATAAATGAAAACTATTTTTTCCTTTTGTATATCTCTTTTAGTTTCTACAATAATCTAGATTTCTAAAATGAGTCGGTTTTTTTTTTCATTTTCAACACTGAATTTAATTCTACTACTAGTACTACTAATAATAAAGCTCTGAAATTTATATGTGACAGAATTTAAAAACTTGACACTTAAATTTTAGTATGATTTTAAATATAAAAAAGATTTACAGAGGTTTTTCTCTTTTATGTAATTCTGTTACGTTTGCGGTATGTTTTTCATCACTTAGAATATTTTCGTGTTTTTGTATTTATTTGCTGGGGTTGCTTCCCGCCTCGTCTTTTCTTTATTTCTCCTTTCTTTTTTTTTCTAAATACAATTCCTTTATTTCACATTTTCTCTTTAGTCGATATCCCCTTTTGTTTCGGACATCCGATTTTTCTGTAATGTCCCCTAAGCACGCAATGTCTTCCTTTAATTTCCAGCCACGAAATGGAATTAGAAAGAGTCCGCCAAACAGAGAAGGAGGCTTCCCGGGACCCCTGTTCCTCTTGCCTGGCACCGGTCCTTTGGTCGCCCTCAAGGTGCTATCTCCATGTGAAATGATTGTTTACAAAATACACGCTCTAAGGTGAATAAACTCCAGCCCAAAGGGTAAGGCTAATGTAATTGAATTTACAGCACATGGGATACAATTGGACATGTAAATAATACCAAAAAAAAAAAAGATTAAATTTTCACCAGAGAATGATGCTTAACAATTTTCATTAATGTTATTCTGTAGGACTGAAAAACCTATTGTAAGAGTAACATCCAATTTAGTTACACCAGAAAAATAACAGAAGTATAAGTTTACGTTTTCATTATTTCCTTCTTTTCTTTTACTCGAATGAGTTTATTTAATATTTATTTATATAAAGAGAGAAATTGATATCGTTTGCTTTGATTTTAATTATAATTTATATACAAACTAGGAGAAAATGACTGCTCGGTTTTTCCCTCCTCAAAAGCTTTTGAGATATTATATACTGTTTAATCACAAGAATAAACATTATTTATTAATATTAATGACGTAGTCATTAATTTCGTCTTTTAATTTAAATTTCTTTGTTCTGCTTGGGTTTTTTTACTTGTAACATTCAGCGCCCTTCGGTTTTTCTGGTCAATTTTAGAACTGATTATAATATAATCTTCCGGATTCTTGTTAATGGTTTTATTTTTTGTTAATTTAGTTAATAATTATTAACTAAATTAACAAAAAAAGCCATTAACAACAATAAATTATATGTAAATGTAATAATATTTTTATATATATAAACACCTCTCCCGCTGTTTACACCCCTTAGGATGCGAATATCGAAAATTCGTCGATACATATCTTTTCGTTTTTTAAAGAAAACTTCGTGTTTCCAACAATCAGAGATATGCATACATACTCTTCAAGAATGTTTACCCCTGTTTACACCCTTAGTCGGATCCGGGTTTTCGTTGTTCATCTATTATTCTGTACTAAATTTGGTAACAGAGAAATGACGACGTTATTTCAAGACAAACGCGCAACCATACAAACAAAGAAATAAACACAGAGCACCGATCTGAATTCCATAGAAAATTTCTGGGAAGAATTGGAACGCAGATTAAAGCACCTGGACCAAGCGTCCCTCTTCAGCGGCCGGACTCACTGCAGCTCTCATGGACGAATGGAAGAAAATTCCTGCTCACATATGTCAAAATCTGGTGGAACTCAATCAATTCCTGACTAGATTAATGCTAAAGATGGCCGACATCCTATTAATATGTGCCACATGAGTTTCTGATTGTACAACAGTTGGTTTCCGGCCACTTTATTAGGTACATCTATCTGGTAGCATGTTGGGCCTCCTTTAGCTAACAAAACAGATTGAGTTCGTCGAGGCATGGATTCCACAAGATACTGAAAACAATTGTTTAGGTATTGTGTATCATTCAGACACAATACAGCCTGTCCCAGATCATCTCACAAATTTTCAAACGGGCTGAGATCCGGGAACTGATCGGGCCACTGCAGCAAGGAAAAGTCATCGTCATGTTCCTCAAACCATCCCATAGTGATGCGGGCTTTGTGAACAGGCGCATTATCCTGCTGGAAGTAGCCATCTGCATGAGGACAAACTGCTAATATGTACGGTTGCACTTGGTCAGCTACGATATTTAGGTACGCTCTAGCATCCTGACGTGTCTTCGGAGGTATCAATGTACCCAACCTTGCCAGGAAAACATCCTCATACCACGACACTGTCCCCACTGGCTTGAAGAATTGTTGTGCGACACAGCATTTGTGCGCACAGCAGGGGTGTACTTAAATAAGTGACCGGACAATATATATATGTATAGATAGGCGTGTTCTATATATATATATATTTAATGGAGAGATTTATTTAAATTTGGAATTAAAAATTAAAAATTTCTATTAGTTGTATAAAAATAAATAATATATCTGGTAACTTTATTATTTTTACTAAAACAAACATTAACTTTAATTAAATAAAAAAAAAGCCAATTATTAACTAAGTAGGAATAAGTAATTTTTTTTTTAAATAGGAAAAAATATGAATTACGGGAGATCTTCACTATACTCAATTAATTGAGTTTATTTTTATAAAATCTAAATTTTAATCTAAATTTCCTAGCATAGAATTTAGGTGAAACATTTGGTCGTTACAACGAAACTGAAATGTTTCAGAAGGAACCCTTGAAAAAATGCTTACTCCATTGACATAGATCAATATAAAAATATCTATTTTTCCAAGAAATAGGTTCCAAAAAATATTATTATTCTTTCCAAGAAATATGTTCCAAAAATCTATTATTTTGCTTTAAAATAGTAAATTAAATATTAATTTGAATATTATTAATCTTAAAGCGAAGTTAGTTTACGATTCTAACAAGAATTCTTTATTCTTGTTTAGAATATTTTAGAATTTACATATTTCTTTTTTTTAAGAATTCTTGTTTTGTTTTTTTGTTTTTCTAAGTCAGCTGGGCAAAAAAAAAAAGCTCTTGACTTCATTTAAGAGGTCTGCTTTTTAACAGCTGAGATCAGATTAGAAATTATAGCAACATGTTATCTTATTTCGAATATCATCATTAATTATATTTTCAGTTCATCGAGCGATAGCACTGGTACAATGCCAAGGTCAGCCTTTTTTTTTTTGTTAATGAAATATATCCTTTTATCTCAGTTATTGAGAGACATCAAATTAATATTGACATTAATTTATTTTCTTTTTATTTAATATCATATTGCATTAAAATTACATTAGTGATTTTAATTACAAGTTTCTCTGCAATATACTTTATTTAATAATTTAATTCAACGATTAAATTAAGAAGCTTTAAATATATGAATTTATCATTATTATACTATAAATATCATCCATCTTTTTAAACGAACAATTAATTTTTGTTTCTAAGAATAAATTTGAGAAATTTTTTTTCTTAAGTTGAATTTTAGATTTTCAGTTAATTTTGAATTAAAAAAAAAGTCGTTGAGTAGTTGGCAAAGTGCGATGTTTTTTGTTTTTGTTTTTCCTTGTTTTGTTAATGAAAACAGTATAAAGGCAAAGTATTATTTTATTTATCTGTTCTAATATTTGCTGCTTACAATTGCTGAAAATTAATTAATTAAATCCGGAAATAGTTGCTAAAGTCTCTGTAATAAATTAATTTTTAATGAAATCAAAGCACGCGCAAATTTAAATTGATTTCGAAAAGAAATTTTTTTTTTCCTTTTTCAAAGCTTAATTTTTCCTTCTGGGATCCCTTCAGAGAAATTTTTCAATAAAAGATGTAGATCATCTCTTATTCGATCTACGCAAACCGGATATGTTGTTTCAGGGAGATTTAGTCATTGCTTCAAAAGTTATTAGATGGGGGCACACACACACAGACATCTTAGTTTTTCACGAGCCTAATTTTTCCTTGAGAAAGTCCAAGAAGGCTCAAGACATGGAGACATATCTGGGGACTTGGGAGGCCAAGGAAAGGCATTGATGATACAGATAGAAGTTGTCCGTAGTGGGAGCATCGTTCAATAGAAAAAAAATAGCACTATTTGGAAGAACTGATATCGAATGATGTCATCGAGCTTGTTTTACGTACGAGCAGAAATGACTGTCTCATGAGGTTATTTTTGAACAGAAAATCATTGTTGGCGAAAATATGATTTCGAGCAGAATCGGTCTTGGATCCTACGTCTTCATTTATCACCAGAAAGTCGATTTATAGGAAATACAATAAAGTGTTTTTATCGGATTTGTTTTTGAATCCGGAAATCAAGTTTTTTGCTAATCCTGTACAATAAAAAGTAGTAACTCAGAACTTGGTTCTTTTGCCAAGAACATTACTATTTCTTTTTTCACTATTTCATTTAATATTGTTTTATATATTAATGGGATTTTATTTCATAGCTTCAGTCCTTTTTGTTTTTAAACTTAAAATATACAAAAAAAAAGGCCTTATCTCTTACTTCATTTTTTTCAAAATTGAAGTTTTATAATTGAAAACTGATATGGTCTCAATTATGTGATAACTGTATTATCAGTATTTTGGGGATTTTTTTTTTATTTATTTTTAATTTTGCTTATTAAGTCATTATTGCAATAAAAATACTTGGTAAAAAAAAAAAACTTTTTATTAATTAGATCTCTGATTAAAAATTTTTTTTTTTAAATTTGAAATAAATTAGACAAATACTTTTTCACTGAAATGAAAAAATATTCATTCTTTCAAAGAATAATGATACATTTTCATTTAAAAAAAAATGTACAATGAATGTATGACCTTGAAATAGATTAATACTATTTAATGGTTTTGAAATCAATAATAAGTAAATATTACGTGAGTTTGTAATAAGTGAAATACATAAGTGAATATTTTTCCATTATCTTATTCTTGTCTTTCTCTGCCTTTCAGAAACCGAACATCCATGAAATTGATAAAATAATTTCCTGTTTCGAATGACCTACTGGCTGTCAAAATTACACATGATAACTGTTCTATTTTTAGTTAAGTTTACACTTATAATCGTAATGGTCTAAATTACCTGTAATTCTGCTTATATTTAACTTTGAGTAGTTCTTCATATTGTAATGATCTCTCCTCAGATCACGGAACTTAATTCTACTTCCTATTCAGTAATCACTGTTTGCTTTAATAACTAAGCTATCCTCTAAATTAGCCTCGCGTACATTTTAACTCAATTTTAAATAACCTTATTAATTTAAATCTTTTTCTTGTTTTTTTTGTTAAATCTAACATTAAGTAATATTTATTTTATTGATTCAAATGTCAATCCTTCAAATATTATGGAATGTAGGTTTAAATGAAAACGTACCACAAACGTACTTTACGAGTTTAGCAAATTTTGAGGGAACTTTGGATAGGCTACGACAGATCCTCTATATAATCCTCTACACGATAGATGAATTTGAAAGGATGCTAGCTTGTAATGTTTTCAGAAGTGTATTTCTCAAATAGAGAGTCGCGATCTTCAGCGGTGTCAGGGGCGGCTGTGGTTCGAAGGCTCTAAATAAAAATATATAGTTATATTTTTTTGCCCAATTTATTATTATTAAGTAAACTGATCATTTAATATCACTAATGTAATTTATTATCACTATTATTACCTTTTTTAAATAGATAACTTATAAGCATTTGTTAATAGGTATAAGTTTAGACTAAGTAGACTGAGTATTTTTTTTTTCAAATGTAGAATGATGGCGGGGTCGGAGAGGGTCTCTAAATTGATAAAGCTCCAAAAAAAAAAAAAAAAAGCGATCGACAACTTGAATGCTCGAGACCTCTGCTTTAACGTTTGAATAATGAATAGCTGAGAAACAAAACAGATACGAAACCGTGCTCTGAGGCAGTGTTTCACTAATCTGAAAACCGATAGGAAATGCAACAGTGAGATAATGACAGCGCGAGGGTTTTGAAATGACGCAAATGGTGTAACGACAACGTGACGCGTTCATAAGCGAACAGGGTGGCCACGGAAAGGAATAAATTTTCATTCATCGGCTGACAGCATCCTTTTAGCCGTTAAATGGAATTGGCTATTCTCGATTTTGGTTCCAATCAATGAGTCGACAAATTACGTGACCGAATGGAAATTTCCAGCAATTGACAAGAGCT
>JAFIDM010000001.1:49950247-49962547 GCA_023159025.1 Thereuonema tuberculata | reverse complement strand
GCTTAAGAGCTTCTTTAAAAGTTTAATCCTTAAAGATGATATTCGTTCTTACATACTTGAGAGATTAGTCAATTTCCTGTATCGCTTGCATTCGTATTTTAAGACTTATTTTTTTCCTCCGTGTTTGTTGGCATTACGATATTTTACGTGGATTTCAGAGAAGTTTTAGAAAGGCTCCAAATTTGTTAAGTCTAATTTATATTTTTAAATAATTTTAACATTTATCAACTGATAATTGGTAATCTCATTTTTTTTTAAGCCTAGATTCCTAAGGAAGAGAGATTACAAAATCAGTAAGTCTGTGTGTGCGTATGTCTTCCCTCTATATTTTTACTTTGGTAAAGTAGTTGGCTTGCTTATTCACAGACATGAGATGATCTGAAACTCTGTATTTGAAACACCTGAGTTTTTGCAATTCCTACCGAGAAATTGGCGCGTGAAGATAAAAAAATTGAAGTTTGCTTTAGAAACAATGAATTCTTGAGATGCCCAACAATACACATTCATTCGCTTACTATATCTCAAGCGCGTGTTCTGATTTAATTAATCAAAATTAATTAATTTAGGCGACTTATTGAAGTATTGCACAATTAATTTATTTTTCTGAAAATGGAATGTCATATTTAGGCAGACTTTTTTTCTATTTGAAAACAAACACAGACTTTTCATTTTTTTTTTACTTTATTTATTTATTTATTTATTTTACAAGCAATAAAAAGGGATAAAACGCATAACAAATAAAATCACTGAGCTACTTTTGGAATATTTTTATGTTTACTTGTGTTTTGCTTATATTCCTTTGAAATTACTGAGCTGCAGACACTGGGTGAATCCAGCTGAGGAGAGGTAAAACCTCGAAACAGACTGTCCTGGATTCCCGGTGTCAAATATGCCAAAAGTAACTCAGTGATTTTATTTGTTATACGTTTTTATCCCTGTTTATTGCTTGTAAAATGTTTCCACGCACGTTAAATTTTATCATAATTTATTTTTTTTAATTATTTAAAAAATATATTTTTTTAAATTCACAGTTTTGTAATAAATACAAAACTAAAGCGATCCTCTACAATTCGCAATCTTATCAAACGCTTGATTTTTTTTTTTAGTGACGATAATATTGATTGGCACTCAGCATTCATTTACTCAAGCTTAGTAATTCAACAATTTCAAGCGATGCCCTTATTGAGTTCATTTAAGTATCCCCTCTTTGTACCAGTCGGGCTACTCTTGAGTAAGTTGCCTTGACCGGAAGTCGGATTTTTTTCCCCAAAAATTCGAGGCCACGGGGAGTCCAACGAGATATGATTCTTGAGACTCCACTCTCTATTTAAACTGTGGAGGTCGTACACACACACACATACAGACACGGCGATCCTAAAAGCTT
Organism: Thereuonema tuberculata; assembly: GCA_023159025.1. Lineage (NCBI taxonomy): Eukaryota > Metazoa > Arthropoda > Chilopoda > Scutigeromorpha > Scutigeridae > Thereuonema > Thereuonema tuberculata. Next base: position 49,961,163 of record JAFIDM010000001.1, on the reverse strand, counting down.
CTCCCTATGGAGTAGGTCACTAGAAAAACAAAGAAATATGTAAAAAAATACAACTTTTTAAGAAAGTTAGTAGGCTGTAAGTTCTCAGAAGTTTGACTGTAGCTGACGAGCAGTGAAATGTTAACAATAGAGAGTTTTTGCCCAGCTCGCTATTCTATACGGTAGCGCTAAAGTCACATGACTGGTATTCTGAGCATGCGTCACTGTGCCATAGAGGAAATACCGATAACGTGATACGTTAACTTTTCTGGAATAGCGTATCACTTCACTGTAAGAAACATGAGTTCCGATAAACCAGCGAGAATTAGATTTAACATGAATAACGACTTGATACTCTTCAGTGGTTTTCGAGTTATAAATAGTGATGGTTTTTGAGTTACAAATAGTGATTTTTCAGTATTCTACCTAATGAAATACTGCTTCTTATTTCTTGACTCTTTTTATTTTTTTATTCCAAATGATACTTTTCAGTGGTTTTTGAGTTACAATAGTGTTCAGTATTCTATCTAACAGAAATACTGCTTCTTTCTTTTTTGAGTCTCTTTTTTTATTCTAAGTGGCACTTTTCAGTGGCTTTTGTGTTCCAAATTATTTCTATTTTCCATTCGCTCAGAAAATTGCGCCGGACAGACACACAGACAGACAGACAGACAGACAGAGAAATAAAAGATTTTAGTAATATAGATTAAAATTATTTTCTAAACACAGGGAGGAAGAGCGTTTCGTTACACATAGACGGATCTGGAAATTTTCATCATTGAAAAGGCTTTAGAATTGCTCTAAAATTCAGCGAATTTCATTAAAGTTCATTAGTTAGTAACCCATCACAGCCGGCGAAACTGTGACTACCAGTAAAAAAAAGGAGAATCCCAGATTCAGCGGCAGTGAAGCAGCCGGCGTCACTTTTGCAATATCTTCGACTGAAGTTTATTACGAATTAACCGTCATAGCCAGAAGATTAGCTTTCTAAAGCTTTTTAGGAATGAAATTCCTTCATCAGAATGTGGAGATGTCTATTTTTTAATTTCTTGTTATCGGGTTCGCAAAGGAGTGTGGGAGTATTTGTCACTCTTCGAGAATTTACAGCTTGCATTCAAAATGCGTTCATCTCCCTTTTAAATATTAATGATTCTAAAATGTTAATATAGCTGCAGTTTTAAACAGGTTGATAACTTTCTAAAATTCACTTAATATTCTACGGAAATTTCGTTTGCGTTAAGGCGGCTTTAACCAGTAACGAAAAGTGAAAGTCGAAACTTACGATCTCGTCGCCGATTGGTTGTCGTCGAAAGTCATTAAAGCAACAGCATCAATCCCATGAAGCATTTCTTTCTACTTCTGTGACTGCGTGGAACTGAGAACAACAATATCAAATGACAAAACCACATCATCAAAAAAAAAAAAAAAATGATGACTGTACTTCAGTGATCAAAACAATGACGAAAACTTGATCGTGTGATTTGACCATAACTTCTTGAGCTAGTTTCTCTCTTTCTTCTTGAAACTTGACATGCAGCGATTTTTAACTTTAGTGTTTGTAAATGTGGATCCCTGTAGAAGAAATGCTCAGAGTGCAACAGTTGCCTCTGGCTGGATTTCTTTTGACGTCTAATAATTTATAAATGAGATTTTACGTTTGTATATTTTTCACAACTTTCAAAAGAATAATAATAATAATAAATACAGTCATCCGTCGACTTACGTCTTCTCGAAGATACCTCCTTGATCTCATAAGGGAATAAATAATATTTCGACTACACTTTCGAACAAAACGCAAGCGAGCGTGAAGAAGGTTTCTATTTAGCAACATGTATCATGCGCAGTGGCAACAGCGCAATCAGCGGCAACTTCCCTCGGCAATCGGCACGTGTCTTCAACAGTTCCTCTGTTGATTTTGTGTTGAAAAATAGATTATTTGTTTATTTATTGTTAAATATTTCTTCTGTGCAACTTGGCCCCTACACACCCAGTCAAAAAAACCTAGAAAAAGAGGCGAGCAGTTGATCTTGAAAAAAAGTTGCAGGTTATAAAGCAACATGAAGCCCATCAATGTGATCGCACACGACTTCGGATGGCCTCATTCTACAGTGACGACCATTTTGAAAAATAAGGATAAAATCGTAAATGCTATTAAAGAATCTGCTTCCAATAAATCGAGGATAGTGACGAAGCAACGACATTGGTCCTTTTCTGATCTATTATTACAAAATTCAGCAACAGCCTTAGTGAATATTCTTCTCTTTTTCATAATTACTAATATTCTTTTTTTTTATTAATAATAATTATTAATAATCCAATATCAGTGAAATATACAGTGTATGGGACAAGATACTAATTACAGTTAAATCCCTAACCCTTATAAGTCTGTTGATTTAATGTTTCAACTTACGTCCTGCTGGATGGAACGGAATCCGGACGTAAGTCGAGGGATAACTATACAATGTTTCAATGTTTGAAGAAAAGTAGGCTTCAAGGTTGTTGTTTTTTCTTTCAGGAACTTACTGTTTTGCATGAAATTTATTACCAGTCACATTATAATAAAAAATTGGCTAATTTCTGTCGATCCCAATGTTTTTCTTGAAAATTGATTTTCTTTGCAGAAATTTACTGACGTAAAACAATTGACTAAGTCAGCAATCATTGACTTAGACATTAACCGAACTAAATAATAAATAAAAAAAGTAAATAAATAAATAATTAATTTTTAGCCCCCAGGATTACTTACCTACCTTGAAATATCAACTAACAATTTTTTTTTGAAATATAATTAGTTTAATTTCTACGAAACATATTCAGAATTATGGTAATGATGAATCCAGTTTTAGAACAGGTCTATTTTTAGCGTGAATTAATGTCATCGTAAATGTAGCATGAAATTTTATGACCTTCACGTGCAACTCTTGTTTTCCTCTCAAGACCTGAATTGAAATTTCTCAAGGAGGAACTGGCGAGGAATTAAAAATGAAAAAAAAATATTTTTTAGATAATTTTTCTTTACAAACATCGAATTACAATGGCAGTTTTGTTTCTGTCTGTCATCACTCTATTTACATTCGTTCTACTTTTGTGCTTTGATAATCTCTTCTTCGTTGCTCAACAAAGTACAACCAACTCAGAATACTGACGCCTGTTCACTATTAGGGATATCCTATAAGAAATGGTATACATTAGAAAACAGCGTATGGAAAACAGCGATGTAATTTACAGAAGTGAAAACGAAAATTTGAGCGCAGAAAAAAAAAAATAGCATTTTTAGAAATATGTTTTTGACCCTTTTTTTTTTTGGTATTAGAATGTATTTCCTAAGTATGAACGTAGTTTCTTCATTTTGCCGATATTTTTTTTTTCTTGTAAATTACTAGGATAATAATTTCTCGCTGTTTCGAAGAATGAATCGTTTTTTATTAGCGACTTGTTTGGGAGCTATTGATAGCGACCAAAATCGGTAGCTACTGTGTTTGTCCTGTCCGCCCGTCCATGTTTGTCCTCCTCGAAGAACTCCCGAAGATCGGATCGGCAAATGGACTTTAACAAAGTATTCCGAGGCCCAAACAACATAGGAATAGGGTACTTTCAGGGCCGACGCTTCCCCATGTTCGAGATATTTGGAATTGTTTCCATTGGATTTCCGCTATTAGCTTAAATATTAGAAATGTAACCATCTCATTTCAGTTGTTAGCTAAAGCTTGATGGAGCTCGGGACTCATGTGCTAGTGGTTGTCGGTTCAAATCCGTATATTTACTGTTTTTCTCTTAATCTTTTTTTTTTTTTTTTTTTCAATGTCTGCATGGATTTCTTTTTTCTTTTTCTAATTTTCCTAATTTTTTTTAATTTTTCCTTAAGTTAATATACTTCCTTTTTGTTATTGTTATTTTTATTTTTTTTTATTGTTATAGATCGCCCTTAAATTTATGCTTTAGCACAAAATTAACTATTTTGTTTGGAAAAGGGATATTTTGAAATCAATAATAAGGAAGTATTTAAAGAAGGGCCCCTAAACTTAGCACAAGACAAAATGATCACGTGCAATCAGTAAGTCACGCTGATTTGCATTTAATTGTAAATTGCCTTTAATTAAACTTAACAATCTAACAATAGAAAACGTGAGCTTATCCACGTTCACTTCTTTATTCCAATTTAAAAGTCTAATTCATTGTTCAAAAATAAATATTTACTTTTTCCGATAAAACCTTTATTTTACAAAATTGGTTTAATTAAAAACCTTTTTAAATTCTAACTTTACTAATTTATTTTATTTGTCTTTTAAATTTTGTTAGATTGCTAAGTTTTTCACGTTTCAGAATTCTTGTTTTGTATTATTATTATTTCTATGGAGATTTGATGCTTAGGAAAGGGAGAGGTATTTTTCTCTCTTCCTAAGAATTTTTTGTAAGTAATCTGGAAAAAGTCTTTGAAATAAAAGACGAGATATTGATATCTGTTATGGTATTTAGAATTTTCATAGTTATGGATTTATTGCATTAATTTATTGCATGGATTTATTGCATGCATGTTTGTTGCAGGAATTCATTTATATCCTGTACTTAGCTAAGTCAGTGTCTCACCGTATTATCTGAATAAAAAAAAAGGATCTAAAAATATCATATAAAAATACATAAAACCTTTTGAAATATACTTTTTATTCTACATTTACTCTTCTAGAAAAATTTACTGGTCGATAAAATACAACCACATATTTTTTTGTTTCATATCAATTTTGATACTTTCCTTAAGTTTCGCTTGAGTGTTTTCTTTTATGGACTCTGCAACTGTATTTTGAAAAACGTGAATATATTTTTTAGATTTATTAAGAAATGCTTTTCTGCTGGGTCTAAAAAGTCTTTCGCGGATAATGAACTGAAACCTCACATCTCGTCATGCTCTCATGAGCAGTCGCAAGGAAAGACCCTAGAAAAACTTGTCAGCGGTTATGATGAGAATGTTTGCGGCATTTTCCACGATTCAAAGGAGCTCTTCGTCGGGAGGAAAAATGTTTCTCTTTTTTTTTTTTTTCTTACCTAACATATCTTGAGATATTTTTATCGTTTACTAACTCGATTTTTTTATATATTTTTTTTAAATAAAAAAAAAAAAATCGTAATAAAATGAAATTGCGAAATAAGAATTGACTTACGGCAGATTTTTAATTCTATTCAGTATAAATGTTTTCATACTGCAATATCAACTTATATAATTGGCTAAGTTGGTCTGTCTGTCTGTCTGTCTGTCCGTAACTCGATATAATTTTGTTACCACTGTACCGATTTTAATTAAATTTGGCATACTTACTTAGTTTTTTACGCTGATTTTGAAACTCAAACCATTTTTGCCGTAGAACCTTCGTTCACAAGTTAGCGCAGTATTTAGATTATACAAAGGTCTGTCTGTAACTCGATATAACTAAGATACCACTGCACCGATTTTAATGAAATTTGGCATACTTACTCAGTTTTTTACGCTGATTTTGAAACTTAAAACCATTTTTACCGTAGAAGCTTCGTTCACAAGTTAGCGCAGTATTTAGATTATACAAAGGTGAGTTTGGTTGCTACAATCATTAATAGGAAACAATATGACATCTACATTATTTAATATTGTAATGGAACAATGCATTATTATTAAATTACTACTGAAGAAAGATAATTAAAAAAATCTACAAATTAAAAAATCGAAAAAAAAAAAACTTCCGAAAAGTTAGTGATGTATCGTGAGAGATTTATCAATATGATTAATGTGTAGATTATTAGTTAATGTAGGATATCCTATAAAATGTGACACATTTTATGAGACACCCTGTATATTTGAGACCGAGCACAAAGCTGGCGAGGAATTATTTTTATCTTTGCCAAGTGAATATGCTGTTTGTTTGTTGTTTGTCCCTTCATTTTTATCCATATTATTTTTTCACTAAGGGAAAATGTCGTCCCCATATTGAGTTGTCTCGAGTGATTTCTGCCATATTCTCCTGTTCAGTTCAAGAACAATACAGGCATTTTTTATTGGTTATTGCACTTGACAAATTCTTTTACAAGAAAACTTTTCTTGCGTGGTTTCCATTGCGTCCGAAGAAGACCCTCGGAAGAGTTCAGATTCGAACTAGTTACGTGGCTTTTTTATTTCTCTTCTAAATTTAGTGCGTTTTTAATGTTTAACTTTTGATTGATTTTTATCGTCAACACACACAAAACTTTTTAGGAATATAGACTAATTCCTAGTTCATAATATTAATGATTATTTAGTCAATATAGACCTTAACAGTAATTAAACGTATAAAACTCAACTTCCAATAATAAAAAAAAAAAAAACACTTCGAATCCAAATTACGGATCTTACCCTCGCCTGAAAAACAAGACGAATGTAAGACTCGTAATTTGGATTCGAAGGGGTTTTTTTTTGTTATTTTTTAACTTACGATGAAGTGTAGTAACGTATTTAAAATTTTATTAAATAACTTTACATCTATAGCTGTGTTGTCCAATGTACTTAGTTTTTCAGATACATTTACATTAGCACATGCTATGCATTTTCTGTACCAACAAGAAATGATTACTTTTATTTGTCGAGAAGACATCACAAGTTGTAGTGAAAATCTTTATGCTTTCGTCAAGGAAAAAAATGTACAGAAAAGAATCAATAGATAGACTTCGGCAGCACAGCTGAGACAAACATCAAATTAAATTTATGTTACTGTCAACTTGTACTGTCTACTTCTATTCTTAACATTTCTTATTGTAAAATGTCATCAACTGTAACTCTGTTGACTGTTAAAGTGTTGTAATTATTGTAATGCCTAATTAAATTCAGTGATGAAAGAATAAATTAAAACAAGGTAGGGATAGCGATTAGTAAACCAATCACAATGCTTCGCAACGTCTTCTGATAAGTATAAGACAATAAAATTGATATTGCCTTAATTTCCTTATTATTATAAATGTGATTGTTGCGAAAGACGCAATTGTTGCGATTGTTGTCATTGTTGCTAATGGTATTTTAATGATACTTGTCCCCGACAAAACGGGAATATAAGTCTCTGATACTTTTAGAAGACTAAAACTTTAAAAAAAAAAAATTGTTTCTTAAAAAATTTTCAACTGTAATAACTGTTTATTAACTTACGTTCGAAACAGATGGTCAGCAATTATATCATATTGTTAATGAACTTTCATTGTTATTATTTATTATTATTAAATCTTGGAATATTTTACTTCTTTGTTTTATGATTATCACGCTAAAACGACTGGACTGATTTTCAAAACTTTAGTACGTAGCTTACTTTAGAGTCCAATTTAAAATATAAGTACTTTTATTTTGAGCTTCCTTCAAAAAGTGACATTCGAAGGTTGCTCTTTAAAACGGCTGAGCTAATTTCTTTAAAATTTAGAACGATGTTCATTAACGATCAATCGTAGAATTATGAGCTTGAATATTTAGGTCTTTACCCTCAACCCCTTTAGTCAAATTTACCCCCCACTATATCCAATCGCTGCATATTCACCCGCTTACGACAATGGATAGCTGAGGATATTTATAGTTTATTTATTTATTTATTTATTGAATTAGACGGCTACCCGTCGTTTCGATCCGGAAGCCTCTCACATGCAACGGAAAACAACATTTTATTTATTCAACATTTATTCAACATTATTTCTATTCAACATTTTTATTTATTCAACTTTTTTATTTATTCAACATTATTTATTCAACATTTTATTTATTCAAATGCACAAATTAATTATGTAAACTAAAAATAAATTGAAGTTTATTTTTAGAATAACTAAAATAACTAAAATAAATTGAAGTATTCTTTAGAATACATGCAATACAATATTGAAATCCATTTGTAGCAGTTGGGAATTTGCGCAGTTGAATTGACCATGTCACAATACTTCTGGCAAGGCTCGTGCGAATTTCAGCTGTTGCGGATGTACGCACAGAACCTGTTTTTTTAATAATATAGAAAAGTAAAGTCTAATCCAAGAAATAGGTGGAAGCTACCAGTAGTTTGAATAATAGCGTATTGTTGGAAAACTTTTAGATAGAAATTGGAAGTGAAATCTCCCAAGGCATCTGTTTAAGTCGATTTCCAATTGCCTGAATTTAAAAGTGATCAAACTTCATTTCCATTCCTATTAAGCAAGACGTCTTGGGATAATTAATTAATCTCCCATTAATTGTGTTTGCTGGTTTTGAAATGATGTTTGTTCTCCTTTGGCAAAGTCAAGCCATTGCTCGAATCCATAAAAGAATAGCATTAGATTAGAACGCGCTCATTTGATTAAAGAGGACATTTATCAACTTCAGCTAAAAACACGCGCCAACACGAATTGGCATTAAATACTCACATGTCAGTGATAAAAATCATTGTAAAAATTTACTAGTTTTGTTTTTTACCAAAAAAAAATACAAGGTAATTAATGCTTTTAGACAGTGTCAAAAGCAAAGCGGCCCCATAATTTGCACAATTTTATGAACAAAATTTTATCGGAAGCGATCAGATCTGCTTCAGATCAGCAATCAGATATCCTTCAACATTTCTTTCTCGTTCTCTGTCTCTTGTCTTTGACTTACAGCGAGACCGTTCTTTACGCAAGTGTGAAGCTTCTCGCTTTGCATCAGCATCTCGTTTTTCCGCACGTCGAGACATTTTTTCAATTTCAATCACAATAAACCGCAATCGCAACAATTGCGCCTTTTGCAACAATCACATGTATAATACTAAGGAAATTAAAATAATATCAATGATAGTTCCACTGTGACAGGCAAGCTGTAACAGGGGCCGCTAAAACATGGCGGGGGGGGGGGGGGGGGGTAAACCTTAGTTTACTTGATATAATTTGTGGTTTTGAATAAATAAAATATTGTTTCTCGTTACATGTGTGAGGCTTCCGGAGCGAGGCGACGGTCACCCATCTAGTTGCTAATTATTAATTTGAATTATTTAATTATTAATTAAACAAATGATTGTTGAAATGTCTTCACGACATATATAGAAAATCTCTTTAAACAGAATTTATGAAAAAAATTAAATGTTTCATCTCGGTACTTCTGTTCTTAACAAAATTTTAGTTAATTTTTTTTGTAATCAATTAGTTATCGTATGTTGCATATATCCTGGGAATTTGGTTCAGTGGTTGCAAAAGACAAAAACAAACCAATAGTAAATGTATACTAAATTACATATATAGTACAAAAAGAACTATATATATGTGTATATATATATATATAGTATATATGTTATAGTAATAACATATATATATATATATATATATGGTACAAAAAGAAAATGTAAACAATTCAAAATATCTGTCGATGCGTGTTGTGTTTTTCTAGGAAATTTGATTTACTTTGAAATAAATAATAGAATTTCTGTTATTAAGGTTATCTGAATTATTTATGCAACAGCCTCTGAAGTCAACCGATGCTTCTGGATATCCGAAGCTGTCTCGGAGGTTTCTCTTTCTTCTTTCTTTGTTTATTCCTTTCCAAGGGTTTAGTGTGGACTACCTCCTCTTACAGGTATATCCGGGCACTGACTATTCAGCAATAAGTAGTCCAGAATAATTGTTTTCTCCATGCAGATGAAGGTCGTAGAACTGCGTATTGTTCACAAAAAAAAAAAAAAAAAAAATTAGATACATACATACATATATACATACAGTCAGAAGTATGTTTGATATTTAAGCTCTTAAAGATAGAACAAGATATAGATGAAATAAAAGACTTAAATGTCTGCATATGATTTGATTTTCTTTCTCTGAAAAACCCATCTTTCTTTAAAGGAAATATAAATTACAAGTACGTTGATTTACAGTTGATTTTTGTTTTTGCTTTCTCACACACTATGGATACTCCGTATATTATGAAAAATTCAATAGTAAAGTACAAATATATATGAGACCGTTTGCACTTTTTGTGGTCAGAGAAAATGAGGGAAGAAAGATAAGACAGAATAAGCTTAACATACTTTGCTGCATCTGTAGTGGTGCTCATTCTAGATAATACTTCGAGCAGTTGAATTTGCAGTTAACAGCATCAAAAATTATTCTTAACTATAAGTAAACTTGAAATTAAATTTGAATTGTTTCCTGTTACATCTGTGTACAGGGTTGAGAAATTCATCTCTGCGATTTGCAAACATTGTAATAATAATTACGGATCAAAAGTCTCTTTTCTCTTAACATTCCACTCATTGGATTTTCTTCTCCGCTAGAAGAGAAGATCTAGTTGTAGGAAAGAGTTCTTGATTATACTACTATTTTAATCCACCTTTTGGTTGTGGGTTCGTTATTCCTTGCTGTAGTATCTATTGACATCCAAGCGCAAAAACATTGATCCACGTAAATGTAGAGTTTATTCTTCCATCTAAAACCGTGTTTACCAACGTGGGGAAAATGGAGGAATTTTTTTTTGGTTGTGAAAGTAAAAAAAGTTTTTTTTTTTTTTTTTTTTAATTTTTTCTTTTTGATAGTTATACCTAATTTGGTGGGGCATAGCATACTTTAGATACTTTAGGTGGGGGCACAGCACAAAAAAGGTTGGGAAACACTGATCTAAAGCAATAGCCATCATGCTGGATTGGCATGGACTTCTTCAGAATCTGTCGACTAATAAAGACAATGTGAGCCCGAGCCAGCTTCTATTTCTTCTAGCATGAACGGAACATCAGTTTTATTTGACTCCTTATTCAGATTGATTTACGTGGTCTCGGACGAATAATGGTCTTGAGAGAATGTTGTTTGTTTCTCTAACTGAAGTGTTTTAAAAAAGAACTCGCACTTAACCCAGCAGCAGCGAACAAATGCATTGCATGGAACATGAACTATTCGCGAGATCTAAAAAGCCTTGTTCAGTGCATTTAGCAATTTCGTTCTAACTTTGGTTAGTTAGTTTGGTTAGTCAGTTATAACTGGGTGTT
>JAFIDM010000001.1:49921782-49934340 GCA_023159025.1 Thereuonema tuberculata | reverse complement strand
TGACTGTTCTGCACTCTTCCATATTTTTTTCCCCTAAAAACTGATTAAAAACTCTACAGATTAAAAAAAAATAAATAAATAATCTGTTTTCTTTCTCTAGTTTGCATCGTACAAACGTCTTATCAAAAGTAGACACAAGAAAGCCCTGTAAGTTGGGATATCTGTAATATCGAATCCTGAACATGGTAAATTCCTAGATTATGTACTGTGGTGAAGTTTACTTGAACAAGGAACTGGATTGTTTGTTGAATTTCTGTGAGGCGCCAACTTTTCTAGTTTACAATTTTGCCCTTTCTCTATATGAGGCGGAAATGGTTAAAAAAATTATTCGTTATTAGTTTAAAAAAGACGGTTTTCATTAAAAAAAATGTTTTTTTTCCAAAAAATTTGTATTCTGATTTTTTTTTTTTTTCAATAATAAAATTTTAGTTATTTAGGTGAGATGTCTATTTTGAATATTTATTTCGTATGTATTATACATGTATTGTACTTAATTCGTATGTAATTCGTATGTCTTATATATGCATTGTATGAAAATTTATTTCATGTATACATTCTTTGTACACCCGTATAGTATGTGCATACTTTATATATCTTTTGCTAAAGCACGGAAACCGTCTGTATCTTGAAGCTTCATAATAACACATGTTCCAAGCACAAACCTGTTATTACGACACATGAATTATAATTGGACTAATTTGAAAAAAAAAATGTTTTCTCTTGTTTATCAGGTCGCGAACTTTCTTTGATAGCACCCAGATATTACTCTGCTTTCCTTCATGATATAAATTAACGAGAATAAAGAAATGACATTTTGAACTTTTTTTTTATTATCTGTGTGTAAGTGTGATGTAATTTGTGGTCGGAGCAATTCCAGGTTTAATGTAATTAATTCTTAATAAATTAATGAATTGGGAAGAAAGAATAGTTTTACAAAAATGTAAAATTTAGGTAGATGTGTCCATGTAATAAACTATATAATGAACCAATAACTATCTGTATTATTAGTATATGTATAATTTTAAATAAGTTTTTTAGAGGATCAGACAGAATTTTAGAAAAAAAAAAAACAAAAAAAAAACAAACTGCTTTTTAAGTTATAAGAATTCTGAATTTAACTTTTGTATTTTGTAGAGTTTTCACATCGGGAGTAAAAATAAAGTGAAGTATATAATTAAAGAAATAAAAAACCCGCATCGCTTCGCTTTGTCTAATATTTTCGGAACACCCTGTATATATATATTCGAACAGGCAAAACTCAAAGCCTTACCTTCGAGTTTCGCAAAGTTTGAAAATGTTAAAATAAAAAAAAATCACTGTTTCTATATCTTCATAGAAACAGTGATTTGTTTTTTTGTATTGGCATTCAAATATTGCTTCTTATTAAGGTATTTATTTACTTATTTTACTTTAAAATTATGACTTTAAGTCAATATTGTAGATTTAGCTATTTTTAATTTTAATTTTAATTTTAATTTTTTTACTTTTAATCTTTTAATTTTAAATGTATGAGATACTGTAAAATAAATTGAATAAGTAATAGAGAAACAAGCCGTCTTTATTGCTTATTTCTTATATTAATATTTTTTTTTAATTTTAGGTAGTTTGGTCGTGGTTTTGTTTTTAATTTAAAAAAAGAGCAAAGTCTTGGTATATTGCGTTTTTGTTGTATAAACTGTTTCTAAATTTTGCCGCTGATGACGTGAAGATAGATTGGCCGTATCTTCATAGAAACAGTGATTTATTTTTTGTATTGGCATTTTCAAATCCCAAATCACTGTCCGGCTTTATATATATATATAAAACTAATAATAATTTAGTATATATTTAGTATATATTTAAATAAGTATATTCATGAAAATTATCGCTCATCTTCAGACATTGTTCATTAGGACAGTTTAAAAAAAAACAAAAACATTCAATTCCAACTGATTTTTTTTTTTTTTTATCAGCTTACTTCCCCAGCATAGTGACGCTCATCAGATCACTTCATCACTGCCCCCCCCCCCTTTCTCAACTTACTTTTGAACCGCTCTATGGATCTTCTTGAAACCTTATATACATTTAAGGACTAGATACGATCTTACTTTTAAATAGTGAAATCTTCTTGTATGGGAAATTAAAGAGTGAGGAGGCGACAGAAATTCCCACATTGGAATTCTAAACAATGGATTTCTATCCTAATTCTATTAATATTTCGTTGTCTTCAACAATGAAGGGTAATCCTTAATCCATTAATTTTCGCGTGTTTTGATCTAATTAAAATTAATCAGCTTTAAATAATTTCAGTAAAATTCAATGAATATTTCAGAAAATGGAAAAAAATTGTACTGTTTGTATTCTGATATAATCTGAAAAAAATTCATTTTTTTTTTGTTCTTTCAAACTTCTTGCTATTATTCACCTTCGCTGCTAATTACTTCAAATCTCCTGGATTGGATCTACCAAAAAGAAGAAAAAAATCGATTAACTGAACAATCGATTATTAATCGAATAACTGATTCTGTTCAGAATGTTTGATTAATATAAACGGGTTTTTTTATCCGAAAATAAATATTAAAGAAATTAGTGTACAGTATATTCACAGTTATAAAGATAGGCCTACATTACATACCTTTACATTAATTGTATTATAATTAAGTTATGTACATTTCTGTGGAAGCTAAGTAAAAAATTAATTAAAGCATTGATTTATTTGAACACGCAGCGCGTGAGATGTTCCAAAAGAGGATGAAAGATGAATTCTTCAAAGATGGTTGGTGTTTTGTTTGGAACTTATGAACTTGAATTCCAAAGAATGAACATTATTTAAAGAACTGTTTGTGAACTATTTAAAGAACTGTTTGCAAACTGTTTGTGAACTGTTAGTGAACCGATAATTTAATAAGAAGAATTTTCTAGTGATATTGAAAATTTGAAGTGGATTTGTATTTCAATTTTGAAGAACTTACTTGTTTAAGTTTAGTATATATTGTGTTTGTTTATAAAGTATATACCTGCTACTAAATAAGTTAATAAATTATATATAAAACTAACAATTTCTATATATTAAAAAATGTGTTCGTGAAAAAATATTTCGTCTTTGTTGTTGTTTATTTATTTATTTATTGTTTTAAATATTTTATGTTTCATTCCACAGTTCGATTTATCATAAAACCGAGTAACTGAATCATTATTTCCCCTGTACAGATTTGAAATGGAATTTTGAGAATGAACGTGAAGAGGAGGCCGGATTTGGTGTCGGTGATTGCGATCGCTGTCTTCCCATGATCCCGTCCACCGACCCATGCAGCTAATTTCCTTCCTGGCCGGAAACCACCTTTGAGCTTTTTTAAATTCTTATTTTCATTGTGAGTCAATTGTCATTTCATGGAAATTGCGTTCACAAATCAAAAATCCTTTTCCACGCAGAAACACAAGAGCCAAGAATTAAAAACGAAATAAAAAAAAAATAAAGAAAAGGCTTAGGTCTGTATTTATTAAGATAGGGACTGTGAACGCCTTCTTAATTAAGATTTAGATATTTTATGCTTTTTTTTTTGTAATTATTGTAATGAAAATTTGAAATTTGTTTAGGAGGTCTTTTTTTCTTCTCTTTAACGGCTATGTGAATAGGCAGTGAATAGACTTTAGAATGTTTAATAAATTCTAACGCCTTTTATTAAACTTATAATACGAGAATGTAAAAACATGTATATTCATAGGATTTACATATAATAAACAATTTTATACAGACGCTCCCCAACATATGTAGATGGATCGTTCCATAAAACCTACTGCAGGTGCGAATAGACATAGTGCATCACAAAGACATAACAATAAAAATAGTTCTATTAAAGAATGAAATATTAAGTAGCGAAATGATTCGCGTTCAGACGCATGCTTTCCACCAGCCACTCATAGTTAATAATGCATTTCACAAAAACACTTGCACATTTATTTTGATTTTTTGTTATTTCTACGGCTTTTTTACGCATTTAGGTCAGGACTACCTACATTAGGACCGTCTGTATTGATCTAAAATGAATAACATTTATTGAACAGTGTTAAACACTACAACCTCGTTTATCCGGACTAACTGGGACCAAAGGCAATCCGGAAAATCGATAATCCGGATAATCCGGGTAATATAGGTAGTAAGCAAAACAAATCCTTAAATAAGCGACTTATTGATCCTTAAGTAAGTTTATTACGATAAAAATTACTAAGTCACTATGACACTAGTAAAGCTTTCTTAAACTCGACAAAAAGCATTTTATTACCATTTATTGTACAATCTATGCAGGAACTGTACATTTAATCAAAATAAAAAGCGAATGTTTGGCATACTTATAGTTATGTTCTTGGTTATCATAAAATTATTATTTACGTGATCCTAAAATTATTATTTACGTGAATATTAAATAAAAAAAAAATGTCTACAAATCTGATCCGGATCAACGAGGGCCGGATAAACGAGGTTGTAGTGTACATTAAAAACGTTATTTCTGTGGGACTGAAGTTTCTCACCCGAAATGGATGACAACTTACATTTGTTGATAAAAGAACTTATTTTATCAACTGTCTCCTTTGAAAGTAAAAGAAAAGAGTGATTCAAGGGAGTTCGTCCTTCTTTGCATTTCTCTTAACGATATAATCTGTATCTTCCCGAGATTTTAATCCTTTCCAATTAGAAGACCATACTCAAGGGACATTTTAAAAAAACTGTGGTAATGGTTTCAGCGAATGTTACGAAGATCAAAGGCTTTCTTTATAATTCTAGTCTGGCTGGTTTGAAGCCATTTCCTTTCTACTCTGTTCTTTTCTTTCTATATTACGCTATTTCATTTCGTTTATTTTAAAAAGCGAGCATTGCTGAACTCCACCAACTAAAATTACGGTGGAAATAGTTAATTTGTAATAAATCGTTTGTTTTTTTTGTAACCTTTTCTTGTTTCTTTAGTTTTATTATTATCGCTTACTATTTATTATTTCTACGGTGCAACTTGGATAATTCGAACGTCTTTAATTCGAAATCGTGGTTAATTCGAAGATTTCTCTTGGTCCCTTGAATTTCTTATTAACTCAATGTTAAAAAATCGTGGATAATTCGAAGTTCAACTTCCTTAATTCGAAGTTTTTTGTAAAAAATTTCGAATCATAACGACTTTTCGGCGTTTCATCGCTAAGAAATTCGACATGTGGTAACTGAAATCCCCTTCCCGACACCGTTCGACACGTGACGCTTCAGACGCCATTCGAGCTTCCTGCTGTCAATATCACCATGTCTTTCAGTAAACCACGCATGTACAAGAATTTAACGTTCGCTGAAAAGGTCGCCGTCATTCGGGAGGTGGAAAAGGGTGTGAAGAAGAAATGCCAAATCGCCAACGAGTACGGGATAGCGTCGAATTTTGTCGATACATTGAAGGACAAACCAACATAAGTGAAGCTGTTTTCCGTTCACTAAATGTGCTTGATGATTTTGCTAATCTTAAGCGACTGAATTCTACAAAACAATCAGACATTGCACAATTTTTTGAAAAACTATAATCTTCTGTGTTGAATGCAATATGTACTGTAGCTTACGTAATGTAAATCTTATTTTGTTTACGTACATATAGTGTTTAAGTCTTTCATACCATGATCTTTCTGAATAAATATTTACTTATTGACAGAATAATCTTTTCAAGCATTCAGTGGACCTGAAATTAAAGTTAAAAGATGTAACTTGTTTAATTCGAAATCTTGGATAATTCGAAGTTTTATAGTGGTCCCTTCAGCTTCGAATTATCCAAGTTGCACTGTACTACTATTTATTATTATATCTCAAAACTTTAATTCAGTAATAAATTTCCGTTTTACATTATTTTGAGATACTCTCCATGTTTTTGCCTGGTTTTATCTAGCTCTGGAATTTTTTCCCAATATTTATTTATTTATTTATTTATTTATTAATACTGGCTCTGGAATTTTTTCCCCAATATTTTTTATTTATTTATTTATTTATTTATTTATTTATTTATTTATTTATTTATTTATTAATATTGACTCTGGAATTTTTCCCCAATATTTTTTATTTATTTATTTACCTTTTATTTTATTTTCCTTTGTATAACTATTATTTCAATCTATTGAATATTATTATTTTTTTCTGAACTGCCTCCTTGTACTGTAGAATCGCAGAAGTTAAAGAGTGGAACCAATTAATTAGAATAAAATACTGCACCAGCCTTTGGAATATTAATTTTATTGTTACCGTAGGTATATTTTGTTTTAATCTCACGACGAAAAATTTTTCGTTAGTAACATTCCAATTTGAAAATCTGAATCGATAAGTCATTCGATAACTGATGAACACATATCAGATGAATAATATGCAAATTGCGAAATAAAAAATTAAAAAACTTATCTTTCTAATATTGACGCACATTCTCACGTGTATTTGATTTAATATTGCATGATGAAATTACGATAACATAATGGTTTGATATACAAAAGCAAAAGTTCAAAATCCGCGACTAAATTATAGAGCTATTTAAATTTCCTCAACTGTTTTTCCCAGATACCACTAAAATATACATACAGGGTGATTCATAAAGTACTGGAAGTACCCTTTCCTTGCTCTTCCTAGTTGTTAAGATTGCTAACTAGACCATTTTTTTTTTCATAGGGGCAGAAAAAAAGGCTAAAATGGGGACACCATCATCCGACTCAGAATCGCACGTTCGATCCGGAAATCCATGCCCTATTTTATTTTTTTTACACCGAATTTGACAAAAATATTTCGATGTTCGTTCTTTATAGGCTTATTTTTCAAGTATGAATCATCCGATATATAAAAAGATTCATCGCGAATAAAGATCGCATTTAATCGTGTTTGAAAATGAATAATTTGAATGTAGCATTCCTTTATTGCAAAATATCAGTCTGTAATTGTTCTTTGTGTCATATCATTTTGAATAGACAGTTACTAAAAAATTAAACATTCCACTGTAGGCCTATACAGACCTTTGGGCTCGTGAGAGGTAAGGCTCCCGGCGTTTCGTGACCAACGGGATTAAGTGGAGGTCGAGTGAGCTGTCCGACGCCCTCACGTCTTGAACCTCCGTGAAAAAAACCCGGTAACTATTTTACAGAGGGCTGAGTAAACCCTAAGGCTTGTTTACAGGGGAATTCAGCGCTGAGGTCGGAGATTGGATCCGGCTCCTTCAGGCCGCAGTCAAGTGCATTACCACTTGTTATAAATATATAGTTATTACTAACTGTAAAAAAAAAACACACACACACACACACACATAAACACACAAAAAATGATAAATTGCATGTAAACGGTTGGCTAATCCATTGTTCTTTCCGCTTGTTCGTTTATCTCACGAATCATGGAATTTTAACTATACCTGATTTAGACACTGGTGTTTAAAAAAAAAAAAAAAAATAAAAAAAATAATGATAATAAATGATACTGACATCAGGGGAATTGGTTATCAAGTTATCAAGTAGTTGTCAAACTTGGCTACAGATTAACCGGTATAGATTGAGATGAATCCACGTGTACACCACCTTTATTGATTCCCAACTTTTGATTAGTTCTTTACGACCGAAGTTTCGTATAATTTCCAGTCAAGTCCATTTCCTAAGTCTTGTCATTGATGGACTTCCCTGCGTAGCAGCAAAATAGAACCAACACTGTTGTGTTATTTGATCAGGAATGAATGTAGCCTGAATTACGTATCCAAAACTCTGTTTAACTCTGTTTAAAGCAGCACAATCTTCCAACTACATATATAATCGAGAGAGTTAAATAATGAATAGAGAGCTGGTCCGTATTGGATTATTCCCCCCACTTCTAGAAAAAGAGTCCTTTCTCCCATAAATTAATTAGGGGAATCTTTTAACTATACTGAAGCTCGGTTATAACGCGGTTGTTTATATCGCGAATTCGGATATAACGCGATTTGGTCTTGGACCCCTTCTATTTTGGAAAACGTGTATAATTGTAAAATTGCAAGATTTACAGTTTTTTTCGCCTAAAATCAAATCAAAGGTGTAAATTAATATGCTTGTTTCCTTATTATTTACAGTAATTGAGACTCTATACCCACCCTAATGTCACGAAAATGCGTCAAATACAATATATATTTAAAAAAATACCAGAATCGTGGACTTTTACGTTTAACCAAAATGAATATCGAGATCTATTTTTCTGCCAATGACAGCCAGTAGAGAGGCCCATGTAATCTAATAGGCGTATGAATATCTAGTTTCGATCCACGTGACTCGTCGTTTGTACAAGATGGCGGCGCCAAATCGATTTTGGCTAATATAACCCATCAAAGTGTTGAAAAGGTAATGATTTATATATTTATAAATATAAAATTCTCTCACATAGCTCTGAATGATGTAGGTAATCGCGAAATGACCATTTTAAATCGATTTGGAATCGTGTGGGCGATAATAGGGTGTGATATACGACATTTGACGTCGCGAAGTAATAAAAGTTCGGTTATATCGCACTTATATCGCGATCTTCGAAATCTTGGATCCGAAAGATATAACCGAGCTTCAGTGTATTTGACGTGCAATTTGAGAATAGTCCCTTGGGAAGACAGTCCTATCAAAGATAGAAACAATAAATTTTCAACTTATATATAATTTGAGTTAATTTACATTCATAATGGAGCCTCGCATAATAATAGTTTTCATCCTCTGTGGGTCCAATTTCAATCAAAATCATCGGGACATAACAATTGGGAACATTTGCTGTCGTTATAATGTTATTTTCCAAAATAAATAATTTTTGATTTTTGCACTTTAATGATAATCGATTTTGCAGTTTTGTTTTACTTTATTTTATTTTTGTTGTCTCTATCTTCTTATTTCTGTTCAAAAAAAAATCAATAGATATCTTATCTGTAAATTTTCATAGACAGTTTCATGAGTATTCAGAAAGTTAAAAAAAAAAAAAAATGCATAACATACAGACGTAATAACATCTTAAACTCATAATATTCAAGATACTAATGCAATAATAAAACAAATGCATATTTCAATATAAACAGCAAAGTTTTGGATATATGCTTCTGAAAATGGGATACCGAAAGGTTCCCGAAAATTTGCTGCTGTTTATATCATGTATATGTTTTTATTATTACAGATATAATATTAAAAAATTAAATTTACTTTAAGAAATTCTGTCACAAAATTATTGCTTTCTAATTTGAAATCTAATTTTAAACTATTTTATAACAATTGTGTTTTCATCAGATAGTTGACTTAAAGTAATGTAACACACACCCCAAAAAATAATATTTTTTTTATTTCCACGATCTTATAAGTTCACAAAAAAAAAAAAACCCACCGAAATTAGGTTAGTGGTTTCACTAGTTAGTTTTACGATTTCCAAGGTTGCTATATTCTCACTGAACTCACTAATGCAATAATTAATCATGGTTAGGTGAACCCACAGTACTATTTAATATCTGCAGATAATCATCTTTAAAAAATATATATATACCATGAAATCAAGTTTAGCAAGAAGCGGAAAGTTTATAGCGAAGGATTAAATCAAGTATTAGAACGTGACTCAAAAGGTGGTGGTGTTGGTTTTTTTTTTTTTACTTCCTGTTACTTGCTTCACCGGCAAAGAATCGGGTTATAAATAAACGCGTCTTTAACCAAGTATTAGTCCACTAAAACCAGGTTTTGGGATTAAAATTTTGTACCTCGTCGTTCTTTGCAAATTAGATTATTAACTGATTAATTTGCACTCACCCCCACCCTTCGTATTTGCATACGAAACTATAGCTATGTTGGCTATTTCTCTGCACGTGGTTTGATTATTTATTTAGTGAAGCTTTTCGTATAACAGTGGCTTTTGTTCTTCCCAAGAATATATAAGATGTATGTATGTCTCGGTTGCTTTGATTCAGAGAACGGTACTTTTTGAAACTTGGCGTGCATATTAATGGGCAAAAGAGTCATCACTCCTTTTGGTTTTTTTTCCTTTCCTAAATGGCAGCGAGATGAAATATCGTGGGTGGATGAAATGACTGATGGTAAACAATCATATATTGCTGTCTCATTATAATAACTGCAGATTTTATTAATAAGAAATTAAGTTCTTAGAATTCGTTTGTTTTCTTTTGAGGACATTATTAAAAAAAGAAAAATCTTATAAAAAAATTAGAGGAAATTTATGGATTAAAAATTTAATCAAATTAAGTGATTTGAAACAATAAATAAGAAAATCGAGCCTAAATAAAGTAAATTTAGAGTTAATAAAACTTTGAAGCTATTTTCCTTGCAAACATAAGCTCCCAAGCTTTTTTAAGATTTATTTTCTTAAATCTTAGAACAACTTTCTATGAGAATTTATTCGTACATGATTGATTATACACTATACATGAGTTTTCCGAATCCTTACATGCGAAGTGACCTCCATCAGTAGCAAATGCCTCATACCGTCGTCGTCAGGACTTCCGGACACGCTCAAATATGTTAGTGGTACCTGAATCGTTATACACCCATCCACAATGCGGTTACGCAATGTTTGGTGTAGCGTAGAGTTTTCAGATAGCCTAGAGGATTTAGGTTGGGTGAGCTTGCAGGCCATCCTCCTCTGCCACTTCCAGCACTTCATCTAACAGTGTTACATTACAGCCTACGTACGTGTTAATCATTCTATAATATCTGAATAAGACATTTTCACATCCGTGTTTATACGGAATTTTTCCGTTTTTTGCTACGTTGCATCGGGCCTTCACGTTTGGCCAACCATTTCAGAATTACCCTGTAAAGCCAGTACTTTTCTTAGAACAAGTTCAATTGATGTATAACTAGGAGGGAACAAGTTATATTATTCCCTTTATTGTCAATGCTTTAGTAGGCCTACTACGGAAAATAGTTATACCTTACTGTAGCGAATAACTGGCAGTGAATCTCGAAGGGGCCGAAGAATCGTTATAGCCGTTATTCGTTGTATCCGTATTGTAGCAATATGTTACATTTACTGTTACCAGTGCTTTTTCTCACACATTCTCTCAAATATATTCAGTATATATATATTGAGTATATAAGTATTTACGAATAAAGGATAAAAACAACAATGAAAAGACTTACATTACGATTACAAAATGGATAATTATATTTTTATATTTTAAACAAGTCTTCCCAATGCCATTTAATTTGAAATTTACGAGCAATATCTTCCATTTTGCTGAAACAATTGAAATTCGGGATCAACATCATTTGTTTCATAAACAAAGAATTTTTAAAGCAGTCTGTGGCTCTGCGCTTTAACTTGACTACATTAACTTGACACCCCCACAGTCTTCTTCTTCACTGTCTTCTTTGAAAACAAGAGAATGGCCTCAAGAATGTCCTCATCTGTCGGCGTTTCAGCAGTCACGAAGTTATTGTCCACGGCCTCTTAATCGTTCACACATGTTCCCGAATATCGACAGTTGATGTTTCTTCAACCATATTGTTAACGGAATATTTTCAACATTTTCCTCAATGCCTTCATTAACTTCTGTGGGTTTTATACCTGAATTCTTAAAAGAGTTTTTATTTTTGATTCTCGGGGATACGACATTATTTCATGCCTCACTCAAGAATGGGCCAACGATTTCCTCGTACATCCGTGAAGCTCTCCACTACTGTCATAGCTTGAACGGTGATATGTTGCTCTAAATGAACAAAATTTACAATGTGCTTTGAGACACCGGACTAGGGTAAGCTGAAACTGACTGTAAGAGAAGGAAATTCAGGCTCTTCAGATTCGCTCATCGCGGTATCGTCTGCAGTCGTTAGAACCACAAACTCTATGCTCGAACTGAAAGTTGCATTTTTGCAATGATCGCAACACCCGTCCGCCGGATACTTACAGTAGAGCAAACGACACATTGAAATCTCTGTGCAACCGACAGCTTCGGGTCAGAGCAAGAAGGGTATTTACTTTTGTCGTCGTGTATGTGTGGGGGTCGCTATGCCTCTGTTATTAGTCTTCAAGCGACCGAAAAAACAGGAGAACCGAACAGGTCACGAAGAGAACTGTCGCAAGACGTGTAGTTGCGACAACAGCGGGGTCTACATGTGCTTTGAATTGCAAGAGGTCGCTCCAGAAATAGCGCTCGTTCTTCCCAATACCACCCTCTCCTTCTGTTTCTTTCTCCTCGCCCCCACCCCCTTCTTTCTTTCTTTCTTTCTTTCTTTCTTTTTTTAGTCCGTCGACTCGGCCGTAAATCCTGACACAAGAACTGTACATTTCTCCGTTTCTCCAAGGTGGCTTCATTTAAATGACGCCCAAAGGCTTCCTTTTTTTTTCCCAAACTGCGACACTCACGCGATCAAAGACAAGATATTTGTTCTTAGTCATTCATTATTCATGAACACTTGTCTTTCATTATCATCAACCAACTCATCACAATTCACGGGCTATTAAGAGCCCATATGGAAATCTTAATTATTCATTCCATAATCGTTATTCCCGCCTCCCTTCTGAAAATATTTCAAATGCTCCTGTTCGGTAAAATTGGTCTGTTTACTGGCATCTACGATTAGAATCCAGAAAATAAT
>JAFIDM010000001.1:49879630-49916782 GCA_023159025.1 Thereuonema tuberculata | reverse complement strand
CAATCATCTCAATTGTTATTGAGGAGTTGGTTATCTGTCTGAATTAAAAGTTCCAAAGTTTGTGACTTATAAATGACTACATTGTTTGGAACAGTCGAGTTTTATGGAGAGGTGTCATATTTTTGGTTAGATCCTAAATTGGTAATTTTATGTGCGTTTTCTTATGATGTGCGTATTCTCATTTATTATTTACTGCTTTTAATGGGGTTTTATATTTTTATATTCAAGTTTATTTAATGTCGATTGAAGTTTAGAAAAATATCTTTGAGCTACTGTCCAATAATTTGCATATATTTTTAAGTTAATTGATGTATGATTTTTTTTATTATTACTTAGGGTGAATGTGGGTGGCAGGAAAGCAAAGCACTGCTACCTGAAAGATCTATTGTGCTAACCCACGGAAAGGAGGACAGACGGAGAGAAAGACTGAGAAAATATGGCGGGGGACTCGCAGGAGAAATGGGAGAACCCCGAGAAAACCTACCCAGCGCGGATCGTCCACCATCACGAAACCCACATGAGAACCGAATCTCGGAACTCAGAGGTGAGAGGCCAGTGTCTTAGCGCGGCCCGATGTATGATTTTAATAAAGTATTTCTATACTTCATTTAAAAAAATTAAAAGTAGATTTGACAGATAAATATATTTATTTATTTATTTTTAATCTAAATTTATATAAATTCCACTGTTATCAGAGTTTCAGATGAATGATCAATAACGAAAGTTTAGTTAATATTTATTATCTATCTGTGAATCACGTTTATTAGCTACGATAAAAATAATTATTTTTATCATAGTTTCGATTAATAATGTAACTTGACGACCACCGTACAATTGAGCACATAATTACATTCCATAATTGTAGCTTTACCTTACGAATAATAAGAATTCAATGGAAAGCATTTCCTAAGAAATACATAAATAAACACTTTAAAATGAATAATATTTCCTCTACAGGAAATTCATTCAGAGCCATCAGTCATTCTAAGTCGTAAAAACACATTAAATTCCAAGAAAACTGTTGGGCATTTTTCACGCGGAAATTTATTACAGATTGAAGCTTTTCCGAAAAAACTGTTTTGAAATTCTTTGAATATGTTATGATAGCAGTGCAGGTCATCACGTATTGAAAATATGGAAACTTTGAGATGGGCGTATACTTCCTTTTAGTAGCTTATTGCATTTGATTGACGTCAACATTTGCGTCAAATGCTTAACTCTTTGTCAAGTTATTTCTTTGACATTCATAGATTTTCAAATACATTTGAATTTTACGTAATTTATTTTATTTTATTTTTTTGTGAGCGATTTTGAGGCACTGCTATTCAATTTGTTTACTGTCACGATATGAGAGAAGTCGACGATTTTGCCAGCTTGTTTCTCTTCTTAACTGATCCCGGACTTCGAATTGAGGATCCGTGCTTTTGTTGTTTTGTATTTTTGTCCTGGATTAAGATAGACGATCGTTGGAGCCGCAACTTTCTGTTCTTACATCATCCTTCTACGTAACCGTAACAAGTATTTTTCTTGTCCCTTTTTCTCCCTTATTGCTTTCTTTTATCTTCACACCCCTGTGCTGGTGAGACTCGAGAGAGATTAAAAGTATCGGGAAAGTAAGGCGGGCAGGATGGAATGACCTTGAAAGTCGAATGCGGACATCAAACATCCACAATTAACATTTTAGATATTATATTTGATCTTGACTTATATTTGTACTTGTATATTCGTATTTGTACTTGTAATTGATCTTGAACTGATTTGAAGATCTTAATTTGAATTTTGCATGAATCCAAACAGGACTGTGGAGTTGGAAAAAGTTTTTTTCGACTCCAATTCCACAGCCCTTGCAATGTTATGTAGTCGTGAAAAGTTTATTCGAGTCCGACTCCGACTTCCCAGCCATTGCAACGTTAAGAAAAGAGTTCAATTCATCCATCGATTCAATGCAATTAATACAATTGGAAAAAGTAGAAATATATTTCGACTAGTTGACTCGTGCGAATAATTTGCAACAAAAAAACACATCCAACACCTCTAATAAACAACTACAACAATTGTCGTGCATGTTAGTTACATACATTGTCAATAGATGGCGCCTTCTCCATTTTTGTAAAAAGGTTTTAAAAATACAGTTTTTTTTTAACGAAAACAGTAATTTTCCACTCTTTGTTTTTTTTCGTCGTTAGTGGTAAATGTAATCTTCAAAATAATGTCTCAATCATTAATTTTGATGAAGCATTAAGGGAGATATGGCGTACCGACATCTTTGAGAAATAATATATAAGGATTACTGTATTTGGCAAAGATCTAATTTGGAGCCTTTTTAGCTCAGTCATACATAATATTAGACGATATAACATTTGAAAACATAAGTTAAGTCTAACAAAATAATTAATAAACTAAAATCCCATGTGGATAAAAATTATGCTTTCGCATAATCTGAGCTATTATCAACGGGAATCCTGGACAGATAATTAGGAATCCTCAGGACGATTTCCCTTCATAGCTTATGATCAAGGGTAAATCCTACTGAGGATTCCTAATAAGGATGAAACAGCTGTCCAGGATTTCCGTTGATGATGGCTAAGACTGCGAAAGCATAATTTTTGTCGACTAATGGAATTTTAGTTTTTGGTAGGACATTTTCTCAGATAACAATTTTATCGGTGCTTACGTGGGTTTAACAAATATGCCGTCATCCCCAATTTGGTTAATAATCTAATAACGATGAGAAGTTCAATTAAACCGATGTTATAAAAAAAAAAATGTGTACTAAAAAGATACCTACAGATAAAATATTTATCTATATTTATAAAAATTCATAACAGTTGCTGAAATAGTGTTATTACATCTTGAATACGAAATAAGCATCTTTAAGGAAAGCTAATTTTGCTTAAAATATTGCGCATTTTTTTTTCTTTCTTTTTAAAATTAGTCAAAAAATGTGTGAAAATCTTACTTGTGTAATTGCTGGATACAGAAAGTGAGCTTTCTATTTTCCTGAAAATTACTTAAAATCGCGAATCCTACTCTTAAGGCGCTTGAATCCGATCATTTTAATCGAACTTAGTTCGGATATAAGTTTACAACGATTTAGTAAAGGGATTAATACGAATTGAAAATTAAGCTATTAGACTTCGTTCTTTGAGGTTCAACTATTTTGATTTTGATTTTATTTTCTACTAGTCGCTTCGCTCCGGAACATCTTGCATATACATTAAAAACAAAAACTTTATTTATTTAGCAAATTAATATCGAGATCGGAGAATATACGACTTCCCAGCACGTTATAGCTTCTCCGCTAAACTCAGGTGTATTGCGGGTTGGCGCCAAACACCTGGGGTTGTCAAAAAAAGCATGTTTCTACCTGTCACAGGTGTGACATCTATATAATAGATATATAAAAACACGCGCGTATTCGAATGCAACGTTGTGTCAAAATTTCAAAGCAATCGGTGAAGAACTTTCGGAGATTTAAGATTTTGAACAAACGAACATTTATATTTTTATTTACATAGATTGGCATTTTTGTCTCCTTCATTCGCAAATTTCATCACCGGCATCCATTCTGAAATAAAAAAGGATTTTTTGAACTTCTCTCCTGATCATAAATGTATGCGCCAAGTTTCAGGAAGTTTAGTTTGCCAGTACGAAAAGTTTGTTGGGGAAAGACCTGCTGATTGTCTAAGCCTAAATTTCCGTCGGAAAGTAGGCTAATGCGTAAATAAATCAACATTGTCAGTTGAAGTGAAGCATAAACATTTACGATAAAATTAGCATTGACCTCGTTGTATGACTACAAATCTGTACCAATTAAACGAAGTGAACGATTCAAAAAAAAAAAAAGTTGCTTATTCTTTTTTTTAATTTTTTTTTAACCTAAGCTAATTTGATAGCGAAGGAGACGAGATCTAATCATACCTCAACAAACGACTACGAAAAAAAAGAATGACAGCAAAAGAGAAGAACGAAAAGGATTACCAAATGATATCGTGTCGATCAACGATTAATGGAACTTTTTTTTTTTTATCCTACGACTTGAAGATGAATAGAAAAAAAAAAAGAGGGACTAAGGCAGAAAAATTCTATGCAAAATCAGATAAGCCTAATCCGATCCGTTACCACTGTTGCGGTAGAAATTGGCCTTTTTATACGGGAACATATTCACGCAATTAGACCGAGGGAAGTTATCGTCTGCTGCCTGTGCTGACACATCGATTTTTAGCGACATTTCTACGTACATTTTCAAGTATTTTAATTAGGCCGAAAAAGGGAAGTAATAACAGAAGCAATTTAATAGCCGCCAATTAATAAATAAATAACTTCAACGGAATGATAATTTAAAGTCCTGTTATCGAAGTGAAATGAAGCGGAAGTAGTTTTTCAGAAATTAAAATGCAATTTTGGTTGCATTGAAACGGTTGAAATTTGCTCAGTAGCGCATTAGTAATGGCGTAAAAAAAAGGAAGTTCCAATCACTGTAGAGGTTCGCGATTTATGGTAAAGCATTTATTTTCATTTCTGCCTATTTAGGAAATCGCCGACGTCAGGGAAAAAAAAGTGTTCTTTGGGGTCGAAATTTACGTAAATTCGAGACAAACTGAATTTCTTGTTTGTTTGCTTGTTTGTTTGTTTATTTTATATATATTTTCTTATTTTTCTTATGTATTTAACCCCCTTTCGGGGAAATGGACAGCTCCGCAGTGAATACATGCGATGTTGAAAGGACAAAGTTAATTATTATTTAGTAAAATTTTTAATTTTCAAGATACAATTTACAAGAATTGCTCTCTTTATAGTATGATTTTGATTTGATGTTGACTGGATTGATTGAAAAAATAACACATACAAAAGAAGCCAGCTCTTTTTCAATAACTCATAAAAAGTAATATTTTTTTTTTACATATGTAAGTGGTAAGTTGTAACATATTGTAAAACCTTACGACTTGTAGAGATGATGAAAAATACGAGTTCTGATCTGCGGTCAGTTCCTGTGTCACAGGATGTGATCGAAAATGAAACATGGACGGAATCGCTTACGTAATATGAAATCATCTTGTTCTTATTCTTTTAAAAATGAAAATAAAATTAAGTGTATATGTATGAGTTTTCATTTTATTTATTTATTTATTTGTTTAGTTCAGGGAACTGCAGTAAAATATATTTCTTTGGAAAGACCAAGTGCTTTTTTTTTTTGTATTGAGCCAAAAAGGTGGAAACTATTGATTTTCTTAAAGTAATGCTTTGTGTGAAACCTTATTAGTCTGTTTTCACTTGTCTTGTTAGACTGCATTTGTTGTTTTTTGTCTCTTACCACTTAAACACAAAAATACCACATTTATCTTTCACTTTTGTTCCAAAGTTTAAAAGTACTTTGTTTTCTTTTCTTTTTTTCTTGGTTTTGTTAAAAGACTTTCTTTGGAAAAATAAAGCAGGAGAAGATTAATTTACAAAACGTTTTTGTCTTTTCTCTATCTATCTATCAATCTATCTAACTACATATATTTATATATTTAGTATACAGTATATAAATTTCGCTGCACTTGAACTGTTACACATCGTTCTACACAGTGTTGATAGCGATACTTTAATTACGCTAAATTAAAATTACGATCCTAAATTAAAACCTATCTTTTGCTTCCATGTAAATTTGTTTACATTCTTTTCTATTGTTGATTCACGATAGTTTATCTTAATACTTATTAATTTCTTTTAATTTTTTTCCTTTTGTCACCCAGAGGGTCTTCGAACATTCCTATTCTCGATTTTTCTCTTTCCCGTTCGATTTTTACTAAGTAGATATTGAAAATTTGAAAAGTTATCTGTTATTCCTTGTTTTGACATTAAAAGGAGGGAATAAATTTCAGGCTGTCAGACATTCCGCAGTTTATTAACAGTCCATTCTCTGTTAAATGCTGAAATAAATATTGTTTTTAGAATTTTTCTTACTTTTCTTCTAAATATGTCCCAACTTGCATGAAATCACATTTTTCAACCTTATCTCTTGAGTTGATGAAGGAATACGCGAGAGATGTTTCGTTCTCGATAAGACTCATCGTTGGGACAGCAGTTAATAGAAGGACGAAACAATTGATGTGTTATTAAGGTTAACGACAACTCAAGGCCTGATTGGAAAAAAATAAAAGTATATTTTCGTTGCTCTTGTTTTTTTTTTGTTGTTTTTTTATTTACTTGCTTATTTATTTATTTATTTATTTATTTATTTATTTTTATGTTTCGCTATTTATATGTACAAAATTGCATCTCGACAATTCATCTTTAACTAGAATCAATTTCCTTTGGAGAACTTCTCGGGAAAAACTTATGACATCATCCCCCGAGTTAAAAAAGACTTATTGTTGACCTTGGCAGCGCAGGTCGATTCCACCGATAACAGCGAATCGAACACCCTTTGCCGAGGGTCAGGTGTAACATTCGGTCTTTTTCTCGCGATGAATGCGAGACCTGCTGCCGTCACCGTGAACGCTTTCTGCCGCGGGCGATTAGAAGAAGCAGCAGCAGCAGAAGAATGGTAGGCTTTGTGGGATTCAACGACTCCCCGACAGTAATAATAATTCGGAATCCGTTAATAAGTCCCCGATCGATAGAAGAAACGATTACGAATAGAAGGAATCAACGAAAGAAAGAAGTGTAAATCAATATTCAAATTTAAAAGAAGTTAAAAAGAAAAATTAAGGCGTTTCCTGCTGCGAATTTGATCAATAAACGAATCTTTTGGTAGAATTTGAATATGGAATCACCGTTGGGGTATCGAGAGGAGGGATCATTAGGGGTTGTAACCTCTCCATTTCATCCGAAAATGAGGGGAAAATCTAGAATTTTAGACCTTTTTTTTTTTGGTTGAAAATTTCATCGCTATTTTGTTACGCCCCCCAATCCGAAAAGGACATGATTTTTTTTTTTTTGACTGAACGGCTACAATCTACGACCGTAACCCGTTCCTTTCCAACACCCTAGTGCCCCTACGGGAATCGTCGTCTATATTTAGAAGAAATAAATTTTTAGAACAATTTGAGATACTAAAGGACAACCTTCGAGGACTTTGAGCATCCTTTTGAAGCACCGTATATTAAAAAACCATTCAAATTATGGGCGCAATGCTTTATTTCAAGTCATTGAATTTCCAAGGGGGACGGGAGAAAGCAACGAGACCAATAAAAACAGAGGGAAAAGATGTCTTCAAGCTTTTAGAGCAGTCTACTCGAAGAAAAAAGCCAACACCATTTCGAAATTTCGATAGATGAACGGGGGCGGGGGCTCTAATGTTGTAAATCGAGTGTCAAAATGGCAAATTCAAAACAAACTCTCCAGTATGTCAATGTTTATTTTTTCTGTATAACAAATACAAGGAAATTAAGTGCAGTCAATGAAAAATCGTTCCACACTTTTCTTTTGCCAAACAAATCTAAAACGTACCTGATGTAAGTCTTCTTTCAGTAAACTTCTTTCAAGGACATGAGGTCGCTAAGACATCGGCCTTTAGCTCTGAGTACCGGAGTTTGCTGATCATGTGCGTATCTTGATGGACGACACGTTCTGCGTTTTGTCGGGGTTCTCCCGTTCCTTCTTCACTACTTCCACCAGTCTTTCTTCATCATTCTCTACGTCACTCCTTATCCCGTTTTACTAAAGAAGACAAAAAGTCGCAGTTCCACATTGGTTTCCCTGCGACCCACATTTAACTTAATCAGTCAATCAAGTTCAAGTTCTTTCACAGGCGTGTATGGATCGAAGGGCCCTGACCCCCATCCCCAACTCCCTTGTCGAAATCTCAAAATATAGAATAGGTCGTATTTTCTCTTTTTTCTTTTTTTTTTCTTTTTGATTGGATGTCTAATTGATAAGACCCAGAAAAATTTTGAATAAGACTTTTTTCTTCTTCCTTTTTTATTTTTATAAGTCAGCTTCTTAACATCATCCCAAAATAAATTCCTGTACAGGTCTTGGATTCTGTTTATACTCTAAGAGACACCCAGTTACGAAATTCCGAGATCAAGGATGGATATCTACAGAGGAGTCTGTACACAAAGATTGTTTCTGTTTTTTTGTTTGTTTGCAAAAGTCCTCAAAACTTAAACAGTACCACAAATTTCCTATCCTACAATTAGCGGTAGACAAATTCACAATTTCGTTAGATACTTAACAAAAAAAAAAAATAGCATTCTGATAACTGATGAAAATGGAAACAAAACATTTAGCAAACAATAATTCACTCTTTCAAGCTTATATTCAAATTAGAGCGGTTTTGTTTGTTAGAGAAGGTAGAGGGGTTCCTGTGTTAGAGAAACGAAATTCTGTTTGCTGAAACTAATGTTCCAAACTACTGACTTTCAGTATGGTTTTCTTATCCAGTTAATGTATCTATACCACATGCCTTTGAGGCCCCTGGGGTCTTGGGAGATAAGGCTCCCGGCGTTTCTTAACCAGCGAGACTAAGCAGAGATCGGGTTGTCAGCCCGATACCTGCCCGTCTTTAACCCCTAGGAAAAATCCTGGTACCTACTCTATGGACCCTAGTACCCGTCCGGAGGAGAATTCAGCGTGGAAAAAAATCCCCGAAATTCGCCGGGATCGGGGCTTGAACTTTGCTCCTCCAGATCGCAGTGAAGCACTTGGATATTGAGCCCACATCCCCTAGAACCAAACCAGTGGCTAAGTAGATTCCCAGAGAACAAAATACAGAATGAATGAAATGTTGATTTTAATCGAAATTTGGAAAGACAACATAGAATTAGATTTAGTACGAATAATACAAAATCATTAAGTATATATTAAAATTAGTCCTGCCTCCACTGCTTCTGGAGCTCTTATTATTATTATTATTATCTCGAAAAAGTTTCAAACCATGGATTTCCCCAGCTAAGACAATATGGCGGGTCAAGGACCAAAGCACATATTGCCAAGTGTAAAAAAATAAATAAATAAATAAATAAATAAATAAATAAATAAATAATTTTGGAAGAATAGTTAGGGATGGGTGCTTGTGTCCATAAATTTCCTAACTATGCGTGTTGTGTTGAGTACCACAGCCTTCTGGAGTTGTGCGTAAGTGTTTTTATGAAGTCCTAGTGTGCTGAGGCTGTGGTGCAATGTGTGAGGCACCAGACCAGTAGCGGACAGGACGATGGGTACAACACGTATTATTATTATTATTATTGTCTTTAATACATTCGAATCCGAAAATAAAATAAAAAATATTTTAAAAAAAAATACATTTTCATCTGTGACCTCAATCAATGTGGTTTCTGGTTCGTATGTCTATTTAGTAAACCTCGCGCCTGTACCTTGTAAAAATATGATTTTTTATAAAAAATACATTTTTCTTCGGAAAATCATTTCCCGAGAGATAAGATAAACAATCAAAAGCAATTTCACCATCTCTCTTTTTTTTTAAGATAAGAAAAAATAGATTGTACATCTCGGATACAAAAACTTCCTGTTTCATTACCTTATCACTGAACTGTTACCAAAACAACTTCCCAGAAACTAAGATAAAAATATCTTTAAAAGTATAAAAATTGATAAACGTCGAAAGACTGTTGGACGACTGATTGTCAAAGTTCATACAACATAAAAACCTCATTAGCAATCAGTACCTATCTTGGTAACTTAATTTACTTAGGCAATATTGATAAAGATAGCAGGAATCGAGTCCTGTTTCGAAACCTTATGCTCTGCGATACCGAGAACTGTTGTCAAACTTTATAGCTCATAGGGATGGCGTTAATATATACATCGAGAGTCCTGAACAATCGGAAATAAATTACGAAAACTAATAAAAATATTACTTTTATTGACTTCGTAATAAAAACTGATGATTCGTCTTCTTTTAAACCCTATTTTTTCGTAAGTCTCTTTAAGAAACCTTTTTAAGTTTTTTTTTTTCTTTTTGCATAAGCCAAACAGGTAGGCAATGAGGGGAGGAAGGCCCGAGGGGCCCCCCCCCCCCCTGCTTTCAGGGAAGAAAAAAAAAGAAAAGAAAGTTGTTTATATACAAATGTATGTGTGTAAATGATGAAATTCAAAGAATTCTCACCGTAGATTTTAGTATTAAGATCGTTTTACTTTAAAGTTTCATTTAAAGAAAGTAAAATCATTTATAAAAAATTAATGTAATGGATTCCCCATCCACCCTTTTACAAAATCCTGGCTGCGTGCCTGCATAAGCGTAAAACATATTTTAAAATTCATTTTGTCTGTTCGCCTGTTTATACTTCATGAATAATGGACAGATTTCCATGAAATCTGGTTTTAACAGATTATCGATGTCTCAAATTTTATGGAGTTCGATTAAAATTATATTTATATTTAAATATAAAAAGCTAAATATTCGGATAAAGAACTATTTCTTTCCACATCATGAAAGTTAAAACTTGCAGGTAATTAAAAATGCCAAAGTTTTTCTTCATTCTTTATTTTTTTAATTTTTTTAATAATTGTGTAATATAATTTAAAAATATTGAAAGATCTCAACCACCAACATAATTTTGAATGAGAAAATTCTCCCCGCACATAGTTTTCGATGAGCGCGAAAAGTTTTGACCAAGTACTGTACAACTATTTTAAAATGTCAATTACTATTAATCTGACTGTTACTTTTAAACAAAATTCAGAAATTCTTATTTATAAGTTTAAGTAGAAATAAGTTTGTTTGCTAGCACAGTACAGAAATTAGATAAGTAATATTTAGGTTAAAATTGCTGTAAAATTCGTTAATTATTTTTTAGTGAATTATTTAATGATTTTCTATTTGAATTAGCTTTTTCTTTAGGCTAATGTTTTCTATACAGCGTTTACTCAATTAATGATTGGGCTAGGAGTTAAAACTCGATCCTCCTGCTAGAGCGGCGCCATTTTCGAACTTTCCGGAATTTTGTATGTTGTAAAGCTATTGTTCGTTTCAAGAAATACATTTGCTGACGTAATCCGCTTATTGATTTATATTTCCAGGATGTAACAGTGACATCTATTGCTAACATTTTTCACAAAATCTTATAAACATAACGAAAACATTCTGGTTGTTTTTGTGTTTTGTTTTTTTTTTTTATTTTTGTACAATTTTGAATATATTTTTGTATTATTAGTTAAATAATTTTATATTTTTTTAATAACTTGGCTTAGCTGTGTAATGGCTTTCCTCGCTTACCAATAGTAACTTGCTGTTACAAAGACACCATTTCTACGTTTAACGTCATAATTTCCAGGCGAAAGTAAATGATCAGTTATCGCCATATCAGGAGGTCTTTCTCTGTTGAAAGAGAGAATAAAGATAGTTATAAAAATCCAAAAGACAATGTTGACGTAGAAGCGTTTTTTTTTCTATGTTCATTTTTTTCCATTTTTAACAGAAAACTATTCAGGAAAAAAAAATGTTAAGGTCTTTCACTTTTAATAGAATTAAACTTTCTTTCATTTTTTTTTTTAGAATTCAAAATAGTGATATCAATTTATTTCCCCCAAATTAGACTTCGACTTAATAGTGACTTAAATTACAAAACATTCCCTATGATCCAAGTTCGCACAGAAACCTAAACATTGATTCGAATAGATGATAACTTTTTTTTTTCTTTTTACCAAAGATACCTGCTTAGGATTACGAATCGAAACTGCAGATAATTACTGATCAATAATTTTGTGGTCCTTTGATTAGATTTTTTGATTTGAATAACGAAAACTATTTATTAAACTGGGAAAATAAAAATTCTATTTACTCTTTTCACTAAAATTAAAAATAATAAATAATAATAATTGTGAATTATTAAGAACCTTTCAGATTTCTTTTGGAGATACTGTATTTTTAAACCTGTTTTTCTTAAGAAACTTCTTGAGAACAGTATGTCTGTCTGTGTGTCAGCTCCTACCTAATAACTTTTGAACGGGTGAATCCATCTTCTTGAAACTTCGCGTACATGTTTTCGCTTGAGCGACACTGTGGAAATATTTAATGAAAGATAACTTATTCCAAAGAGAAATTTCATCTTCAAATAAATTTCATTAGTAAATTTTTTTATTGCTCATTTTCTCCTTTGAGGCACCACTGCGCTTCCGATGATCCTTCATTTTAGCCTCATTACGGAGACCTTGTTGTTTATTGGTGACTGTTCCTGGCTGATGATCGCCAAAGAGCGTGAAACAGCTGTTCCAGGATGTCACTTGGTAAACAATTTGGTCTCACCCGTTGTTGTATATTAATAATTCAAATGCGCAGTTTGAATTTTTATGCTTTAAAAAAAATCACCTGAGGCCGGCGAACTGTTGGCGCATGAATTTTCTCGCTAATTTTTCATTAGTGAGTTTTTATTGATCATTTTTTTCTTTTGAGGCACCACTGCGCTTCCGATGAAATTAGTGAATTATTAAAAAGAAAGTTATTATGATTCGATAAGGCATGTATTAAAAGTAAAGTATTATAATAACAAAAAAAAGAAAATCAAGTGATAGCCTAACAAAATAAGTACAGACATAAGTAACAGAGCCGTCGCGGGGGCGGGGCGATAGCCCTGGGCGCCGCGGCAACGACAAAAATAAAAAAAATTGGAAATTCCGGTTTTTTTTTTGGTTGTTGAATTGGAGATTCCGTGTTTTTTTTTTGGTTGTAGATTTTGGGGATGGTGGGGGGGCGCAAATATCAAGTGTAGGGCGTCTGACGAAATCTTGCCCCGGGCGCCAACAAACCACGCGACGGCCCTGATAAGTAATATAGTTTTGTTTGTGCATTATTCAAAACATTTAAAGTGTCGATTATAAGTAAATAAAAGTGCATCATTTGATAAAACAAAAAATTAAAATATAGCTACATCAAGAAGTTTTTCTTCCAAACAAAACTTCTTAACGTTACATTTTTATTTTTTGTTTATCACATGATGCATTTTTGTTTCCTTATAATCGACACTTTAATTGTTTTGAATAATGCATTAGCACAACTATATCACTTATGTCTTTAATAAGTTTATTATAACTTAATTTTCCTTTTTTTTTGTTTCTTCCAAACACGAGAAGAAGAACGAAAATGTAATGAATTCGGATAAGAAAAGGGCTGTATCCGATTCAGGTTCTGTATTTATTCCCAAAAGTAAATGCGGAATTTATTTTATGTTAGACATGTATATTCATCGAGAATTAATCTGGCTAAATAAATGAAATACTGGACCAGCAACAAGGATTTCAATATAGGATAAGTGATGGGTGATTCTCGCAAAGGGAAACTTGATTACAAAGTACAGAAGAATCGTAAGTTCTAAGAGGAAAAGGTACTGTAAATTTATGCTATTTATTTAGATTAAGAAAAGTGATGCAAAGAAGTTGTTATTTAAAGGAAATGAGAACTTCTTATTTAATGAAGATGAACATTAAAAGAGAGAAATTATTTTCGAATGTCTTTAGGAATGACATACGGAAGATGTAATTTACTAAAGTTATGGACAATTCATATCTCAGTAATGTTTTATTCGATACGATTCTGAACTTTGTGTATATTTAATAAAATGTAATTTTATTTATTTTCACTCGATCTGATATCTGTCGTTCTATTCTTTACTAAGTGTTATCTCCTATTCTTTGAGGAGGAAAATATTATCATATAATAATTGTAACCACAAATATAATTTTCCTGGATTAAGTTCAAATTAAATGATTTATTCCTCAGACTACCTGCTTTTTTTCTATTTAAAAATTTTCCTTTACGAGTTTTCTGTGAGGGAATGTGATTAAAACTCTTTGTACTTTAAGCGAAACAATGGAATTTCTACTTACATCTGACAGTGCATATTAATCCATTATCATTTGCGCGTGATTTGATAAGATTCAAATTATTTGTACCTAGCCTCAAACGTATGTGCAAATGTATATAATTTCAGAAAATTGCAAAACTTTTCTTTGTTCTTATTGAAATTTACAATGAGAAAAGACCTCTTTGAATAGTTTTAAGACTTGAAAATAAGAGCAAAAAAAACCCAAAAAACAACCGTATATTTCCTGGAAAGTACATGTCGGCTTCTGTCAGGAACTTTTGGTATCTTTTGAAGGCCAGTGTATTTTGCAACTTTTCCCGCATGTGTTGACTGTAAATTATGTAGGTGTTCAATGGCGTGTCGATAATGTATGCAGCTTTTTTTTTTTTTTCTCGTTTGCCGATTGAAATGATATCAGGTCTATTGTGATGGAAAGTTTTATCAATAATTATGCCTTTGTCCTAGTAAAGTTTATGTGCTCTGTTCTTAAACATTGATACAGAATAAACATTGGTAATTTTTTCCTTTTGTATCTGAGTATTGCTATCAAAAAAAAATATTGTAGAATTTGGCTAAATATTTATAACAGCTTTTAATATCGTTGAAGAGGAAAAGAGGATTGTTCAAAATCAAGAATTCAAACTGATAACTCCATTGTATGTTATCAGTAATGCTCTTTGTAGTTTCGTTTTTTATTTTTTAGTTTCTTGCCTGTAATTGACATCGGGAAGTCACAATATCTGTTATGTAGTACAAACTTTTGTAAGACAATAAATTAAAAAAAAAAAAAAAAACATGTTCGCATACCTAGGAAGCTGAAATTTTCTTAAAAGGAAAATCTTTGATCATTTGGGACGTGTAGGACAGCAGCCAGAATTACAAGTGACATCATGACAATGTAATCACTGCAGTTGAGGGTTTAATATGGGTGTTCTTTAATAGGATCCTTTTTGGTATCTAGTGGGTCCATGAGCCAGCTTTTTAAAGCTATTCTTTGAGAATTTTTGTCATCTTCTTGCCCTAATTCTACGCATGGACCCAATCGGAAAAAAAAACCAAAAAAAAAAAAACCTCAAATATAAAATTTAGGTCGTTTCTTATTCGTAAATATGCATCCAAGTTAAGACAAGATCTATTCTCCATCTTGGAAGTTATTAGAATCTCGGATATCCACAGATTGGTTGATCTTTGTGTGTCACTATCCTAGAAAAGTAAGCCAATAACCAAATCACTTGGTCCTATTTTTCGTCCTGATCACTGACATTATCATTGAAGCTCTAATGATCGTGTATTTTGCATCTGCCGCCATTTTGGTCATTTGGCGGCCATTTCGGTCCTATAATACAATGGCAGTAAAATTTAGGGAATTTCAATCAACGGCGGTTACTGAGCACCAATCAGAACCAGAGAAGCTGTGACGTGGCACTGAACGAAGGAGACCCCAATATTCATCCTGTCATCGACGCCATTTTGGCCACCGCTTCGTTTGAGTCCAAGGTTATTATGAATTAAGTATCGCAGACAGAAGATTATCTTTCGAAAATAAACAAGTTTTTATAGAAATAAATAAAATCTAGGCGTCACAAAGTGCAGATGTCAATTTTTTTAAAGAGATTTCTCATTTTTTTATTGGAGATTCATCGCGTTCGCAAAGGACTGTGGAAGTATTTGTGGTTGTTCGAAAACTCAAAA
Source organism: Thereuonema tuberculata (assembly GCA_023159025.1). Classification (NCBI taxonomy): domain Eukaryota; kingdom Metazoa; phylum Arthropoda; class Chilopoda; order Scutigeromorpha; family Scutigeridae; genus Thereuonema; species Thereuonema tuberculata. The sequence continues at coordinate 49,901,339 of JAFIDM010000001.1, read as the reverse complement.
CTTTGCTTTTGAAATGAATTTCGCTTCCGCTTAAATAACAGGGATGCTAAAATACAAGCATACAATTAGTTTCGAACAGATGGACAAGTTGTTGAAATTCATTTAATAATTGTATGGAAATTGTGTTCCATTCTCCTCAAAACGGGTCCTACGGTCTATCCAGCCCTGTGTAGATTGGGCACCGGGTTTCTTTCCCGGGAGTTAAAAGAGGGCGCGAGCTTGACCACCCGATCTTAACTTAGTCCCGTTGATCATGAAGCGACGGGAACCTTACTTCCCACGATCCCAAGGGCCTGCATTTTTACTATAGTGGGATACTAGCTTTACAACAATGATGAAAAACCTTTTCCAGTTAAATTCGAACTTGGGACACTTCAATCCAATGGTTCAAATCGTACATTTTGCCTAACACTTTTTAAGGACTAAGGTCAGCAAGGATGCTTGGTATGTGAGCAGTCTTACTGACATACCAACATCGGAACTAACTTCACTGTAATCGCACATAACAACGGAATCTGACCACATTGCAGATAACAATTAATTCGTGCAATTTTCTTTTTGTGCTCACTTTAAGATCATTCATTGGTTGTTATCTGTTCATGACGATTGTTTGATTCTTTTGAAGAATTTTCACTTCGTAGTAATTAGTTCCACTTTAATAAATTTGCCAAATGAAGTTATTAGCACAACACTATCACAATAATTTCACAATTGTAAATGAGACGATTATATAAATGATGTTAATATGCGATGATGTCGTAAATATCATTTTAATAACCAGTTCATAATATAAATTTTAGCAAATGTGATAAAATGTATTGTTTTATAATCATTTTACGGAATCTTTCCTTACGAGAGATGGCAAACCGAATTACAACTCTCTTCTACAATGCTGTTTTCAGACATTTAGTTCAGTTATTCTGGGTTTTGTAAATCCTATTATTTCCTATTATTTTATCTCCAGTAATACAGTTTAATAAATTAATAATAGAATTTTATAGTTAATAAACACCAAAAACCAAAAATAATCAATTATAATTACGAAGAATAAGAAATAACAAAAAATAACTTTAAACTAAATAATAAAAAATTGTATTTAATAAAATCTCCATTTAAAACTGAGTAAAATTGAAATTAAAGTTCAGTTTAAAATGAAGTAAATTCTTTTATATGAAAAACAATTTATTATTCGACAAAATTTCGCATTTAAACTAGAGTTTAATTGGTATTCATTATTATTGTAAAAAAGTTTAATGTTACTCTGTTATTGTTTACGCTACATTGAAAATTTTCTTATAAGCTTATAGAAATTTTAGTAAAAAACGACCAAACTATTCTTTATATGATTTTTGTAAGATTTATTTCTCTTACTGTAACTACCTACCGATTTTTAGAATTTTCAGTATTTTTCGAATGAAGACTTTTTTTTCCCTAGTCATTTTGTTTTCTTTTTTTCTTTGTCTCTGTTCCGATGTCCTTCTGGGTGTCGTAGTAACAGTATATTGGCCACTGTCCACTCGTATTTCCTGGGTGGTCTTGAGCTGGAACCACCCACGAAGGTCTTGTAAACCATCAAACGCGTATTTGTGACTTGAACAAACAGAAATACAACCTCAGACATTGGGAGGTGTACTCCCCAAAAAGCCCAACTCCAGGTTTCTGGAAACTTTGTTTTAAGTTTAACATTACTATTTTAACTTATGTAAACTTAAATACTAATTAGGCAGGGATAAAAATTAGAAATTATTAATCCTAACCGAACCCTTACTACGATGGATATTTTTCGTTTTTAAGCAGAAGTGAATTAAATTTTTTATAAATATACTAGACGGCTGCCCGTCGTTAAAGTTCCGGAATCCTCGTATACAGGGTGATTCTTAAAGTACTCGAAAAATAGACCTAAAAAGAACGAACATCGAAATATTTTTCTGTCAAATTCGGTGTGAAAAAAAGTAAAATAGGGCATGGATTTCCGAATCGAACGTGCGATTCTGAGTCGGATGATGGGGTCCCCATTTAACCTTTTTGCGGCCCCGATGAAAAAAAAAGTGATCTAGTTAGCACCCTTCACAACCGGGAAGAGCAAGGAAAGGGAAACGAGATTAGAATAGGCTAAGTTAAATGGAGTATTGACTTCATTAGGCTTATTTCAAACACAAGAAACTAGGGGGGGGGGGATAAATAAAACAAATTGTAGTGAGTCCGTTGGGTTTATTTCAAACACAAAGGAGCCCCTGGAGGAAGGAATAAATAAAAACAAAGTGTAGCTATTTTTCCCTATTTATGAATCACCCTGTAACGTGATTATAGCTAATGAATGTAAACCAACGTTGTATTTATTAAAAAAAAACACACAAACAAATTACGTCAAGTAAACTGCAAACTAAACTAAAACGAAAAATAAATTAAAGTTTATATTCTAAGAAACACATGTAATGCAATATTTATAATTCTAAACAATTTTTCTATATACAATATTTTTGGTTTTACATTTTGAAATATTTTTCTTTATCTAAACGAATTCTGATGAGTTGACCATACATTAACACTCCTGTTGCCTGACAACGTACATGCTACTTTCCATTGTTGCGGATGTATGCACACAGACACACAGTTTTTTTAATAATACGTATAGTAAAAACTGGTTTATACGCATTTCAAGGATAAAATTTTAAATTACGCATAACTGAGAATTACTTACAAAGAATTAACTTTATTTTTAATTAAATTTAAATAAGAACGCTCTTAATAAAAAGAGATTTTTGTATTAGGTGTATATTTTTCAACATACGATATGCATAACTGTAAACTGTCAATTTCAAAATAATGTATGCATTTTCTTAGAGGTTTTCTGATTTCGTGTTTTAAGAAACTTTAAGGGATTGAATAAAATACTGTAGCTATACCCATTACACAATTACAGTTCTAAGATAAATGAAAAGCAAAGATTCAACAAATTTTCACTAATTTTCCATCACATTGTTAGTCACTTATCTGAAAATATTTGCAACGGTTGCGCTTTACAGATTTTGAACCTAACTTTCAGCATTCTTCTAAAATTGACTCCTTCTACTAATGACTGCCCGTAATGTAGTGTAACTTATATTTAAGCTACTCGCTTTTGATTTTTGTGGGTTGTCTTTCACTTCCGACTAAATCTCACTTTTTCCTCCAAAGAGTAACTTTTATTCCTTCTATTACCCATAGCTGCAAGAGAGAGACTGAAGTAAATTAAGGAAACACATGTTTCATCAATACGAAAATCCATTCAGGTTTTTTTGTCTGACCGACCTTTCATTAAAAGCCGCCCAGAAACCTCATGAACGCGACGATTATATATCAATACGGAACGCCGAGCTGTATATCGTTACACCTGAGAAATGTCTGTAGTTGAAAATACGTACAATTCAGTCTCATTTTCAAAAATATACTACGTGTAAAGAATTACGTGTAACTCAGTAATTAGAAGTAATTTATATGTAATTAAATACAATTTTCGCCAAGACTACAAACAACTATGCACAAACCAGAACTACGTACAACTGGATTACGTATAAACCAGTTTTTACTGTACATGCTAGAAATATGTTTCGATAAAGTTTGAGATGGCAAATATAACGTTTAAACTAACTCAGTTACTCTTTATTTGATCTCATTAAATGTTGAAATTGCGAGTGATTAGTGATTTTAGTCATGTCATTACTGAAACCAAGTCTTTTAATTTAAAACAATAACAGTCCTTGAAGTTTATTCAGATAGAACAGATCATTTTAGGATTAGTCTACCCATTCTTTACTATAAGAAAATAAATAAATAATATAATAAATAAATAAAAACAAGAAAAATGCATTATCTTCTTGATGGCAATAAAAACAACAAATCTTCTACCAAAACAAATTATTAGTTATAATTTTAAGTTAGTGGTACTATACTGAAAATTCTTATGAATTCAAATTAATGATGATTGACTGCTTAAAATCTGTGGGTTCGGCTTATATCAAAATGAATGGAGACACACACTGGAGATATCATCTTCACAGGATAATTGGATGGTGTTATGCATCATTTGTTTTGTTTTTTTTTACATTATTTGTCCATCTACTAGCGAAAGGTGTAAACTCTTTATAAAAAATTGTTCCTGTTTGCTATTTCAATATAATTCTTCGGAAAATTAAATTTGAATAAACGCCAATCAACTAATCGTAACGAATAAGATTTGCATCACGTGACCAACGACCATTGAGGTTATTATTAATTTTGATAATGATCAGAATTGTGCTACGAAAGTATCTTCATTTTTATATACAACACTCTTCATTCCATAAAAAATGTGAAGTAATACATAAGCTTTTGCGTTTATGCGAATATCTCAAAATGAATTTTGGCGCTTGGTCAAATGATGCTTAACACCATCCAATTTGTTATCGATTTTTTTTGTATTTCTTGACGTCGCATATTAATGACAAGACGTTAGAGTATTTTTGTTCTTTTTATCTATATTCTCCACCTTCGATTTCAATATCTAAGTTTATATCAAACTCGAAAATGAATCCAACACAGAATAATTGTTTAAATTTAAGTTTTTTAAGTATCTCTTGAATAATTACTTTCTTTAAGGACCATAAAGTGGTTTGTAGACCTTATCATCGTATCCAAGAATCCACTACAAATCAAAATCAGAACGATCTTATTTTACTAATCTAATTACCATTTGAGAATCTTAAGAATTTACTGCGGAGTTATAACTGAATTGAAGGACGCCGACACACATTTAAAAAAGATTAAAAAGCATTTTAACACATCACAAGTAGAGATACAGAACCGGGTTTCGCCTGTTCAACTAGGCATTTTCAAGTGACTGTCAGTTGAATGTGACTAGTTGAACAAGCGAAACCAGGTTCTGTACCTTTATTTTTAAAGTGTTAAATGTTTTTTAATCTTTTTTAAATGTGTATCGGCATCCTTCAATTCATTTTAAATGCACACGTTAAACATTACCTACTTGCGTTATAATTCAGTTATCGTTATTAGCATTTTAAAAGCATTGTACTTTTTTATTTTTTACTGTTTTTGATCTAAATCGCTTGACGTAAATTCTTACTTTTCGTAATGTTTTAAAAAGTAACTGAGTTACAGTTACAGTTACTTTTTTAACAATCGAAAAAAATAAAAAACAATACTCTGTTAAAAGCATATTAAGAATTTATATTTTAAAAACTATGTCGTAATTGCCATATCATGTTATAAAAATTGATTGTAATTGTATTAGAAAATTAATGTATAGATTTAGTTTAGTTTATTTTTTAGGAATTTTATTCAGAATTTTTCTGTTTAATTTCAATGTACTGTAGAGCAGTCTTCTCAATCGTTTTCTGCTTCATGGCGCACGAACAAGTTAGTTTTTCAAATTAGTAGTAGTTCAAGTTTGTTGTTCATTTTTTTTTTCTTTTATTATTATGTTGGGAATCTGAAATTTTGATTATTCAATAGCACTCGTATGTTAACCCAATATCTCGCTGATTATTTTACATTCCTATATCTTAAACGATACCATCAAATATTTCATTATATATTACGACATGTACTTTTTAGAATTTAAACTTTAATTCATTTCTATTTTTAGTTTGAAGTTTTAATTTTTATTTACTTGATGTATTTTTTTTTTGAATAAATAAAATGATTTTTTTCCGTTACATACTCGAAGCTTCCGGAGTGAAATGACGGGCAGCCGTCTAGTTCTAATTAAAAATTAGAATTTTAAATAGTGTGATGCATCTATTTTGTAATTACAAGAGGTTTGTTTTCATGTGGCCTAAATTTAAGTTAAGACTTGTTATAATCTTAGTCTTCTTTAATAATACTCACAATAATAATTAAAACTCGTAGTTTTTCTTGTAATACAGTTTTAAAAACCAACGACTTCTTTGTTTCTTGATTACTAATAAGAGATTGAGACGAATATTAAGACGCATCTCATGTGTCTCAATGACTTATCAATGGGTCAGTTTTTCAAAGACAGAGGAAGATATGATTGCCGCTTCCTTCCTGTTAGGGGTAACGAGGAAATAAAAAAACACCATGATACCGAGAAATGATATCTGTTTTAATAAGGGCTATTTTTCTTTAATTTCATTCACAGGCTCTTCTGTGAGTTTGGTTGTAAAGTTCACTTAACCATAACTAGATGAAGGAAGTGTTAACGCCAGAGTACTTGTGTACGTACACTGTTATCAGTGGATAATTACAGGCCGTGTACGTACGACCTGCTGGAAAAGGTTTAAAAACTTACATTGTAATAAGGAAAAGCGTTTCGGTTTCCACACGAAATGAGGGGGGAACTAATTATAGGAGATGGGAAGGATTGAAGTGAACTCGAAGGAAACTGCGTTGCACTGATTCTGAATAGTTGAACCCAATCCATCTTAGACTGACAAAGGAAATTAGCAAATAAAACAATGACAGAATTAATTTTCTTTGAATTATTAATTCCTATTTGACGTTAAAAGAAATTACTTAGTTAAAATCCTATCCCTTAAAAAAAAGCATCTCAAAACTCTTAATGATAGCTTTTAGCGCTAGACTAACTGTATAGATTACTAACTAAATCGTAGCATTAAACGAAAAGAAAAAGACTAGGATTAGAGAGGATTAGTAAACGAAATTAATAATAAAAGGGCCAACACCTCCCCCTCACCGTTAGGTAAATCTTTTATATTAACAAGAAGTATTATCTTGAATTCTGAGATCTTTTATTGCAATCAATCACGTTTGTTTGTTTGTTTTCCATTTAAATTTGTTATTTTGGCAGTTATCATCTTTTTCTTTTTCTTTGCAAATTTTGTTTGCATTCTTATGTCTTTAATCCCAGTAATAAAAAATAAAAATAAGAATAGTAGAGAATTTCATCTAGATAAAAGAAAATTGTCTACCATTCTTATTTATAAGTTAATCCAAACTTTTGCTTCTAACTTTTATTTCCAATGTAAAAAAAAAGAAAATCACTTTAAAATAAGGTAACTTTAAGTTCGTAAAGAACTTGTAGAAATTCACCATATTTTATAATTCCCCCAAACAAAATACTGTAGTCCTAATTCGGAACTATTACACTTGGATTTCAAATCTTGAATAGTTTGTTTACATTTATATCAGTCAGTGAATGCTATTGTATTTTTTTTTAATTATATAATTTAAGTTTTGACACGACAAAAGACATTTTTAATAGGCGGAAAGATACTTAACTAGATTTTAAATAACGTCTGCAAACAGAAACGAAATAATTTTATGTTACTTTTCAATCCCACAATACAACAGTGCCATCTACTGATCAATGCTTTAAGTACTGTCCACTACTTGTAGTTATCTATTCTTTATCTGGTCGAGGTTTACAGAAATATCAATAATCGTAAACAAAAAAATAAATGAGCCGTCAATTCTTTTGCTAATTACACAAATTCCAATTTTAATATTAAGTTTCATTAAAGTTCTTTTTATTTATAAAACAGAAAATGGATAAAAAAAAAATAAACTTAAAGAGTAGTTGTATTCAAGTGACTTTACAAGGAATCTCCTGAATTTTAGAATTAAAATACTAACATTGTAGGACTAATAATAACAATAATAAAAAAAGAAAGAAGTCATTGTGTTTCATGTCTTTGTATATTAAAAAAAAAAAAGACAAAAAAAAAAAAAACACATTAAATTAAATTTAAGTTTAACCGTATTTAAAATGCACATAATCAAAATTCCTGCAAATTTTAGTGCTTCAAATTACCCATAGAAGTGTGTAGCCATTTTTATCAGTTATGTCCACTTTAAAATTATATCATTTAATTAATATGACGGAATTTTTAAATAGTCCCTTATTGAATAGACAAGAAGGAGTTACTGTAGCAAGCCAAGTGAAAAGTGGCATAGTCAACAATGTTCTTGTTGACCATAAAACATTGTTGCATGGGCGCGGGATTAAAGGTCAAGTGGCAGAGTTTTAAAATTTCATAAATATGTAAATGATATAAGAAAAAATTAATTTTCGCAGTATCATATGAGCTTTTGTCTAAATTAGGAAGCTAATTTGCGAATTAAAAACTGAAGACAAACAGGTAATTATTATAATTATTGATTAATAATTTATTAAATATTTATTCACTAAAAAAAATACAAAGTTTCTAATATTGTATTGCCTTCTGGGAAAGATGAAAATGGAAATTCAATATGGGTCCAAGTAAAAAATTCAATATAGAGTGGGTGGATAATTCAGTTAAATTAATCGTACATGGACACAAAAAAAATTATTGGAGAGTGAGCAACTGTTGGGGGAAGCAAGAGGGTTCTTCGTTGGGACGTGTCCGTCGATGATCTTCGGTCAAAGGATGTGGGCGGGAGATGCGGTCACAGGCGGGTGGGCACGCGTCAGAGCGAACCGGACTATCCCACGCGAAGACCCACGGATCATGACCCCTCCGAACACAGCAGTGGGTGTTGTTGCTTCGAAGGAAATGTCTGACACGTCCACAAGAAATACCTTCCACATGTTCGCTTTTTTTTTTCTTTCTCTCTTCTCAGATTTACGGCATCCCTCTCATTCTAATGCAGCCTCTGTCCCGTTTCCGTTTTTTTTTTTTTTTCAGTTCATACAAAACAGATCGATGAATAAGATACATATTCAGCGAAATCTAAAGCAGGCTACTACGTAACACGTGGGTTATTGTGTGTGTGTGGGGCTGATATTGTAATTGCATATCTCGTTATGCAATAGCAGGGACTGAGAAATAAAACGGTTTTGTTGAAGTTGCTCTACACTAAATATTGTAATTTGATTCTCAGTGAAGGCTACAACACAATCGCATTATATTAAAAAAAAAAAACTCCGTTATTCTTGTGTAGAAATTATTGTAGAAAGGACAATGAACTTTTCAAAATGTAAGGGGGAAAAAAAAAGAAAGAAAAAAGCACTAATCCACCTGCCCTAATCAAGCCCGAAATAGCGATTATTTTTTTTTTCTCTTTATTTTTGGAGTTGTCGTGTTTTCTACAATCGATTTTCACTGTCTCCGTACCGCATTGTTCAGAGAAGACTGATCCTGGCTGATGAGCACAATAACAGCGAAACAGCTGTCTCAAAATATCACTTGTGAATATGTGGTCTCCATTTATTTTGTATTGGAAAAATTCAATGTAAACGTTTTATCTAACAAGGAGACGAAATCCCTCGTGTAAACAGGGCACGATCGCATTGTTAGATTAAGTTCAGATTTTCACATTGTTGAGGGTTTTTTTTGTGATCAGAAGAAACCTAGATTTTTAGTATTTTTTTTTTATTTTAATAAAAGAGTGACTCTCATGAAATCAGTCAGTAGCTCTATGTGTGTGTTTACCTCTCCAAATAACTTTTGAACTTGCTAGGTGAATCTTCTCGAAACTTCGTATGCATATTTGAGAACTGGAGAACCTTTCAAAATTTGAATTTTTTTTTTTTCCCAAGTGAGTTCTTGTCGAGAAATGAGCATGAAAAGATGACAAAAATCCCCATTGGAATCCTAACCAATGGATTTCAATTGTTATTTCAAAGTTAATTAAACGACGAGTATTAAACCCTTTTAGTTTATTCACTTCTTGTGATTTGATATGATTAAAATTAATCCTATTTTTGACAATTTTTATAAAATTGTATGTCTATAAAGTTATAGACAGATTTGTTTTCAACAGCTATTATAATTTTAATAGAAACTTAGCGATTCTGTTTTAAAGACTTTAAAAGAAAAAATAAATTTGAAGAAAAGGTGTTTTAAGAAAAGAGGCTCTACGTTGTCTTTCGAACTTCTTGTTGCATTTGGATTTTTAAAATCAACAATTTGCTGCTTTGCTCGAAAATTTACTTTCTATTAGAAAGAAATTGTATTCTATTCTTAAAAAGCTGGTTCCGGATATATAAGGGAACCGCGAATCACAAAAAGTTTGGGGCGGTGATAATTTATATTTTATATTATTACCATTAGTGTAACTACATATAATTGTAACTTTACATTAATATATTGTAGAGTTCGTATTTTATGAAAAAAAAAATATTAATTTAAGTTATTCATCAAAAATAATCAAATGCCTAATTTTTAATATTTAATATTTAATTTAAACCTCTTTTTTTTTTTTTTTTTTTTTTAAATTCTTTTATTAATAAACAAACCAACTGTCAAGTAAACCTGCCATGTTTTCTTTTATATAAATTTATAGCAACCCGCACAATTTTTAGTGGCTTCCCTGCTGACTGAGGAAATGATTTCGGAATCCAAGGTCACGTGCCCGTCGTTTGGGGGGGGGGGGAAGCCGACCAAAAATAAACGGCTTAGCCTTTGACCTTATCTCATGGGACTTACCATAAGCCATGTCGATGAAAAATGAAATGTGAGCATCCTCAATACTACACCCAACATTTTATTTGTATTTCTGCCTCTTATGGTTTCGGAGAAGATAGGGCCAGAAAAAAAAAACAGTATTTTCTTTATATACATATGGATGGATAGTTATTGGCAGTAGTAGTATAAAGGGATTCTTAATTGTTACTAACAAAGCTTTTTTGTTTTTTAATTGAAGGCTTCACTAATTAAATATACAACAACAAAAAATTATATTAAGTTAAAATATTGATATATAATATTTTTTTTCTTTAAATCTCTACTACCAAAGATTTGATTTATTATTTAAGAATTTCGTTTAATTTTATGTAGATAAATATATTTTTATTGTAGGTTAAAAAAAATTCTAGACTTACAATTAAGTCCCATAAAGGTTATTGGCTGATTTGTTTTTTAATCCTTATTTGACTGAATTCAATCAGTGAGGTTGTACAAGGAAACCCTGTAGCTTCATAGATAATCGACTATTTGTCGTTTGAAAGCATGTATTTATAGTGTGAAGAGGAACTGCGTCGTGAACGGTGCCTTTAATTTTACTATAGCCCTTTTCACATGAATTCAAAGACTCCGTTCATCCACACAAATACACAAACAACATCTCGAGGCAAGAAAGAAAGAAAAAAAAGGAAGGGAAAAAACAAGTACAAAATAAAAATAAAAAGTCGAAATAAAGCTACTGAATGTTTTGCAACTTCAGTCTTTTGCGGAAGGTGTTAAATGAAGCCGCTCTGTGTTCCCGCCAAACACACAGGAGGGGGCAGGCAGCGCATCCACGCGAGTGCATCCATCTGCTGAGACGCCCGAACAATAAGATCTTGATGGCCTATCAACGCCATCAGGTATTTCCGAAGGTAACCAGAGCCGAACGGGGTCTTGAATAACAGGCTGATGGTGGAACACGCCCCCGGTTCCTTGCCCTGGAATTTTGAATGCACCCTATGTTGTGAAGGGTAGCGAGGGAGCTTCTAGATATAAGCCTTCGACGATTGATGTTGCGAGTAATTAGCACTGCCCTTGTTAGTTAGCTAAAACACCAAGACATTGATTGAAAGGAGACAGTAATAACATGAAGAGGACAAACTTATTCACGTGTCACTGTCTAACCAATTAGAGAGAAATAAAAAAAAAATATGCAGCGTTCCTCTTAATAAATTAAGGCCTAAGTGAATTTAAAGACTTGCTTAACACGAATGTATTTTATTTTACGTATATCATATAAATTATGTACATAAACTACGTAATATAATAGGAACGTTTCACTTAACCTGCTTTTCTTAATTTGCATATCAACGGGAAAGTGTAAGGGTTGTAACCTCCCCCCCCTCGGGAAAAGAAAAAAAAGACAGAAAGTTTTTGTTTTTTGGTTGAATGGTTAAGGCTTTGTAACCCCTTCCCACCACTCCAAATTCCTGGATAGGTCTATCCCTTTTTCATTTTGACTCTTTCAAGCAATTCTAATTCAATGTCCAGTCAGTGTGAAAATGAAATAGGATCACATACAGCTTTATTGAAATGAGAGACAAATTGAATGAAAACACCATGATCTCAAACTTTACACGGCCAATCAGCTCCGACAGTTAACTTTGATACAGGGAATCCTGAAATAATTTTTATACTTCGGATCTTTGAGATTTCTATAATCAAAATTGTTATCTCAGTTTTAGAACCATCTAACAATAAGTTACCTTGAAAAGAAGATTTGCTTACATCTACTGCTATTAGGAAATGCATAGATCCTCAGTTATTGATCACTTGCCAGGTTAAATTGATGCGACTTTAAGAACTGCAAAATAATTGAAATTATTGGGCAACCCAAATAATTCTGAAACCAAACAGCTGAAACCAAACAGCCAATGCCAAAGATAATGAGTTAAGGTCAGGTGAGCAAGGATGCCAGGAAAAGATGGATACTGTCAGATCTTTATTCGTTGTCTAACTGTATATGCAAAACATTTCTTCAAATTCTTTAAATTTATGAAATACCGATCACCTGTACAGACTCGATAATTGTAATTAATTGTTGGAAAGCACCTTTCTTTTCTAGTGTAAATGTTAAAACAGTTTGATTAGGAAGGCCTAATGTCGTTGACCCTGGGTCTTTGAAGGATTTCCAACTGTAAAGGACTAATTGACTTACATGGCAGGTGGTAAACTGCGCCTTTTAACTGCTATTCAATACAGTTATTATTTGATTTGTTCACTTCCTTCTCCCATTCCTCCATTGGGCCCACAATACCTGTTTGAATTTGGTATCGCTTTGTAACCATCCTGTTAGTATCTAATAACCTTTAACAAATTCGGATGGCTAAAACTGACCAATCAGATAATGCAAAATTTGACTTGTAAATTAAATCAAAATTAGTGTATTTGAAATGAAGTATTCCTCTTAGTATAGTATTAGATTATTAAATACTTAGGTATAAACAGCACACTTTTTTGCTTACTATAATTGTAATCCTTTTCAGTTCTTTTTTTTTTTTTACAAAATCTTTCGTGAATGTTTACGGTTTATAAAAGAATTAAGATATCTTGTGATTTTTGAATCTGAAACTTGAAAAAGTTACGAAGTGGGTAGTTAGCCAAAGTCTTTGAGATGGTAGACAGATCTGAACGTATGAAGTGCAAAGATGTATTCAAAGGGATACGTGAAGAGTAATGTAAGAAGAAGAGTAAAAAAAGAAGATGATGATAAAAAAAAAAGTCGAACAAGAGAACCAGAGGTTGGTAAACAAGAATCCCATTTCACTCTCGCGGAATCGTGATCTCACGAGATGACAAGTCGGGCGTTCCCACTGTCCTTGCAATCGACGTGGGTTGCATGACTGATCAATTACTAAGAGGGGAGAACCCATGAAGGGCCCTCGGTTGAACCCTTTCCTTTAAGAGGGGTACATTGAACTCCTAATTATGTAGAAAATTCCTTTTACCCACACTACCCCCGCCTGCCTTGAACTTTATACACCCCTCCATTTTATCTCCTTCTGGCACCGGGTTGAGAAGGTTAATTGCACGCTTCTTGCATCTTTCTTTCTTTCTTTTTTATCTGCACGAGTGGAATGCCCAAGAGTTGTTACTATCTAGAACCAAGTGTGGATTCATACATCAGCATTGCTAATTATCAAACGCGGCTTTTTTTTTTTGTCTGCAACGGACTTGGAGAGATGTACCAGTTCACAGAAAGGCTGTTTTCAAGGTTAACATTAGAGATTCCCGTTATAACAATGATCCTCAAAGAAATAACCATAATTTTAGCTTTACAAGCTATAAACATACACTGTCATTCTTTTGGTATTACTTTTTTTTTCTAAAACAAAAGAATTAACCTTTGAAGCATGCATTCACATTAGAAGGTAAAATTACTGCTTTTAAAAATTGTTATTTTCAAGAAAGAGATAGAAATGCCCTTTTATGAGCTTTAGCGTGAAGAAAAAAAAGGTAGGTTATTACTTGAAAGTAATGGAGAAAGAAAGAGAAAAACAAAAAACCAAATGATTATCTTTTTTGGATTTTGAATTTTCCTGAATTTAAAAAAAAAATCGAATATTATTTACTAAAAAATTTACATTATTCCATAACATTTCCAGAGTTTGGAATATAAGTTGCAAAAATTTTTATTATTAAGTAAATTATAATACAATTGTAATATATAAAATAAATAAATTAATATATTTCCGGGGTATTTTTTTAGCCTACTTACGGAAGATGACTCACTTATTAATGCGAATTGATCGTCATGAGACTTACATTTTACGGATAAGAGAGAGTGAGGTTTATCAAAAAAAAAAAAAAGAATAGTGCACGTAAGTATGCTTTTGCACATCGATGGGAATCCTGAACAGCTGTTTCGTCCTTATTAGTACTCTTCAGCTGCATTTACTCTCGATGATAAATTCAGAACTGTACTAAAAGATTATCGTTATCACTTTCGCTCCCGACAGCGGTATCCTTTCTAGGGAAAAATAAAGATAAAAACGCACAAAAGTAAAGAAACATTGGAATCTATTTTTTTGGAATAGAAACAAAATGTTTCTAGGTTCGTAGCTTTCATCAATGGGATTCGCCCAATACTCATAGCTCAGTAGAATCAAAATAAACATAAACAAAAAAAACAGAATTCAAATTCTTATATTGTTTCATCTCGAATGAGTTAAAAATTAATATAGGTCTTACCAAAAAGAATGATTTGGAAATTTCTTTATATTGATGACGATCATTCGTTGTTTGATTGTGAGATTTATTAAAATACATCTCGCTGTTGGTGTCAGGAAGTTTCAAAAGTGTCGCCCTTTAATTTTTAAATGAAGAATTTTAGAAAATGGTTTTACGTGAAAGAACAGTCATGTGTTTGACTCACTGGTGTTCATTTCTATTTAGTGTTTAATAATTTTTGAATGTTATTCCCACTGCTTAATAGTTTTTACTCTTTGAAACATTTTGTCGCAGATATTAGCAAATTAGAACGCAGTTATTCCTAGACATTAACTTAAGAAGAAAGATCTTCAATTTTTTTTTTTTTTCCAATTTAAATAGCCCTCGTAATTTATTATTTTTTTTAATAAAGATAATTTTAGAAGGAAAAAAATATTATTGTCAGAAGTTTTATTGGAATATAAAATAATTTATTTGCTCTAATAATATTTGCAACTGTAGTACAACGTAATGTAATTAATTCATTACTTTTCAGGTTTTGTTTGTTTTCAGTCTCTGAAATTAATGTAACCTGCCCTGGGAATACTACAATATCCCCAACAAAAACTAGCAAACCTAATCAACACTGATACAAAGTGAAAAAAAAGTATAGAACTAATATTGGATTATTATTATTATTATTATTATTCAAGAACTGCACGTAAATTCACTACTCTTTCCAAAAGGGTGAGGAAGGTCAGAGGCCGTCAATTCAAAATCAAGGTCATCAACGTCCGGTTAATAAAAATGGAAATAGATTGGTTTCGGTCTTGCAAAACAGTTAAATTGAATCTGTAAGACGTACATCTGGATTGTCTTGATTATGTAGTAGTACTTGATGCTTTTGAGCTTCACTGAACAATGTCTGCGTGATTTATTGGTCTTTCTGTTAAAGTTTTAGCTATACTAATGTTTTTGTTTCTTTTTTGAGAGACTTTACACATTTTTCACTTTTTTATAATACTTGTAGTGATTATAATACTTGATTTATACTTGTAGTGATTGCCCTATTTTTTTCCAGAAAATCAGTCGTTCTATTGCTTCCCCCACCACCCCCTAATAACTTTTCCTATTAATTTTTTGAATGTGTGAATATATCTTCCCGAAACCTTGCATGCGTATTAACGGGAGAAGAAATGAACTAGTTTTTATATTAGAAAATTTATGTATATACAGGGTGTCCCAAAAAAAGGTACTCACTCAACAAAAAAAATGATTATAAATTCGATGCTTATTTGTAATTCAAATTAAAACAGAGAAACGAAGAATTTTTTTGAGTTATCACAAGTGTTGGAACTGATGGTTATTCTGGTCCAGGCACTGCTGAAATAACGGAATTGCAAATATCAGGACTCATTTCAATTGGCATTTTTGGCGCATTCTATTTAATAATCTATAGCTTTTAGTTCATTACAAACAAGTAAGCTATAGATTATTAAAACAGAATTACAACAATTTGTATTTATTTGTGTAGTGCGACTCTACAGATAAGAATTCTTCGTTCTACGTTCTGTAATTAGCTTATAACATCTTATTTTAATTCTGAATATTAAATCATCATTAGTTTTCTCTTGTATTAGTTCTCTCCATCTTCAAAACAATCACACAATATATATTTTCCAGTTAATTGAAATTTATCGATTGTATGAAGACCTTTCAATTCACTCTAAATTTAAGAAGTTTGGAAGAACTTTTTTTTATTTTTTTCTAAGCAAACTATAATTTTTGTTCTTTGCAAACGGACTGATATCTTAAGGTTTATAAGTTTCATTATTAAGTAAAATCTAAATTTGGTTTTTTTATAGTTATATGCTGAAATACTTTATTAAAGTAGAACTTAGAATGTGAATTCACTTTTTTAATACTTGTTACACTACTACTAATAATAAGGTTTAAGTTTATTTAAAATATGAAAGAAAGATAGAATCAAATCGTGAGGAAATGGTTTGCTAATAACATATAAATGTTCACACACTAACCATATTCATTCTTCTTAAGGTTCAAAGTGAGTAAAGTGTTTTGATATGTAGGCTATATTTATTTTAATGTGTGGGGTAAAATCGTTTATGCATCCATAAAAAGCGCACGCATAACTAACTATGTTTAATAATATATTAAACATTTAAAATTCCACTACTAGTTTCGCCCGCACTTATTTTGGGCTTCTTCAGCGACAATTAACAAAAATATAAGCTTTACTTTACAAAGAGTTCACAAAAATATTCATATTCCACGGTTGAATACATTTGTATATTTTTGCATTTTATTTCTTTATAAAATGGAGCCTATAATTTTTGTTAATTGTCACTGTGATGAAGCCCAAAATAGGTGCGGGTGAAACTAGTACCGGTAGTTAAATTTTAAATATTTAAGATATTTTTAACATAGTTATGTGTGCGGTTTTTATGAAAGTACATAATTTTTTTAAAGGTGATGTATTGTTATTTAACAGATTTTAGTTTTAAAAATAAAACAACTCTTGGATTCTTAAATAGCTTTTCACTCAACTTCTTCATTGTGTACACCAGTGTTTTCTTAGTAAAATAAAGTCTTGTTAGTTTTTCAATAGGGGAGACCGGGGCAGAGCGGTCCACTTTTTTTTGTTGAATTTTTTTCTTTTTTTTGTTAAGAGATTTTCCATTGCATTTTTTTTGTCAGAATCGGAAACTATTCAAGAATGTAAATACTTGATTTCATTTCATTATCTTCATAAATAAAATTGGTATTAATTCGCAAAGCGAAAATGCGAAAATGCCCCTACGGGGCAGGCTGGACCACCCCAGGGGTCACATTGGTCCGGGTAAGAATAACAACATTTAAAGTAAGATTTTTATTGAATGTAAAATAATATGCCATTTAGGATATCATGAAATAAAGTTTAACTTAACGTAGACTACCTAAGGTATTACATATTCAAGTGAAAATTTAAAATAATCATTATGCAGTTGAAAGTCGTAAATGAATATTATAATCATTATGCAGTTGAAAGTCGTAAATGAATAATATAAAATAGGTTTACATTGAATTAATTAATCACTTTCACTAGAGAAATCTTCTTTGCAGTTGAGGCATTCATAAAATAAACACCGAATATCACTGGCTACACAGGAACTATGGGCCCATCTCTTGCACTGCGTACATTGAATCCACTTCACTTAGGGATATATTGTGTGTGTTTTAGAATATGCTCCCTCTCCTGAAATGTTTAGACTGATTGGGTGTACTTTTTGCCCGTGTGTTTCAGATTCATCAACTGATCTGATTTTTCCCGCCAGAGTGTACTTAACTTTTCTCCTTTTGTTCCCATGGGAAAACGAAACAGATAAAACCACGTGATCACTCAATCAACGCACAACTGTTTTTTTCGAAGTTTTTCTTTTTCTTTCGCACATATTGTTTTCTAAATAAGCTCAAACCATTAAAATAATATTTAACCATGAAATATCACAATAATAATATACAAGACTTTACCAAATACAAAAATTCAAATATATAATTATAACAATACAATTATTAAAAATCAAAATATATTCCCTCAGAGACCAAGATTTTAATCGTGTCATGTTGCCAATTCCACAACGTGACAATTTGCATAGTTTTTAATTAGAATTTAATAACACTTAAATGTGTAAATTGGCTATTTTCGAAGATTAAGATGCCTTCGCGCGAAGTCTTCCCCTATTACGGTACTTGCTGAGAGGAATTACTAAAGGGGTAATATCCTTTAATAATATAGGCCACACAATATATGATAGCCTAAATAAAAAAATATATTAAAAAAATATAATATGTAATAATGTAATACAATACAATATAATAGGCCTAATAAATATATAATGTAGAAAAAAAGTATAATATATAGTGCCAAAATATTTTATTGTAAAAACAGCGGGGCAGAGTGGACCACTGGTCCAATGTGGCCCCGTGTCGTTCGGTCCACTCTGCCCCATCTCCTTTTTGGCGTTTCCTTCAGTTGTAACTATCGACTACTTTAAGTATTCAATTCATACTACAGCTTAAAATGATCTTTAGATTACCACCTTCAATATGAATGTTACGGTTATGTTATTCAATGCATCGCTGAACGGCAATATTAAAGTAAAAACAACATTAAACATTTACTTACCTGGACAAAAACAAAACAATCGATCACCTCACTGTCACCAATAAGCCGAATTCACTGACGCTTTTATGGTAGCAGCGCCACAATGGCACCAACCTTCTTTCCGATTTTTGGCGCATTCTAGCGTTTACACGAATTACTAAAGTCAACGGTCCACTCTACCCCTAGGTCCACTTGGCCCCGGTCTCCCCTTCCTACAATCAGAGCTTTGATGCTATAAAGCCATTGTAATATTAAGAAAATGAAACCTATTTGAAATGATTTGAAGTACTAAGATTTACATCAGTAGGTGAAGTGACTGAGTATTTGTATGGGAATAATATACTTCTACACGCGTGAATTATTCGTAAAGATCTCTTATGTTCAGCAGTTTGACGTCATCAACATAAAAGCTCATTTAACTGAAAACTGCTTATAATACAACAAATCTTTATAATAACCATGATATTTTTCATTGAAGTAATTGTGCTTCAAGTGTAAATGAACGTGAAAAAAAAAAAAGAAACTTTGGTTTTTTACTTTGAAAAAGAAGTAAGTTTGCATGCAATATTCCAGATATGCTACGTTTTAGAATATCTCTGTAATTTTGGTTTTGTCTTAGTTTTCATTTTCGTCTTTATTCTTAAAGATGGTGCGTTCAGCACCTTTTTTTTCTTATGTCACTTCATTCATTGCTTTCAATAAAACCATTAATGATTTTACTTTAATTTTAGTAATTAAATTCCTGATTCATTAAATGTCTAGTATCATACGAGTAGTCTAATATAAATTACCACATATTAGGGTATTAAACATTTTAATTAACATAAAGTTAGTATAATTTCCACGAACTAGCCGAAATATTTGGCATTGTTTGGGAAATTTAAAGATTCCAAAAATCTTTTTTTTTTTTGGTAAACATATTGGTGGACAAACATCGATTGTTTTAGAAGTTTTATTTATCACGACTGGATGAAATTAAGGATCCTTCTGTCTATCCGTCCATTTTATTTTTCCACAAAATTCTCCTGCCAGTTTTACAACCAAGTTCAGCGTATCTTCTTCTAGTGTGGGTTTTTTTGGAAATTTTCTTCTACCTTCCAATAGATTAGCGAATTTAGGAGCGATTACCAATGGTTAGGGAACGCTCCTAGTAGATGCTACGGTTTACTAGGCATTGTCTTCTTGCTATTCACTGTTCTACTAGAACAAAGTATAATTAGTACGCAAACTTAGGAATATCCGCATGGTGTAGTTTTAAAAAAGAAAGTTCAAATAGCAGATATTAATCATCATCATTTTTAAACCGTATATAAGAATGTGTGTAAACGGGTTTATTGATAATTAGCGGGTGTTGAATTATTTACATCAAAGATTACATATAAAGAACAGGTAAGTGTGCTTCGTTTTCCTTGGCTTCCATCACAGAATTCAATTGAAAGGCTTAGTGGAACCCTGAATAGTTCTCAACTTGGCCAAAAATTAGTTAGCTGTGTATTATGTAAGCTCACACCATCCACTGTGTTTTTGAAGTATCGTAATGTAGGATAGCCTCATTTTTAAATTTACGATGAAAATATAAAAGGTATTTTAAGAGATTTATAAATGTTTAGTGGAATAAGGAGGCTATCTCATATTTCTTGAAAAACCTCGATTCTGATTGGCCAGCGGTATTTCCAAATGACCAACAGGAGAGCATCTTTCTTTTGTATCTTTTTCAAGCAATATACCTGACGATGAAGTAAATGTAGTTCCTACAGTGGACGAAAATGAAGAAATTCCGATAAATAAAGGCAAAAAAAAAAAAAAGAGAAATCTCGAGAACTGGAAGGATAACAGCAGCAAGAAGGCAATATTTAGGTTTGCAATAGAAGCCTGTTTATGTTTACAATAGCCTATTGGTGAATTTGTGTATTATTACTGTTGACGTAACAGTGAACAGATGATTGTATGTTTAAAAGTTATTATTTTTCTTCTGTTGTAAAATGTTAGTTGTGGTAAAATTAGTGAAATTATCTAACAATCAATTAGTCCAGTTGCTCGAGAATCGCTGGGCGTCTAAACCTCTGGCGCACCCCAGGGCCTGTTGCGGTACAGTTTAACTTTTTATCTAACAATGAAAACAAACAAAATAAGTCCAAAATTTGCAGGAAATTACTTCAATACGTAACCCATTTAATACATTAATTGTTTATTCAATATTTTACGTGTTGAGATATTACAAATCTAACAAAAATTTAGTGTTTTGTTAAAAACATATTTATGAGAGCTACTTTTTGCACTACGCCCTTCAATTGACAATAGGACGTTATTAAGCGATTGATCTGTAGATTGACCCTTAATATTATTTAATCCACTGTATTACTATCGTCTGTCTTTGAAGTCACACATTATTTTTTATTTATTTGTTTGTTTTTTTCTGATCCGGAAGTTGCTAAGTGGTCAATCTAAAGCAGTCTGTCGTAAGCATCTTAAGAATCACGATGAGTACAGTGATTAAACGGGAATAACTTTAACTTTTTAATCGAGTCTTCTGAAAAACATATTAAAATATCGGAAAATTATATAGCCAAGAGGTTTAATTTCGCCAAAGAGAAAAAAAAAATTGGAAGTCCCCTCCTAGAACCTGGAAGCCTGTATTTAAAGGTATATGAGATCATTAACATATGTTTGCAATAGCCTACTGGTGAATTTAGAATTACCTAATGATATGATAATTAGTTACCTATTCTCGATATTTAACTCCGATAACAAAAGTAAAAAAGTATTACAAAAAAAACTACATTCTTATTGAAAATTTTATGTAATTAGTTCCAGAATTTCCTTCTATTGTAGACATTAACTTTTACAGCTTTTGCTTCATTCTTAATTTGGGATATCTCAGACCTCCAAGGCTGTAGGTTTACTTGTGTATTATTACTTTTTTTTTTTTCTTTCTTTCTTTCCTTTTTTTTTTTTTTTTTAACTTACTTTCCTAAGGAGAAGAGGCGTACAAAATAACTTTGTCTGT
>JAFIDM010000001.1:49867245-49879620 GCA_023159025.1 Thereuonema tuberculata | reverse complement strand
CCAATATGGGATGCCATAAAAATAGAAGAATTTCCTGTTAAATTTTTCCCATCCGTCAAAGAAATCCTTAAGAGAAATGAGAACCTTCAGTATATCAATAATAGTATCTCAAACAATAAACTTAAGTAGAGACAACATTGACATGTTATTTCTTGAAATGCTTTGAATTAGGGTTGATCTATCAGTGTCATTGAAACATGTAGTGATTGATTTTAAATCCTGGACTTGACGAACTCTCTCACTTTGCTGTTGGTATTTGAAAATCAATATTAAATGACTGTTTCATTATAAATCTTAAAAAATACAGGTTTTAGAAATTATAACGCTTTATTATTATTATTATTAGTGGTAGTAGTAGTAATAGTAGTATTGTTATTGTTATTAAGTGATGGTATTACTTCACTTTCATTTTAAGTATTTTTTTTTTCTTTCTGTTAGATGTACTTATTTTTTATTTTTTGCTTTTAGTTAATGTTTGCTACTAATTTTTTACGCGTAAAATACTGTATTTCTTTCTTTATTCCAAGTGGTGTAGACCACTGCAATCTGCAGGTGCCCGGGTTCAATTCCCGGCGGCGATCTGGATTTTTCCATAGTTATTTCTCCTCCAGACGGACCCTAGGATTCACCCAGCCTTCTGTCAAACGGGTACCGGGTTTCTTACTCGGGAGTTAAAGGTGGAAGGATGTCGGGCTGATCATCCGACCTCATAAAGTCCCGTTGGTCAAGAATCTCTGGGAGCCTAAACCTCTCACGCAGCCCAGGGGCTTGAATGGTCTATTACGGTACAGTTTAATTTCATTTCTTTCTTTCATTCCTTTTTTCATTTCTTTCTTCTGAAAGATTAATTTTTTTTCCTGCTATTTAGACTAGGAGACCATTTTTTCTGTCTTGTTAATTTTGCTTATACTCTATTAACAATTTTTCTTGTTTTTTTTTTTTTTTTCATTGCTTTATTTGTAAGCTGTTAAATCTATTGCTATTCAATTAAAAAAAAAAATCTCATGATCATTTCAATAATTTATATATTTGAAGCTTATTGATATAAAAAAAAATACTTATCATCACTTTTTATTTTTTATCGTTTTTTCGTAATTACATTAAACGAATATACAACAGTTTTTGAAATGTTAATGTGTAATTCTGTTAAATATCTCGAGCAATTTTTAATGGGAGCTTTTTTTTTTTGCTTGAACCTTAAGGGCTTTACTGTTCTATCTCTTAAAAACTTTAAATAAAAAAAAAAAGTTGTAGACAGTAATTGCGATAGGAGATTAGGCAGGTCACTTTTCCTATCATTTTTTTTATTGAATTTTTCATGTAAATTTGTCTCTAAGAAGAGGCTACTTTTTTAACTTCAAAATGTGAAATCTCTCTAAACAGCTCAATTATAATCCGCTCAACTGTTGCCATCTACTCGGGGGCATTAGAGGGGGGAGGGGGAAACAATTCATCAAAACGTCCAAAAAATTAGGCGGTGAGGGGGCGAGATAATCGGCTGGGACCGAGACGACGAAGGGATAAGAAACTCGGGCACGAATTAGGAGCCTACCAGAGGAGCTGCACGTAGACCCATTGTGCTTTTCCACTTCACCTCACCTCCGCGGGAGTCGAATTAAATAATGGGGGGCTGCCCAAGATATATCGGCAGTCGGAGAGTCTTGGGGGCTGCCCCAAACACCAAAGACCACATCCATCACAGCAGAAGAAGATGAGCGAGGGTCGGGGAGAAATTTAGCAAATGACTCGAAACCCAGCAGCTCACCTGACGGAGGGACATTCCCGGGGGCACGTGGCAGACAGGCAAAGGAAATAAACATGGAGACGATCCCCTTTTAGTGGTCCATCACCTATATTATAGAGGTCATGTCAAGGTCATGGGAACTGATCTGCCTTACTCATCGTCTTTTCTTCTCAAAAAAAAAGACAGAAAGAAAGGGAAGCAAGTTCAGCCTCCCCCACCCAAATAAAAAAATCACGATCATTCCAGATCTTGTGCAGAATCAGATGTTGTTTGAATAGTTGAAGTATTTTCCTACTGTCCTGAAATTTACCATCCAGACATGAAAATAATACTGTATTAGACACGTTATTGTCAAACAACCTTTAAAAATATTACAAACTTAATCTTCTATATAAAGTACGAATGGAATTATGAAATATTAATGTAATGAAAACTGCTGAACGGAAGTTACTAGGTTTTCCTTGTATGTTGAATCTCAAAAACTGCAGTTTGAAATTTTAGCGTTTGATATAAGTGCAATAGGTATCGCTTAACAATGGATATTTTTTATTTTCTTTTTCTTTTTTCTTAATGGTTTCTTTTCCCAGATGAATTGTTTACACTGAATTCTCATTTTCTGCACATTACACTTACAAATAAGGTAAAAATAAATTTATAGGTTTTGGCGAATAGACACGAATAAAATATAAGATCCAAGTTCTCTGGGATATATTTTCATTTCAGTAAATATAGTAGAATATTTGTGAATTTTTAGTTCTGTTATAAATATTTTAAGTAACGTAAAAACCTAGGTTCGTGCTTTCAATCGTGAGGAACTGAGTTATGGTCTCTATATTAAAGCTAACATCGGCTCATTGTTTCGCTTTTTTTTTAATGAGACTTTTTAAAAAAATGAGAATTCTTGTCACGCAAAAATTTCTCGATTGGGACTCTTCGGAAAAAATTTTCAAGTAGAAACGTTTAAATCGTCTCATTTCCGATAAAATATTTTATAATATTTTCAAAAAGATTATTTTGGTTGATGCTGATCAGTTCTCTAACTTGCCCTCCACCCTTTCCTCCCATCTCCGGAATGGACCACTTGAGAATAGGCGGGGCTTCGTAGTTACAAAATATCCCACCAGGCTACCGCTTGGCTTGTTGGATAAACAAAGCCATGTGCTTTGTTTTAAGCCGTGTAGATATGGAGGAAATATTATATTGAAGAAGGATATTCCAAGCGTTTTTACAGAATTATTACAATAAGGAACTGCACAGTACTGAACCATTCCAACTGGAAATGTCAAAAATCGACGATTTGTTGAGTAATTCACAGTAAGTTATATGTTTGTTTATCCCACAAGATCTCGCAGCATGTGCTTACACGTCATACGTGACGTCAGTAAGGGCGTAAACCTCAAGTGGTCCATTGAAATCCTAAACACGATCTTACGCTGGACTGATCTTTCGCTACTCATTTGCCAAACATTTGCAAATTTTTCGTTTTAAAAATCATTAACCAAATAACAATGAATTATTTCGTATGTGCCATTTATTGAAATAAGATCGTTTGATTTTTTTTTTGATTTTTTTTTTTTATTACGATTTCTCAATAGAAACCTCCGATATATTCTTTAATAAGCGAACCCACCTATAGAGATGAGATGATGTAATCAGGTATTTTGCTTTCTAAAAGCAAATCTTAAAGGAAGGGAAAAAAAAAAAACTACCTAACTTTTGTTTTGGTCTGATTTCAGCTGCTCAGTTGAACAAATTGCTCGAATCCTGAGCCAATAACCTTTCCTAATGATCTTTAATAAAGCGAAACAGGTTTGGAAGCAATTTGTCTCATCCCTATTGTTAATAACATAATATTATATGTAATTCTTTTGACAATGAAGGCATTCAATAATAAGTTCAAAAACTCTTACAGTTAGGGATGATAAGACTGGAAGCAATAGGTTTTATTCTTATTATACATTTTATTTTAGATTTTTTTCTTTGTTTGAGAAAAGGAATGCGCCTTATTCTATTCCTTTTTATTATTAAAATAAAATACTTTAAGTTTTTAGGAATTTTTATTTTTTTATTTTTGATATCTTTAATGTAAATATTATTTGGTTTAATATTATTTGAAATAAATAGTTTTTACTATTATTATTAGTCTATTATTACTTATTATTTATTATTACTTATTATTTATTATTTTATTATTATTTCGTTAATAACTTCAATTGATTTTTGTAGGAAAAAAAAAAAACTAAATTTCTTTTTTCTTTTCGAAAACTAAAAGTTGACTGAAAATAGGAATTTTTTTCTAAATATTCTTAGTAGTAGTATGTTAATATAATACATATAATGTTCTTAAATATATATTTTCAGAAAATAAAATTGAAACTGAAAACATAAAATTTTATTTTATTGTTCATTTTGAAAGGAAGGTTAAAAAAATATTAATTATTTTTATAAAATAAATTAGCTATTTATTAATTTTGTACTAATAAATTAACTATTCTATAATAGCAATTACTATAAAGATTAAACGTTTTAATCTTACAAGAAAACAGTATACTGAAAAAATATAGGAACAAATTTTTTTTTTAATTACTTGCAAATACGCCAACCTAAAAATATCATAATTTCTACGTTTAAGAAGCTTCTTAATGCGCTAAAAAGTTTGGAAGAGAAATAGCGAGAAACGTATTTAATGTCAAGGAGCTAAGAAGGGAAAATGCAATTTGGGATATAGGATATACGTTGTTACAGAGGAGAGGATTATTTGCTGCGATTGCTGGCTGAGAAATAGGGTGACTTGTATCACTTTCACAAAGAGCATTATTAACATTATCATTACTGTTGTATTTATTTTAATATCATGTGCTTACATTTTTTTTCTGATATTACAGATAGAAGCCTGTAACCGTTAATAGTTAAAAACCCAAAAGTCAACAATTTTAAAACGTTTATTCAAATGTCCAGACGTAATTGATCGGCCACGTCATCCTCAAATAAGGTAAAAACACTTTATTTGTAGTGTTAACATTATATTTACTTATTGTCTTAGAGCTCTCCGCAAATCTTAAAAGAGTTGGTATGGTAGGGATTTTAGTTATTTCCTGTAAAAGCGTTAAGAAAAATTTAGAGGGTTTTCTAATAATAACATAATACAAACTAGCATTTATTGAGAAATGAACAAAAGCCGATTTTTTTATTTTTTTATTTGATAGCAAACAGAATCATTAAGTCTCTATATTCTGGAAAATGAATTAACTTCTCATAGTCTTATTTGAGTTATTAAATCCAATTGAATTTTAATCATCTCAAAGACCGCGCACGAGGATTCTAAGTGATTTAATGCTCATTGTTACGACATCGATAGAAATCTATTATTTCTGTGCTCTTACATTTCATTCGGAATATTCTACAAGCAAATTTCTCGAATAAATTTTCAAATAGGGCAAATTAGATTGTCTCCGTAAATATGCTTACTCAATTTCAAGAAGATCCATTCATTTATTAATTTAAATAAAGTGAAAGAAAAAAGCCAAATTTATTATTTCAACATTTTTTCATAATCAATTTTAATTATTAATCAGGAATTCATTTAAGTTTGATTATTTCCAAAAAATTCTCTCGGGCTATTCAGTGAGGTTATTGAAAATTATTGATGCTATCCTAAAACGTTCGAACGAAATGGAGATTGTCGTTAATAACATGGCTGTTGTTTTCTTATTTGGTTTGTTTACAAGTTTAGCAATTGATAGAAGCCCTGCAGGCAAATCATCATCCTTCAGTATTCCTAATCCAGTTTGGGATTCCAAGAAAATAAAACCATTCCATTTTCCTTGGAACATTTTTTTTTCTTCTTCTTACAAATTTATTCAAGCAAATAATATTGAAAAAAAAAAAATGTATTCCGTAAGTTTTAGAACAACGTTGGTCACCCGCATGCAATGGGCGATTCCCACACAGCCCCCGATTCCAAAAATGTTGCCCATGTCTCCTGTCATCTCCTCTAATTGAAGATATTTATTTCACCCGTTCCTCTCCTCCTTTTTCTTTTCATTCCCTTTCTCCTCTTCATTCTTTTTTTTTCTTTCTCCTTTTCCTTTTCCCGCTACGGTCGGTTTGCAGTGAACTCCAAGATGGCCTCTGCAAATCATTTGCCAGTGTCATCATTCAACCCTTGCTAGCACTGGTTATTAGGAGTGCAGGTTATTACCCTGAGCTGTCAAAGCCCAAACAAAGGTCAGCTGACCTGCCCTTCTTCAAGATTCGCTTATCCGAACCACCGCGCAATAACTTGCACGTCACGAGCGAAATTATAGACGGATGACGACAACGTATCCGCGCATTGTCTGACACCTGAAATAATAATGATAATAATAATAACAATTTCTTAACGTTTTTTAGACAAACCTAAAGTAAAACATTTTTTTTTTTTTTTTTTGGTAGTCTATTAAAGAGTTGATTACAAGAAAGAATTCTTGTTGCTTTCGTCAATAATTTTCATGTGTTTTTTTTCTCTCCCTCTTAATGATAAGTTTTCAAAGCAGGAGGTCTACCTTAGATTGTTTAAGGTTATTTAGACAATTATTAAGATGCCAAGAAAGCGAAGAACTAAGCAATTTAGATTATTATTTTTTTTTTCAAAGCCAAGGAGAGATAAACCCATAATTGAGTATTATTTCATATTATTTTTTTAATTTTTCTTTATAGTCGTGAAATAATTGAAAATTATTTTAACTTAGCCCTGTAACATTTATGATTGTTCAGTTTTTTTGATTGTCCTATGTGTAGCTTAAAATTAGGGATGGACGGGACCCGATATTTCGGGAAATTTTCGGGAAAATTATAATCCCGTTTATCGGGCGGGATTTGCTTTACTTCGGGATTTCTTCGGGACGGGATTTCGCGATTTATTTAATTCAACAAAAGGCTTAATAATTCTGGGATTATTAATCCTGGCAACTGAAAACTACAATAAATCATTGAGAAATACTCTGGACTATTTATTTTCCTTCTATCTCCCAATATTACATCAACAACAAAGTGTTTTCGTCATGGCATTAGCGATCGACCGGCGAAACCAATAAACAACAGACGACGGCCTTCGTGATTTCGACTAGCGACAGACATAAAAATGTTTTTGTTTGTTATTATTATTGTCATCCACATCAAGTTTCAAAACCCGAACAACTATTTCCCATTTACTGAAGGAAGGACAATCCCGTCCCGATTTTCAGGGGGGAAAATAAAAATCCCGTCCTGACCTAAAAATCCAATCCCGTCCATCCCTATTTCAGGCCTAGAGTGGCATGCCTTCTTATCGTTGCGAAGTAATTAATTAACGATTCTTATTTGTAAAAATAGGATTTTGTGGTTTGTTTATTTTCTTGAAATTTAAAGATTCTGCTTTTAAAAATGTACTTTTGAGTAGAATGCGTATACTCTAAATTAACATGACAATCAGGGATTGTCGTTACGTCAGGGTACCTTCTCTATCCGTGTTCAGTCCAGGTTGAGGATATGCAGTTAAATTAAAACATGCTTTGGTCAAGGAATTCCAAACGAACAATTAAGCCTATGTTAATTTCCATTCCTGGAGTGCATTGATCACTAGTTGATAAATCAGTTGATAAATTGTGATCTGTGAAGCCTAACGAATGAATGATTGATGATTGAAATCTCGGAGATGGACCCTCAATAACAACGCTGTAAAATGTCTTGGTTTAATTAAAGCCACTGAAGAAGCTGAAAAAGTTTGCCTTATATGCTAACCACAGATTAATAATACGTTATAATTTTATTCCGATTTTTATAAATAATTAGACCTTTAAACGATGTAAAATCATATTTCTTTGAGTTGTACTCTTAAATGACATGAAATTCTTGATAATTAAGCTTTCACGGTTAAATTTAAATTTCCCCAGTTTGTCGGAAGATTTTTTTTTTAATTTTATAGTAAACCTATTTTTACTGAAAGGATACACTCTGTATTTGCGAAAATATAATTACAAAAATAAGATGAGAAAATTTAATAATATTAACTTAAATAGATTGAGAATTTCATCTTAAACATATTTTTTTTAAATATTACTTTTAAAGCAATAAAACGTTTTCTTGGAAGTTTTTTATTTTTAAGTGAATGCTCTAATTTTGTTTAATAAAGTTTAAATATTAAAATTGAGTAAATAGATTCGTTTATAAAATTTTGAAAATTCTAAAGGGCGTTCTTAAAATTAAAAATCAATGACATCATGATAGTGATTTTCTAAGATATTTTTATTTTGAACATTTTTTCCCCTGACATTTTGAACATTTTTATCTTTCTGGTAATAAGCCTAATCAGTTATAACATTGATTTTTTTTTATCCGCTCTTCAAAATAATTAAGGAAAGGATAGAATACCTGGATAATACCTAAGCTTAAAATAAAAATACCAAAACTTATAAATGTAGAAATAAAGCCAACAAAACATGTCTTTCCCTAAGGAAAAGCTAGAAATTAATGATCTTTGATACTAATATCTCCCTTCCTGTCCTTTATTTTCTTTATTGCTCACTTTAGAACCAGAAAGTAATATTGTCTAGCAGTTCAAGTTATAAAGCTTTCAACGCGTCTTTTAGTCATTTTTAACAATTTAATTAAATAAAATAAAAAAGCTCACTTTTCCATTAGAATTTGGTTCGTTTCAATTTGCTTTCTGTAAAAGCCTGAATAAATTGAAGCTACGGAATGTTGAAAAATACGAAGTTGATTTTTGTAGTTTGAAGTGGAAATTAAGCATTTTATTTCCGTACATATTTCAAACATGGACAATTTAAACCACGCGGACCAATTACAGTGTTACCTCCGAATAACGGACAGTCACGGGACCGCAAGTTTTGTCCGTTATTGGGAGGTGTCCGCTATTGGGGAGGACTGTCTTTTTTTTTTTTTTTTAGCTTATAGCATGTCATTTAATGAAAAATTGCGTACAATTTTAATTAAATTTCTACAATTATCATTGCGATATGAGAGAATATGAACAATTGCAAATTATTTACAATATTCCTTTTCTAAATGAGTGCTAATCCGTTTGTCTTACTTAAAATAATGATAAAATTAATTACAGTATATAGAAATTAATTTCTAGCCATCCATTTGATGCCTTAAACGTGTCCAATCCTAAAGTTTGACCGACTTCTCTGGCTTTTTCTTGAAGGAAAACACCGCTTATAGGAATGTTCTTTGCACGAGCAAAGCGGAACCATTTTATCACCATTTCGTCGATTTTGCTTTTAATTTCAGTTTTACGAAACTTCAAATTCTTCGAATTTTCGTTTGAATTCACCATCCACATTTTTCTAATCTCATCTTTGTCCTTTAAAAGTTCACTTATCTGAGTTTTTCCAACTTTAAAACGTTCAGCAAGACAACGCACACTCAGCTTTTCTTTTTCCGCAACTTCAATTTTTTTCTTTCAGTGCCAATCTCTTCCTTTTTGACGCCATTTTAATTCGCACTAAATTTAATCAACACGTTTATAGGATAGCTTTGTGAGGTATTGATATTTACAAAGCAACTGCAGTGAAAAAAAGGGCCTCAGATTCGTGCATTGAATCATGGGACACCGATACAATGTATCAATGTATGGGACACCGATGTAAATACAACCATGATGTGTTTGTCGAAATGTTAATCAAAAAAAAATTTTTTTTTTTTACACTTAAAATAACTGTCCGCTATTCGGAGTGTCCGTTAAAGGAGGGAGGTAACACTGTATTTGTAAGTGGAGAACAAACAATGAGCAGTGACGACAATTGACAACAAGGAGTGAATAGCAGATGTTGAACGGCGCGTCAAGTACGACGTTGTTCAACAATGCACACAAGACGTAAAAGCCAAAAACAAAGAAGAATCTCTGATTGAGAAGAAACAAGATGGCTGAACCGAAGAACGGCAAAGTGTAATGTTGGATGCAAGAAACCTGATGCCAAATGAAGATAAAATGAGTACAGGAATTCGACTTCATTATACAAGTAACTCTGATGAAGAATATCGTGAGCAAGAACGGTATGATTTCCAGGAAGAGGAACATAGATACAAGTTCGAATCCAGAGAATAAATTCGAGAGACGCCAGATTAGATTCTACCGAATGATTTCATCACGGTGATACGACTGAATGGTTAGAGTCAACCAATCGTATCATGAATGAAAGGACATCTTCTTGTAATCATAAGGATATATGCAAGTAAGTGATAAAGTTACTTTTACTTAAAGGGGACTTGTAAAAGTCAGCATAAATAAATTCTGTCACGATGTTCATTCGAATCGTGACAGAATCTACAGTTTGTGATTATGAAATAACGCCGCAAGATTTCAAAGTTAAGAGAACTTTATTAGCGTTATTTCATGAACTTAAATTAAAGAGGGAGAACCTTTTACAAGATGTAAAGTGACTCTGAATTTAAGTGTTAAATTACACAAGTTGGGATATAACTATTTTTCAAGAGTAAACTGTTAAGTGAAAGAAATAATTATTACTTGTGTTAAGTTTGATCGTCTATATTTGAGACTTCGATCATTTTAACTGATGATAGTGTAACCTTCGTAAAGATAATATAGGAACTTTGTCAGTTGCATTTGATGAGTAGATTTTTTTTGGAACACGCATTTCATATCTTTGATTTACAAGTACATAAGTTAAAATTAGGGGATAAAATAAGTTATCGAATGTAATTAGAAGCCGTACATTCACAGAAACAGTTTTCTGAAATTTGCATTGGGATTTTAAATTTCAGATAGCTGTCCGGCTTGGCTATATGTTTAGTAATATAAGTTAATTTTATTCTTATATTCTTTACGCTCTAAATTTCTAAATTGCAAATGATTAATTGAAATCTTTGCATCGCTAAACTCGAAAAGCATCATTTGAGTTTGGCCCTTCGATATATATATATATCAGCGATCCATGGAATAAACCTAACTATCTGATATATTGCACCAGACACCCCCCTCTAAGCCACAATTTTCTTCACAATTAATACTGAATTAAAGGAATGACATAGATTTAAGCCATTTGCCACTAATATTAGTAATAAAAAACTTCAATATAGAAAATAAATACGTAGCCTGAAGAACTAAGCTAATAGAAATAAAATGTTGCTACAGGGAGTTCGTGAAACTATTTCTTCGGTTTAAAATGGATTAAACAGACACTAAAAATAAGACATATGGTGAAAACATGAATTTTGTTTGTTTGTTTTTACGACGTATTTGTTTGATCAGGTTAGTTCTAGAAGCTGATTTATGGACCCTGAGTTTCCAGCAGTGTCTGATGATTGCTAAGAAGTGTGAAACAGTCTCCTAGCATGCCGCTCAGATATTAGTCACCAAAGAAAAATAAAACTTGGGATACTGGATAATAGATTGTAGAGCACCACCTGCTTTTTTTGAGCACCACCTGTAGCAGTATGGCGTTTTTCTTTTTTATTATGTTAATATGTAAATATTACATTTTTCCAGTCTTTTTCTTTCTGAATTGCAGATAGAATGCTGTGACCGAAAAAAGTTGCCAATACGTCAAATATGCGACATCCAGGCCCAGGCCTAAATGGACTACTAAGGCACAAATAAGCACACATTTGACTTGTTGGCAGTTGTTTTCGATTGTCGACGATCACAGCACTGCAATTCAAACAATAAAAGATTGGAAAAAGGTAATATTTACGTCATAACATTAGAATAATAAAACAACTGATTATATTTGTGGTGCCAATTTTAGTAAACATCTCGCTTGGTAAGCCTTAAGAATTGAAAGTAATCATTCCACAAAATTACCATTACAACAAAACATCCTTACAACTTCTAATCGAGAAATTTGAGTGTTTCTTTATATTGGGTTGGCCAAAAAGTTGGTTCAGTTTTTAAATAAAAAAAAAAAAAAAAGACACATTTTTCATTGTCATCAATAATTTTATTGAACAATGTCTTCAACGGTTTGTTCCACTACCTTCTGCCATCTTTCAGGCAACTTCATAATTCCATCTTCCCAAAACTTTTTATCTTTTTGAGCAAAAAACATGTTCCATATGCGTTTGGTGTCTTCCAGGGAATTGAATTTTTTCCTTTAAGAGAATTTTGTAAAGACAGAAATCAATGGAAATCCGAAGGTGCAAAGTCTGGTGAATAAGGCGGATGAATCAGGACTTCCCAGCAAAGCTGTAACTGTTTTTGCCTGAACATCAAAGACATATGTGGTCTTGCTTTGCTTTGTTTCTTCCTGGCGACACAAAATTTACCAAGCTTGATAAGTTTTTATATTAAAAGCACGCTGAAATGACAGCTGTCACAATACAATCTAACAAAATGGTGTCGAATGACGTTAAAGACATCTAAGCGCTACTAGAGCCAACGTGCATAAAAAAACAAAAACAAAAAAAAACGAACGAATTTTTTGGCCAATCGAATATTACTAAGAATAATAACAATGGGTGAGACCAAGTTATATACAAAATGACATCCTGGTACAGCTGTTTCACGCTAATATGGCGATCATCAGCTAGGAGCAGTCATCAGTACACAACCAAGTCTCGATACACGGGATCTATATGATAAAACGTCGGAACAAATGTGGCTCCCGCAAAAGTTAAAACAAACAATAAAA
>JAFIDM010000001.1:49833881-49849053 GCA_023159025.1 Thereuonema tuberculata | reverse complement strand
ATTATTATTATTATTATTATTATTATTATTATTATTATTATTATTATATGTTTGGAATAATTAAAGTCGAATTCCTTAAAATCTAATAAGTAGTAGAGACATATCGTCACAATAAGACCTGTGAGATAAGATGGGTGAGATGAGACTTGTACGAGATTGAGTGGAATTGAATACTTATGTTATCGAAGGTTTTCGATATTTCAGTTAAAACCCTTTCCCCTTCGACCCCTGAAAAATAATAGCCTGAAAGTAAATAAACAATGAATACGTCTCTAAACTTTCACGTACTAAATAAAATAGAGGTTATTATTTCAACATTTTCAAATTGATTCTATATATTTAAAAATTAATATATAAAAAAATTAATGAGCCATACATATAAATATTAAAAATAAAATAAAAAAATAATGAAGAATTTATTGTGCCTAATAATTTAAAAAATAACAACCAACGAAGGCACAAAAGAAAGATAACAGATTTCGCACCCCGAGCTGTCACCGGCGAGAACCTGGGACGGCCGTTTCGTCCTTTTTAGAACTCGTCAGTCAGACACACTTCACCGATGATGGGCTTAAGAAGTTGCGAAGGGATAAGGTTCTCGCTCTCGAAAGCGGCATCCCTCCAAAAAGGAAACCACACCAAAAATAATTTTTGAAATGGCATGTAATGAACAACAAAAAATCCAGACAGATTTTGAATGACAAATATTTTAAGACAGGTAGAGTTTTAAGACAAATAGTTTTCTTAAATTAAAAAAAAACAAAACAAAACAAAAATAAGTGAAAAATAAAAAAGCGGAATATGTGAAAAGAGATTTATCTTCTTTTGTGAACTTTTTATTTTTTTTTATTTTTGGTCCTTCTTCGAGTAAAGTTTTCTTTAGGAGTGGGATAAGAGCTCTGAATGATCGACCGACCGCTCCTCTTTTATTAACGTTATGGATTAATTCCTGAAATAACGAAAATCGCGAGTCTTGTCAGGAATGTCCGGATACTTGCGGATTAGCCTTTGGTGCCTGTAGAGGGGCTTTTAAAAAGTCTTCAAATGTGTTGGTAAGGAAAAAGAATAAAATAAAACAAACATTTAAGCCAGTCTGTGCAAAGAAAAAAAGCAAACAGAAATAAACATAATTAGCAACAAAAGAAAAGAAAAGAACTGGTTTCATATTATATATCAACTTATATAATTGGCTAAGTTCGTCTGTCTGTCTGTCTGTCCGTAACCCGATATAATTTTGTTACCACTGCACCGATTTTAATGAAATTTGGCAATACTTACTCAGTTTTTTACGCTGATTTTAAAACTCAAAACCATTTTTGTCGTGGAAGCTTCGTTCACAAGTTAGCGCAGTATTTAGATTATACAAAGATGAGTTTTAAATGCCTTTCGGCGTTATGAATAATAATTATTCTTTAGATAAATTAAACTTTAGATATGGTTGGTATTTTGTTTTTCTTTTTGGGTGGAAAATGATCCTTTAGATTAAACTCTCAGAATCTATATTACAGTTGTACAGGTAAGAAGAACACCTAAATAGGTCTGATAAACATTAAAAAAAAAAATTCAAATCAAATCATCAATCGAATCAAATATATATATATATATAAATAAATTGGCTAAGTTCGTCTGTCTGTCTGTCTGTAACTTGATATAATTAAGCTATTAAGATAGATCCAACGGTTCTCAATGGTACCATTGAATCAAAAGTACTCAAATTGGATGAAAATATTAGTTCGTTGTGTCATTCCATGTTGTTTCCATGAAATTTTATTCTTAGGAACTGGCCTCGACAACTGAAATTCTAAGAAAACATACATTCAAAACCAAATAATTTTGTTACCACTGCATCCATTTTAATGAAATTTGGCAGCCTACTCAGTTCTTTATGCTGATTTCAAAACTCAAAACCATTTTTGCCGTAGAAGCCTCGTTCACAAGTTAGCACAGTGTTTAGATTACATTTACTTTATATTTGATAGTTGATAATAAAATGATTTTTCAGATTTTTTTATGTCTGTCGTCCGACAGGCTTTGCTGCTAGCAGTGGCGTATATAGAATATATTTTCGGGGGGGGCCGACACCCCATGGAAATCTATCTGTTCAACCAAAAAAAAAAAAAAACGTTGGGAGGACATTTCGGGGGGGCCCGGGCCAAAAAATCTATTCAACTAAACAAAAAAAACAATGAAAATCTATCTGTTCAACCAAAAAAAACGTTCGAAGGACATATCTTCATTATTTCGGGAGGGGCCCGGGCCCCCTCGGCCCCCCCCCCCTTATATACGCCCCTGGCTGCTAGTATTGTATAATATACGTAGGACATGTTTCATTTTCGGCAAATTCTTGAGAAATACAAAC
This sequence comes from Thereuonema tuberculata, assembly GCA_023159025.1. Classification (NCBI taxonomy): domain Eukaryota; kingdom Metazoa; phylum Arthropoda; class Chilopoda; order Scutigeromorpha; family Scutigeridae; genus Thereuonema; species Thereuonema tuberculata. The sequence continues at coordinate 49,846,694 of JAFIDM010000001.1, read as the reverse complement.
TGACCTCAGACAGGAACTACTTTTCCTACTTTTCTCCACCTCCACGAGTCATAATGGTTCCAATCACTCTTGTCTGTACGACTTACAGTATGGGAGAACGACGAACGAACGGAACCCTTTTTAAAGCTCTTTTCCCACCCCCTCCCTTTTACACTTTGTGTTAAGGGTTGCTAAAAGTAGGAATTATCAATCAACCAATTAGATCCACACCAATTTCTCTTACTTTTCTATTTCAACTCTTCGGAGAATTCTCCTCTTTCATTCTACGACTTCCACTTATTACAGAAACTGAATCGGTTCCGTTCTTCGAAAGGAACGGTTCTTCTTGTAGAACGCACGAAGGTCGCGTAAAGAGAATTGCTCACAAAACAATCAACATGCCAAGATCTTTCAGTGGGATCTGCTGAGAATCTTTCTCTGGAACATTCTGGAGTTAAACCATAAGATTATAAATAGCTTAAAAAGAACTTCGAGACGTTTATTTTTCCTCCCACGAAATCAGAACCTGCTTTACTTATCACGAAGGCCAAGTTCCTGGTCTTGAGAAATACAGCATTGTACATCATTAAACCAAACATATTTTAATAATTCTCTACAAAGGAAGTCGAAGAGTAACAGAAGATAGATGAGGCAAAAATTTAATGTGCATACAAACAATTACATGAGAAATAAAATAAAACCACACAAGACGAAGAGTTCACTGATCTGTTTTCGAAATTGTGATACCGGGAATCCAAGATAGCCTATTTCAGGTTTCCTGACCATCATCAGTTGGATCCGCCCAGTATCTTATACCTCAGTGAACTCAGAAAACATATAAAGAAAACGAAAGTAAAAACCACAACGGCCATCCACATTAAACAAAAGCATCAAAACCTAAATAAAGAATAAAAAGGCCAGTCAATTAATCCCCGCTAGCGATCGCTTAGAAGATAGACGATGTTTTGATTAAGGCTACATTCCTTAGGGAAGATCTACCATCTTTTCCGAAACACGCTGTCACAAAAGTATTGAAATTATGAGAATCTCATCGATGAAGTCATATTTTCACACGCAGACAACGATAATGGTAAATCTCCAAACAAACGGTTTCCAAGCAGGATGGTGCAGCTTTATGGAATTTCGAGAGAGGGAAAATTATTTATCAAAATTTTAATTTGAAATTTTCATATTAAGAGATTCGAATTGTATCTTGCTGCAGAATTGCTTCCATTAAAGCAAGAGCAATATAAGAGCGTATCTCTATAGAGAATGCCTCAATACACGCCATACTTACCTCTATGCCTTGTGACGTAGCACTAGAGACTGCACTAAGGCAAGTGTTGTATTCCCTTAGATGTAAATTAAAATAGTTTGTATTTCAAATCTATAATGAAAACTTATAATTACAAAGTCCAAAAATAGTTTTTGATCTTCCTATCAAATGTAGTTTTAATTGTCGTCATGTTTTTCTTAATTACCACAATTCTGCAATATCTATTTGTGAATGTGAAACATTTGGGAATCTTTGTAGTCATGTCATTCAGTTACGTCACTGGAATTATCCTAAAAATCCTACTACACTCATTAACAAAAAAAACGACGACCCTATAAGGAGTTGTCCGATGGAGACAAAAATTGGCGGAGAGGAAGATTATGTACAGAATAGAAAATGATTAAACTTTCAGAGAAATTGAATGATTTATTTCAGAGTTACAGAGTTACAAAGTAACGAGCTCAATAAGGTGTTGACCCACCTCTACCCTGAATGCAAGCTGCCACACGACATGGCATAGAGTGATAAAGCTCCCTGATGGTCTCCTGCGGTATTTCTTGCAAAAATTTGCTCCAATTGTCGGGCTACGTCATCCACATTCCCTGGTGGATGCAGTCGCCTTCCCATTATATCCCAGACATGCTCGATTGGAGAGAGATCTGGGGATCTGGCTGGCCAAGGAAGTGTTTCACAAGCTGCAAGACAGGTCATAGCAACACGTGCCTATGTGGTCTGGCATTATCTTGCTGAAAAATAAGGCCAGGATACTGCAAAAGGAAGGGTAGCAAAACAGGTCGCAGAATGTCGTCGACGTACCGCTGTGCTGTAAGTGTGCTGCTAATGACGACCAAGGGGGTCCGGCTATCAAGGGAAATGGCACCCCAGACCATAACTCCTGGTTGAGGACCTGTGTGACGTGCAATAGTGCAGGATCGGCATGCTGCCCTGTGCGACGATCGTCAGGATACAGTTGGAAGCGGGATTCGTCGCTAAACACTAAACTCCCCAGTCAGCATCATTCCAACCGGATCGAGCCAAGGACCACTGTAATCTGGCCCGACGGTGTGCAAACGTGAGTGGCAGGTGGCATAGCGGTCGATACGAGCGTAGATCTCGCTCTCTCAGCCGTCTGTGAATGGTCATGGTGGACACTCGTGTGCGGGTCGCACGTCTGATAGTTGATAACGATGATTCAGACGGTGTGACAGGTGATCTGACAATCACTCTATCCTCCCGCTCTGCTGTGGCCCTAGGTCGACCGCTACCTTCATGACGCTGAAATCTGCCATTGTCCACCCATTCCTGGCAGCATCTTCTAATCGCCGCATCACTTCGACCCATATCACGAGCGATTCTCCAATTTGCCCAACCTGTCTCTTTCAATCCAATGATACGACCTCTTTCAAACTCTGCAGTTGCAGGTAATGAGCTCGAATCCTGCGGCGAGGCATTTTTTCGGTCGTTGAAAGGTATCCTAACTCGCAATGCAACAGAAATTTTGACCGTCAGATTGAGAATCGCTTCTTATATACACCTGCTTAGTGCGCAGTTCCGATGCGCTGTAGCTCTCGCTATTCATTCATTGGACACCAAAGTTTAATCATTTGCATGTGCGGTCCCAATGTCTTTGCATACGAAATTTCATTACAATCGGACAACTCCTTCAAGGTGCGTCGTTTTTTTTGGTAATGAGTATATATTTGATCCTTTCTATCACGTCCTTCGTCTTTCTCTCTAATTTAATTTCAATAATTTGATTGCATTTCTTACATTTATTTATCTTTAAAGTCTCGGGCAATCACAAATTTTATTTAACAATTATTTAAAAAAATATAAAATGTCGTTTCATGTTTTTTTGTTTTTTTTTTAAATAAAGGATTTTTTTTCGCAATAATTTGAAAGTGAAATGTCGGTAGATATCTGAATAATCAGTTCGCAAGAAAGAATACAGAGTGATTCAAAATTCATAGGGGAAATGTTAAGGGGTGATAGGGCACACTAAAACAACATTTTTTTTTTTGTCAAACAATATATGTCCGCAATGGTCGCATTGGCGCAGTAGAGAGCGCTGTTTGATGGTTGACGATACCCGCCCAAAGATTGAGAGAGATTCGTTACTGGTAAGCATGTGACCGTGTAGAGTATAGATTTGCATTTGCCCACACATGAAAATTATGTACATTAACACTCCCTCACGTGTAAACAATGCTTCACTGTGTAGAGCAAATGTGCTGGAAAATCCGGATGAACTGCACTCTGCTGCATAAACCAGCGGCCGAAGTCTACGCTCCGAGGATAATCCTCAGCTTTCAATGCTTGAATTCTCTGTAAATGGAATGGGTGGAATTGCTCCTGGTGCACAATTCTCCATACGAAGGTTTGGCTCACATCTAAGCTATGTGCAGCAGCTCTGGTGCTTATGTCGGGACGTTCCTCAACCTGTCATAGAATGTAAACGCGACAGTTGGGGACATAGATTTGACAAAAAATGTTTGTTTTAGTGTGCCCTACCACTCCTTAAAGTTTGTCCTATGAATTCAGAATCACCCTGTATATAGAAACATCAAAATAATGAGCGTAGTTTCAAGTTACATTAAATTCTAAGTGTTCAGACAAAAGAAGTCACTTAATTTATTTAATAACAGAAAAACAATAACAAGTAAACTCTAAACTTCTTTTTGAAGGACTATTATTCTAGTATCGAAATTCTTAATTATTACAAAGATACTTTAAAGTTAGTTGTGAAAATTAATTCTAATTTGGGGGGGGGGGGAATGCTTTGTTCCACGATGAATCTCAAGTTTTCATTTCAAGATGGTAGTAAAATTGAAATAGGTTTTATAATTTTCTAATCGTTTACCAAATTATGAAAACTCTTAAAATATAGAAAATATACGATCGAGTTACCGATCGGACAATAATCAGTTTCCTAAGCAGATAACCTTTGCGGGATAATCTTCGTCTTATATTTCTTTACGATTTTCAGCTTTTTCTTGTAAAAAATGGTTTAAAACGTTTCAATCCATAAGATCGTCTTCAGCTGTTCCTCGCTGCTGCTGTCGTCTTTACCCCCTTCCTTAATTTCTATTCTAGAAGGATAGAAAGCTTATTGATTTCAATAAATGCTGTCGCTTTATTGTCTCCTTCCCCCATTACGTCATAGCTTATACGGAGTATTCTTTTCTTTATATATTTTAATAGAATTAACAAAAATCTATTTCTGTAAAAAAAATGCCTCAAAAAAAATTTATTTTTGGAAACGAACAACATCAAATACATTTGCATGATATTTTGAAAACCTTTAATGAAAACGTTTTTTATTACGTTTATTTATAGCATGAAAAAAAAAAATAATCTCAGACAACTTTAAGAAACAGTGTTATTATTTTTTTAAAATTAACTATTGCACTAATAATAAATATTTTAAATACAAATCATTGGGTTACGAACTTTTTATCATTTCAGGGTTTCGTCAGGTTTTTTTTTTTTTTAAGTTAAAAATACTAAGAAACACCTCGGAAAAAAAATTAACTGTTTTTGAATTTTAAGTTTAATTAATTGTAGAATATTTTGAAGATTAAAAACAAGAAAATATATATCCCATATGCTTCACAAGTTCATATCTAAATTTTCAGAATTTTAAGTGCATTGGTAAAAGAAACAAAAGGTTTGCAATGGCCTGCATTTGCTTGAGTCAGGACCATGACACGGTCTGATGTTGAATCCTACAGCGATACCAAATTAATAAAAAAAAATTATCAATCTTAGATTGTAACACTTTTCGTATGGGGAAACAATTGTTGATTAGTTTATTTGGATCAGTTTAGTAAGCACTCAATGAATCTCTTTTACATTTTCTAATCTAGTTGAGTGTTTTCAAGAATTCATTTAAATATTAGTTCAAATATTATTTTTTACTTTATTGAAATAATTCTTGCCAACTGAACTTTAGTAATTATTAATAGAATTAAAAAAACAATGCTAAAAAAAGCCATTAAAGTAATAAATAATAATAATAATAATAATAATAGTAACATCACTAATCTCACTTTCTTCTTCTTTCTTCGAATTTGGCCGACTATGGACCACGTGAAATAACTCATGATTATTTTTACTAATCTCACTTTATAATTAAAAACATATTTTCTTAGTTACTTCATTATTAAATACATTCAATACTGAGTATTAAGTAAATATTTGGCTAACGTCTCTTATTCTAAAGTGTTGTTCTTACCTAACAAGATATCAAGCTGTTAGATTCTACTAATTTACGATCTGATTTTTTTTTTTTTTTTTTTGTTAATTTTAATTTTCCCTTGAATTTATGTTTCGTCTCGTCATTCCGTTCACCTTTGGCCGAATGACGGGTAACTTAGTTTATGATCTCTAGCAGGCGATGCAAACACAAAGAGAGTGGGTGTATTCCAAGATGGCGGTCGTGGAGCAACGCACCCTGGTGGCGACGAGATGGCGGTGGTGTGATGACGACGTTCCAGGGGCCCACTCGTCTATAACTGTCGGCAAAGGAAAGAAAGAAAACAAAGGAGGAAAATTACGTAATGAATTAAAAAAAAAAGAATAATTGTTTGGAAAGAAGGAAGTCATAAGTGATCGCACACAAACCATAGTAAACAATTGGTGACGACAATTAATAAGGACAATTAAAGTCACTATTAATACGCCGTAATTCTATCGTTAATACTTTGACTTTCAAACTTTCTGAGATCTTTATCGTAGATAAGGGAAATGCCTGAACTTTCTTCCTATATTTATCTTTGATCTTAATTTTTTTTTTCTTTAAACACGTAGAATTATTCTGAAATTGTAATCTTTGCACAAGCTATCTTTTAATTTTCAAATCAATAATTTTGTTTTGTGTATTGCTAGCTGTAACCGGCATGCGTTGCAATACCACTCAAAGAAAGAAAGTGTTTACGTTTTAATTCTGTTTATTGAAGTGCTTTTGGATATACAATATTTTTTGTTTTTCCGTCTGGTACATACAATAAATCAGAAGATTTTCCGACGCGTGAGCAGGCCAGATGTAGCTGTCCATGTGTGAAGCATGGATTTTCCAAATTTAGTTCACACACTTGTAGCGGAATTGTCCCTGTGCTTTGGTCACTGCAAATGCGAGTCGCATCGGAAACTGCAAAAATTGAAACCGGAAATACATCCATTTGTTGAAACGACTTGCGCGCCAGATATTGTAAAATGGTTCTACTAATTCAGAAACCTTCGCGGGCGTGCGCACAACAACTGACCAAAGTCTCATCGCAATTTGATGAATGTTATAGGAACGCATACCTCAGAAACAAAGAAACATTCATTTTTATATACCTTTTTAGATTAACTTTTTTGAAATTAGACAAAAAAAACTTTTCGTCGATGTGTTAATAAACAAAAAAGTCGATATACATTTAGATCGTTTCTGTTTTTTGTTTGTTTTTGATTGTGTAGTTTCTGTTCGTTAACTTTTTACCTTTAACTTTAATAGTTGAACTGATTTATTTCAGTATTCCAATTTACAAAATGCAAAGACTTACTTATGAATAAAAGTAAGTTCAAAGTCGTCTTTACGGAGGCTGGTGGTCAATTGCCAGGGGCGAGTTAAAAGGAGGTAAAATGAAAAGGTGTTCTAACTACAGGCCATGCAGGTCCTTGAGTACCAGGGAGGTTTAGGCTTCCAGCGATTCTCGACCAACGAGAGTACTGGAGAGATCGGATGGGCTGTCAGGAGGCTCGTGGAAAATGATCTCAGAATTATTACTATTGTTCAGAATACGGTAACCACCGACGTTTAACTATTTCCCAGATGGCGATTAAGGAACCGTCCGCGGGACGTACCTTCAATATGTTTCCAATATAAACATCCTGGGGTGCATGTTACCTTAATTTACCTAACCTACATCTAATCGTCATACACGATTCGCACTAACAGCTTGAGCTCATACTAAATTAACTATTTTTCCCCTCGCGGGGAAGTGGTAACAAGAAAGCAGGCGATGTATCCTTGTGCAGGGTACCGTATTCTGAACATTAACCATATTATTATTATTATGTAAATGTTTCAAACCATGGGTTTCGCCAGCAAAGGCAATATGGCGGGTCAAGGACCAAAGCATATACTATCAAGTATAAAGAAGTGTCCAAGAATGATTAGGGATGTGTGGTTGTGTCCTTAAATTTCCTAACTATACGTGTTGCGTTGAGTACCACAGTCTTCTGGAGTTGTGCATAAGTGTTTTTGTGAAGTCCTAGTGTGCTGAGACTGTGGTGCAATGTGTGAGGCACCAGACCAGTGGCTGACAGAACGATGGGTACATACAACACGTACTCGATCCTGCCTCCACTGCTTCTGGAGTTCGTGTGCTAGGTCTGTATATTTACTTATCTTGTCTGCGTGAGTTTTCTACATGTTCTTGCTTATAGGCACTGCAATATCAATGAGATAGGTCTGTTTGTTTACCTTATCAACAAGTGTAATGTCAGATCTGTTGTGATATATGGTTTTGTTTTACTATTACTATTGTATTAGATGTGGATGGGGAGGAAGTTTAATGATATTTATCCCTCACGGTTCTTGTTTTATCTGGAATATTTTATTAGTCGGGCCACAGTAATCCTCTCGTACAGGGGTAAGTGTTTCCTATTGCAATCTTCAAGTATCAGCTTCCTTGAGTTTTAAAATTTTATTGTTGGTTTTTGACTGATAATCATTGTAAACCTCGGATTTCTGCAGTTAGTGGCTAAGAATAACATTATTATGGAACGGTGCTAATCAAAGATGTAATATGAACAGTATCATTATTAGTCATCTAAAACATTCCAAAGAGACCTGGGAACAACTTTGGTCACTAGAATTTCATAATCAGTGACAAAGAGTGTTGTACAATCTAAAAAAAAATTGTAGAAATTCATTTTACAAGAAATAAATTTAATGTGCAGCAAAATTATTAAGAAATGAAAACCCAAGACTGCACATTAATAAACAAAGAAATCACGCCGTCGAGTTGGTTAACAGAGGGAATCGGCAACGGTCGTTTCGTCCTTTGATAAATAAACAAACAAATCACGGCTTTTGAGTTCATGTGCAGTCTTTGGCTTTCATTTCTTAATGATTTTATCTGCATGTTAAACTTATTTCTTGTTATTCCATGCCTTTTTGTTTTGTGTTTTCTTAAATTTAATGCCTTTTTAACCTAACGATGTTAGGTCAAAGGTTTTCCATGTGCACTTTAGCACTTCTTTTTTTAAATGTTGTTTATTTTGTTCGGGAGTCACTTTCGGGAGCCAAGTTGAGTTCCATTTATTTTTCACACCTTTCTGAGTTTTGTCATCAAGGGAAGATGGATCAGGCTGATGAGTTCCTAAGAAGCACGAAACGGCCGTTCCAGATTCCCTTTGTTGATAAACTCACAAAGGCGTGATTTGTTTGTTTATTTATGTGCTGTCGTTGGTTTTCATTTCTTAATTCATTTTACAATAATTCGCTTCCAAAAATGTTTCAGTTCAGAACAGAAAGTTTTCTTGTTAAATTACTAACATAATTTTTTTTAATTTGAACTTGAAACTAACCCAACAATTTAAGATCAAGTAAATACTTATAACAGCTTACGTATCTCGGAAAAAAAAAAAGCGTTGTACTTAAGTGATTCCCAAACTATCGGTCGTAGACCTCTACAGAAAGGCAACGAAATAATTTATTTAACCGTTGTTGCTTCCATAACGACCTTCATAGTAAATTAATTAATTAATTAATTAATTCGTAAAAACACTGATTGTGGTAGCCTCACTTTCCTTAAGAATAATGAGATTAAATGAACAATTTTAATTTGAAAGGTAACTATCTAAATTATATATAACAATTACAACTGTATTGCTTTTTCCCGATAGAATTTACTTAATTTTGATTTATGGGGATTTATAAATACATAAATGTTTTAAAACAGTTAAGAGGTTGTTGTATTTGCCACGTGGGTTTCATCATCCTCTTCATTATCTCTTCGAGCTATATTTTTTTTTTCCCTCTTCTGTCTGTCCACGTTAGACGTGAAGGTCATCGGAAAGCCATTGAATCATAATAACTTCCATTTTTAGAAATGCTGCTCAATGTAAATCAATCACCGACAAACAAAAATAGAATTTGAGGAATGGCGTCTTCCTTAGCAGTATTTGTCTTTCACATTTCGAAAATAATTAGCTCCAAGTAATTTATTTTAATAGGATGTTCATTCGTTGTTAGTTTATCAGAAATTAAAATCTTTCAATGACAATTCTAATTAATTAGGACATAAATAATTTATAACTACTTAATTGGGATTATTAATATTTTTTCACAAATGCCACAAAATGCTACAAATCAAAATTTAAAGACTAAAATACTAGGTTAAAACAAAAAAATAATTAACAAAAATATTCCAATCTTGCATGTGAAAATTTAACATGTGTTAAATTATAGATTTAAATTTTAAAAATCATTGAGGTCAGACACAAATTAGCTTGCCAGGTTGAAATCTGATCGTACCTTTTAATGTGTTTTCTTAAACTAATTTATTTATTTATTTACATGAAACTAAAAATATATAAATATTAGAAATATTATGTACAATCCTGCTAGGAATTTTAGATACCTATCAGTAGGTTCTCAAATTCGTTGTTCTGCAGATAATGTTTACTTTTCACTTAGTACATTCACTTAGTACATACTTTTCACTTAGTACTTAGTAAAAAAATAAATAAAAGTAAATAAGAAGAAGAAAAACAATTTTAATGAAGTGCACCACTCTAGAACACTGATTTCAGTTTTTACACAATAAAGGACTCGTAGATGGAGAATGGTTTTGTAAATAGTGCTATAACTACATTACGAATATCACTATACTTAATTTTCATCACCCTTGTTATGAATTACAAGCAGTATTCATATATTAGGTTCTGCACAAGTATGTAAATATGGTATTTGTATGGTACTTTAGTGATGCTTTTAAATATACAGTCGGACCTCGATATAAGGTCACCCCTTGGTACCTCGCGAAAGTGACCTTATAAGCGGGATGACCTTATAACCGATTCATACGCATTTGTCAATAAATAAGCATTATATAAATACAATATAATTCGCTGTAAAATTTAATACGTATAAAAATATCAGTTTATTAGGCTATAATTTTTAATTTAGTTGAACAAATTGAAATTAGCGGAATCAGAAAGAAATTATTTTTAAAAATTTTTGATTCGGAATAAAGTTGTATACAAATAGTACTAGTATGCTCAAGCAAAGTACTGATGTACAACTGACCTTACTTAAAATAACCCATAATACAGGACTGTCGCGATTTTGGTTTCATCTTTTGTACAATGTTTTCTAAGTTTTGTAGTTTCTGAAAATGTTCTTCAGCTCCCTCATGGCTCGTAAAGAAATGTCTTTGGCTCTTGAAGCTCTGAGCGCTTCTGCTTGTGTCACCGCTTCGCTTTCAATACCACTTTCGTTATCCTCACTTTCTAATGCATTGGAATCTAAAATTTGCGAAACAATTTCGGAAATCGAAGCTTGAGAAGTGGTAGCAATTTCATCATCAATTCTCACGTATTCACTTTCCCCTTCTATAGCACAGCCGCATTTCTGAGATCTTGTATTAACACAGCTAAAGGAATATCGTCTTCATCTGTTATTTCATCCACACTATTTGTAGAATATTGAAAACCAGCATGTCGAAAGCAATTTGAAATGCATGTGTTTGACACCAAGCTCCAACTTTTATGAATATAAAAAATTGCATCTAACACATGTGAATTTTTTTTTCTCATCAATTGCTGAAATCAAGTCTTTCAGAAGGAGCGTTCTGTAGTTCATTTTCAGATTTTGAATGACTTCTGATCCAAAGGTTGCAAAACACTGGTAAAACTTGAGGATAAGAAAACAAGATCAATTGATTTCAACTGAGGTATGTTGATATGAGCAGGGCAATTGTCTGCGATGAAAACAACTTTTCTTTTATTTTTCAAAAAGTGTCTATCGAAACGCCGTATAGTTTTCTCAAATATGTTAGCATTCATCCATGCTTTTTTTTTGCATCCAGTGGCGTACCAACGCCTTTGGGGGCCCGGGGCGGGAGTTGTAGATGGGGCCCCCTAGACTTGCTTTTACAACCAAAAAAAAAGGAAATCTTGTGTGGACGGGGCCCCCTAGGCTGGCTGATGGGGGCCCCTCCCAGGTGTGGGCCCGGAGCGGACCCCCCCCCCTCCTTGGTACGCCACTGTTTGCATCATAATCCAAAGTTAAAGACTTAACGTTTTTAAAGCAACGTTGCTTTTTAAATTTTCCGATAACTTTCTCAGTTTTTCAGAGCCATCCATATTAGCTCCTAAAAAAATTTCAGTCTTCCTTTACTCCCCCCCCCCCCCCTTACATTTTTCTTTTTTTAAAGTAAGAGTTTTGTCGGGAAAAGAAAGAAAAATTCTTGGAATTGAATCAGTGTGGCACTGAAATCACAGACAAAAGTGACCTTATATGCGATTACGGTATTTAAGACCTGACCATAAGTTATATCCGATAATCCATATCAAAGAATTCCTATTCAATGAGCCGGGACTTTAGAAAAGTGACCTTATATGCAGGGTGACCCTATATGCGGGTGACCTTATATCGAGGTCCGACTGTATATTCTTGGTAAGGCCAATAGATACCATAAAAGTTTAAGTTCAGTTTCAGTGCTAATCGAATGTAATCATATTTTGAAGATAACATTATTTCAAGTTCACCACAGTTCCATGAACAAAAGGCACTTATATATAAGTTGTATTTTGACAGATAAGCATTAAATTGACTCAAGCCCAGTGAGAATCTGAGCTACTGCAAAGTTCAAATGTCAAAAAAAAAGATAGTTATGTTGATACTACGTATTAATGTTAGCATATGATGTTGTTATAAATCATGAGATAGGTTAAAAGAATACACCCTTTTTTATATACATGATATAGAATTTAAACAGAGAGTATTTTTTTCTTGTGTTGTAGGTTGTTCTAATTGTTTTCCAGTTGTATAGTACGAGTTTATTAGCCAAGTTTTTGGTTCCTTTTTGACTAAGGATATTCGTGTGTTGTTTAAATTAGTTTGTTTTTCATTTAATGTTCAATTAATGTTGAATTAAAAGAATGCTACAAATTTTAATTTATGCTTCTTAGACCCCATGACTAGTATTTATTTTAGATTAATTTAAGCTAGGTTTTTCAGAAAGATTGTAAAATTTCTGGTTCGATTCTTTTGTTTGTTTCTGTGTAGTGAAGTTTGGAGTAGTAATTTTGAACGGTAAAAGTAAGAAATTTTGGAATAAAACTAAGAAATATATATATTTCTTTCTGTTAGGTCACTGTAATAACAAAAAGTGAAAATTAAAAAAAAAAATCTTTCTCTATGATTTAATAAAAAGAAAAAGTACTAATTTTGTATATAAATAAGATATATTTATATCTCTATTAGTTAAAATAGCATATAGGCAGTGATTTTGATAATAAATAAAGTAGACAAGGACATTCGTTAAAAAATAATTAGCACA
>JAFIDM010000001.1:49806206-49828881 GCA_023159025.1 Thereuonema tuberculata | reverse complement strand
ATATATGTTAAAGGTGCTTTATTGTCTCTCTCTGAATAATTAGGTTTTACCTGCACGTTAAAACAGTTTCATTAATAAAGAGTTTGTAGATGACAATGGTTGAGACCAAGTGTTTACTAGGTGACATCCCAGGGCAGCTGTTTCTCACTCTTTGGCGAACGTCAGCTGGGAATAGTCACCAATAAACAACGAGGTCTCATTATAGAGGGTCATGAGTAAAGAGTTTTTTTTTTTTTTTATATAATAACTCCTAAAAAATCTAAATTAAAAATTCTGTTTTTTTTTAAACCAGTGGTCGGCAACCTTTTGTTGTAAAAGGGCCAAATATGTTATGTGGGGATTACTGCGGGCCGCACTTGGGCCAAAAAAACGGAAAATCTGACTTTAACAACCAAAAAAAAAAGGAAAATCTTACTTTAACGACCCAAAAAAATTCCAACGCGCCCCGCGGGCCGCACCAAAACGCTTCATGGGCCGCGGGTTGCCGACCGCTGTTTTAAACTAAAAAGTATTCGAAAAAAAAAAAAAGCGATTCATGTTTCTGAGCTCAACTTTTTTTTTGATTGGAAAAATTATAAAATGAATTACAATAGAATTTTTCTTATGTTCTCTGCATATCGAATGTTATTTTATCGCTAACTCGCATTTTGAAAACCACTGATATTGAAAATAAATAAGTAAATAAGTGAATATAATTTCGTGCTAAAGCATAAATTTATAGGCGACCCATAATATTAAAAAATGTTTTAAAATAATAATAAAAAAAAAGTACAATAACGTCAGGAAAAATCAAAAAAAAAAAAGGTAGAAAAAAATTTAAAAAAAGTTGAGAAAATAAAAGAAAAAAAAACACGCGGACATTGAGAAAAAAAGATTAAGAGGGGAAACAAAAAATAAATGTACGGATTTGAACCGACAACATATGAGTCGGAGACCTTATCCATCAAGCTACAGCTGACAACTGAAATCAGATGGTTGCATTTCTAACCTTTAAGCTAATAGAGGAAATCCAATGAAAACAATGCAAAGTATCTCGATCATGGGGGGGGGGGGGGGGGGTTGAGCCCTGAAAATATCCCATTCCTACGGTTTTAAGCCTCTGAATACGATAGTGAAGTCCGTTTGTCATCCGACCTTTCGTTCGGGAGTTGTCAGGGGTGGACAGACACGGACGGATGGACGGGACAAACGCAATAGCTACCGATTTTGGTCACAATAACTTCCAAATGGTCACTAATAAATAAATACTAAAATACAGAAATAATACTCGAAACTTTGGCAATTATCCCAGGATTTATGTTTTTATATCGTTTCAGGTGTTGAGGTGGATTTCTTGTTTTTATTTATCTAAGCTTTCCCTTTAAAGAAATTCAAGTAGAGAGTTTTGCTTATTATTCCTGTTGGAAATTTATTCATTCAGAGATTGAATTTCATGGAAATAATGATCGGAAAGTGAGGAATAGAAGAAGATCAAAAGAGTCCAAAATTAATGCAGGAAAAATAGTCGACTTAAGTGTTCATCTTTTTTAGATGAGGTTTGTTTTGCTCAGATATTTAGGAAAGGATTAAGTACAGTGGAACCTCGCTATTCGTACACAATCCGTTCCAGGAGGCAGTTCGAATGGCGATTTGTACGAATGGCGAATCATTTTTTCGCTAAAGATTTAATGTAAATTGGATTAACCCGTTCCAGACCCACAGATGATTGTTTATTTAAACCTTTGTAATAATATGTTAAGCGTAAAATATATAAAAACTATGAAAACAATAAATATATAGGCCTCTATTATTATGTCTTTCTTTTTTAGTGTAGACGATATGGTTGATTTCGCCATGCCATACTGAGTTCCACTTTCAAACTTCGCAACGAGTTCTTTTTTTCAATTCAATTGTCGTTCTCACTGCTTTCTTTTTAGGCTTGGTTGAATCAGTAATCTTTGTTGGACCCGTGGCTGCACTATTTTTAATAAAAATAACAAAAAATAAACAATAAAATAGCACAAAGTTTCACGAAGCTTGCGTGGATGATGCTAGCACGAGACTGAACTGAAGCGACCGCATGGCGCGGCCAGTAACAAGGTCACACTGTCCGAATCGCGGGGCAACGTACGAATGGCGAGTTCAATTTTCCTTGAAAAAGTTGGACGAATAACGAGTTGTACGAATAGCGAGGCGGACGAATGGCGGGGTTCCACTGTACATTAATTTCTTTTTTGGTTTCATTCTCATTGAC
Organism: Thereuonema tuberculata; assembly: GCA_023159025.1. Lineage (NCBI taxonomy): Eukaryota > Metazoa > Arthropoda > Chilopoda > Scutigeromorpha > Scutigeridae > Thereuonema > Thereuonema tuberculata. The sequence continues at coordinate 49,826,648 of JAFIDM010000001.1, read as the reverse complement.
GTATCTTATATTCGCCTGTGGAAAAATCAATAAATGGAACAACTGGAACTCCATTAAATTCTAATTTATCGTCGTAACATAAATAAAATCATTTAATAAAGCGTTTAATCATTTGTCCCACAATAAGAATTGAATTGTTCGTATGTTTTAATGATTTCACTATACGCTATTTCCCTTGTATTAAAACTTTTCGTTCAAAAGTCGTGTCTATTCTAAGCGCTCCCTATTTTCTAACTACGGAGCATTTTGCCAAGTGAATATTCATGGGGGCCCGCACGCACGGTCAAAGGACAGAAGTTGCCCTCATCCTGGAATTTTTATTTTTAATATAATTCATATAATTTCTTTCTCGCTACAGGTCAAATAGATACGAGAAAGAAAAAAAAGTATTATTATTTTACAATGTAAAAGTAAATTGCGAAATATTTTGCCCCTCCCCCGATTCCTGGTAAAGTTTCAATATGTTAATGAGATTCAGGACTACAGAATGTCCAATAAGTATCTTAAAAAGGTTCCTTCGAAGATACAGTCATAAAGAAGCATTTACAGAATGTGAGGATGAATCATTATTTAATAGCGAAGATCGCTACATTGTTTGAGATCTGAACTGTAGAGTTTATGTAGAATACGTTAAAACATTGTTTTGTTTTGTTTCTTTTTTTTTTTTTTTTCTGTAGAGAATGTCGCGAATCTCTCCGGCCGCCTCTAATTTTAAGAGATGTTATTGTCCTTCGTTTCTAGATGAGGTGACATCAACGAATACAAACAAATTTGAAGCTTTAAGAAGCCGATTAAGTTTTTATCAAAGACAATCTTAAGAGTTATATCAACTAGTTACTTAATAAGCAGATATATAATAAGCAGATATGTAGAAGAACCGAAGCATTGGATTTTTATTAGTATTTAACAATGCATATTAATCCGTTTAACAATCAACTAATTTGCGTGTATTTGAATATGATTAAATTTAATTGATTTTCAATTTAATCAATTAAACTTAATTAATTAAATAATTTTATTTAGCAACTCAAGTAATGGAAGATTTTATTAAGTTTCAGAAAAAGAAAAATTGTATTGTTTGTATACAAGTGAATCTTTGGAATCTTTTTTTCACGACTTTTTTAAAGTTAGCATTTTAGAGAAAATAGACTTTTAAGCTTTCTCAGAACTTCTTTTTCGAACATTACCCCTTTTTTTTTTATTTCTTCAATTCACAGTATGCGAAACATACATAGAGTTAATTTTTTAGAAAAATGCAGCTTTAATCTACAATAATTCGACTTTCTTATTTCTTTCCGTTCATCTAACTTTATTTCTTTCAAAAAAAAAAATGACTGACAAAACCACCGAGAAATCCTTCTGACGACGAACGACTGCTTCATTATCTGAGAACGAAACAAACCCGGAAACATGGTTTGTACAGCGGAAATTCCTTGATTGTCATGCAAACTACTTGGTAAGAAAATGTATTTTGAAAGAATTCGTTCCATCTTTGAAAAGAAACGCAAAAGAAAAACAGCAATTATCTTAAACACAATAGTAATTTCAGTCATTCTTTTTTTTTTTTTCCGTAAAGTAAAGCCCACAAGGGGTGGAGATTTAAAGTGGACAGTGTTTAATAACCAGACGAATACAAAAAAAAATAATAAATAACATATGTCTGTTCGTTAATCATATTGAAGTCAAAATAAAATAATAATAAAGATTGTGCAATGGTCTCTTTGTGTGTGTGTCGTACTTTACCTTAGCAATAAAAACGCGAAATCCCAGACTGTAGACGACTCTTAACCATAGAGTTAAATCTCATCTCGTCTATAATTTAAATTATTTTCCCCCTTCAGTTAGGAGAAGTCGTAGTCCGCCCCCATTTGCCTGTTTCAAGTGTCATTGTGTTTGGAAAACCCAATTGTTTAAAAGGCAGACTTCGCTTGGTAAGAGGGTATCGAGTTTCAGCAGATAAGCATTTGGAAAAAGAAAATAAAAAAAAGCAGCTATTATATAGAGACTTGCAAGATCAGATGAGAAATTATTCAAATGCAGTCAGATCACCTTTTGATATCATCTGGCGGAAGCCTATCATTTAAATAATGACCTTTACGCCTGCTCCACCAAATTACTGTATTTCTTCGTTTCTCATCAAAAATACTGTTATTAGCGATCGAGTCATCAAGGGAGAGAGAGAGAAAAAAAAATAAAGGAATAGTGAAACTTCATGACTAATTCAGTGCGGGTATTTGAAATTCAAACATTTTTATTATTTTTTTTTTTCCCTTTTTCCCCTACTTTCATTTAGGAAAAATGTTATTTCTTTTTTTTAGCATTTGAAAAATCCATATTAAATAATCGTTATTCAATCAAAATATATAGGCTTAAGTAACAGGATGTTAATAAACTCGTTTTCCAATAAAAGGTAAACTGTTTTTGAGAATAAATTTGTATCTTCTTTTTTTTTAGTAAACCAATGAACCATCGTTTTCAATCGTTTGAAAATTTTCGATCGGGAAACCAATCGATGCCGGATTTTCTTTTTCTGGTAAGGGCATTAGAAAATTGGGCCGCCTGAGTTAATAAGGATTTATTTATTTATTCATTTATTTACTTCCGTTTATTGAATTTCGTAACTGAATAAAACACGAAGTTTCGTAATTGTTGCTTGTTTTTAAGGTTAATTCAAAACACGTAAAAATACCTGAAATAACAAGAAATTTGAATTATGGTTGTAGCAAACGACAGTATGGGAATAAAACATTAAGGTTTTGTTAATTAATGTTTTTTAATGAAAACTGTTGCTATAATTATACTTAATACTTAATTCAGATAACGGCAAAATTTAATACATATACAACAAGGAAAGTAAGGATAAAAAGTTTATAAATTTCGTATCCTTACTTTTCTTGATTTATATATATATATATTACGCACGTTAAATTTCGCCTTTATATACATGTCTATATTGGGTTCCCGGTAAGAAATTTCAAAAAATAGCTCAGTGAATCCTTTCAATGTGTGCGTTTTTATCCTTACTTTACTTAATTCAGGTATCATCAAGTATTCATCATTCAAAAAATAAAAAAAAATAATAAGAACTAGAAATATAGCTTTGGAAAAGACGAAAGAACGTAACAGAAGAGCAATGTTCGAAGATTTGGACTTTATAAAGTTTCCAAGCTTTAGAAATAACGATTTGAACGATTGTTATTAATAATCTAACTCTGGAAAAAAAAATATAAGAAAAAAAGGAATGTAGAAATTTTACTTGTTCTGTTTTGAAATCATTCATTAATTACCATAGCTTCAAAGTTATATTTTGCATATAAATTTAACTTGGCAGAAATTATGCGTTAAATTTAGGATTTAAAGATGTTCAATACAGTTATCAAGGCGGCAGAGGATGCGATATGTACTACGAATTAGGAGATGCTACAGATGCTATCTGTATTCTAATACCAATGTGATTCCCCGTTTAGTTACAGGATACAGTTGTAAGTGAGAGTTAAAACTATTCCAATAAATCACAGTTGAAATTAGTAAAAGAAACTGCTTCGGAATCACGGAATTTTGATGTGTTTGCGTAAACTAAAGCTTTAGTGGAAAACTTAAGGATTAATTAATTTCGATATATGACTGGAACACCAATAATAATGCTAAATTCTTAAATTCTATTATTTTGTTTTTTTACTTTTGTTACGGGGCCTTCGATCTACCGCACAAATACTGTGGTCTTTTTAGGCCTATAGTGCAAACTCATGGAGTAGACGGTGGAAGAAAAGGACAAGCAGATAAACACAGGAAAGAAGGAAACATCCATACCGGCTCCGGAATTCGAACCAGGTTCAGATATATCAGCCTCGTGGCAGCAAAGCTGTGCCTGAACGGCTAAAATTGCTGGATACAGTGAAATAGAAAATATAGTGAGTATGGAATAGTCCTTTTATAGATTCCCTGCCATAGAGGTTTCGAATTTTCTTGATTAATCGCCAGTAAAATTAATACTAAATTGATTCCGTTTAAATTTTTATTCATTTAACTTATTCCGCTCTACCAGAACTTATTATTAATAACATCAATGGGTGAGACCGAGTGTTTGCTAAACGAGACCCTAGAATATACTGTTTCACGCTCTTGGAGGATCATCAGCTAGGAGTAGTCGATCTCAAATGAATTTACGTTATTGCTAAACAATGCAAATTACGTTACTTATTGATGGATTTACATTATAACGTAATATTACACTTAAGTCTCTATAAGTACCTGTATTTTAAATAAACACTTAATATATTGATATAAATAAGAAATTAAGAAGATAAACCCTAGATATTTGCTTCTTACATAAGTTATTGCATTTTTTGTTCTATTTTTTTTTTTCGAACATTAAATCATAAATATGAATGAAATACTTCTTCGTTAATGTTCATTCGTTTAATAGAATGGCATTATAATGGAAAACGTATTTAAATAATTGTGTAATTATGTTATTATGTAGATATAATTTTCACAGCTTTCTGCTGGCTTCTGATGCTTCACTGCCACCGAACAGTCAAGGTCTTTGCTTGAATCCATTTCATGCTGAGAAAGGCTACTTTCGGTGAGAAGAAAGAGTGATGATTAGGGAAATTATTTTCCATATAATTTTATTGCTGTAAATATGCAAAAGAAACAAATTAAGATCTCGTCACGATGCCAACGTACATTATGTTAATTACCCCAAGTGATACGACGACTTCCGTGAGAGGTTTTCATGACTTCTGCATTTCACTTTCAAAAGAGAAGTCATTTGCCAACTTTAGATCGGTTTATATTCTTAGCTGAGAATCCCTTCGTCCTTAATAAATGGCATTTACTGCTGAGTTCTGAAGCTTGTTCATTTTTTCTTTTAGCAGTTTTATAACTAACATTATAATAAAAGACGGTTATCTTCTAATACATCTTAGAAATATGCATTAAAGAATATATGGATATTCACTAGAGCAGTGTTTCTCAATCCTTTTCGCTTCGTATTTGTGAAAACGCAGTGGCACATCAAATCTTGTTTCTAAAATCCTAGGAAACATCAGAATTTTTTAATTTTTTATTTTATTAGAATTTTTACATAGAATAGAACCTTTGGATTTCCCCACTCCGGGATGAAATTATCTCGATATTTCGGCCCAGTTCCTCGGGCCTTCTTCGGGAGATGTATATTATTGAAGGGAAATCCCTAAAAAAAAAAAGGATCTATAAAGTATCATGTCCCACTCCTCCTTCAGAACCAAAGAGCATCGTAAGTTACAAATGAGTAACAGTCTATTTAAAATATAAAAATATCCCTTAATTATTTTTTAAAATGAATATGGACGTAAATTAATAATAATGTTCATTGTTAGAACAAAACGTAGAGTAGCTCCTATTTCCCAGGTGGCTTCATATCTAGAATGTAGTCTGGAACAGTGATTCCTAAACTGTGCTCCCTTGGGGATCCTCAGGTGAAAGTCTCGCATTTACAAAAAAACAAAAACAAAAAAGACTCTCCGCCATTTTCGAAGGGGTTATTTTACTTGTGACGATCGAAAAATATTCAGGAAATAAAAATAAATTGACAATTTCCGAACAGGATAAACTTACAGATCTATTGTGTAATGGCTTAAGAACTTTTTTTTTTTAACTGCCTACCTAATTTTTTATTCTCACTTGTCAGTGAGAAATATTTATCCAGCATTATCAGAAAAAGACCTGCAGTTTTTAACTTCCTTTTGATACAACTTTACGAGTTTTTTCTTTATTGTTATGTATCACAATTAAACAACGAATGTGGAACATGACTTAAGAATCAATTTGTCAAATATTGAACATTGCTAATCTTGTGGCAAAGAAACCATCATCCACTGCACAGCTACCGAAAAAAAAAATATATACTCATACAGTATATGCCTATATGATTACTTTTTTTTTTTAATTACAAACTTTGCTATTGTGAAATTGCTACATTAACATTATAAATACATGTATTAGTTTTATAATAAATATATATATTTAGCTTTTGGGTTCTTTCTGTCAAAATTTATTGTGAATCTTTTTGTCTCAGATTTTTATAATTTAAGCTGTACTACGGAAAATATAAGAAATTCAAAATTTAACCACTAATCTTTATTTAATTGAATTTTCAACTTTTATTTACATAAATTTATTATATTATTCAGCAACTCTTTGTCCTAGGAAATTCAGCTAGATGTACAACAACAAAAGCCCTTGAAATGAGCTTTTATTTGATATGTCACATTAAGCATTTTTTAAATTTAAGATATTTTTTTGAACACTTTCCAAAATTTTCATTTTATAGTTTATATTTTTTGCGGAAAAATATTATTGAGATCAGTTTGTATTTTTTGCGGAAAAATATAATTAAAACATCATTATTTTTCCAAAAGTTTGAAGATTAGACATAAAGGGGGTCATATTTATCTACAATTGTAAAGGTAACTCTGTAACTGTACTAATGATTGAAATTAATGAAATAATGAAATGTGATGTAAAATACTGTATTTTCTATTTGAGTTTTTATGAAATTTGCACAAAGAGTATGGCAGCGTTGCATAAAAACTTTTATGAAGTTATTGATAAATCATATAGCTTAATCTAATGTTGAAGCCTTTTTGTAGTATCCCTTTCCCATATTTACTACAAGGCTTATTTTTATTTACAATATTCTTCACTTTGAACAGTGCAGCCAGACTGAAGGTTTATTGGTTATTGGTTCAGTCCTGTTGAGGTTGTAAGTAGTAAAGGCAATAAGAGAGCATATACTACGTCCTAACACTCCCACACCACCACTTCTGTCCTCTGCCCTGTGGCTTCAAGACAGTCTAATGGAACCTTCAGATTAGCAACACACAAAAGTGCATTAGTTGATTTTTCAGTGATGTTAATCGGCATTTAGCAAATGCACATTTAAGTGATCTTCTATACCTCCTTACTTGCCAAACACCTCAATGTCGACAAACTGAAAGTTTGCTTCCTGTATCTAAAGGGTCCATCACCATACTTCTACTATCGACATCCTGATCAAGACTCAAGGACATTCCAGTGAGAACAGTTTTTTTCAAGATACAGAGTCTATTACAGGTTGTCAGTAAAAGAGACACTTTAAAGTCAACAAATCCTCTAAATCAAATGCTGAGTCACAAGTGAACAGTTACAAAAGGCTCCTCTTGCTTTCATTTAAAATTATACAACCATTTAAGACTTATTATAACTATTATTATTTTTTAATTAAGTTTTAAAATGTAAATTGAAATGACTATTTCCTTGAAGATCCTCTTGAGTCTTGATTATGATGAGTATGCTTCTGAACTGTTTATTTTCTCAGAAAACTATTATAAAGTTACTTTACTTAAATATTAGATTAAATCAGTGAATGTAGACGTACCCAGGATTTTGGAATGGTTATGACGGTCATTGTTGTTCAACCAAAAAAAAAAAAGTCATGTTCTTTTATCAAACATGTTTTGTTTTGTTTTTTTTGTTTTTTTGGTTGGAATGTTTGTTTGGTAAAAGAACATTAACGTGGAAAAAAAAAAAACCCAGTTCCAAAATCCTAGAATTTATTTTACATTTTCGAATGCAGTGAAAGGAGTTTACAACCCCAAAATCCTCCCCCTTCCGGAAAACGCAAAATATTAAATACATTTTATACTCGCAGAAACTTAACTCTTTCTATAAAAAAAATATATGTGATATTCCATGTCTGTCAATTGCAAGGTTAATTTTAAAATTATAAATAAGTAATTTAATATGACCCCATTCCTGTCCCACCTTGAAACTTTGGGAAAATGCTAAGAAAACAACCCCATGTTTTAGATATATTTTTGAGGAAAAAAAGATAAAATGGTCTTTTTAAGATTTTCAAAAACGAAAAGTTTTGTAAGTGTTCAAAACTTTTTTCTTCCAAAATGCCTAATGTGAATATATCATACATTTTAAAGCCCCATTTCAAGGGCTTTAAAAGGGTATCTCGTTAAGCTCTGGAGGTCAAACGGTTGCTGAGTAACAACAGTACATAGAAATAGAAGGTTCACTCAAAATTTGCATTTTTCATAGATAAAAGAAGCCTAATTATAAACAAGTGAAAATAAGTTTGCGTTAAATCAGAAATTTAAGGGTGACCTATAATAATAAAGAAATTTAAAAATAATAATAGAAAAAAGGAAGTACATTAATGTAAGGAAATATAAAAAAAAAAAGTTAGAAAAAAAGAAAGACAAAAAAAAATCCACGCGGACATAGAGAAATAGAGATTAAGAGAAGAAAAAACAACAACAGTATACATACGGATTCGACCCGACAACCTCCAGCATGTGAGTCCGATACCTTACCCATCAAGCTGTAGCTGACAACTGAAATTAGATAGCTAATAGTGGAAATCCAATGAAAACAATAGGGAAGGGGCGTTGACCCCTGCAAATACCCCATTCCGTTTGGGCCTCTTAACACTCCTGGTGAAGTCCGTTTGCCGATCCGACCTTCCGTTCGGGAGTTGTTTTGTGTGTGTGAGGGGAGGGTGGGGACGACACGGACGGACAGGACCAACGCAATAACAACCGATTTTGTTTGCTATCACAATAGCTCCCAAATGGTTCGCTAAAAAAAATCATACTAATTTAAGATGCCTAAGTTCAGACTCCCTTGTTGATTTGATTTGGAGTGATTCTTTTTGTTATTATTAAAGTTATTATTCTTTTTGTTATTATTGACTAAAAACAGCTGAAAGTATGAGTCCGCCTTCTTTTGGCCTTCGAGCTTAGGAACCACTGGTCTAGATTAGTAGCTTTGTCTAAGCTAAATATTTGTTTCTGATGCATTCTCAGGGTTTTCTTATGGCACAGCAAGATCATCCTCACTGAATACCAGCTCTGCAGTTCGGGATCCTCTTCTCCTTGTGCTTTGTGGCTGAACTCTGATGGGATAGCCTTTACTGAAATCTCCAGAGCAAGAATTTTATGATAATAAATTTAACATGCATATATTAGTAAGAAGAAAATAATTCCTTACACAAATTAAGTGTAAGGTTCTCGCACTCTGAGCTATCATCTCGGGAATCTGAAACAGCTGTTTCTGCCTTATTAGACGTCATCTGCCAGATTAACCCTTGATGATAGCTAAGAGTGCGTGACAGCATTAAGGCACTCTGAAATGACACCCAACAAATCAACACAACAATATAAAAGCACCGTGTCCAGCACTGCCTCAAATTCCTTGTCCCGGGCACTTCTGCACTCAAAGGAATTTAAGCAGAGAATCCAAAACAAAGATGTAATTCAATAGAAATAAATTTAACGTGCATATATTAGTGTAAGAAAAAACTGCTTACAAATTAAATATAAGATTCTCACACCCTGAGCTATCATCCCGGGTAAAATAGATTTCTTTAATATTCTATTAAAAAAAAAAAAGCCTGAATTATGAAAAATATGACTTTTTTATCAAACTTAATCCTAAAACACAAAAAAGATCAGAACGTTCATTTATGTTATTTAAAGTTATCATTATTATTATTTTAATTAGAATAACTAAGAGACGTATTTTTATCCACTTAAAAATAGAATAATTTCAGAAAAGAAATATGATTTTGTGAAAATCCGGGCCCTATTGATATTCAGAGCATTTAGTTTAATAAACAATCCCTCTAATAAAAGGGATTATTTAATCAATTAAAAGTAATCCTCTAATTAAATCCAAATGATGTTGGAATCGAACTAAAGGCATAATTGAAAACAAGGTTGGATAGCTTTATTAAAGCTAAACCGTAGTTAGGAATATTTTAATGAATTTAGTTTTGCGTATATGTTAGATTATAAGATAATTACAATGCTTTGAATGAACTTGATGATAATATTACATCAAATTTGCTTTATTTACGATAATAGAGCGTTTTTCTGAAGTTTCTTGTGTAATAAACACACAACCTACGTTATGGCATTAATATAAGAAATCGTGACAAAGTTAAGACTTGCTAAATTGTTCGTTTTAGTTCTCAAATGCTGATAAAAAAATCTGACTTTATGTATGAAATGTAATCACAGGAAAACCAACGTCATGATGGAAAAAAGAAAGTTGGAATGAAGTAATTAATTTATATGTTCAAAAAATAAATCCTGCACACTTGATTAATGACAAAAAATTTAATAATAAAAATAAAAATTACACGACCATGGTTTCAGCTCCAAACGAGGAATTATTCTCAAGTGAATAGTACAAATGTTGGGTTGCTTTATATAAACACTAGTCGGATACCGTCGCTTCGCTCCGGAACCCTTGCATATACATAGCATTAAAAAAAAAAAACAACTTTATTTATGTAGCAAATTAAATTGAGATCGGAGAATATACGACTTTCCAGCCCGTTGTGCCCTTCTCCACTTAACTCAAGGTGTATTGCGGATTGGCGCCACACACCTGGGGTTGCCGCCATACACTTCATCGTCAGTTTGCCAGATTATTCCCTATCCCGAATTTCGAAAAATCCGGCCTTATTCCTTGTCTACATCATAAAGGAAACCTCTGTGCAAAATTTCAGCTTTCTAGATCCAAGGGTTTGGGGTGGGCGTTGACGAGTCAGGACTTTTCTTTTTATATATGTAGATTTTCATGAATTTTGTTTTGTTAACATCATTGATTAGTTCTTTATAGATTATATTTGGATGTGTTATTTTCTCATTTTCAACTGTTATCCGATTCGTTCTTTACATATTATTCCTGGTGTTTTGATATCATGTTTATTTATGAAAATATGATCTATATTTGTTTTCGTATTTCCATGAATTGTACAGTTTCTTGTTGTTCCGTAAAGATGATTTTTGAAACCATTATTGCACCTAAGTTTTACGTATTTCTGTACTACATTTATTCATTTAATATATATCTATATATTTTTTATCTATATTTACGTCGCCAATCAGTATAGTTGGACAGTTGTTTAATATATTTTCATTTTTTATGATTAGATTCTCTATATCAGTAACATTTTAGTAATTTGTAATTTAGCATTTTGCTTACAAAATGACAGACAGAATAACGTTTTATAATATACATTTTTATAATTTGTAATAATAATAGCCGGGTACCGTCGCTTCTCTCCGGAACCCTTGCATATATAGCATTCAAAAAAAAAAACTTTATTTATTTAGCAAATTAATGTTGCGATCGTCGGAGAATATATAACTTCCCAGCCCGTTCTGGCTTCTCCGAATAACTCGGATGTATTGCGGGTCAGCGTCACACACCGAAAATTCACATTTTTGCATGTATCTTGCAAACGCTGAAGCGTTTGTGAATAAGTGATATATCGTTCAAATAAGAACAAGACTGGAACCTCCAAGATTAAAAGCAAGAAATAAAAAACACATTAAAAAGAAAAGAATAGAAACCCATTGTGCCAGACTCCGCTGGCCGCAAATGGATTTTCTGTAGGCATCAAATTAATCGCCTAAAAATTATTAAACACATTAAAAAGAGAGGACCTAGTGTTTTATTAGTGTTTCTTGCTTTTAATCTTGGAGGTTCCAGTCTTGTTCTTATTTTAACTTATATCCACCTCCGTAATGGGACCTAGGGGTTTTATGCTCTGCTTCCCACTGATGATCGCCATAATAGCGTGAAACAGCTGTTTGGGAATAGAGCTTTGCACTAATAAAACATTAGGTCCTCTCTTTTTAATGATATATCGTTCGATAGAACTTTCAAATACCAACATTTTCTCAATATAATGTTCTCTTCCATCTTTTATACTTTTCGTTTAAATTGAGAAAAAGTCAAAATTGACCCTTTAAAAGGCGCCATTTTGGAAATCAAAAACTTTTTTCGAAAGATTTTTGTAGCATTTTGTTTGTCTTAAAAAGATCTACATTTTATCCATTTACATGACCACTCTATCTCTTATTGTTTGGTCACAAAATTGGAAAAACGTAAAGTCTTATGACAGACAAAATAACGCTTTTATAATATATAATATTAAGCCATGGTTTGGCTGGTGGAGACCCCGTGGAACATCTAAGAATTTTCATAGGACGCTGCATAAAGCATCACTGATGGGGAAGCTTAGAAGCTCCTAGGTAAACATGATAGATTGATTGAAGCCAATTACAATATGTACACTCATAACTCCAGAAATGTACTAATATATTCCTGAATTTAAGTTAGTAACTGTAGGAAAAAATAAATGAAATAAACATCATTATGTGAACGATTGTGCTATTCTTAGATATATTTTTACTCTTTTTCGCTTTAATTTTGTTTCTTTTTATTTAAATTGCTTTTAAAATTCAAGATGAAAAAGAAAGGCTGATAATGGAATCATGTATTATTAATAGTTTTCCTTGTATAAATAGAGACAAAGTCTTGAAGACGGGTGAATTATCTTTAAATTGGATTAGAAATTGTATCAATAATAAAGAAAGATTTTTGAAATTGATTTGTTTAGATTATAGAAAAGAAAGAAAGAAAGATAATTGTTTTAAGATTAGTGCCAATATAGTTTCTGCTTTTAATTAAAGATAATTGTTATTCATGTATTGAGAGATTGTAAATTTTAGTCTTCTGATCAAGATAAGAAGACTTATAATCCCACTTTGTCTGTCCTGTGAACAAGTATCAATAAAATTTCATTAAATTATCATTAAGCACAACAATCGCAACAATTGCGTCGTTTGCATTCACAACAATTACATTTATAGAGCTGCATTATAAATGTGATTGTCAAAAGGCGCAATTGTTACGTTTATTGGAAATAAACACAAGGAAATTAAAGCAATATCAATGATCAGAAGACTTTGCGAAGCATTGTGATTGGTTTACTAATCGCTTTCCCTATCTTGTTTAATTGTTGGTAAGGATATGTTACATAGGCTTTTAGATAGATTGTTATGCATGCATTGAACGATTGTAAGATTTCGATTGGTTTATTTGAATGGTATTGTTGGGTTGGTCAAAAAGTTCGTTCCGCTTTTTTACGTACTTTGGCTCTAGTAGCGCTTAGGTGTCTTTAACGTCATTCGTCACCATTTTGTTAGATTGTATTGTCACAGCTGTCATATCAGCGTGCACTTAAAACAAAAACTGATCAAAATTGATGAATTTTGAGTCATCAATATAATAATTGAAGAGGGAAGGTAATAAGCACGTAGACCGCATGTTTCTTTGATGTTGTTTAGATGTTTTGATGTTTAGATTCTTTGATGTAATCGTTTTTGCCAAAAACTGTTACAGCTTGGCTGGGAAGTTCTGATTCATCCGCCCTATTCACCAGACTTTGCACCTTCGGATTTCCATTTATTTCGGTTTTTGCAAAATTCTCTTCATGGAAAAACATCAATTCCCTGGAAGACTCCAAAGGCACCAGGAATATTTTTGTTGCTCAAAAAGGTAAAAAGTTTTGGGAAGATTGAATTATGAAGGTAATTATTATTACCTGAAAGATGGCAGAAGGTAGTGGAACAAACTGTTGAAGACGTTGTTCAATAAAATTACTGATGACAATGAAAAATGTGTCTTAAGTTTTACTTAAAAACCCGAACGAACTTTTTTGGCCAACCCAATATTATAACGAATTTTGGAAGAAGAAAAGAGGGATTTCTTTTCTCTTCCTCATTTACGCAGCCTGAAGAAGTTCCCCGTACAAGAGAACGAAATATTATTATTAAAGAAGAAGTAGAGAGTATTTATGTGTTATTATAACACTTATTATAGGATTTCATTGATTGAAAAAAAAACAAAAATTTGTTTTTCAAAAAAAAAAAAAAAACTAATCTTAAAACTATTTTTTTTTCTAACTTTTTATAAAGATAGTTTGATTATAATTACTGAATTCGAAAAGAAAAGATAAATTCACTGTAAGAAATATAGAGTCTTAAGACTAATATATTTCTTACAGTGAATTTTATCTTTTCTTTTTTAGAAATTAGAAAGTTTTCCTACGATGAAATATCGTTAAAAAGTGCATCGTATGGATTATTATGATGAATTGTAGGATCCAATTCTTTGTTAAGTGTCATCTTTCCATCCAATTTTGTGTCATTACGAAGAAAGGTTCTTCAAAGCAAGTCTTGAGGTAAATGGTGATTAAAAGACGCCATCTTTACACATTCATTACGAAGAGCTAAAGTGTCATTTTGGGAAATAGTGTCTTTTTTTTTTAAGCTTCCATTAAGAATCAAAAGCAAGAGAGTTGTTCATTGTGGCAATGTGATTACTCACATTGTAGTTTATTAGACCCATTTCAGAAACTTTCATGAAAAAAAAATAAACGACCAGTTACTTAAAAAAAAAAAACTTGAACACTTCAGAAATCAGACATAATAGCAAAAAGATATTAATTTAAAAAGTCCATGCCACCACATAAACAAAAACAACAAAATTGTTTATACAAATTAAAACACAGGAACGTTTTCGGAACATCCATTTTTCCTTTAACAAGTGACAAAACCCAATACAATTCGAGAATAGTAGCCAAATAACCAACAAACCGGAACATGTGATTATCAACAGATAAGTCCATTCCGGAGGCAGAGAGGACAGAGAAGATTAACGCCTAAGCTAACCCGGCGGTTACACAATCAAGCTTAAGGTTACTGGGAAAACTAAGAAAACATGAAATGAAATTATATGTATGTTGTATATATTCATACAACAATTTACAATATTATTTCATGTTTTTTGAGTTTTTTGAGTTTGCCCAGTGTATGTATGTTGTTTGTATTCATACAAAAATTAACAATTTTATTTCAGCTAACCACCGGGTTAGCTTAGGCATTAATCTTCTCTGTCCTCTCTGCATCTGGAAGGACTTACCTGCTGCTGATCACATATTCTAGTTTGTTGGTTATTTGGTTACTTATTCTCGAATTGTATTGGGTTTTGTCACTTGTTAAAGGAAAGATGGACGTTCCGAAAATTTTCGCGCATTTTAATTTGTGTAAACATATTGTTTTAGTTTAATTGTGTGGCCTGGACTTTTTTAATTTATTAATATTTGCGCACATTAAATTATATCATTAAGATATTAATTCTGAACTAATTTTTTTTACGATATTAAATAATACAGTAAATACGAAAAACATCATCAACACAGCCAAACGTATTGTGTGTTACATGGATAAGCATAAATTGTAGTTAAAAAACATGCCGATAGAGTGCTTAATCTATAAATTATAGTCGCTTTCTTTAATTGAATGGATCAAATTAAATTTGCTTCATTTTTTGAAGTTTTACTTCCTAAGAAATAGTGAAAACTTAACAGCATCATTAAGAGTTCATCAATGACACGTTTCGTTTTGTAAGACTTTAATATTTCAATATATATATATTTGTATATTACTTTCATCGACTTTGGCCAACTATGGACCACGGGCCAACCCGACCTGACAACGTCAGGGTGAGGCTAGGAAACCCCAGAAGGGGGACGAGATTCACATCCCGTCCAGAAATAACCCTGAGATAGTAAGTCCCAGGGGAGAAACGGACGAAACACAGAAGAAGAAAGATGAAACATCCATGCTCTCGACCGGGATTTGAACCCGGTACCAGCACACACGCCGCACCGACGCCTGAGACCGCACGACCACACCGGCACGGCTATTTATATATTATTATATGTATAATAATAATATACAGTGATACATAATATATAATTACATATTATTATATATTTCAATATTTCAATCACAAGCTTCAATATTTCGTAGTCTACATTTCACTGGAAGTAAAATTTCTGGACATTTCATTTGCTAGAAATTTGCAACTTTCTAATTTTCTTTCACAAAGAATCTATTTGGATACCTATTGTACATCTATCTGTTGTATATCTATTGTATATCTATTGTATTCTGATTGCCCGTTTCTTGGACTGCGGAATCGAGGGAAGACCTATTTGTTGTCTTATGTTCAGAAGCTCATCGGCAAAACGGTTGAGGAATTTTTGGCTTCGCTTTTCCCCTTCAGATCCATGCTTTGTTAATGAAAGATTGTCGTCAAAGTTGTAGACTTCTACTTTCCTTCGTCCTCCATCAATGAAGTCACTCTTCAACTCAGATACCCTAAAGAATTTATCTCACATAAATGCCTGTGATGGATGAACACATTAACACTGACTCATCTAATAATCAAATTTCTCCTATCTGCAGTTTAAATATTTTCAATTTTAGAGGCCGTTTAGGCACAGCCTTCTGATCAAGGCGACGGCCTGTCATGAGGCTGATGTGTCGGAACCTTTCGGGTTTGAATCCCGAAATAGAAATGGATGTTTCCTTCCTTTCCTGTTTGCTTCTTCTTGTCTTTCTCTTAAGGTTCAAAACCGTACCAAAATGGTTTCCTGAGGAAGCAACGGAAAACCACCTCAGTAATCAATCTGTTCCAAGAAATATGGGAAAACAATACAGCAGGACGTTGCTGAATGGCATTAGACCTGCCGTTAGAACAAACAAAGAAAAAGAGCAAAGATTTAAAAATTGACATGAGAAAAAAAAAATACCCCACTATCTCTTACAATAAAAGTACTTAGCAAAAACATTTCTCAGGCAGTTTCAGCACATATTTTCTGTTCCCATATCTACAGAAACGTAATCACAGATTCAGGACATTGTATCTTAGAATAACTAATGATTTAAATCTCTTCATTTTCATCTCTTTAATTCCTCATTTTTAAAAAAAGTTTTAAGTGAATTAAACATAGATAACTAAAATCAGATTTTGTTTAGGAATTGATGTTCTTTATAATTTTATTGTTTAATTAAAATTATACAAATAAAGTTATTTAGCTTATTTAAAAAAAAAAAATACTATTTTTTGTTTTGTTTTTTGTTTTATGTTCTGGAAATTGTTGTTAATTATAGAATATTTAATCCATATATTTAATATATTCATTTAATCATATCATAACATATTTCGTACATACATAAATACATGTTCAAACAGATTTAAAAAAAAAAGATAAAAATATCTATTTTTCTTGTTCTGCATTGTTTCAGGGATTTTCAAATGCTTCAGTAGTATTTACCGTTACAATTTTCAGATCCTTTTACAATGAGTTTTAATATCATTTATTTAAGTAAATCTTGATAAAGTTGTTGTTGTTTTGTTTTTTTTATTAAAAAAATCACATCATTAAAAAAAAAACAACCCTTAGCAAGCTTTTTTTCTCTCTTTCTTTATAAGAAATAAAATAAATTCTCATTAATCATTAAAATTGATGTTTGAGTTTATGGATTTAATTATTAAGGCCATCGTATCTCCGAAGCCTGCAACGATTTCTCGAATTAAGTTATTAAAGGAAGTGACTACTTAAAGACTAAAGTATCTTAGTTTCCATCCGTTTAAGCCTTGCTTCAATAATGGCGGTCACTTTAATGGGCGCGATCTTATCAGAGCCAAAGTACAACCTTTTATTGTCCAAACATCTTGAAGCCATATCCGCAGTTTAGGAGCGAGATTTCTTCCTCAGAACTCAGGGGGCCTCCGTGATTAATGAACGCATTGTAGTGTTCCAACAGCCTACGAACGAATAAAGCGGGATTTGATGTCAAATGAACATTAAATCTGCAATTAAAATAATAACAGCACCGACCCAGCCATCTATCTTGGTTCAGATTGAAGGAGGAGAACTCCCTTCCCTTCTGACATTCTCCCTGGTAACAATGACTCACTGGGCTATTATACCAGGTTTGCGTTGAACGCCATCTAGAGGGAGAAAATTACCTATAAATTGCCGTAAAATGATATGGAAATTACTAATAAAACGGAGTGTATTTTACTAGTTGTGCGAATAAAGTGTTTTATCGTTAGCTTATCTCTTAATGTTACCAATAATTTACTGGAAAAATTGCAAATAACTTATCAATTATATCGTGCACGTTGCCTCATTTTCAGCTGATTAAAGCTTTTTTTCAGCTTTTTTTTTTTTAAACAAGTACCAAGAATTCTAGCCGAGTTAACGATTAGTTTCAGGAAGTTTTATAGCTTAATTGGAGCTTAATAAATTTACAGATGAATATAATTGCTGCAGTCTAACAGTTTCATAAAAGACTGTCGTGACTGTCATGCTAGCCAAGACTTATTGCCATCGAAACATTATAGGAGAATGTAGCAATAATAATAGTTTATTATTATTATTATTTGCTGTTTTACTAATTGCAGTATTTTATTTACATTTACCCTCGGAAGTAATTTCAGTAAAGATTTTTTTTAGTTCATTGTAAATTTGTTTATGGGATTTAGTGGCTGATTCAGATTACCAATTTTAATCCAAAAAAATTATTAATAGCAATCTACTGATTGAATACGAAGTGTTGTGACCTCTGAAATGAGAAGCTTAAAAACCTAAATAAAAAAAAAATCTCATTTCGTAAATCATAAAATTGACGAAGTGATATTATTAAAACCTCAACTCTCATTGCAGTTAGAAATATTTTATAAAAAAATTCCAAAAAAAAATAAAAATTCTTACTTTTATTAAATTTATCAATTATCATTGTTTAAGTGATTTTTGTATTTTTTGGAGATGCACTACTATACACTAAAAACTCGTTTATCCGAATCGCATTTATCCCTAAATCTGGTTTATCCGAAACGATTTTTAGCGTATTTTAAAAATACACAAAAACATTTTTTGTCTTTGTAATCAATATTTAATGGAGTACACATACGATTATTTAACTGTAACTCTGTTAATAACATTAAGTAAATATCAATATTGTATCAATATTGTGTATCAAAGGGTTCAAAAATTGTTATATCTTTACAACAGTTAACTACTTGATAACACGTAATGTAACTACCATAATAGTTTTAGCGCCTACTGTACGGCACTGTTTTTAGCGCCACGAGTGAATTGTACTGGTCGCCATGATCTACTAATATACAGTATATATTTAATACTCCGGATTATCCAAAATTTCGTTTATCGGAAACGGACGCGGATCCCATCAGATTTGGATAAACGAGTTTTCAGTGTACAACCAGGATGTACGTAGGTGTCTTGGCGATTTTAAGTGTCTGTCAATTTACCCTCGGTTAGAATAACATAATTTTGTTTCCTTTAAGTTGTTTTTCTCAATATCTTTTTCTTCAATTTTTTTTTTTTCTTTAAATTTATTTTTGATTAACCGATATTCATTTAACTTAATGAGGGATTGCAGCTCACGTGACTAAAGTTCACATTGTTGAAGTAATTGAAATTTTGTAACTTAATATCTACATCAGTGCTATTAGATTAGATTAGATTAATTGAAAGTGAGTGACATGACTGCCGAGCACGTCGACATGAAAGATCTTTTGTACTATCCCACGGAAAGAAGAATAGACGGAGAGAAAGACTGAGAAAGGATGGTGTGAGAAATGCAGGGGAAATGGGAGAACCCCGGGAAAACCTGCCCAGCGCGGATCGCCACCATCAACGAAACCCACAAGAGAACCGAACCCGGGACTCATAGACATTAGTGCTATTAGTTCCATGAATGTCGTTTATTTCAGAACAGATCTATTATCAATTGACCAATCATTTATATTTATCTTAAGTCTATTTAAATTCTGTAACTGGATGAAAGAGTTTCAACTCCCTTAAGGAAAAATACTACAAAATATCTTCCGAGGTGAAATTCCTTGTACAAGAATGGTAATTTTATCTGTGCCTCTACATTATCAAGTTATCCAAACCAATTGTTTTTGTGGTTTGAACAGTTTTAGTTCCTTTCTGTTGAGACCATTTGGGCGATTTTTAATAGGTCCTACCAAATTGATGCAGTATTTTCCAAAAAATGATTGTTACAATGGAAAAAGCTGTGCCGGCGTGGTCGTGCGGTCTCAGGCGTCGGTCTGACGTGTGGCCGGTGTGCCGGTATCCGGGTTCAAATCCCGGTCGAGAGCGTGGATGTTTTCAATTTCCTTTCGTGTGTTGTCATCCTCTTCTTTACTTTCTCTTCGGTCTGACGTCATTCCGTAATGGCGTCCCGGAGAAGGCAACGGAATCCACTCCAGTATCTATTCCCTTTTACAGCTACGGCTTCTCCTAGGGGTCGCCCTTCGGGGGTCACTAGGGTTTCGTAGACTTGAACCAATCTACTGATTGACCTACTATGGTATGGTATACAATGGAAAATAGAACCGAACATATACAATATACATATCTTACTTTACCGTGGTTGATTAAATATTTTCAACTTTAAAAATTGTAACTACACGAGTGGCTGTTCGTTGCAGACTGGCTTCCTTTTATTTGTTGCTTTAGCTTTGATTTCACTAATAATAACAGCCTATCGAATACTTGGCCGAAGTAATTGAGCTTTGAGATCTTCGTTTCACTTTCACAGGTCCTTTTCCTTTCAGATTCACTAACTCATAATGGAATGCAACAAATATTTTCTAGATCTTTCTTTTATTTATTTATTTATTTATTTATTTATTTATTTATTTATTTATTTATTT
>JAFIDM010000001.1:49773161-49806196 GCA_023159025.1 Thereuonema tuberculata | reverse complement strand
TTTATTTATTTATTTATTTATTTATTTATTTATTTATTTATTTATTTTTAGTTGCATGAGATGAAATGAAACTGAAGGCGAAATCAATTCAACAGAAATACACTTAAACAAGGTAGGGATAGCATTAGTAAACCAATCACAATGCTTCGCAACGTCTTCTGATATGTATAAGAAAATATTGATATTGCTTCAATTTCCTTATTATTATAAATGTGATTGTTGCGAATGCAAAAGGCGCAATTGTTGCGATTATTGTGATTGTTGCTAATGATATTTTAATGATACTTGTCCACAGACAAAACGGGAATATTAGTCTTCCGATCCTTATCAGAAGACTAAAAAATCATATTTTTAACACTGCAACCCATTCTTGCCTGTTTTCCTATCAACAACTTCTTACGCTATTTGTGTCTTTTAAGGTCCTGACTCAAGCAAATGCAGGCGACTGCAAACCTTTTATTTATTTCTTTTTCCAATGCACCTAAAATTCTGAAAATTTAAATATGAACTTGTGAAGCATCTGAGATTTATATTTTCTTGTTTTTAATTTTCAAAATGTTCTGCAATTAATTAAATTAAAACTCAAAAACATTCAATTTTTTGGGTGTTTGAAGTATTACTCGGTATTTTCAAAAAATTGTTTTGTTTTTAATTTGTGTGAGATTAAATTATTTTTCTAAAAGTTAACTGATGCATTAATAATAAATATTTTAAATTTAGAACATTATTTTACAAATTTTTTATAATTTCAGATTTTCGTCAAACTTTTTTGAGTTGAAAAAACCGAATAATTTCTCAAAAACACCCAAAAAATTAACTGTCTTTGAGTTTTAATTTAATTAATTGTAGAATATTTTGAAAATTAAAAACAACAAAATAGAAATCCCAGATGCTTCACAAGTTCATTTTTAAATTTTCAGGTTTTTGGATGCATTAAAAAAAGAAATATGTAAAAGAAATAAAAGGTTTGCAGTCCCCTGAATTTGCTTTGAGTCGGGACCACCATTTGAAAATAAGACCTTCTTAATTTAAAAGAAAACTGACAATGAAAATCTTCTTTTCTGGAACTACAGAATTTATTATTTAAACATTATCTCTTTCCACATTTTTCGGTTGATATTGATCGATAATATTGTGAAATCTGATCTGTTAGAGCGATTTGTTACACAAAATGGCGCTTGTGAAAATTGCAACCTACCGATTTTGCTACCAAAGAAGCGTATTTTTAGAAGCGGATAAATGGATTAGATGAAATATTGTACTGTTAAATTATTACTATTTCTAAATGGTACATTAATTATAATAGAAACTGTAGATTTTGTTTTACCTTGGCTTTTGTACATTTATATATGTACAAAAATACACATATTTAAAATTGCTAGAAAAGGCTTTAGTTATCTCTCATATCGTTAGGGAAAAAACCCATTGTATACATTTATGTTGCAATATAACATATTGTTTTCTTATAAAACCCTATATAAAATCTGCCATTGAGCACAACGAAACATAAAATACTCAACAATATAAAAAGTAATCATCTAATGTCTTTTTCAGCGACTGCTTTCTAGTTTAATTTTTTTTCGATATTTTGAGGAACTTTTTTTTTAGAAATAGTTATGAGTTAGACACTGAATGTAGCGAATATTTTTATTGTAAATTTAAATGTAGTTTTCAGTATTTAATATCTTTTTTTTATTATTTTTAATAAAATTCTCTTTAAACTTTTAGCTTTGTTATTATTATTATATTATTATTATTATTAATGGAATTCCTGATATGCAACCCATGTCCTCTCCTTTATTATCAACTTACTACGTTCAAAACTTTCAATCCTACAATTATTAATTAATGTAGAATCGCCAATTTAAGTCTTTGTATTTTATCTCTTAGCAAAATTATTGTATCAAATGTTATTAATAATTGAATTTATCAATATACTCAACTGTAGCAACTGTTGATAGGAAGCTGCTCCCTAACAGGATCATGTTAGAATCTAACTGTAATAAAACGAATGACTGAATGAATTATTATTATTATTATTTCTGTAGAATTCCTTTATCAATATAAAATAAAAATAAGATCAAGAAAATATGTTTTTACCTTTATTAAAAAAAAAAAAAAAAAAAGAATTGTTGCCTTTATGATTCGTAAGATTTAAAGATATTATTAAATTCGAGAATGAATCGAATCAATGTTTGTTTGCTTGTTTGTTTGTTTGTTTGTTTTTTCCTTCTTTTTCTCTTTTATTCTTTTACATAAACTTTATCTTTTAATAATGAAAGACTTTTTGTTCTTTTTCTCTCTGTAGTCTTTCTTTAGTAAATGCGTTCTGCTCTGTTGATATAAATTCTGTCATTAGTTATAATGTGGCAATTAAACAATTTTGAAAACTTAACCTCGCTGTTAAGAAGGAAGGGTCAACTGTAACGGTTGACTCTTTATCTCACGTTGTATTTAACCCTCAGTAATTTCTTTTTTTTTTTTTAATCTGCATCACATTCGATGATAAATTACTGTCTGAGAGATACCAAAGATAATCAACCTTATTTCAGGCCTCATTAAAGTTGGTTTTTTTTTTTTAAATGTACTGTAGCTAATAATTTACTATTCTTTTTTCTTCTTGAAGTGAATTTGGAAAAACTTAAATGAAATTTCATTCTGCTTTAATAGATAATAAAGTAAATAAGTTTTATAAAGTTTAGTGGATAGATCCTTGTCTAAGGGATTTTTCCCACTTTGGGGTGAGGTTTACTCGATATCTCGGTCTGGTGCCTCGGGCCTTCTTCAGGAGATGTATATTAATTATTTTTTTTCTTAAAATACTTTTTATTTTTGAAGGACGTCGTGCTGAGTTAGGAAAAAAAAATATAGCTTCATTAAATATTTAATTTTACTCTGAAATTATCATTTGTTATTGTTGTAGACTCATGTGATTATAATCTTCAGGATGAAGCAAGGAAGTGAGAAGGAATGTTAAAGTAGATTATTAAAGTAACCTATACAATAATTTTTGCGATAATTTTTTAATTTGTTCTCGCAATTACATGAAGACTTTAGGATTTTTGTTTTCCCTAATTTGATTTTTAAGTTTTATGATTAAGATTGTTTCAAATAAGCAAGCTGTTTCAAAAATGTTTGCCCCAGAAGAAATACTTCATTACAAGTTCCTTCATAGAGATAAATCTTTTTCTCTGTCAAAGGTTAAATAAATAAATAAATAAATTTAACGTTTAAATATAATATATATAGTAGACACTCGACTGAAATTTAACGGATTTCGGATTTAACAGACAAAAATTTTCGGGAATTTTACAATATGGAGGAAACCATAACCCTATAAATAACAATGAACATTTTACAACAAAGGGCAAAAGTGATCCCAAGAAACTGACTGTCAGATACTGGGCAAATCCAGCTGATGAAGGGTAGGAACCCTAAAACAGCTGTTCTGGATTCCCGGTATCGAAATTCCAAAAAAGCAGATCAGTGACTCCTTTTTCATGTACGTGTATGTTTTTATTGTGGTAAATAAATAAATGACTTAGATATTTTTTTCTGTACTTTAAACGTTTCTAATTGAAGGAAAAACATTGAGAATTTCTTGTAATTGAAATACACCCATTTTTTTTACTTCCTAAGGCTATTTTTAAACCACTTCTGACCAATGAAATAACAGCACAGATCGGTCTTAACTGTAACTAAGTTTTAAAAAAAATTTAACGTGCAGTTAAAAGTATAATAAAGTATAAGTATAAAAAGTATAAACCGCTGGACAACCTTAAGAGAAAATGCATTTATATTGCAAATTACTATTGTTGCCAGTAAATTGGTATTTGTGGTATTCTTGAAGTGAGCCAATTTTCAGTATTAAACATCTTTGACGAATATTCCTGAATGTGGCAGACTAAACTTAACTGGACTAAACTTTCAATCCTGTCTTCATCAAAGAAATACTAATGCGTGGGAGTGACTTTTTTTTTTTTTTTTACCAATGTGGGAAACAGTAAAGATCTTTCTCTCGTCAGCTGCTTTTCCAGGGCTTTGATGCTACCAGATTTGATCCCTTTAGATGGCCTTCTTGAGCAATGAACGCAAATAAAAAGGCGAAGAAGAGAAAATTATTCCGCTTAGAAACCCTTCACCGTTGCTTCGCATACATTAGGTGCCTCGTCAAAAAAGAAAAGGGTGCTGTTGTTGTTCATCTGTAGCATGAGTCACTTCACTGGTCCAAGCAGAAGAACTAAAAAGATAAGTGTGGTTTCAGTATCCAATGGTACTGCAGATGCCTACACTGAGTTTCCAATTATACTCGTAAAGGAAAACTCTTTAAAATAATCGTTTTTATCGTTGGATTAATTATTGTGAAGAATAGGAATCCTTATAATCAATTAAAAAAAAAATAACTTTCGTATAAATGCAGGAGAAGTATACATTATTAAGTTTTAAAAAAATGCTTCGTTGGCAACAAAATTCCCTTAATATATCCTTGGTCACTTAATGTAGACCCATGGCTTTCCAGTAAATATATAATTGTTTCTGATTTCCGTAACACACAAGAAAATTGCAATCTCTTACTTTCTTAGACAGTCGGTTCTCGGCTGTATAGATGGTAATTAATAAGTTCCACAACCCTTTACGTAAAACATATTAAATGAAAGATTGTAAGCATTATTTATTTTTAAAAAATGAGTTCTGAAGTTACCTAAAAATATAGTAGTATTCTGTCATACTTTTTTTTTATCAATTAGATGCTATTATACTAATTGTATGATTAACAATTTATTTGTTTTTAATATTTCGAGTATTTTGCGTAGGAGTTTTCCGCAAGCTTTATGTCTGTTAGAAATTTCTTACGTATGGATTGGACGTATATTTCGAGAGCAGTATTCATTTTTCTTTAATTCAAGCACTTAAAGAGATGCTAAAAAATTATGTTACAAACTGGTTATTTTATGACTTTATTGCGGAGGATTATTTAAACTAATCTGAAAACCACTATTTTCTAACAGTGAGATTATTGAAGACTGCAATGTTAAGTTCAACGAGTAGAACGTGTTAGTTGTCGTTGTCTTACGAGTATGGCTGTAATGGTATCCCGACCAATAACAGGGAAGCATTCAACATATCAGCATTGATCTTTAAATTTAAAATACTCGCTAAAACGCATTGAATTTTTAAGGAAATTTTTATCACTTCCTTCGCGTGGCTTCTTCCGAGAACAATTACTGAGCAATTTATCTTGAATTATCAATCATTATTCGCGGCGCCAAGTTAAACGCAGTTATATAAATCAGATTGGCAAAAACAAAACAAAAAAAAACAGAATCTCGAGCCATAAAAATTGCCATCATTACAAGAAAATAGTTTGTCGAAGATCGTGATAATTTAACTGCGAGATATATTCTGCAAATACAATACGTCGAGATCTATTGCCAATAATTCAGGATGATTGTCTTGGGATAAATACAATGGCTGCGGTCGTAAATACCGGGATTCGAAGCAAAGAAGGGGAAAACGATAAGGAGAAGAGAAAAGAAAAACAAACCCGTAAAGGGACATGTGGAGGTACCATTATTTGCCGCGCTCTCTCATTAGGGATTCAGGCTGCAGAGGTGAGACTTATCATTGTTACGCCAGATCGTTGCACCCGAGATGCGCGTGGGTTCCCCCTCCCACTCAATAGACTGTTTTTAGGGTTTTCACAAGATATGGTGGACAAGCGACTAAATAAATAATAATACTCAAGATTTGGGCAAACAGCCGCCATTACATCTCACGCCGACATTCGTACAATAACAGTTTGTAAATTAGAAGGAAGTAATGTGATTTCGGTTGTATATTTGGAAAGAACAGATGGTTTTGTTCTTTTGTTTATGCACTAAGATAAAATGATGATCCGTTTATTTTTAACGTGCAGATTTAATTATTATTTGATACACATTTTAAAATGTTAAACACTTTGACGAATCCACGGTGGATGAAAATATTGGTGCTCCGACGAATTTTTATTTGAGAAAGGGGTCTCGCTACAAATGAGCCTCGAAAAGTCACAGCAGTAAGCTTTTTAAATGTTTTTTTAACATTTTAAAATGTGTATTGATAGTTGCAAATAATAAAATTATGTTCTTCTTTTTTTTAATTCACCCAAATACAATAAACAGCTGCAATTGGTCTCAAAATTATTATTTTTTTTTTCACTCAAAATCTGCAAGAAAAAATTAACAAAATATATTGAAAGTGGTAATTAATTTTAATTTTCTAATTAGAATCCTACATTTTACAAAAAAAAATATATATATATATAAAGCACAGTAGGTGAAAAAAATATGTTAAGCACAATGCATATTTATAAATACTATGCTTAATATTTTTTCTTTTTTTAATATATTTAGATAATTATCGATATTATTTTATTGCAATGTATGTAGATAATTATAAAGCTACGTAGCCTATATATTATTTTTTTACATTATCAATTAAAATGCCAGTAGTTAAAACCTCTCACTCCAATACTTGTGATTCTCAATTTTTAAAGTCAGAAATGATTTTTATTAAAGAATTCTGAAATTGATATGAAGGCAACTCGTGTTTGTTTACTATATTTACATGTATTTTTGTTTATTAGTGAAAGGTAGTTAAAGCGATTTAATAAAAAAATATTACATATTTTGTTCTCGTAATCAAAGAATAACACTAAAATAAAAGAAAAAAAAATAAGAATCTTTAGAAATTGACAGAAACAATTTGTAAAAAATGTCATGTACCGAGTTAAAAATGTGTTCCTGTACGAGATAAGTATATATTAATTTTCATTCTTTAAAACAACAGTTAAAAAGAAGGTTTTGAAAGAGTGTAATGTTTTTGAATAAATTGGTTTGTGACTTACAGCTGCCAACTACTGAATAATAATAGAATAAATAATTGATTCTTCAATAAAAACTCAAATCTTTTATTATTTCAATAAATCAATAAGGAAAGTGCTAAAATATTCCATTATAAATTGCATTGTCGAGCAAAAAGAAAACAACTTAGTTTTCTGTAAACTATTTTCAAGTGCTGTAATTATTCAAAAGAACGATATTAAAAAAACTAGATGGCTGCCCGTCGCTTCGCTTCGGAAACCTCGCATATGTAACGGAAAACGACTTTTTATTTATTCCAAAAAACAAATTACATCAACTAAACTAAAAAGGTAGCGATAGCGATTAGCAAACCAATCACAATGCTTCGCATCGGCTTCTGATACGTATAAGATAATATAAAAATGCTATTTCAAAGTTAAACCATAACATTTTGTTCACATTATGTTCAATTATTGCTTTCATTTCCTTATTATAAATGTTATTGTTGCGAATGCAAAAGGCGGAACTTCTATGTTGCGATTATTGTGATTATTGCTGCATTATAAATATGATTGTTATGAATGCAGTAGGCACATTTGCTGCGATTATTGTGATTGTTGTTATTGTTACTGAGCTGATAGCTGTCCACAGACGAACAGGCAAAGCGGGGATGCAAGGAATCTGATACTGGGTATCAGAAGCCTAGAATAAATTAAGGTTTCAATTCTAAAGAATACATGCTGCAATAGAATGTTGAACTCAATTTGTAACAGCTGGAAATTTGCACAGTTTTAATACTCCTGTTGCCTGGTAACGCGCGGAAGTCCATTGTTGTGGACAGAGTTGGCCATGCAACAATATTACTGTTGCCTGGCAACTCCCGTGCGAACTTCAGTTGTTGCAGAATTCAGTTGTCGTGGACATATGCACACACGCTGTTTTTTTTTTTTTTTTAATAATATAGATTATAACTGACTTATTTCGTTATTAAAATTCAACTAACAAACAAAGCTGTAATCAATTAATTAGGAATTAATAACAACCAGCCGTAAATGTCAGTTACGATTATACAATTTCAATTTAGATTAGCAATTTTCGAATAATAATAATATTAAATTTGTCAAATTTTACTTTAATAATACATAAATAAGTTTTAGCAGTTCGGTTTCAAATTTGAAATTGATTTATTTTTTAACTAAAATGAAGGAAATTAGAATTATTGAAGGGTTAATTGAATTTATTGTTGAAGAGATAATTTTCAATTAAAAAATAATTACTGTGTAATTAAATAAAAAAAAATCAGAACCGGCGGTATATATTTAATAGAAATTTAAATAAAAGAAACTCGAATAAAAAGCAACATTATTATTATTATGTTTGTATGTTTCAAACCTTGGGTTTCCCCAGCAAAAACAATATGGCGGATCAAGGACCAAAGCACATACTGCCAAGTGTAAAGACGTGTGCGAGAATGATTAGGGATGTCTGCTTGTGTCCATAAATTTCCTAAAATTGCGTGTAGTGTTGAGTACCACAGCCTTCTGCAGTTGTGCAAAAGTGTTTTTGTGAAGTCCTAGTGTGCTGAGACTGTGGTGCAATGTGTGAGGCACCAGACCAGTGGCAGACAGAACGATGGGTACAACACGTACCCGATCCTGCCTCCACTGCTTCTGGAGCTCGTGTGCTAGATCAGTGTATTTACTGATCTTGTCTGCGTGAGTTTTCTGCATGTTCTTGCTGATAGGCACTGCAATATCAATTAGATAGGTCTGTTTGTTGACCTTATCAACAAGTGTGATGTCTGGTCTGTTGTGATGTATGGTTTTGTCTGTGTGAATGGGGCTGTCCCAGTATAGTTTATATGAGGGTGACTCTAATACGCTTTGTGGTATGTACTTGTAGTACGGGACCGTGCTCTTAATAAGTGAATGTTTGTGTGCTAGTTGTTGATGAACGATCGTCGCTACCTGATTGTGTCGGTGGAGGTAGTCTGTTTGAGAGAGAAGGGGACAGCCTGATATTACGTGGTCGATCGTCTCATGCGTAGTGTGGCATTTCCTGCATTTGTCATCATGTGTGTTTGCATCGTATATTATTATTATTATTATTATTATTACGTAAAAGTTAATCTTGGGTTTCCCCAGCAAAGACAACATGGTGGGTCAAGGACCAAAGCACATATTGCCAAGTATAAAAAAGTGTGCAAGAAGGGTTAGGGATGTGTGGTTGTGTCCATAACTTTCCTAACTACGCTTGTTGTATTGAGTTGTGCATAGTGTGTTTGTGAAGTCCTAGTGTCCTGAGGCTGTGGTGCAATGTGTGAGGCACCAGACCAGTGGCGGACAGGATGATGGTACAATACTTACTCTTATTATTATAATCTTTATTAAATATTAAAATAAATAAAAAAATAATTTCTGAAATTTAAATTATGAACTTTATTTCATTTAAATTCAGAAATTAATTTTTTTATTTATTTTAATTAAGTCTTTTGCAGTTCAAATAAACCTGTTGTGGAAATAAAATTTAATAATTAATTAAGCGAATTCTTTTTTTTTAAATTTATATTAGTATCTTGTCATTTTTGACAAGTGTTTGCTAGTGGGTTTATTGAAAAGGAAAAAAGCCATTTTTCATTATGTCATTGATGAAAAAAAAAAGATACTACTTTATTGATACTTTATTATACTTTATTTTATTATATTTTTCCTTGGTTATTTCCTTATTAGTTCATACATTCATTCAGTATCAACTCCTATTATTAAAAAAAAAAAAAATGAAAAAGAGTTAAATATTGCAGACTTTGATGCTTATTCACAATCCCTATCAATTGCAAAAGTGTGGTTGGTTCATTGCAGGAAAACTTATATTAACAAAAGCCAACAAAAATAAAGAAGGAAAAAAAATTGATTTGACAGAAATCCCACAGATTCAAATAGTAAACATTCTTTTTCTGATCATTTCGATAAATAGCTAAAAATGAATATAGCTAAAGAAAGTATAAAAGAGAAACATTTTTAAATAAAAACTACTTTTTTTTACGGATAGAAATAAAATTGAGGAAAAAAATTAAAAAAGTTAATATTAGTGATTACTAATATTAATAATCTTTTTTATTTATTTCTTTTTTTTCTTGTTGCTTATTGTCCAGAAAATCTCTGCAGTTAACGACTGGTAAGTAATGAAGTAAAGAATGTTGTAATAGCATCAGCGAAAGAAGTAGGAATAACGACATCACACACTCATCCGCTTTTGTATCTTTTTTATTAAAATAACTAAAGCTAAAAAAAAAGAAAAAAAATTAAACAAGAAAGTCCTAAAGAATTTCAAGTTTACTTTCTGTATCTTTTGAAGTATGGAAATTGTAGGACGTGGAAGCGTCTTCATATTTATTTTATTATACAGTGTCCGAATATTATTCACCTACCTTTAGATTTCTAATAAGCTTATTATTAATTTTGTCAAGAAACTTTGAAATTCATTAGAACTGAAGTTATTCTAAAAGTAATGAAGCTGTTTATTTTTTTTTATTTATTTATTAACTAGCAAACCACGTTTTCTTTTAATCAAGTATATATCGTACATACATATCGAAAGGGCAAAACTCAAAGCAAGCCCTTCAAGTTTCGCAAAGCAAAGATTTCAATCAATCATTTGCAATTTAGAAATTTAATAAGTATAGAATATAAGAATAAAATTAACTTATATTACTAAAGCCGGACAGCAATGACTGAATCTCGAAATGATCTCGAAGTCCATGTGATTTTTGTGAGTGTCTGTGTAGCAGGAGAGCCGACCAAAAATGAACAGTTTAGGCTTTGACCTTAACTCACGTGACTTTACGGTTGGCCCACGTCAATGAAGTGACCTAATAACAATCAGAATAATTTTGATGCTCTTGAAAAAAAAAACAACAACAAGCAAACAACAAACCTAGGTATGTAGAAAATAGACATAATAAAACTTATAACTCCTTAGCTTGACATTCTATATTTCGTCCTTACGATAGGACAAATTTGAGAATTATGATACAACAAACCTAGATTTTAAAGATTTGAGAAGGAACTCAAATTTAAAAAAAGGCAATTCTAATGCTGCTGAGTTACTGTGCTGTGTATAGTTGAGATTTTACTTGCTTATAGAAAATGGTTTGGCAAATGTTCATTTAACAATTGCGGTCTTATTTACAGAAATGGGTTTTGTGATGTGTTATTTATTTCTTATATTATTGTTATTTTGTTGTTACCTAAAGAATGTTATTTTTGTTACGATTTAGGAATTAATCTGCAAACAGAACTTTTTAAATATATTTCTTCTGATCGGTTTTCTACGGAATCGAATCTTCTTCCATTTCTACCAGTGGTCTTTCATTTGGATGCGCGCGTGATGCTCATAAGGAAAGAGGATGAGAGACGATAAAATTATTACATCTATGTTTATTTTTCGTTTACAAGTTTCTCAAAATAGTAAGAAAGAAAATTGATTAATAATTGCTAAAAATTAAAAGATTTCTTAAAAAAAATGTATTTAGATTTACGAATATTTTGTTTTTCATCAAAAAAAAATGGCTATTGTTGTTTTTCTTTTCTAATTTATGATTCCCGAAAGGGTTAAATAGGGGATCAAACACTTAAGACATCTCTTTTCCCCGATCGATCCATCATCTACATTTGGCGGGAGGGGGAACAAATCACCATAAACTACCTCTTTAATGGAACGATTTTATTTAGTGGGAAGGTTGCGTCTTCGATACAATCCCCCTTTTCCGTTGCTCCGTTTTACCCCTCGCCTCCCACTCCTTTCGTTTGTGGGGGATTCCCCAACAGCCAAACCAACCCCAATCACGAAAATCGTTTTATGTTTTCTCTAGGGAAACTCCCCGAATAATGAGATCGTTGATCCCGGGCCGTCACCACTGCGGCAGCGCGGGGGTGGACGGAAGAAAGCAGCCCGTGAGTAATGGCGGTAGGAATGGGGAGATACGGCCGCGAGAGTGAATTACGTTGTTGGTTGGCGCTCCCCGCCCTCATCACCCCTTGCCACGCGTACAACCCATTCGTTATGGACTGGGGACCGATTTCTCAGCGAAAAAAAAAAAGAAGTGAACATTCCACCGGACAAACAACGGAGTTGGCGCCGTTCACATTGAAACAATGCAATGAGATCTTCCATTCAGAAACCCATCACTGAAAATGTTTCTACACAAGAAGTCCCTTAAAGATCTTACAGCCTGTTTTCTTGAAAATATTACATAATCTTTGTTGTTTTAAAGTCATTTTGAAAGTTCCGAATGTAAACTAATACAAATGTTATATTTTCTATAACTAAATTAACTAAATTCGCAAATACATACTTAAATGGGCTAAATCCAATTCACTTTAATCGTCTCAAAGGATGTACACGAGGATTATGAAAATGTTTTGATTTAATTTTGCAGTTGTTAGGAATTCGTAGCACTTTATTGTTTCGCTTCTTAGGTAATATTCTTATTATGTTGGTATTTTTATCACCTTTACGCGCGTAATTCTCGACAGGAATCCACACGTAAAAAATTGAAATACAAATTCCATTAGGCGTCAAAGTGTTGCTTCAAAGTGAAGAGGGTACGAAGGGAGGAGACACACAGACAGACGTACTAAGTTTGATAGCCTCGCTTTCCTTAGGAAAGTAGGAAAATAATATTTCAAATAAAAGTTTACAAAGTGGTTAAGAAGAAAAGGAGAAATAGAAAAAAAAAAATAAAAAGAAATTACTGTAAAGCAATTAGTTATTTTGTTTCTACACTAATTGGATCCTTTAAAAAGTTTAGGATTTTAAGTATTTTTAGATTAATCAAGCAAATGTACTAGATATTATTAATAAAGACCAAAACTGAAGTCTCAGAAGGGATACTTAAGAGCAATGGTGGGAATTAAAGAAATCATGAGCCTTCAAGGATGCCAAATTCTTCTGTCAAATTTTCATTTCTTCCCTAAAGTATAAATTTCGTTTTATAAAAAAAAATAAAAAAAGTAGATATTCTAATTTTTGAATAACCATTCGGTAAAAAAAATAAAAATAATAACCTTAGGATATAAGAAATCTTTTGCAGATTATCGAAAATTGAGAATAAAGTGAGGATGGAGAAGAGAAGAATGTATTACATGAAAACCGATTCAGTTTTTCTAAACACTTTTTTAATATTGTGATATCAAAATACCAACTGTTTTTTGCGATTTCTGGCTTCTACCTCTTCACCTATTAATCCGAGGTAAACGAAAACAAATTACAGATCTTGTATTTTTTTATTATTATCAACATTCAATTAAAATTTTCAGTTATCAGAATAAATATTTAGTTTATTACCTCAATCATTGACGGACGGATAGTTTTTTGACTACGTATTGGTCCTCAAAAACCATATCAACGGAATCTTCTTTCTAAGATCTTAAATCTTTTTACCAAACTTTAAGTTTTGTCTCTTAGTTATTGTCAATTTTCAAGTTTAACTTGCTCACAGATGAACACCTGTGAGAGCAAATTTATATTCTGTGGTAGCGGGTTTCCATGCGGGTATACAAACTTAATTTACAAAAGTTACTAACGATACACAAAGTACGTTCTAATATAGAATATTACAGTTTAATAGTATAATTAAGGCTTTCTTCTGGGGTGTTCAGAATGTCTTAAATTGAGATCTATTTAATCTATTTTTTTAGTGTTTGAATAGTAATCTTAGTTTTTTAGCGAACCATATGGATGATATAGCGTTTGTCTTGTCCGTCCGTCCGTGTCTGTCCTTCCCTAACAACTCCCGGATGGAAGGTCGGATCGGCAAACGAACTTCACCATCGTGTTCAGAGGCCCAAACACCGTAGGAATGGGATATTTTTGTTTCTTGTATACAAATAATTTTGGCCTACTCTGAGTTTTAAAGTTTTTAAGTTGAGTCTTGGTCTTGTTTGTTTTTTTTTTTAGTTTTTTTTTTATTTCTGAGATTCCCTTTAGATAGGTCAATTATCACTATATTTTTCTCTATTTTTCTCTATTTTTAAAGAAACTGAAGTAGTATAGTGGATAGAGTGACGGATTCCGAAGGTTGGGAGTTCGAATCCCAGCCTTGAATACAATTTATTTTTTTATTTTTTTTATTTCGGTAATTCCATGTTTATGCAACTAACATTATTCGTTGTCTGTTGTTTGAAATTGATAATGCACACGTTCAATGTCCGAGTGGTTTTTAATGGGTTTTGCTTTAGCGCAAAACTTTTTTTTTCTAGTTGAAATAGTTTCGTTTTTTTCCTGCATTCTTTTTTTTTCAGCTAACAATTCGAAATTATAAGTAATGTTTTTTTATCTGTGGCTGCAGTTTTACAAATCAGTTTTAGTTGCCCTCGTATAAACGTTAATTTAAATTCGATGTACAACTTACCCACAAGATAGTTGATGTAATAGCAGATGTCTATTACTGTCACTTGAATATCAAACAAGATATTGACGTTATCCAATTGTCGAAGTAAATCAGCCTCTGCCAACAGCCTCCAAATTGTTCCAAATTCCGATTTGTTTGGGTCTTTTGTTTGTGAACCATCAGTCCCCAATGCAAGTGTGGTTTACTGGATCTGAGTTTGACGTGTCTTGCGTGTATAGCTATGTTTTGTTTCGAGCCAGCCTCTGACAGTAAGGATGGAACAATTATCATGAACAAAAAGTCAATTTATAACCCGATGAATACATTGCGTGAGCACGGTTTCTTTTAATAACTTTTTGTAATATATGTATCAGCTGTTTGTCCCCCCCCCCCCTTCCTTTTTTCTTTTTTTTTTTTTTTGTTCAGGACCCGCAGCTGACACCGAGCTCCCAGCACATGTTTATAATTGCACGGAAAGAGGTGAATTTTAGGCAGTATTTGGTACCATTCATCATTTCCACAATTGGAAAAAAATATAAGTAATCCGCGACTGTTGACTTAAGTATCTTATATCCAGATATAAAGTATGCTTTCTTTTTGGAACTCATTAGTGAAACGCTCCATGTTCTAAGTCGAAGTTAATCCTCTGTATTTCTAAATTAGAAAATCTCCCGAATAAAAGAGAGGATCTTCAAATCATCTAATTTCAGAAAGTTATTTAATTTCGCGAATGCTTATTTAAACTTGCTGAATCCAATTACTTTTATTCGCGTCAAAGCACGCGCATATGATAGATGATTTAAAAAAATAAATAAATAGATTAATCTGTATTGTTCGGCATTAAAGAAACTTAATTGTTTCACTCCTAACGCTTATTTAAGAGAAATTTTTTAATGTTTTAATGTTGTGTATTTGTGGTATACTTCTCTGTAGACTGTGTATGTGTGCTATGTTTGTGTATGTGTGGTATGTTTGTATGCTTCTCCGTAGACTGTGTATTTGTGATACGTTTGTAGGATTCTCTGTAGACCGTTTATATGCGGTATGTTTGTATGATTCTGTGTACACTGTGTATATGCGGTATGTTTGTATGCTTCTCTGTAGACTGTTTATATGCGGTATGTTTGTATGCTTCTCTGTACACTGTGTATATGCGGTATGTTTCTCTGTAGACTGCGTATAAGTGGTATGTTTATATGCTTCTCTGTAGACTGTGTATGTGTGCTATGTTTGTATGCTACAAACATGTGTATATGTAGAATGTGTATATGTGGTATGTACGACTCCCATCCCCTAAGCCTGAGCTTGTGCCACGGCTTAGTGATGTGCGTTGGGATATCTTTGTGCCGAGAGAAAACTTGGTGTACAGAAAGTGAATCTATAATCAACATTTAGCTTCCCACTGGTGCAACGCTCGTATCTACAATAAAAATAACTCCTGAGCAAACAGAAATGTGAACTTTATTCTCTTTAGTGCTCTCTAAAGTAAGATTATTAAAATACTAAATCACATTCGAATCGGCTTAAACATACATTTCAGGATATTCTTTAAATATTTGAAACCTTTAAAGACTTAATTTCATTTTTCAAAGGATGTTTTTCAAAGGATTCTGTTATTGCAATAAAAGCAATGATTCAAAGTTTGGTAGTCCATGGGATTTTAGGAGCAAGTTTTTTAGTGTGTCTCCGGATTCCTGCAAATGTAAAAGCGCAGTGAAGCAAAAAATATTTGAGAAGCACTGCCCTAAACCATATAATGGATCTTCTTGAAAGATTTCAAGGGTATTTATGGGAAGGCTGCGATCTGGTGTTTTAATCTCCCTGTGGAGAAATTTGCTCATTAAGATGACAAAAATTTCTACAGATAAACAATGAAGGTGTTAATTCTAAACTTCGCAAACAAGAATTTCAATCAAAGTCTAATGAAGTCTTCTTGTTTTTTTTGTTTTTTTTTTTTGTTTTTTTTATTTGAAAGGGCCGTGAGTGCAGTCCATTAGCACTACGGGTTTTTAGGCCTATTGTATTAGAACGGACAAATGGCCGGAAGAAGCAGACAAACACAGAAATGTCAGGAAACATCCACGGTGGTTCCGAGATATATGAATCCAGATTCAGGCATAATTATTATTAGGCCATTGCTTGGATCACTCGACTACGCCTGTAAACAACAAGGCAGCACAATCCATTTTTAAATTACAGCACTCTTTGATTTCATTGGAGTTAAACAACTCACATTGGTATTTTCAAATTTTATCCATTGTCGGGCAAATGAAAAATCGTATCTGACAAATAGTATTGTTTACGAATATGAAACTTTTCTGTTATATTTGTAAAAAAGAGAGAGAGAGAAGAAACAGAAGAAGCAGAATTTTAAGAAACAGATTCGATAACTTGTATTTTTAAACGAATTTCAATATGCTTGAACTTAAAAAATGATCAAAGACTTGCCTCCTTACATACTTTATAAGAAGGTTATC
Organism: Thereuonema tuberculata; assembly: GCA_023159025.1. Taxonomy (NCBI): domain Eukaryota; kingdom Metazoa; phylum Arthropoda; class Chilopoda; order Scutigeromorpha; family Scutigeridae; genus Thereuonema; species Thereuonema tuberculata. The sequence goes on along the minus strand of JAFIDM010000001.1, from coordinate 49,789,487 downwards.
AACCTTTGGAATCAATAGATTTTTTTTTATTGAAGTGGTTTGAAATTCTTGAAGAAATTACAGTCTTCCCCTTTGGTCTCTTTTATTACTCATTCCAACTGTCAGGGAATCATTCTGAGCATTTACAATTTCATCCGTTTTTATTGTAGAGCGTATAATTGAATTTTCATTTTTATGACTTTCTTCTGAGTTTGCCGTAACTTTTGAAAGGCGCTTGAAACGCAGTTTTATTAATTCTCTGAATGCAGAAACACTTCCTTTTATAGTCGTTATCATTTAATTGTTTCACTGTTGTAGGCGTATCTACCTATTCTTCATTCCCAGGAAATATGTGATAAAATATATTTTTCTAGAACCATCATGCGAACTTAGCTTCTTGTTGTTTTGAAAAAGTAATGGAATTAAAAAAAAAAAATTGGAACCTCTTTTTTTACTCTTTTTTTAAAAAAGTTGTAAATACAGTAGGGTCCCTCTGTATCTGCGGGCGATAGATTCCAAGAGCTACGTGAAACCGCTGATAATACCGAATGTTGTATAATGTGATATTCGTGTAACTTACCTAAATGTTTAATTGATAAATTACGCACAATAAGACATTACCAGTATTAAATAAATTAATAATAAAGTGGGTTTTTTGTTTTTCCTATTTCAATCATATTTAGAATTTTTACTTTCTCACGAATGGAAAGGACATCACGGCTTCTCTTAGGGCCGCTTCACACGCTCTTGAAACCGGCAAGAGGCTCGAAAATCTCCCATTTGTCGATAAACATGCCACTTGCTCTAAATTCAGGTAAATACTAGAAGCAAGTCGACGCCAGCGCCTTTGGCGGCGAGAAAATTTATTTAAAAACTACGACAGTGTTAACTTCACGCTTAAATCTGGATATTCTTTACTCGTGACTTCAATACACAGCTTCTTTCATCACATTCTCTTCTTCCGGGATCTTTTTCTTTATCTCTGCTATGAAATGAGTTGAGAATTACTAGCCAAGCAAAGCTTCGGCGACCGGCAATTGTAATCGATATCTAAATGAGAGCAAAACACGATTTGCCACTCGCACGTGAAAAGCGTCGGCGTCGGTACAGGGACAAAGGAAGATGAGGCAAGTGCAGGGCGAACTTGGGTTGCTAGATTTCACCAAGTTTCGCCCCGTTCTCGCTTGGCGCGCGTTTTAAAACTTATAAACCGTTCATTTCTTTAATTTTAATTTTTTTTTTGTTTTTTTCAGGCCGCCGTAAACCGTGGATAACTGAAATCGCGGATACTGGAAACGTAGACACGGGATACCTGCTGTACTTCACTAAAAAGAAACGAAAAATAAGCAAACTGAATTGATGTGTAAGTGTAATTAGATTTTTTTTAATATTATGTTGTGTAAGTATTAGATTTATTTGTGTAAATAAAATAAATAAATCTAAATAAATAAATTAGATTATTCACAAATAAATTCATTAAAATTGGAATTTTTTACATTATTTATTTATTGGAATATCCATAAATTTAAATAATAAAAAAGAAAAAATAATCTTTAATTCCTATTCTTTGCGGAGAATGAATTGGAATTTAATTAAACCATCTGTTGGATTCACACCATTTAATCCACAGAATTTTAGTTGGGATAAACTACTTTCATCCGGTTCTATTTACGATGAATCTGTTTTGATAAAACTTAAACAATTATAAGATATTTAGCATCCACGAAAACAGAATATTCCGTTATTCTATTGATTGACTGCTGTTAAGACAAATTGTCATAGAATGTTACGTTAATGGAAAAATAATATATTATGATCGAAATATTAAAAGATTTTTTCTCACAAAAAATAAATAATAGATTTAAAGAAAAAAAAAATACAAAAAAAACTACATTAGTTTCAATGGTAGCCTACTTTTTTTAGTCCTAAGTATAATCATTGTACTTCACTCTGAATACAGAAGCCAAGGGTTGGGGAAGAAATTTTTTAAATAGATGTTTACAAATTAAAAATTTTACTGCAATTTTGTAATTGGAACTTTTTACTGAAGTCATTACTAAAATTCTAGTTTTTATTCTAGAACCTGTTTACAATATATTACTCATTTCTATAATACAGAAATGAGTAATACAGTGTAATAAAAATGAACAATTCTATTTTTGAAGGAACAATGTATCTTTTGTTTAATTAATGTCATTGATTGAAATGTTGTGATTTTCATTTATTTATTTATTTATTTATTTATTTATTTATTTATTTATTTATTTATTTATTAAACGGATGTTCGTCTCTTCCCTCGAGAAGTATATGTAACGGGATATTTTACTTATTAAAAAAAAACAAAAAAAAAACAATTACATCAAGTAAACCAAGAACTAAAACTAAAATTATTTTAAAGTTTAAATCTAAAGAATACACAATTGCGCAGTTGAATTGACCATGCAAACATACTCCTGCGCCTTTACATTGTTGCAGACAGAATTAACCAAGCTCATGTTACCTGGCAAACTTTTAAAATCATATACTTAATAGGCAAAAAACGTTTGTTTGTTTGTCACCAAAGTGGAGAGCGCGGAGAGAGTAGGAGAGAGAATATTTTAAAATGTATTTTTTAATTTTGCTAGTGTATTTTGAATTTTAAAAATACACTAACAAATATCTTTTTGAAAAAAAAAAAAAAAAATTTGATTTAATGTTCGTGCGGTGTTCAATACTTACTTAAAATGTTATACAAAAACAAATAATCTTTATCAAGAAATGTTCAACAAGGAATAGCCCGAAATTATAACCAAAATGTGACGGAGACATGAGAATGATAGCTTAGTTTGAAGATCTCGGTAATAAATGAAAAAATCTGTAAGTAGAATTTATATTGAATGTACAAATGTCTACTACAAATAGATCGAATGCAGCAAGGTTATACATTTTATTCCTTTTAAAAAATGAGCTTTTTCAATCTTGTGTTTTTGAAAAATTGCACGATATTTCAAAAATGTGGAATGTGTTTTACTTCTGTGAATATTTCACGGGTTGCAACTAGTGCGATGTTTAATTTTTGTGAATTCAACTGTAGCGAACGTACGCACAGAAGCTGTTTTTTTAATAACAGATTTATTTATTTATTTTATTTTATTTTTTGTTTGCCTCAATCCAAATATTTCTTCTTCTCTTCACTGTGTTTGTTTTTTGTGTGTAGGTTTTTTTTGTTTTTCGTCGTGAACTTTAAGTCATAAATTCAAATCCAGTTCATTGACAGCGAAGAATTTCGTAAAAACCTGAGAGTATTTTAATTTGAATCGCAGATTCTCCGTTAGAACCAAGCCAGGAATAATTATTTCCTTACGAGCGCGTGCTGTTTCGCGATTTAAATAAATTATCACCGTGGCGAAAATGATTAATTTCTTGGCAGAAGGGAGAATGTGCTTTTGGTTTTAAACCAGCAATATTGATTCTTGCTTCCTCTTGTCAGAGCGTTACACAATATGCGTCGCATTCTACAAAAGGCGACGTCTAACGAGAAACGGGGGAAGATATCCCGTAGGGAAGACGAGATTAACTTATAACCTGCCGCAGTCATCATTCTTAGCAAAGTCGACCGAACTCGGGATTCCGCTCCTTGTTGCTGTAATTTTATACTGAACTTTAAACTGAACTTTTAAAACAAGCCCTTAATTGCTGAAGCAAAGGCTTTCTGAAGGATTAAACATTAATAAAGCTATTCAGAATAAGGAATTAAGGAGTAAACTTGATTCAGGCTATCCATGGGCTTAGGGTAGATGCGTGAAAAGCTTCAAAAGTGCTTCAAAAATGTATGAAAATTCTAATTTTATTTTAAGATTACGATGGGTGTTAACTGAAAACACAGTACATATGTATATTATTGTTACATATTATATGTATTTGTATACTGCATACAATATATTTTAAAAGATTGATTTAACGTGTGAAAGTTGTTATCAAATATGAACTAAAATTCATGAATTTGTGGATTTCTTGAATTTAATGTGTGCATCTTTAAAAAAATGACGTTAATTAAAATATATAAAAAAAGCACATGTTTAACAGCAAGATAATCTTCATCTCTTCAGATGAAGATGACCTTGGGAAGAAGTGAGCTGAAGATGACCTTGCTGTTAGACAGGTCGAAACTGTCTTTTGTTATATATTTTAATTTATCAGTCATTTTTTTTAATGAAAAAAAAAAAAAAATTTTAAACGAAGTGTGAATTTACGAATTTTAATTCATATATAGTTGTAGGGTTTTTCGAAATTCCTATTACAAACTCCCAGGGCTTGTAGAGGGGACCGAGCAGATAACGTTTTGAGTAGGATGCCATGTCCGAAAACGCATCGCGCCATCAGCAAATCAAAATCAATTTGCCGTCCGAGATCATATCGACCAAACATTCGGGGGAAGATGGATAGGCCGAGGTGGCCCAATTGCTTGGCCTCCACGATCGCCGGATTTAACTCCTCTCGACGTTTTCGTGTGGGGCCAAATGAATAGTAGTATTTACGAAACCCTTGTAGAGTCGGAGGAAGATCTGCTTGCACGAATTCTGGCCGCGGCACAAGAGATTCAACACACACCAGGTATTGTTGAGCGCATGTACCAGATTAATATACAATGCCTGCAACGAAGTTGGTGGTAGGCACATCCAGCAGCTCTTCTGGTGGACCAGGATGCAATGCCGAACAAACAACTGGAACTGCAAAACAAAAATGATATCTGTTTCATGACCTCACATGACATGACATTGGATAAAACATCCTATAGGAAAATTGGAAACATTTCTTGGAATTAGCATTCACGTCAGTAACGCTCTTTGACCCAACTTAAGAATTGTTTTGTTTTATAAACCCTTGATTTGATTTTGTTTCGCTAGTGGCGCGACGCATTTCCGGACTTGGTTTCTATTCGAAACGTTATCTGCCCGGTTCCGTCTACGAGCCCTGGATGTTTGTAATAGGAATTTCGAAACACCCTATATATACACTGTCCGGCCACTTTATTAGGTACACCCCTGCTGTGCTCACAAATGGTACGGGCAGTGGGGGCAGTCATGGTGTGGGGGGTGTTTTCCTGACACACGTTGGATCCATTGATACCCTGGAGGAACGTCAGGATGCTAGAGCGTACCTTAACATCGTAGCTGACTAAGTGCAACCGTACATGTTAACAGATAATCCTCATGCAGATGGCTACTTCTAGCAGGTTAATGCGCCGGTGCATAAAGCCCATATCACTAAGAGATGGTTTGAGGAACATGACGATGACTTTTCCTCGTTGCAGTGGCCCACTCAGTCCCCGGATCTCAACCCTATTGAAAATTTGTGGGATGAGCTGTGATAGGCTGTTCGCTCCAGGCCGACATCGACACCTCTATCAAATCTTCAGGAACTGCGTGACATACTCATGTTTGCATGGTACACAATATCTCAACAACGTTTTAAGCATCTTGCGGAATCCATGCCTTGACGAATTCAAACTGTTTTGAGGGCTAAAGAAGGCCCAACACACTCCTAGGTAGGTGTACTTAATAAAGAGGCCGAACAATTTATATACATACAAAACACACACACACATTTATATTTGCCACATGTATTTGCCAGTTTACATCTACTAATCTTAAAGACAAAAAGAAACACCAGAAGATTGTCATATGTATCTTTCTAGCTAAGCACGTAAACAAACATATTCCAATCTTCTGTGTTTTTTTTAACTAACCACAGTTTCCTAAATTGTCTAAGAGAATTGTTTGTTCATTGTATCTCTCTTCCGATTACTAGGCTAGTTTTAGCAAAAAAGAAATGTCTAATGGTTGTCTGTTCAGTACTGGTCACACATAGAATTAAGGACTTGTAAACATAAAAACCGGAAGGGAAAAGATAAAAAAAAAAAATCAAAATAACATGTAAATACGGCATCCCTAGGGTTCCAGGCAATTACTCTATGCAAATTCTGGTCCCTGTAGATTAAAAAGCGTGAGGATTTCCTAAGTTTCAGACATTCGACTAGACTTCCACTTAACTGATAAAGTCAAAAAATTAATATTTCTATTAATATATAAAATATGAATTTCAAGCAAACGATTTCTCAATGAAATATTATTGTGAGATGTTTACCTTAAGATAAAGTAGCTCTGTAAAACAACAGCTGCAGATTTATATGTTAGACGAAAAATTGAACTTGAATCTACCACAAATTGATAATTTTGTGTCGTTCTGCTTTTGAAGATACTTATACATCATTATAGAAATGGAAATCCCAATATCATTGGACAGTATTTTAATTTGTTTCCAGTATTTTGTTTAGAGAATTAACATTTAGACTGAATTAGAAATTAGAATTACTGCTTCTGATTTGAACGTTTCGAGGCGAGTCTTCGTATCTACTCTCCATGTTTCGAATGTTACCATTAGATATCTACATATAGTAGACAAATTGAAAATAAAAGGAAGAGTAACGAATCTAGGAAGCTGAAACATGGTTGTTAAGATCAACTGTTCTCGGTCTTTCAGTATACTATATTTTTATAGCAAATCAATATACATCCAACCAAAAAGAAAAAGAAAACTACTACGTACATCTGTTCTCATAGGAAGAGTAACGTAATTTACTTAACGTCATTACTGAATTTTTTTACTCCGTAAGCAGAGGATTTGCAAAACGCACATTAGAAATTCACAGTAAGATTCTCAATTGTTAACGACATTTAATTTTGTTATAATTTTTACTGTGTCTTAGAACGCCGTAATCACCGTAAGAATACAGCATTTATAATAGAAAGTGGATTCGTAGACAAAAAAATACCTGGGGAAAAGTTATTCGTTTGTTTGTTTTGTTTTGTTTTTTGTTTGCTTGATCATCTATTAAGAATATTGCAAAAGCAAAAATAAAAATTAAAATTTTTTTTTAATAATTTTACTTACCGCGGATATGTTCTGAACTTTTCGATAAGTCCTTGATTTATATTCATCAAAATATAAATTACGTCACTTTAAATTTGTCGAGTTTCGTAAAAAAAACCGTCGTCATCATCTTATTATAATTATATCGCAGAATGTTCTGGACCTGTCCATGATGGGAGGGGAGGCTCCATTCCAAGTGTTTGCCTAGGGCTACCAAACACTATTTAAGGTGGGACATCAACAGGGAGACTTGAGTGATAATCTGATTTGATCGTTTGGTGAGATGATACGTGCTGCATGTAAATCTTACCGCTTCCAGAACCTTCCACCAGTTTCTGTCAATCTTTACAGGTGAGCTATCAGCACCGACTCAGATAGGTTGTAAACATGTCATCAAGGCTAGAGAAATAGTATACGAAGAAATGCCACGAGGGGCGTTTGTGTAGGAGGAGGAGAAGTCTGAAATAGTATCATCGAGCTTGGTTTGACGTACTGCTAAATGATGTCTTGGGAAATGAATAATGAGATCGTTCTCGTTAATAGATGCAATAGAACGATAACAGGGAATGCCTTCCTTCTCATTTGCAGCGCAAACATTTGCTCATTATTAAACGGCTGAGTACAAGGCTTCCAAGCACCACCTGTTGTAATAATCTTCTTTTTTTTTTTAGTTGCGACTTACTGAAGTGGACTTTGCAACTTGTAAAGTTGTGAAATTAGATGAGGGCAGTTATACACGTACTTACACTTGATACGCAGTTAAAAACAACACGACCGTAGCATTGTTTGAAAGTGGGTAACACAAGAGGAGAGGCTCCTACCTCTAGTCATGGGACTAAAGTTCGATAGGAAGGCCATTCAACGTTCGCCTGCCGTAACCCGGTTATAAGAAACCTGGTTGGCAGAAGGTTGGTTAGGAGTTCATTAGTAGAGGAGAATCAACTACGAAAAAAATCCTCTCTAATCTCCAGCGGGGGTTAAACCTGGCCCCAGATAACTGCCTCTCACTTGAGTGATCTACTGTTGGAGAATCGATTAATGATATGATATTGTTTATCTGTACAATACTTTGCGAAGATACTTGCATAGTACTCTAAAAGAAAAACGTTTCAAGGAAAAAAAAATGACGTGAATAAACAAATTAAAATTAACGAAATAAAGGGTAATGATAAAGAATAAAGTAATATCTCTCCCGATCAATGTAGGTTAAATACTAGCGCTGTATGTTATTAAGCATAAAAACTTATTTCTTGAGCAGAAATCGCTTGCTTTGAAATTTGAGTTCACAAAATAAACTAAATAATGCAGATAGCCTTTTAGTGTAGTTAGTATCTTAAACGAAGGACCAAGTATTTTTTAACGACGAAGATAATAACATCCAAAACCCCAGCTACACCAATGAACAAGACGATAGCAGCAGGGTCTACGTCCCTGTAGGCCTAATTGAAAAAGAATAGCATTTTTGAAACTGTTTTGTGCTATTAAAATTTTTTTGGATATTCATTCTCTGTCTGTTCGGCAAGAAGCCTTGTTTGTATTGACATTTTGCACCCGTCAATTGCTTGTAATATGAAGTTTTATTGTATTCATGGATTTTAACTCTTTGCCGTGTGCTTTAACTTTTCGTAGAGCAAAATGGCAACATTTCATAGTCAGTCACTCTTAATGGCGTGACCGCTGGAAAATGCGGACTGGAGACATTTTGCGTTAGGCTTGAAGCTTCTGTATATTATGGCAGGCTCAGACTGCGATCATCAGAATAACCGAATCGAAAGCTTCTGCTTTGTTATTGACAGTTGGAGAGACATTTCAGAGGGAGAAGTCTGCTTGAGATGTCACAGAAGAGTGTTTTGAGAGAACAGAGAACAAAAGACGAGGAATCAAAGACAACATCGTCATTAACAAAAAGAAAAAAAAATCTCTGAAGTTACAGAAGCTGCAGTAAGAGAAACTTAATTGGAAATTCTGAGGAAAAAAAGAAAATCACAGAAAATTAAAAATAAAAGGCGGGGAGGGGGATAATTTAAAGGGATTAAAATGCATTCACCTAAACTATTTTTAGAGAATTGCAAGTTTCTTTCCTCAATTTTTTTTTGGTTTTTTGTTAGTACTGTGTAATTATAAATTCGAACAGTGCCATTATATTATTTTTAATATATTGGTATCCGAACTCTTGTAAAGCTTCGTCAGCTAATAAAATACTTGCAGAATGCATTGTTTTTTTGAAGGTTACTAAAAGCTATATATGAATTTGTTTATTTGGATATAACCTGATTGATCACTTATGCTTGCACGCCCCATTTAAACATGCATTGCGTTTGATCATCACAGTTTTTCTAGCAGCAATTCATAGTGGAAATACAAATGATTGTAATAAATGTAACATTTAAACAATAAATAAAGCATTTGCGATGTTCTTCAATAGATGTCACCAGAAGATGGTGTAAATAATCTATTATCCAATATCTCATATTTTTTTATTTTTTTTTTGAAATTGAATGGTTAAAGGTTGAATGATTTTTAACCATTCAACTAAGCTGCAAAAATGCATTTGTCTTTGAAGCTGATTTCATCGATATTCCTTAATGTAGCTGAAGACAGAATTGGAAAAGCGGTGAATAATGTATGGTAAAAAAAAAAAAAAAATCATATTTATTCTTCTCTCTTATCGAATCAGTGAATTTTATACCCTCTAATTTTTTTTTTTGAACTTATACAAGAACTAGCTCAAAAAAAAAAAAAAAAAGAAGCCAAAACAGGTTTGCTATTTTTTTTTCTCAGCAATTCAAACAATACACGTAGACGAACTGAGTGTAATTTTCACACACTTTTTTTTTATTATTATTATTATTTTATTATCAAGTCTTTCTTTCCTTGTATTACAAAAACAAAAACAAAAAAAAATACAGAATGTGATCTGGGATGATCATTGACAGCAGGGGGGGGGGGGGGGACAGAAGGGGTCGATTCCTCTCTTGTATTCACGCTTCAGCTCGAAAATAATAATAACGGGAAGAGAGAGAGAGAAAAAATGGAATAAGTGGCGTATGTAAACATGTGCATGCCACGCTGAACGTGCAGCTGTCGATAGGAAATGACAGAGGCACTGACAGAAGGAGGGAACGTCCACAAAACGATAAACGCCGTGAAATTCTCGATCAGTGAGTGACTTCTCGACAACGCTTTTAAGGTTTGTTACAGAGGAAAGCAACAAAATGATGTTTGGTTTTTTGTTTATCGAACTTGTTATGAACGAAGAGGAAGGTTTCCATTACGGATTTGTAATTCTCTGCTTTTTGACTCCATTTAGAGTTAAAATTTACATTTGGTAGATAGAGTCTTTGTAAATATTAATTACAATTGTAGAACCTTTTATAAAACGAATGTTTCTGATTCGGGCATTATTAGGGTTTTATTAGTAAATTACTTTATTTAACCATTTATTTATTTTAAGTTAATTGACGATATTAAATTAATAAAGACTAGTTAAATATTTGAATTAACTGTAAAACTTTTAAAATTGGCATAATCGATTTATCAGGTTGATTTATCGGGTTAATAACAGTCAGCCTTTTGATATTGTGATTGTTCTATTACTCGTATTATTATTATTATTATTATTACTAAGTGGCATAACTTAGACCATATATTTCATTATCAGAATTGTCTTGGAATATCACATATAAAGAAATCACAGAAAATGAAAAAAAAAAAAAAAAATACAAAAGAATCGTAACAGAATATTATTTCTATGATTCTTCTATTTTTTTTTTTTTTTTCGATTTTCTGCAATTCTCTTCTGACCTTTCCTCTTTGCATTCCAATTTCAGTTGTCCATCATGACGCCTGTATATGTATGTGTGTGGGTGGATGGGAGGGAGGGGACGTTTAAAGACTGTTGAGGGAATTCTAATTAACCATTTATCAATCTGCATCTCTATAATGAGGGCTTGTTGTCAAGGCCCCAACAAAAGGGGATCAGTTGGTCCATCAGCACCGGAGCCCGGCCTGAGGCCTTAGCGGAAAAAAAAAAAAAAAAAAAAACCCTACATGAATTAGCCTATCACTTCTAGACATTTTTTTTTTAGAATGAAGTCTACATTTACTATAAACTCCTTTTCTGCTTTAACCATCTGCATAGAGCTATTCTGCATTACAATGTTTGCTTAGAGCGAATTTTTTTTAAGCTTTTTCTAAACTTCATTTCTAACGTTTTGGATAGAACTGGAAAAAGTAGATGTTTGTGTTAAATTTATTTCTTCTAAAAAAAATGCTAATAACTGTGGGTGGATTGTTTAAAAGGTAGAAATATGAAATCGTGTGGTGTTTTAGTTTGACAAAGAATCTATGATGTTGAACATACCTTGAGTGAGGGGGCCCTTTACTACATTTGGTATCTGGGCCCTGAATTTGATGGGGGCCTGCTTGTTTCTTATTCACGAATATTTGAAAATTACAAATTAGAATTTTAGGATTTATTTCAAATCAGTTTTCTACAAACAATATGAGAAGTAGGTATTCTCTTATATTTGTATTGTGATTAATGCCGTATTTATTATTTCAGATTCTCATAAAACTTATACACGTGCTCATAACAAACGTGTACAGCTTTCTGGGATGGAGTATAGAGAAGTACCCAGATGCAAATTGTATTACTTTTGTAAAAAACAAAAATAAAAAAAAAAACCAATGACTGAAATGAGTATAAAAACTGGTGTACAGGATGATTCAAAATTCCCTTACAAATTTTAAAGGTAGGTCAGAAATACAAAAACAAACCATATTCATAGTGGAACGTATGTCCGCAAATGCCATTCGAACATGCTAGTGGGCGCTGTTTGTCAGCAGATTAGTAGGGCAGTGTGAGCCATTAGTTAGGCTGTAATTATTAATATTTAAATAATATTTGAATATTATTTCATTTGTTGGCTTTGTAATAGTTTTATTTCATGGATATACTTTTGTTGGTTTATATTAATCTCATTGTTAATGGTGTAATGATTTGTTTTGTAACAGCGTAATTGTAATGAGAATTATTATAACCGTTTTGAAGATTTTCAAATGTGAGAGAGGCCTGAAGAAGAAGAGTAACATCTCAATTGTAGTGAAGATGAAGAAGGAATCAACGCTAATTCATAAAAACAAAACAAAACAAAAAAACCACTTGCTTTTCTTGGAAGCTGCAAGACTGAGTTATTACGGCCTTCTTACTTCTATCATTAAATTTTTTACTATTTACATTTTCTATTTTATCTGTGCTTTTCACTTGACTCATAAGCTACTAATTTATCCAGTTTAAATTATAATTAGTTTTACCGACACAACGCTATTTAATTCGGGGAAATGTATTCTTTATCTAAACTACGCCGAATATTTCTTGCAGTTTCACATCCGCTGTAAAATATTTCCTCTTCATCAGAACACGACCATCAAAATAGGAATGTTCCAGTTTTGCGAACGCGTTCCTCATTCCCTGGAAGCCCAGTTTATCACCTTGAACCTTTATCGATTTGTTCCAAATTAACGTATCCGAAGTTTAAAGCTGAGCCATAAAATATCCAAGCGCGGGATCATGAATGAACATTATATTGGCATTTTATGAATTAGAACATGAAAGAAGGGGTTACGGCCCCAACAGATCATTTATTTACTTTGACACATTCTTTTGTTGAGGGGGAATTGGACTTATCGGGTTTGTAATTTCAGGCAGCTGCATGATTCGGATACAAATGTACTTTTCCGATATTTACTCCACTTCGATTGCTCTACTCGATGAGAATATATTTGATACAGCTATTAATTGGAACTTTCTCGTTTTATCGTTGTTGCTGCCGTTTTATTACTGCTGTCTAAATTTTGAGTTGCAGTTACTACATTTCTTACAGGTTAACTACATTTCGGTAATTAATGAAATCATTTATTAATAAAACTCATTAGTTCATTGCGTAACACTCAATTTTGCTGTAGTTATATCATGTATTAAAAAAACAAGACAATAATAGACTTAGGATTCTGTTTGGAGGGAACCATTTCCAGAGCGATTCAAAAGGAAGCGTCATAACTTCAACATAGCATTTGTAGAGATTATTACAAGTCACGAGTTCATAAGTTCAAATCGTTAAAGGAAAGGAACTTTAGGACTTGTAAAGGGAACAAACAAATAAGATACAATGTCATACTTACAGTAAATATACAAGAAACGTCAAAATGTCCATCTCCAGCTTGAGTGCAACCTCCAATGCAGAAATTGGGAACCATCCGTAATACATCAGGATGATTCTTTCAAATGATCAGGAACTATTTGTACAAGTTTCGTTTGATACGCAGTTGATGGCTCCACAAATAAATGAAATGTCTTGTTTTTTTTTGTGTGTATTATAAAGGTTTTTTTTCACTGTGATTTTTTTTTTAAACTCTCATAACTCGTTCCGTTTAATGATTTGGATTTTTTTGTCTTGTAACTTATGTTGAAATTACTTTTTAAAATAGTGCCTCTATTTGTAATCGTATTTTTTCCTTACTAGACTCAACCTGTGATTCTCATCCTCAGGATTCTGCAAGAGATCATTGGAATACTGATAGATAAACGGAAAGATAAAGAAAAAAAAAATGCTCAAATGGAATAGTAAGACTTTGCATGCTTAGTCAAATGTACATGTGAAGTTTCAAGATGATACATTCACCGGTTCTAAAGTTATAAGGATGGGACACCATGCAAGTCTAAACTCATAGTAGGGAGTGAGGTACAGGCCTCCCAGCCTAACTTCGACTGTGACCTTCAACAATGTTGACTATCAATAAATCATTCAGAAACTGTTGTTTCCATCATGACGGCCAAGTTAGGACAAGGCAAAGCTTTACGAAGTCAAACAAAAGAAGTTATTATTAAGGTAAAATCATATTTTGAGAAGGAGAAATCGGAGAAGAGAGTATTACTGCCATTCGAAAACGTTATGGAAAGAATATATGTTGCCACGACGCGACGACAGGATTAGCATCGGTGCCGTTTGTTCGCCGTGCTTGCTATGCTTGCCGTTTTTCAATAGCTTTCACATCATCAGCATATATTACGTAACTAGAAATAAATATTACAAATCGTATTTAATCCTTAATAATAAAAATTGAAAAATAAAATGAATATTTAAGTAAACTAAATCAGTTATTTTTTTTGCAAACAAATTCCTCTAAATGTCAACTTTTCTGCATTGAAATAGTTTATTTCCAGTTTTTCTTCCAATTGTATCAATTCTAACCTGGGTCTGGTCGATGATTGGTGGAATTGAGTGATTGGATGAATTTGTATGCAAGTCCACTCAAAAAGTTCATCTATTTGCATATAATTTCAAAACATATTTTTTTTTTTTTTTAATGGTTTCAACCGAAAAGTCACAATTTATGTAAGCAATTTGAATACTGTCAATGTTTCAAATAATAAATCAATAATTTTGAAACCATTAAATTCGATTACAGTTTTGTCGTAAAATAGACAAAAAAAAAAACAGGTATTGTTGTCCCATTGATTACCGGTTTTAAATTTAAATACGTGTTCGACCGTTAGCCTTAAACGTGGATCAATATATCAATTGAGATGATATCTCTATTTTCGCTTTTATTTTCATTGATCCGTTTCCAAATTACCATTTGGTGAAAAGCTTCTTACATCGGCTAGCTTCAATTTTTTTTTTTTTTAAATTTAAAAGCAATATTTTCTAATCAAAAGATGACAACGAATTTAATAATTTATTGATTACAGATGCTCTTATGTAAATATGCTTATTGAGTAGATATTAAAAAGAGAAAGATACCTCTTTGTAATAGAATGTTTAATGTTAGTTGTTTTATATTAATCTCTTTCCACGAACTGAATTGTTTTGATTTTAGATGTAGACTATTCTGAGAGAAATGCACATTTTTTAATTGCAAATTGGAATGAGTGTACTTCACAGGAGGAGGATTGGGCGGAATAATAAAAAAAATACAAATTAATGTTCAACATCAGGGACTATCTAATGCTAAAGTTTACGTGGAACGAAACAATGGATGATGATCAGCAAGCGTAGAAGTGCTGCGTTATTGTGTTGCTGCAACTTCGTCCATTTCAATGTCCTTACTCTCACTTTTCGTGACAGTTTATTCAGTTATTTCAAAGTTCTCTGTGAAGGCTCTTTGGTGAATGCTTTTCAGACACCTTCTTGTAAGCGATCAGTACAAGATGATGATGAAGCTGGTGTCTCTGAGTTGTCTTTGTTTCCAATCAGAATATCAATTAGATTCAGTGCTTGACCTTACTGGAGTAAATCTAGCACTCAACTCTTCTCATGTTCTGATGTATTTGATAAATAAAGCGGTACACAATTGGTACATGGTAGAGTACAAATTAATAACAATAATGAATCATTTTTTCTTATAGAACAAGTGATTTACAAACAATGTAACTACAATCACTTCTTTCAGTGGAGCGGTATTTCGTGTGACTATCATATTGTTTCTTGAAGCCCACAGTGAAATTGCTATTGGTCCACTTATTACATTCAATTAATCTATGAAAGCTTCAGCACTCGAAAAACTTTATCCTTTGAATTTACATAAAGATAAATGACTATCAGAAACCACCATAATACTGACCAATTTATTTTGATATCCAAGATTGCTATTAATAGACCAACTTCAGAGAACATCTGGATATTAAAAAAAATCTATCTAAGAAACCATAGAAAAAAATGGTTCCCGCCTTTTTCATTTCTTTTGACAAGTTGGAAGAGGAAAACAAGTTGCTTTGTAAACAAAACACGAGCAACCCCATGAGTTTTGGGTACGCACCCTCGTTGGTGGCGCTCAAAATCCATGATTGATGTAATGGTCTCGCGGGAGGATCCGATCAGCTGCAGTGATCCTTCGGCCCCGTCCGCTTTAGCCGATCGATGGCCGCTGTATCTCGCTGCACCGTTCGTTTCTCTCCGCGCCGCCGCCGATCGAACCTCGGTGTTCTCCGCTCGTCCCCCGATCGATTCTCGGCGAAAATAAAAATGTGGAGTTGGACCATTCGGAGCCAACCATTGCCAGATTTCGGGGTGTTGCCGGTCGCAGGAGAGATTCCTGGATGGGGAAAACCGCTCGCTCTTAAAGCAACATTGCTCATAAACAAAACAAGTGTTTTGAAGTAAATTTTCGTGTCGTCTTCGTAGGGGCTCTGTCTCTGAATAAGAATTCACACAGGAGAGCAATGATTATGTTCAAGCTTATTCACTGAGAATTTAGAGCCTCAAGAATAAAAAAAAAATAGGATTTTTATTTACACTCTTTTTTTCACATAAATAAAAAAAGTAAATTAAAACAAATCTTCAAGCAGAATTATTATTATTATTATTATTATGTTTGTATGTTTCAAACCTTGGGTTTCCCCAGCAAAAACAATATGGCGGGTCAAGGACCAAA
>JAFIDM010000001.1:49719079-49744606 GCA_023159025.1 Thereuonema tuberculata | reverse complement strand
CCGGATAGCGTCATGCCGAAATCGACAGTGGATTGTATTTTAATGTGTCATTACAAGTTTTTCAGTCTTATTTTTGGGTTTAATTTATTGTAAGTTTAAACCGGACATTAAGCTTTTCTTAAGAATTAATATCCAACGATATTAACGAGCAGTGAGAGTACCCCACTGTATATCCACTCCCCAAAATCAAAAATTTTATTGAAAACCATCAATTACTTTTTATAGTTAAGTTCTTTTGCCTCCAAGCGGCGAACAGCCAACATAAAATGGCAAGTGGTCATAGAGAATGAAATATTCTCACAATTTTATAGTAAGAATAGTTAATGAAATGAAATTTTTGATTTCCGGTAATTAATATTTTCATTTAGACTTTCGCCATTGTTTTTAGTATTACGCTTAAATAAGCAGTGGCAAATATTTCTTTAGTTTACTTTTTATTTATTTTGTCACTGCCTCCTCCTACTTTCCTCTATTTCACGCCCACATTTAATTCTTTCGTGAAAATTTACGATGTCGTACATTTTATCAGTGGTCTGCTTATTTCCAGTTTTGAAAACCCTGCTGGCTTCTGGTCGAACAATAAAATTTTTTAATTGCTCTACGTTGAATAGACACTGTTTACTCATTGCCAGGATGTTACTAATTTTGCAACAAACAGTGTCACTATTAAATCTGATAAATGGTAGGGAATGAATTGTCACCCCCACTTTCGATTTCCTGCCGTCTTCCATCCGGTTGCAAACGGTGTCTATCAATCATTGAACCATACCATAGTGTTTTTGACAACTCCATACACATCAAGCTTTCTGCTTTTGGGAAAGATGTCTTGGAGAAATTATACGAAAGCGAGACCATTATTTGTTTGTTTTTTCCTTTCCTTTCTTTCTTATTCTTTGGGCACTGAAAAAAAAATCTTCAGAAACAAATATCTGAAAGTCAATAATTTTTAATTTTTTATCTGGCTGTTAGGAAAAAGCATTCACAGAACATATATAGTCTCCAAAACTATAATCTTAGCAATATTCTTTCGCACAATTCTAAAGTAAATTTTCAATAAGTTTTTTTTTATTATCGTGTACAGGAAATCCCTGACTTGCGACCAAACGATCTACGAACATTCGCACTTACAAAATTCTCAAAATAACAAAAACAAAAAATTTAAATATATTTTTGTTTAGAAAAAGTAAGATGCATCTACAATATAAGTGATATATAAGCATAATGTGTACTTTTATATTTATAGATCGTTGTCGTATTGTTAGTACGTGTTGTATTATATTGTAAACAAGGACGTCCATGTATTGTTTGTACGGGTTGTATTATTAATTTTCTAAATTTATCATAACGAATTAAGGAGGAAGGAGAAAGAGATTTCTTGTCCTCAGTTTAAGCTGAAGAAGTTTTCTATTGAAGAAAACGAAATATCGTGATTAAAGTAGGCATTTTAGTTGTATGTGTAAAGCATTCATACAATTTTACATCTTTCTTTTTTTATTTTTTGTTGGCTTAATAAGTGTCAATTACTGCGGAAAGTAGATATTAATTGTAACATTGTTGTATTTCAAGAATTTTGATTAGCAATATTCTTTCGGACTATTCTGAAGTTAAAACCAGGACAAATTTTCAATAAAGTATTTTGATATCGTGTATAGGAAATCCCTGAAATACGACTAAATGTTGTTATTTCCAAAATGACAAAAAAAAAATGTAAATATTTTTTAAAAATGTAAATATTTCGGAAAGTTGTACACATCTAAACTTGCATAAACAATATATAAATATAATGTGTATTTGTATATTTGTAGATCGTTATCGTAGCGTCAATGTTCGTTCCTTCTCCATTTTTCAGAACTGCTGAGGCAACGTCTATTGAAACTAGAACTAGATGACGTTGGTGGAGCCAATTCCCAGCGGGGATTCTCTGGTCTCTGTTCTCATGGTAACAGTCGTTATTGGTGTTAACTATAAAATATTTAATAGTATGAAATAGTATGTGTGTTCGTTTGAAAATATTTGCTCAAGTACAATAAATATATGTAGATGTAAGTATATGTAGCCGTGATGGCATGGCCGAGCGATCTGGTCGTTGTGTCGGTACCTGGACTCGAATCCCGGGCGTGGCTTAATTGTTACAATTTCCTTTCCGGTGTTTGTTAGCTTCTTCTTCACTTTCTTTTCCGTTTGAAGTCTTACCTGAGGAAGGCCACGGGAACCCACCTCAGTTTCTTTCCCCAGGTGTTTCTGGGAGTTCCAAGTGAATGTCGGACAGAATACTATGGATGTATGGATGAAGTAGATGTAAAAATCCTTCGAGTTGGTAAATTCTCCTGAGAAACTTTCGTTCCATGTTCTCCTCTCTATTTTTCTCTCTGTCTTCAATGTAGATTTGTTTGTATATGTGTCCAACCCTTTTAACTCTTCCACATTGACACTGTATCCGTAAATCGCACGTTTCTCAATAAAAATACTTACTCTAGCTGTACTGTTTTTACGACCAGCCACCCAAACAGCCGACACTGATACAAAACACATGCTCTTATTCTCATCTTACTGTTTCTACTCAAAAGCTCTGTAAAACTGTGAAACACGATCTTTCGCGACTCATGTCTGCATTCGAAGAAATCAAGTAGCAAAACTGGAGAAGCTAAGCCTTTACAGCCAAGCATCTCCATCTGGTGACCAAAGAGAATCACATCTAACATAGGATTGCTATTAAATTCGATAATAGCTCGCCCCTAGGGGTATGCCAACTAGCCCCGCACCGGGTTAGTTGGCATAGTTGCAAGCTTTTAGGAAAAGTGTTTTTGGGGATAACTAAACACGGATTTAATTAATGGGTCCTACATAATTTTTTAGTCAAAAAGATAAGCTATACGCCGCATTCACCAGAATCCCCCTAAGTATTGCACAAAAAAAATAGAAAAATCAAAAACTAAAATCTATGCCAACTAGCCCCTATCTCCCCTATCTTCAACCATCGAAATGCATTTAAAAATTGTAGTCCGTACTTCCCATTCGAGCTTTGATTCAATATAGAAAAATGAAGTTAATCATTCAATTTACAAGATTCCTAGGTGCAAATCCACCCTAGCCACCCCACCCTTACATTTTCTTCACCAAATAATTATGCTATTTCATATTCATTCCTGTAATTTATGATAAAAGTTACCTCTGAGTATCGAGGTTCGGTTCTCATGTGTTTTCGTGATGGTTGACGACCCGCCCTGGGCAGATTTTCTCGGGGTTCTCCCATTTCCCCTGCACTTCTCCCATCATTCTTTCTCAGTCTTTCTCTCCGTCTGTCCTTATTTCCGTGGGATAGTACAATAGACCAACGGTCGTGGTGCTTGGCTTCTCTGCCACCGACACTCATCACACATAAACATAGCATAGCTTAAAAATCACACAAGCAAATAAACCAATCTAGAACATAAATCAAATACATATATTAGTAAATCAATATTCAATCAAAATTTCTTTATTCTTTTTAAATACAATAAACAATATTCTAGGGCTTCTACCTTAAGAACAGATTAAAAAAAATATACTACGACATAAACTGACTATTTGACCATCAATCATTAAACAAACAATGTGGGCTTACTTCTAAAAGTTCACTTTGTGATACTTTCATTCTTTTTTTTATATTTATTTTTTTAATAGAAATAATGTTTTCTTATTTGGTTACTAGATGTCCTTGTTGCGGAGATTAGCAAAATTGTTTTAGTTTTATTATAAATTTTTAAATGAATACAAATTTTTCGTTTGCATTTTAATTTTCGTAAGTTTTTGATAAGAAAATGTAAATAAATATCTTTTAATTACAGTTGTAAAAGTATCGCGTATTTTTTTCAATTTGAGTCCTTTAGGTTCTGTTAACAAGTGCATCACTCTCGGCCTAAATTGACGATGAAATGTCTTTTGACCAGTCGAAATTGAACAAAACTTCGAGAACATGTAATAACTTTATTGCATTTCAATTGTTATGAATTTCAATTGTTTATGAATGTGAATAACTGGCACAGCATACAAGAGTTGCTCATAATCCTTCAAAGAATAATAAATATTTTGGATAAAAAGTGTATGAAGGGACCCGCGCTTAGGTTTGGTGCCAAAACATTGGTCTTCTCACGTCTGAATACCAGGGTTCGGTTCTCTTGTGGATTTAGGTGGTGGATGATGCGATCTGTGCAGGTTTTCTCATTTTCTCTGAACCATCGTTTCTCCATCTGTCCTTCTTTCGTTAGCTGTAGTACAGTAGACCTACGATCGCGGTGCTTGATTTCCTTGCTCATCCACGATCTAATGTAATCTGAGTTTTTGAATGAAATAAATTTGTGTCTTGTAAATAAATTAAATTCAAGATAATTCCGTCAAACGCATTGAAGCACAGTAGAAGAGGAAATCAGAATGATTATGTGTAAATTTACAAAGACTTTTTTTTTAGATAAAAATATTGCTCTAAAGCTCAAAAATATTATCTTCCAACCAAAAAACAAACAAACAAAATAAACAGTGAAAAATCATGTTGCCGCCTTCCCTTTTCCGCAGTACCGCCTGAAATAATTGCTCCAAACCCTCTACTCTGCGTAGCTACGCTAACTAAATTCATCGTAAATATTCATAAAGAAGATCTGATATCAATTCAGCCGAATCCAAACTCGTAGACCGACAGCAACTGAAATTTCGAAGGAAAAATAAAAAATTGATTTCATTCAGAATGAGACCAGCTGGTAACACAAGAGAAGCCTTCATTCGATGAACGTCAGCTGTTGCCAAAAGAAAGACAAATTATTGATTCTCTTATGACGTTATAAATTCAGCTACAACAGTGGCCCTTAATCCTTTGTGTTGTCCGCATCCTTTTGGCTCTCAAACTTAAATCTAAAGTCTTTCTAAACTCGCTGAAGTAGTTTTGTACATAAAGTTAATGTGTGAGATAAGGATTAATATTAATATTCTGTTTCACAAAACAATCCATTTACAAAAAAATATATATTTTTTTTCCATTTAGAATGCTCAATTACATCAGAATTGAAGGAAATTAAATGAAAAGAATTTTAAAATATTAATAAATATATTAAATAGTAGCATATATTTTCTTAGTAAATGCATTGACAAAATTTAATGTACTGTTTATAATATGTGAAATAAATAGATATATAAAGGTACAAGTACAAAAATATTAAAATTTTATTTCTAATATTCTTTGTAGGAACATTTTTATTAGTTATATTCGCAAATCTCTTTCTCAACATAAATTGTAAAAATGATCTAATATAGACTTACACAAAAAATGATTAATCTGGCCAACTTTCATAAGGTTATCCCACAAAGTATATAAACTGTATGCACTATTTGTCAATTTAAAAATCCTTTTGTTAAAATTCTGTTTTTCAATTATGTTGGAAAATTTTTTTTAAATCCATTCGAAGTTTTCAGGTTACCTACAGGGCATACGTGATTGTAAAGCCGTTTGGGCACAGCCGAGTGGCCATGTCATGGCCTGCCGAGACGTCTGAACCTGTGTTTGAACCCTGCGTGGACTACAATGTTTCCTTGTTTCTTTTATTTGTATTACTTTCCTTTTCTTGATGGTATACGTTGTTCCTGGCGCAGCTTAGCCTCTGTTGCTCTTAAGACAATAAAATATCGCAGAATGAAATATGTGT
The DNA here is from genome assembly GCA_023159025.1 of Thereuonema tuberculata. Taxonomy (NCBI): domain Eukaryota; kingdom Metazoa; phylum Arthropoda; class Chilopoda; order Scutigeromorpha; family Scutigeridae; genus Thereuonema; species Thereuonema tuberculata. The sequence continues at coordinate 49,738,934 of JAFIDM010000001.1, read as the reverse complement.
GATCTTATAAAGAAACTTACAAACTTGAAATCCATGAAATAAACTTGGCTTGTCTTGCATCTTCTGGTTCAGAACTAACATAAAAACTGATGACAGGATAGTACAGGTTTTCAAAGATAGATATCAACCTTTCGCTAGATCTCCGTTGCTTGTGATCTTTCTCCATTTTTTAAAATTAAGAAGTTTTAAAATGAACGATTACTTCAGAGAAATTTTTCAATAGTTTTCAATATTCATCAATAGTTCTCAATATTCCATCCAATTGTCTCATCGTATTGTTCCAATGAAACCAACATACAATATTTGAAAAAGTGCAGTCCGCGAAATGTTCTAAAATCAGATGTATTCAACTTTTATATTCACGAGATATAAAGGGCCATCAGCAGAAAGCCGAAACTTTAGTTCGATACGTGTTTCAGATTAGGTAAGTAATTAAAAAAAAAAGAAGAATCATATTTTGTAAGTTTATATTTTGGTTTTGTCTTATTTTATTTAATACAACAGCAAAAAACACGCTTCGAAACACGTTCACTTTGATAAATTACTCTTGCCCAAAAATATGTCCGCAGGTTGAAGATTCCATGTTTCTTCGAATGGTTTACGGGAGAGTTAATTAATGAGCTTTCTGTTTAGTTCGACAAATGTGTTTCTGTGCCAATATTTTGACTTCTAGAATTTCCTGTTTTAAAATCATTTCCCATGGCTCACCAGAAGCTATGCCTCTATTTCTGATTTCTACAGTATAGATGGAAATGTTTCAAAAGTATATGTATCTAAAATATACCCCTCTAGGCTGCGGAAAGAACTCATCTACGAAATGTAAGTTAGAAACTATACTAGATGTTGTGAGGATGTATAAGTAGATGTAGACTACCTTTTATTTATTACATTTTCGATATAAACTATTAAATAAAACTTATGAAAGAGTTAATGAAACGAAGTCATCAACATCAACGAAATAAAACATAGTGGATGAAGAAGAAAGAATGACTTTTTATAAAAAAAATTGGAGAATTTACTATTGTTGATGTAAATTACTGTAATGTAATGCTTTAAATTATGTTCTCGTTTGCTGCGTCAGGTAAAGTCTAATAGAATGATCAGCTTCAACGGTAAGTATAAGTAGATAAAATAAAGTAAGGCGAAAAACTGGTTTCACAGCGAAACCAAAAGCGTCTCCGTATATATGTTTCATTTTCGGCTATTTCCTATTAGAGAGGAAGTGACCACAGAAGGTAATTTTTTTTCCTCACTTCTGCAAGGGTTCCAATAAGGTACGGCTCTTGTCTGTCCGATTTGTATTGAAATTAGGACAGAAGAACAAAATGAACGTAACAGCTTCCGCCTTTCCGGAGTCACTAAAAACGGAAAAAGTCGACGTTTGGACAATTAATTAATGGTCATTTTTCTAACAGACAACGGAAAAAGTGCGCTAATTCTTTCGTAATATCTTGAGTTGATGGCCGAAATTGTGGATATTTTAACCGTTGTATGAAAACTATTGTATCCATTCTTTTCTGTGCATTCTTTAAATTTTTGTGCAAAATTTTTAATTTTTCTTTATTTATTTTAGCTTACAAATAAATGAACTTCATCAGCCAAATAACCTAAACCATTTAAATAGCTTGCTAACAAAAGATTCTCAATTAACCATGTATTTTTTGTGTGTGTGTGTGTTCATTGGTGTAGCTTATCGTGATTCCTCTTGAAAAGGTGCAGCCAACAATGAGGCACGTCCTTGGCGTCATCGTTGCCAGCAGCCCAGCCCCAAATCGTCGCTACCCACTCTTTCCTAATGGTGCGTTCAGTCTTCCCAGCTGCTGACCAAAACCATGGGTTTTAATCAAAGGTTTGCCACCAGTTATTCATCTCAGCAATCCCCTCATTGACTGCTTTCCCTATTTACTCCGTCCTAATGGGACCTGTTCGTCGAAAAGCTCTTAGCACAAGCCAATAGATTGTGCTGGCAGATTATATATGGCCTGAGCAGTTCTTTGGCGGAGGGAAGCAGACCATAATGGACAGATAAATAAATGGGTTTCACCATCTAATACCTATTTGATTATGGACAATTCATTTGCATTTCGTCGCCAGAGTCGATTCTAATTCAAATGTGGTTGTGGTTGACTGGCAATTATTTGCATGTAAAAGGTGATGCCATCAGTTACAAGTGAAAGGTTTGGAAATAACATCAAAATTGAACATGTTTATTTTTGGGACAACTCTGGCAAAACGATAGTTCCTAAAGTATAACTAGTATATATTCAAATATATTTCATAGTAACTTATTTATTAATTTATTTATTTGTTCAGTAAAGACAAAAAAAATAATTTTCCGTACATGTAAATAATTTATTCATTCTTTTTTTTTTTTTAATTTTCTCTCTTGGGCATTACTAAATATTAGCACAATAGATTAGTACATTTTACGGCTAATAATTTAGTACTAAATGAAGTTTCTACAAATCAGGAATCGTCTTTTTATATAAGACTATTTATAATAATAATAATAATAATAATAATAAAGGGTGAGACCTGGTTGTATACTGATGACTGCTCCTAGCTGATGAGCGCCGTATTAACTGTACTAGGATGTCTCACCCTTTATTAATATTTACCTGCGCATTCTGATTTTTATGCGCTAAAAAAATTCATAGGGGTCGCTTGTAGCGTGCACATGAATTTCTCGCATTTTATCCTTTTGGCGAGTTTTTTATTGCTTATTTTAATTTTTCGGGCTCCACATTGATTCCGATGAAGGCTATTTATATAAGAAGGGCCCGGTTTTCCCCTGATATGTTATATTTTGTCTCTGATCATTGTTTTCATTTTGGGAAGGTGAGGCTATTCCAATGAGTAGAATGTGTCTCCCGAATCAATATCCCTAAAACTTTTTGTTCGTTGGGTGGATCTTCTTGAAATTTGATATGGGTTTTTGAGAATTACGGACGATCTAACTCTTATATTTGAAATAATTTCCAAGTGGGTTCTTAACGAGAAATAACAAACGCTTCCATAGAAAAGCATTGGAATTCTATCGTATTTCTATTAATATCTAATTAAGCTTTAAACAATGGGAATTAATCCTATCGGTTAATCTATTGGGATTGTTTCGATTCAATGAAAACTAATCGGATCTGCAAAACTTAAGTGAGTGTTGCGTATTTAATTCATCTTTTTTTTTTCAGGAAATGGAAAATTTATAGTATTTCTATTATAATTTAAAATTTATAATTTGAAAATAAATGTAGGCTTTTCGTTTTGTCATATTATACTTTATTAAAAAAAATTAAGAAATAATTATTTTAAGGAAATAGGCTTTCAGTTCTTTTAAACTTCTTGTTTAATGCACGTTAAACCTTCTTTATTATTTTTATTGATGTAAACAAGTTTCCAATTATTATGAATTAAATAAATGGAAGCTAGAAACAGTCTGTCTTGGATTCCCGGTACGAAAATTCCAAAAATAACTCAGTGAACTTTTAATTGTGTGCATTTTTATGTTCATTTTCTCTTGTTATACAGTATATATATATCACATGATCTATCACACATCGTAAATTTTGCTAAAATAAATGGTTGTTATTATGTAATTCAATGCATGGTTTCATTTTTTTTTTTTTTTTTTTTTAAAGTTTTACAGAATATTTGGGCCAAGTGTCAGAGCACGTTTTAGTAACGTTTAAGGATAATTTTCGTAAAAATAAAACACAGACCTTGAGAAAAAAAATTTCTATAAAGATATTAGGTTCCCTAATTTTTGAATTTTTAAGTTGTAAGTGCATTTATGGCTTTAAAAAAATATTTTCTTTTTTAGGATTTTTAGGTCATTTAAATCGGATCCAAGAGATCATCAACATCTCTTTTAAAATAAAGAGAGAAAACAACTTTATAAAACAAAGACGTAAGTCTATAGCGTTGTTAATCTTGATTAATAGAATTGGATTCCTAAATAATCTAATATTAAGTATAAAGTTAATGAGGGATATATTGCATATTGTAAACACAATATTTTTAATTGAAGTTTAATTGTGCGATGTCCAAATCGTTGTATCTTTAGAATGATGAGTTAATTAGATGTAATTAAGCATTGTTGTAATAATGCATTCGCGTGTATACTTCACGTGAGGATGAAATGCATGTCATGAGCGACTTATGATTATTGAGCCACACACACGGGATGATAGTAGGAAGATGAAAGGATGGAGGAGAGTGGAGCTGATGCTGCAAGCATGGACAGTAATATTTAGCTCTCTCCTTAAATCGATTATTGTTAAAATAGAAATAATCGATGTTGTATCTTCACTGTATTCCATTCATTAGAAATAACATAATATGGAGATGTTATTTAGCTTTTGAATAATGGATGGAACAAGATTTAATTTCTGCTGGGTTAACCTCGTGGTTCTAAAGGAAGGAGCCATTTTAGAACACAAAATAGACTCTTCATCTGATCCCGATAGGCAGCAGAATTAAATCAGTTGCAGGACTTGTCTTCATTACAACTGATACTTTGTAGAAGCAAGATTAATGTAAGCCTTTATGATTTCTTTAAAGTGGTTGCGGAACTGAAATTTCAATTGTGATACACAACATGTTCGAACTTAGACGAAAGTGTGAATAGTGTAACACAAAGTTGAACTGACACAATACTGACTGAAATATAAACACTAAATATATTTATGCCCTTGTAAAATTAAAAGGAATTAACAGAATTGTGACTTAAGCAAGAAGTAATTTAGTGTTCATTAAGATGTAAATTGTGTTTTATAACTTGTATTGAGAGTACATACTACATTGGTTATGTGAATTTGTAATAGGCCCAATGTCATAATCAGTTTATTTTTACGTATTGTTTATTTATACTATAAAGCTAAGTGATAGTATAAAATTGTTTAAAGTTTATACATATAATAAGTTATGTGAACCTTTCTTTTTACTAGGTTAATAGTGTGTTGCATATTAGTTGATAAAATAATAATACTTTCAATTACTAGTACTCAGTTAAAAGACCTTTTTCTGTTAAATCAAAACTATTCATTTGTATTTATTCCCCGCCCAGTGAAAGAATGACTCTGACATTGAACTACACCCATGATCTCTTAATCATTCCAGGACTGAAGTTTGTCGAGAGAAACTATCCACAATGGCGACTCTCAAGCGAGGCAAACCTATCAGAAGCCATAACTTTCCCGCCATAAACACTGACATATACAATCGATTCAAATTCTACTATTGCGCCATCTGGTGTCCACGGTCGTTCTTTCGCTGGGAGGAGAATATATATATGTTTTTCTAGAATATATATTTTAATCAGTTAAAGGTTTGAGAATTTTTTTTTAATATATTTTACAATAGAATTAGTTTCAGGATATTCACTTCATTATCTTGCAAAAATGATGCAATACCTACATTGTATGACAGGAAAAAGTAAATATTCCTGCTTTGATGTTTTACGATCAGATCCCAGCATTCAGAGTTTCAGGGGATCGTTCGATTTACAAATTGTAGACGGCTGATAAAAAGTCCGACAGTCTCCAGCTGTAACACACAAAAGAGAGCTTCCGTCACACCTTTCTTTCATTGTCGCGCGCTGCCCAATACAAACGCCAACCTTTCGACTCTTCTGAATGGCGCTGTCTTCGATCTGTAATTTGTGTTTTCCGAAATAGGTCGGCCTCTGTACAAAGAACGGAATTAATAGGAATGCGCATTGTAGTAAGAATATCAACATATCAATATAGTAAGAATATCAACACTCCCTATCTTCCCGTGGATATAGTAATAAGGTGAAAATTTTACATTAACACACATTTACAAGCTTACATAATTTATTATTTACATATTTATTTATTTTAAAATTTTTCAGAACAATGGAATAATGATTACATTTTAGTTCTTCTCAAATCTCTCTCTTTTCTTTCTTAAATTATAATTTGTTGTATTTCCGCCTTCAATATTTCGTTGTCCTGCTCTTCCTTGAATTCTACATATTTTAAATCCTAAATACTAATGAGATTTCGGTTTAGGCGTTGTTGACTGAGCACGTGGAAATCTTATTATTATTCTTTGTTGTCCGTCTGCTTGTATGCGTATGACGCTAAAACGGCTGGATGGGTTTCAATAAAATTTGCTATTTACATTCCAACTTCAAAACATACGAGCATGATTTTTTTTTTTTCTTGGGGGGGGGGGGGGGGGGGGGCGGAGATCCTTCCCCTCCGTTCTCCGTTTCCTCAAAATCGATTCTCATCTTATCGCTGCATTCACAGTTCCCACTACGCGATGGGAGCTGAGTGTAGCTCTAGTTCTAGGAAGAGTGTATTATCCTGGTTTTCTACGGAAGTTAGGCTTACGTGGATTTCCCCATAATAACGTTTCAATCAGTGAATATTTTATTTTGAAACCCCGTAATAACCTATCTTTTCCATTTGGAAATTTGTCCATATCGAACCTATGGCAATATTGAAGCTAAAAAAAATAATAAAAAAAAAATATTCCCAAAGACAAAGACGAAAATTTTAACTCACTGATAGCATCTTTAATCCAGTTTACATTTGCGCGTATTTTGATTGACTTAAAATTAGTTATGTAAATATCTGCTGATTTAATTAAGTTTTAGCAAATCCGAAATTGTAGGGACAAAATGGTTAGTACGGAAGGCACAAATAAACGAAAAAGATTTCGCATCTCGAGCTGTCAAATGCTGTAGACAAATTCCTTTTGAGCCTAGAAGTAAGCAGGCCAAGAATTTGACACTTTTTCTATTACTGTGTATTTCTGGTTGTGTTTTGCTTTTGTGGGGGTCCCGCTTCCGGGAGCGAGAGTGGGTTTCTTATATGTTCGCACTTTCTGAGTCTGTCATCGGCGGAATTTGTCTGGCTGATGAGTCCTGAAGAGGACGAAACGACCGTCCCAGACTCTCCCCAGTGACAGCTCGAGGTGCGAAATCTTTTTGGTTCCTTCCGTAGTTACTATTTTGTTCAATTATTAGGCACGTAAAATTTGTTATTACTTAAACGGAAATTGTTGGTTTTTTTAGCTAATGTCAATTACATTCTGTAGATGATTTACAAATGAAGATTTCTTTTTATTATTTACACGACCTTAAAAATACGTTTTAAGGAAATTTAGATTTTAAGTTTTGTTAGGAACTCCTTGTTTTGTTAATCTGTAAAATCAGAGACGTAAAATTATTAACGTAATTTGTAGCCACTGAATGCTATTTTTGTTTCTTTTAACTAAGAGATATATTATGTAGTGAATGTGGGTGGCAGAGAAGCCAAGCACTGCGACCAGAGGTCTATTGTACTATCTCACGGAAATAAGGACAGATGGAGAGAAAGACTGAGAAAGTATGGTGGGAGAAGAGCAGGGGAAACGGGAGAACCCCGAGAAAACCTATCCAGCGCGAATCGTCCAACATCACGAAACCCACATGAGAACCGAACCCCGGTACTGAGAGGTGAGAGGCCGATGCCATAGCGACAATGCCAACCGCGCGGCCTAAATAAGAGATAACAGCTAAAAACGAAAAATAAATCCTCAAGATTCGTTGTTTTAGAGAAAAAGACTTGGTTTTGAAATTGTTTTCACTGTTTCTAGGATTCCTACCAAAATTGAGAAGAGGCTAAAAAAATGATTGCAACGAATCAAATAGGAAACTGAGAAAACAATAATGAAATCGGTGTGTGCTGGATATGGGGAGGGGGTGTGGATGGAGTAGGAAATTAAAAAAAAAAGACGAAGATATCTTGTGCATGATAAATATTCCCTCTTTGTGAGGAGAGGTGCATGCATGACAAAATATTCCAGCGTTTCTATTAAGTCAGTTGACAATGGTATTAGAAGGTCGAATGAACGCAAAGAAAATGACCCCCTTATTCGCTGCACGATACGCACGCGCCGAGGGCCTGCAGCGACGGCCTATCCGTAATTGACATGCGTGGTCCTCGTAGGAAGGAGAGAAGGCGTTATTTCGTTGGGATCGTACTCATTAGGGAACCTGTGTTGTAATACAAGAGTGGGAAGGGGGATGATGATGAAGAGAGAAGAAAAAGAAAAAAAGGAGTCTGCAATAATTAACTGTTAATGGTCTGAGAATGGTGTGGTGTGATATTTTGCGTTTCGTTCCCCGCATAGATCAGTCGACACATGAAACGGAAATGGTGGAAGGGGGGCGGGGGGCGTTGCGTGATTCATCAGTAATATAAACCACTGAAAATGGCACTTTCATGTTTTTTACTTTTTTTAAAAGGAGTAAGAGTTAAAAAAAACAAACATGTTAATCAAATATTGGCGAAATTCACATGATGTTATAATTATATATTTTTAGGAACATATACTTCTCTTATTCAGAATGAATAAAACGAAACAGTTTTTAGACAAATGCTTACTTTTTTTTTTTTTCTGTCACATGATGTTTTTTCAGGATTTTCTTAGTAATAATTTTGACGTAAAGATCTTTTTTTTTTTTATTTTTTAGAAATAATTTCAAAATCTTTAAATATATTTCAATAATACAATAAGCAAATATTGGGCTGGCAAAAAAGTTTGTTCGGTTTTTAAGTCAAAATAAAAGACATATTTTTCTTTGTTACCAACGCTTTTCTTGAACAACGTTTTCCAGCGGTTTTTTTTCCACTAACTTCTGCCATCTTTCAGGCAGCTTCGTAATTCCATCTTCCCAACACTTTTCATTTCTTTCTTTAAAGTCACCTGAAGGAACTGGTGTACTCTGTGAAGATCCGCAATGTGAACAATCTGAAGCAACGCAGTAACAATGGGATTTCTATAGTGATAATTGTCACGAATTTCTGATTTTAAACACTCATAATATTAAAATGAATAATGTTACTTAAAAACTGATTGTTTAAAAAGTGATTGTTACTTAAAAACTGAACTTCTGGGGTTTTCGCTTTGAAATGATATGTCATAAGACCCTGTACCCATTTGAAAAGTATGACTTGCATTCAAGATGGCCGCCGTATTGGGACATTGTGGTTTATCGTGATATTTAATGATCTTCATAATTTCCAATTTACAGAGGTGGGTCCTGACTTTTGCCTTACCTTGTCGTATTAATATTAACTCCTGTTGCAACTTCTTGATTCCATTTAATTCTAATTGGAATCAATGGACCACTTGAGGATAGGCGGGGCTTCGTAGTTACAAAATATCCCACCAGTCTACTTTCTGACTTGTGGGATAAACAAAGCCCTGTGCTTCGTTTTAACCCTAGTGGATATAGAGGCTGAACTAAAAGATTTGATTTGGATGCAACGATTGTAAGTCTTTCAAAATTTTCAGGTTATCGCCTATTGAAGAAGACAACAGCAATATATTTTCAAAAAAGAATATAATTTAATGGACCACTTGAGGATAGGCGGGGCTTTGTAGTTCCAAAATATCCCACCAGTCTACTTTTTGGCTTGTGGGACAAACAAAGCCCTGTGCTTCGTTTTAACCCTAGTAGATATAGAGGCTGAACTAAAAGATTTGATTTGGATGCAACGATTGTAAGTCTTCCAAAATTTTCAGATTGGATGTAGAGTTGATTATCGCCTATTGAAGAAGACGACAGCAATATATTTTCAAAGAAGGATATAATTTAATGGATCACTTGAGGATAGGCGGGGCTTCGTAGTTACAAAATATCCCACCACGCTACTGCTTCGCATGTGGGATAAACAAAGCCACGTGTTTTGTTCTAACCGGTTTAGATACAGAAGAAATATTATATTAAAGAAGGATATTCCAAGCGTTTTTACAGAATTATTACAATAAGGATCTGCACAGTACTGAACCATCGTCTTGAAATATCAAATATCGAGGATTTTTTAAGTAATTCAAACAAAGTTATATGTTTGTTTATCGCACAAGCTCTCGCCGCATGTGGGATACACGTCATACGTGACGTCGATAGGGGCGTAAACCTTAAGTACCGGTAGTCCATTGGACTTAATCCAGTTGGTTTCTCCAAATAGTCATAAGCTGCTACCTGGACTTAATCCAGGTAGCAGCTTATGACTATTTGGAGAAACCAGCTATGAAGGCTATCCATAGACTTCAGGTTAAGGATTACTGGTCTGTTCCCAATACCAGTTAACTACAAGAAGGGCCCATCTCGTCTAAAGTAAGCTTAGCTTACGACGAATTTTAATATTATCTAATGTGCTGTGTACATTTTTTTTTTCCCCCAATGGTATGTTAGAATCTTAAATTGTTTCTGAAAGGTATTTTAACAGAAAGCTTAAAATTAATTAAAATTAAATAAGTATTAGAGCCCAAACTACTGAAACCCACCAATGGTGTTGTCCAAAGGAACCATTTTATTGAAAAAAAAAAGTATATTTTTTGCATGAATTATAACCTTTTATAATTGGAGAATTCCTTCCGATATTTTATTTCATCGCTGATTTCCCAATAACCATCCAACCAAAAAAAAAAAGCAAACGAAGCCACCATAGAAAGTTTTTTTTTTACAAAATACGATACTTTGTAGTCATTGACCGAGAATAATAAAAGCATTAATGTATCCATATGTTAAATGTTAACCATATTCTTATCCATCAAAAATTTTAGAAAACTGTTTTTCACCATATAAAAGAAATCAATCTGCATTTTTTAAACAGAAATATTGGTAGTTAGTGCAATAGAAAATTAGCTAGCAGATTCAGGGGCGTATTTAGGATTTGATTTCAAGGGGGAGGAGGGTGAAAATTAGCAAACTGATCTGCGACAACTAAAAAAAAAAACCTAAGGACAGAGTTTAGGATTTTCTCCGCAATCTTTTGAAACATTTATTCCCTGTCATTCGTTTTTTTTTTTTGTTTTTTTTTTAATATTCAGTTATATCAATAATCATTATAAATACTAATTGAGAAATGAGACAGTGCTAATTATGCAATAATCATGAACTATACTCGATGTTATTGTCGATGTGAAACAGTCTTTCTATTTCTGCTTATTGTAACGACACTGAAGATTATTTTGTAATTTGTTTTTGCAAATGCCTTTTATCTCAGTGAAATTTATTAGCGATAAAATATGTTCTAAGTCTGTAGAATTTCCTCTCGTATTTGTCAGATTCAATTATTGAAAGTTTGAAATGTAGAGAGAGAGAGGTTATAAGCTATATAGTTTTCGATTATTTCAGATTATAAATAGTTCTTTTAAAATACGCAAATGTTTATTCATTCATTCCTAGTCATCAATCTCATCAAATAAAAATTCGTAATGTACTGAATATGTTGTTGTGAAGGGCCGACGATGCCATTAGTACTACGGCCGCTCAGACCTATTGTACAGACCCCAAGAATAGATTAGATAGCTCAAAGCAGAGAAGAGCAAGAGACAAAGAAAGGAAACATCCATGGCGGGAGTCGAATCCAGATTCAGGAATATTAGTCAATAGACGAGTGACTGTGCTTTATTTACACAGGTGTGAGTCAAAATTCCCTAAACAAACTTGAAAGGAAGGTCAAGAATACAAAAACAAACCGTATTCATAGTGGAACGTATGTCTACAAACGCCACCCGAATGTGCTAGAAGGTACCCTAAGATTTAGAAACAAAAGGACAACAAGTAAGATCGACAACGTGTTTATTAGCCCTAGGTTTACAATATGACAGTAAGGTCACAGTACAGGTTCGAAGTAGGTGCTCAAGGTTCACAAAATTTCTAGTGCAAACGCGCAAATGTTTGATGATTAGGCACGTCTGTTGGGGAACCGTTCACAATCGTACAGCGGATCGACCGTTTCCATTCGCTGCCCCATAGGCTATGTGCATATCTGTCCTCTCAGCATTGGTGAGGCGATGTACCTAACTCGTGTAAAGTCAACGTCTCAAATGACGATGGCTCACGCTGCCCAACTAACGTATTGCCAACAGCGCCCTGTAGCACATTCGGATGGCGTTTGCGGACATACGTTCCACTAGGAAACTGTTTGTTTTTGTATTACTGATCTACCTTTAAAGTTTATACAGGGAATTTTGAATCACCCTGTATATTAGATAACTTCATTATCAAATGTCTCTCTAAAACAAGTATATGAGTTTAGGAAAGGATATAAGTTTACTTTCCTGAGCAAAATAAACTTATTACTCACACCGAAAAAAATAAAAAGCGAAAAAAAAAAAAAATAGTCTTCGGCAGATTTTTATTTGTAATAATTTGAAAAGAAAAATAAAGGAAAATAACCAGAAAGGCTTCCGATTAAAGTGAATAAATAAATAACGGCGCAACGATCGGAATGAAATTTTGCATGTAGGTAGTCTATGACACGGAGAAGGATATAGGCTACTTTTCATTCCAGTCCATCAAATAGAGATGGAATGAAAAATGTCTCAAACTTGCCTAAAATGAAAAACTTTCCAAAGCTATTGTTAAATGGCGCCACCGCAGTTTTAAATCGAGTGCGTTTAATTCTATTAGGCGATGTCTACGGTGATAAATACACGATACGGGTAATTAATATGTTAGATGTTGTTTACAATTTAAACTTTAATTTAGAAGACAACATTAGTTTCTAATGATAATGTGTTTTATTACCAACTGCAGAAGATTTCAAGTGATAGGGGTGTGGAAAAGGCCGCAAAGAGCTGGGAAGTCCTATATTCTCTGATCTCGATATTAATTTGCTAAATAAATAAAGCGGGATTTTTTTTTTTTTTTTTTTTTTTTAGGGTACACATGCAAGGCTTTTGGAGCGAAGCGACGGTAGCCGGCTAATATAAAATAAATTGAAATTAGATATAAAATTAAATTTTAATATATTATTAAAGACATACATAGAAACACTCATTTTTATTCTTTTAATTCTTATTTCTTTTTTAATTTGCTTAAAATGGAGTTTTTAATCTCAGTTTAGAAAAGATCTCTTTCTGACTGGAAGAGCGTGAATGAAAGATAAAATTTTACAAAACATTTATAATATGAAATAATTGAAAACTAAATAGCCTAAAACCTCGCCCTTATAATTCAACTTAAAAATTTAACTTAAAATATCCAAAATTTATTTATTTACTTATTTTATTATTAAAAACTTCTTATTACAAAATCATGAATATTTAAATATCTTTAAGCCCAATAAAAAAGTTATGCAATAAATTTTAAAGAACACTTTCATAATAAAGCCATAAATTAACAATTATTATTATAAATTCCCATTGCATTGCAATTTTGTGTGATACGCAAAATGGTAATCGTTATATAATGATGTGATGCCGGTACGCACCGAACTGCGAGCTTCGTATCCGAAGCATCCGTGTTCCAGGGAGCGCTAGTGTTCCCAAGATGGCGAACCCCTAGCAGACTCCCGAGAATTTTAAGGGAAAGATACAGGGGTGGTTTCCCGTGGCTTTCCCCAGGACGCCATTAGGGAATGACGTCAGACCGAAGAGAAAGTGAAGAAGAGGCTGGACAACACAGGAAGGAAAATTGAAACAGCCATGCCACTGCCGGGATTCGAACCCAGGTACTCGACCGCCGCCGAGACCGCACGGCCACGCCAGCACGGCCGTTGTATAATAAAGAAGGTTAATATTAATTCAGTCTATGAAATGGAATATTTCAAGCTTCTACGAAAAAAAAAATAATCTTAGCGTTTTAAACAATGAACCTTATTTAAATCGGTTCACAGTCAACCATGTTAACAAACATTGCTTGAAAATAAAATAAATTCAAATAAAAACTTTACTTACTTTTGCAAATACGTTTTTTTAAACACAGTGAAATAGACTCGGCGTTTCACAATTGCTATTTTATCATCAATTCAAAGAAAAACTGAAAGAAGAAAGAATAACTTTTTTGTTAACCTCAAGAATTAATATCTGTAAGGAAATAAACCTTTCAATTTCATATTAATAACCCTTTTGTTTTTGATAGCTTTCTTTTTAAAAAAGTTATTTTGTCTCTTAATTTTTCCTTCTTTTTTCCTTTCTTTGAAGATGATTGATTCCTTTTACCAAAAATAGAAAAAAAGGAACCTATTTTTACTGTTATTTGAAAACCTTAAGTTAACTGAAGACTCTACGAATTTGATGATTACTGGAAACACAAGAGGCAATGATTTTTTTTTCTTTTTCTTCCAGTCTCATTTAATGATGTCATTACTTTGTCTTCTTCTCTTCTCTTTCTTTCTCTTTTCTTTTGGAGAGAAAGACGATGTGAGGATAAGAGAGTTGACTCCATTTATTGGAAGCTCTAAAGAAAGTCGACTGAATAAACGTTTCTATAAATAGGGTTTTTTTTCTTTCTTTCTTTCTTTTTTATTATTCATAATAATTCTAATTTTCGTATAATGTATTGTTTTTGTGGGAGGTTTAAGTTACAATTATACTAGAAGGCTGCCCGTCGCTTCACTTCATCGCAGCCTCGCTTACGTAACGGAAAAAACGGTTTATTTATTCAAAAACACGAATTATATCAATAAATTGAAATGTAAAAATAAAAGTAAAATTAAAGTTTAAATTCTAACAACTACATGCAGTGCAATATTGAAAACCTCTTAATAATAATCGGAATTTGATCATGCAACAATGCTCCTGTTGCTTGGCAACGCGCGTGAGAAATTCATTGTTGCGGACGTACACACACAAGCTTTTTTTTTTAATAATATAGATTTCAGTTTTATAGATACAGTTTGGTTATTTTGGGCAAATTTTCGGTTATGAAAAGTTTAGCTACAGAGAGATTATAATTTGCTATGCAGTTCCCAATTACATTATTAATATTGCTTTTAAAATATACTAAAGATCTTTTGTTCACGAAAATCTTCCATTTTCTAAATCAGCGGTTCTTAATTTGTTTTTTGGCCTCCCGCCCACCCCTTCATTTTGATATTACAGAAAACCTCATGTCCCTCGTCCATCTTATTTTCACGAATACAGGGAGAATTAGTTTTATTATAAGACTTCAATACAAATATAGTTGCTTCTAAAAGGAAGGCAAAGCTTCCGATTTAGCGTATTTATTTGCGATGAAGCGTAAAGCAGCCAGCGGATGGATGCTTATACAGCGCTAGAATAGTGATGCAATCTACACAGAACTACCACTCATGTTTGTGAACTATCAATACACTCATGTTTGTGAAAATTGCAACACCCTGAAGCAACCATCAGAATGGAAGGAAATTTATTACAGACATTACTAATATCGATACAAACAAACGTTTAAAGTTTCAGAGCAATGCAACAACAGTACTTGCAAAAAAATCAATATGATATAAAGACACGTGTACAGCTCACTGACGATGAAAAACTACTTGTCTGGATCCACAACAGTCCTCTACTTATATGCTCTTACACGACAGTTCAGAGGGCGCTGCTGAGACTAGGCATGCACAATCATTCCCAAAATTTAATAATACCCTGCTTTACATTTCCTTTAAGTTTCACTTCATTTGCATATTTCCTTCATTGTGTTGCATTTTTCATAAACCTGAGTGTGCTTTTCTATTAACCCTGTCATCAATGTATGGCTCGAACCTAATCACAATACATGTCATTGCTTCTGAAATTTAAAATTTATTATTATTTTTTTGCTGACAATTTCGTTTCTTTTAGCCGCAGTTTGAGAGTCACTGTTCTAAATAGATGCGCTTGTCTGATTGATTATGTTACCATATTCTCATTCTATTGTACTTGATTTTTGTGGTAGTTTTCTGCTTGGATATTTGAGAATATATTTTCATTGTCATTCTAGAGATAATAAATATAATTCTATTTTTTTTTCTTTAAGTTTTTCCTTTAATTCTTTAGTGCCCCCCCCCCCCAATAAACGTTGTAGTTTATTTCAATCAGATTATTTTCATTTTGAAAATTATACATAAAGTTTTTATTGAAAGATCAGTTTTAAATACTGAAGTTGATATTTGGGAAGTCACCATTGATGTTTATTAACATCTATTATCATTTATTTACATTTTTTTTTCAGTAATGAAAAACCTTTTTATCGTTCATTAACACATTAAAAATAAAAAGCCTTTGTACACTTTTTAATCACGACTTGTTCCAGTTACAGAAAAATAATTAGGCCTACTTGAAACATTTATTTCATCTTCGTATTATTATAAAGTCATCCCCATCGTCATTTCCTAATAGAATTATTTATGGAGTTCATACATTATGTTAAATTTTGAAAAAAAGAACTTAAAGTTAGTTTCCTGAAAATATTGCTTATTTTTAATTTTTCTTTGTTGAATGTAAACAAAAGGAAAACATTTCGTTAGTTCTCGATTTAATGTTCGTCGAATTCAAACAATCTTCGTTTATATTTTACGTTTGTTGATTATTGATTAAATCCGCAAATACTTGTAGTAAGTCACTTAATCTAATTAACTTAATCAAATCAAAGCACGCTTCGGTTTAAATTGGATGCCATGTTTGAAAAGTGAAATGAAATTCATTGTTTGCAGTCAGTCAGTCAATTGTTTCATTTCTGTTTCTTTTCAATGGGGATTTTTTTTATTATTATCAGACACAAATTTTCAAATACAGATGATCATGTCTTGCCCCAAAAATAAGATTTTGAGTTTCAAGAAGATCCTTTCAGTCCTATCAGTATTATTCAGTATTATCCTTTCAGTAATAATAATAATAATAATATCTGGCATCACACTTGTATTGATAGAAAGGGCCAACAAGTAGACCTATCTCATTGATATCGCAGTGCCTATCAGCAAGAACATGCAGAAAACTCACGCAGGCATGATTAGTAAACACACGAGCTTCAGAAGCAGTGGAGGCAGGACCGAGTACGTGTTGTACCCATCGTTCTGTCTGCCACTGGTCTGGTGCCTCACACCACAGCCTCAGCACACTAGGACTTCACAAAAACACTTATACACAACTCCAGAAGGCTGTGGTACTCAACACAACACGCATAGTTAGGAAACTTATGGACACAACCTTATATCCCAATATGTGCTTTGGTCCACGTTGTCTGTATTGGAGAAACCTAAGTATAGGGAGGTTTATTATAATAATAATTATTTTTTATTTTTATTTATTTATTTATTTATTTATTTTAATTTCAGAATTGTTTTTATTTTACTGAAACAGCTGAATCAGTTTCACTCAAGGGCCATTTTCTGTTAATATTTCATCAATTTTGACGATTCAAAAAAATTCTTGTGTATGGGCCATTCTCACGAAAAGGGACACTTTATGTTACTTTTCTACAAATGCTTTTAAAAATTAATTTTCTTTCTTAATTTTATTTTTATATGTATTATATAACTTGTACTCTAAAAATTATCGAACATTTAATCTTTTTTAAACTGAATCTAAGTACCGGTACTCCAAAATTCAACTCCATGTCGTGAACTGAATGTATTTTCTTGTAAAGATGATTATTTACCTTATATAAAATTATATTACATCGGTTGTTTTATAAAATTATATTCTTTCATTATAAATTCGTTGACATCGATGTTGAATATAAACCGTCGAATTGTTATCCGTTACTGTTGCTAAATGTATATATCAGTGGACTAAATTAATAAAACTTTAACATAACGACATTTTTTTTTTTAATATTTCTGTTGCTTTAAATAATTCAGTACAGCCAGTATACAATTCCTCTACTTTAATTAAGTTTTAACATTTATTGCTATCAAAACGAGATCATCAACGGAGATATACCAGCCAGTAATAAATATATGCATGAAATTTCTGGTGCCCTAAACAAATAATTATATCCAATTAGACAGAAGCAGAAGATAAGGTGATTACATCTGACAGCAGCTGGAATAAAAAGCCTAAAACGGGACAATGTACTTAGTTGAATTAACTTCAATTCGTGTTAATGAGATACCACTGTTTTATGGACTTGGAGTCACGTGATACTCTGTGTACAGCCCCTGCCCCCAGAGGGGGTTTTAAGGGTTTTACTCACTGCTTCCGCTAATGCGAACGTTGTTCAATAAATCAACGCGTTCGACGTTCAATGCCTGCTTAACATTCATATGGTTCAGTTCGCACTTTTCCAATTTCGTCGCTTTTCAGTTCACGGACAAAGAACTGGCGGGTGGCAGCTTCTGAAGGACCTAGTCTCCCTCCCTCCTCCCAAATGAATTTTATTGGTAAAACTTAGGAAAAAAAAAATGTTGTTTAAATAAAATATCGTAAGAACCAACATAAAAAATAACACGGCGCCAAGACGGCGAAACTGGCAAGCGTGCTACATAAGAAAACATCTCACTTTTCATTACAAGAAGCGGAAATTAATGTTTCATCAAGGCAGATTGGAAATGAGATTAGGGCTGCAGCCTCCGCACGAGCAGTCGTCTACTCTTCAACAAAGCTGGGATGAATTGATTTCCTTTGCTATATCATCTTCAAATGTACAGGCATGGGTCTGAATGAAGACACGAAGTCATGGCTGGAAATAGGCGTTAAATTCATTCCTTTCTTGATACCTACAGAGTTGTTTAGAACCATCAACGTTCAGTTGTATCTATGTAGTCCAGAATTTTTTTAACATATCTATTCTAACATGTATGTTAAAAAAAAATTGTGTTTGGTACGTACGCTTTTGATTATAAACTCGCGAACCTCTTTCAACTTCTTATAAAAAAAACAGAACAAAGAAACTAAAAAAAAAGACCTGGTAATGCCAGTCAACCAAAAAATTCGAATTGATTGGAGTCGCTATTGAAGAATGTTTACTGCGGAACCCAAGGGAGTTCGCGAACGCCAGATATATGCAAATCTGCCGTTCTAAATCAAAACGTCCAGGCCATAGTATACTTAGTTGTGCAAATTTGTAATTTTTATTTTTAAAAGTAGGATTGATAAAATTACGATATATATATATATATATAAAATTTGCCGGACAGCTTTCTGAAATTTAAAAACCAAATTAATTTCAAAAAGCTGTATCTGTGTAAGTATTAACATTCGAATATACAAACACGTCATCAGCGGCATCTGGTGTTGAATTTTTGAAACTAAGCTAAAATTTAGAAATCACGAAACTTGAATAGGTGTCGATTCAAGTTTTGTGTATTGGATTTATATATATATCGTAGATGCCTAAAAGATGCTTTTATCTTCAAAGGGTTAAGAGTCAACCATAGTGTTCCAAAGTTCAAATCTCCTCCCTCTGCACTTATTCTAATAATGGCCTTTATGTGTTTTCATTCTCCTGGGTTTTGTATCCGCAAATTCTAAAAAGCTACATTTTAAAGGCAAATTCCTTGCCTTTTAAATAAAAGGTCACAATTGACGTTTTTGGGAAAAAAAAACAAACAAAAAACAAAAGGTTACATTTGTTCATAATATTTATTTGCACGATTATTTTTTATTGATATTTTATTTAAATAACTATTATCAGACTTTTGCTTTTAAAGGAATGGCCATTCACCCTTTGACCTTTACTAATCTTTTAGGAGTCAATATTGTTTCCATTAATTTTCTCAGTCCGCGCTGCGGGAGACATGTAAAAGGTCTTTTCCGATATATTGTCTATTGCAGTCCATCTGCCGGATGGTCTTTTTTTAGACGGAACTCGGATAAATGGAAAGGCTGGGTTTCTTTGCAACAGCTGCTAATAGGGTGTGTTGGGCAACATGAAAAGAGCGTCGGGGGTCACCTGGCGGGAGGCACAATACCATCCCATTCACGAGAAAATGTCCAACAACCCTGTACGCTAGACTTTTCCCGCACTGGAATCTAGTTTCACGAGTCTTCAGATAACGACCTTGTTCTTTCCCCTTCCCCCCTCATCCCACCTCCCCGCTTTCCACCCGCTATCTTGTTCTAACAGAATATTCTACTCTCAAGAATCAACCAGTTGTCCAGTAGATCTTTTTCTATTCTCAAGAATCAACCAGTTGTCCAGTAGATC
>JAFIDM010000001.1:49697465-49719069 GCA_023159025.1 Thereuonema tuberculata | reverse complement strand
GTAGATCTTTTTCTATTCTCAAGAATCAACCAGTTGTCCAGTAGATCAGTGTAACATAAAAATTATTCCGAAGACAACGAAGGACAATAGTAGATATTATTCAGATTAATAACGAAGAAATGAATGTAGTAAGAACATTCTTGCTCAAGTTAAATTTAGAGTGTCCTTTTGATTTCTACGATAATTTTGGTAACAGCCATGTTTTTTGAGATGAAAATCTACTGATAGAAAATACACTTGTATGTTTGATTTCTTCTGCATTTACCTGTGTTCCATAAAACAGCGAAATGTAAAATCAAATAAAATTTACATAAATTTACTTAAAGCTAATGGAACAGTTATTTATATTTGTCGTAACTGAATTAAATCACCACGGATTACAAGAACTTCCCTCATTTTTGAGAAATATTAAATAGGAGAGGGTTTGTAGATAGGTTGTGTTGATGGAAATATACAATATAAGGAATTTCCTTTTTTTCAATTATTTCAATTTAGTAACTGCAAATAAGGCCATTGAAGATCAGTGTAATGAAACTGTTTCCATAATTCCTTTATAGCAATTTGTACTTCTTAAAAAGGAAAGAAAACTCTACAGAAATAACTCATTGATACGTCGATTGTCACTACCTATGAGTATCCACTTTCCTTACACTGCGCCTGTCTGTTGCTAAGAGCGTTTCAATAGACTGCTCGGTAGCGACACGGGTTCTGTTTCGCTATCCCCCCATCCCCCATTTCTCTCTGGATAGTAAGGCACGCGACATAAGATTCAATGGGGACAAGGGGATAGACTAGTAAAGAGCTCCCACCATCTGCCACTGGTGCCCCTCCTTTTCCAGTGGCGTGCCTCTTACCCCTCCCACTCTAGTGCCGAGGCTGAATGGCCCCGTATCTTGGCATCACCTGCTCCGCACAGTAGCGCGACATTAAAGAGAGAGAGAGAAAACCCAGTTAGAGCGCACAGTAAACGTCAAAAGCGAAGAGTAATTAGGGAACTGATAATCAAAAAAAAAAACCCGGTGGATGAAATGGAACGGTAGAAACCACGCGAGGTCGTCACCTCTGTGTAGCCGTCATAAAAGCTACGACGACTGGGCCTGAGTCACACAGCAGTCCAATAATTCATCAGCAGAGATGTTTATTGATTCCCACGATAATTGTATCGTCTGGCTGAATAAATTTGAGGCTTATTTTTTTTTTGTCACACATAAAAATATTAATATCTGTAAACGTCATTTTCTAGCAACTATAGAATTTCAATTTCTCCTTAATTAAACTTCAAGATCAACATTAAAAATGGTCATGTATATTCTAACTAAGGTTTTGAAATTTCATTAGAGTATTTTAGACCAAATTTGAATGTTAGTAAGGTTTTTTTAATTTAAGCAAGAATTTCCTAAAAATATTTAAAGTCTGCGTTTTTTAAACGTTGGTTATTATTATTTTTTTATTAAAATATTAATTGGTTATTAATATTATATATTATTTTTCTTATTATAAATTATAATATCAGCTGATTAAATCTCGCGCATACTTTAAGAGGATTAATAAGTGGATCAATCTCCTTCATTTAAGATATCGAAATGTTTTGGGCCTAACGCTTTTAGATAAGAATTTTTGTGGCCTTACTGCGTTAATTTCTCGATAAGGACCCGTACGGAAAATAAATATACCATATGTAAGTATTGTTGTTGTTGTGTTACAGTTCGCATTCAGAAGACCTGGGTTCTATGGATCTCCCGACATGGCGAACCCTAGAAGATTCCATAGAATTTCAAGGGAAAGGTGGTTTCCTGTTGCCTTCCTCAGGAAATCAGTAAGAGGAAGATGAAGAAGCAAACAAACACAGAAAGGAAATTTTTGAAACAACCATGCCGATGCCGGGATTCGAACCCAGGTTACGACGCATCTGCCCCATACGACTTCGCGCACAAGATCAAGCCGGAACGACATGTAGTCATCATAAAGTCGGATCGCTTCCTATTCTTAAATATGTTTGCCAAATTTCCGGAAGATTCATCTTAAGGTTATTATTATGGGAAGGGGAAGCGCGCACAGACATTTGATGAGCCTCATTTCCAAGGAAACAGACTAAGAAAAAGCCTGAAAATAGTTTTCTTCTTTGTCGCCTTCAGAAACATTTTTGTTTTTATTTCTAACAATGTGTAAAAAGTTAAGCAGTGCTTATTACGTTAGTCTAAAATTTAGCAATAACGCTTAATTATCTGGATTCGATTTCCTCCATGGATGTTTATTTGTTTATTTTTTTCCCCTTTTTTGATTGTCCTTCATAAGAAGAAACTGGTCGAGGAACTGAAGATTAAGAATCTCCTAAAACGAATAAATTAAAGACAACACTGTCACAAAAATGTAGGCCTAACGCTCAGTCTTTCATTCATTTTAGATTTCATTTAAAGAAAATTTTCAAAATAATAATAAAAAAAAAAATCATCCATTTAACAAATTATTGATTCAACTCTTAAACAATATACATTTTAGTAGTTAAGTTACAAATATGTGTATCGATTTAGAACGTATTGGGAGTAGTTGATTGTTTTAAAGATGCTTACATTAATGGATAATAATAGGTTTCAATTGTTTTTATTAAAACAAAAAGAAAAAACAAAAAAAGAAATATTTCATCAATTCAGGCAATTTTGAATCGTATTTTTCAGTAGCTATGTTGTTTGACAGATCAGTCGATTGATTCATTGTAATACTACCATAAATGTATTTAATGTAGTTGCTATGATTTCATTCAAAATAAATAATGAATAAGTTATTAATAATGTATAGGTAGAGTAAATTTTTTTCCTTACCGTAAAAAAAAAAAAGTAGAAAGAAAAAAAATATCAATCAGCTTTTTTCTTTTTTTTTCCCCCATTTATTATAATATTTTTTTCCGGTAGTTGTCGTATGTTTTATTTAGAATATGAATAGATGAGTAGTCAGTTGTATTAACAAAATGTCTTTATTTTTTATTTTCTGTTTTGTATTTCCGTTCTGAATCGTGGTTTTTAATCGAGGTTCCGGTGAGAAGTTGATTTCTTTGTTCTCAATTTCTCTTTTGCAATAGACCATCTCTGTGCAACTCAAGCAAGGTCTTACTTATTTCCTTCCTAAAAGCGCCGGTTTTATTTTCGTTAATCTTGAGGCCTTTGTTTCAAACCGGACGGTTCCGTGCTCCGTATTACTTGAGCCTTTCTCATTTGCATACAAGGCTTTTTCACAACCATTGCTGCGCTTATTACATTTCGCCATCGCCTCGATCTGTCACTAATTAATACTAAAAGCACTTGTTATCCTTGGAATAACCTAATTAACGGATGAGAATGCCAATCAATTGCCATTTCCACATAGGAAAACATAAAAATAGGTTACTTCGCAGAAATGTTCACTCAATCATTCTTCTGTTTCTGTTTTAAAACAAAATAATAAAAATTAAAAAAAAAATCTTCCTTATATTAATTATAAAACGCTGTATTAAAAGTGAGCATCACTTTGAGAAACCTTCTATTATTTCAGTGTTTTCGTCGTTCAGTTTGATATAAGGCCGTTGAAAAGTTCACTGTAAGTCCAAAACATAATCCCTGCAAATTACTGCCATGTTATTGAGGACTTGTTAAGATTTCATGAACTTCGGATTTTTTTTTTTTTTCAAAATAAAATGAATCCATAGAAATTATTAACTTTATTTTGTCGCTTGCAGTATTGTAGTTCTCTGGAAATTCAAAGTAATAAAAATCCAATTTTACTAAAACAAATATTAAAGATCAGTTGTAATAATAATAATAATTAGGCTTATTATATTACAGAACTCGAATTTACTATTTATAATGAAAAACGAAATATCATCTAGGCCTACAGTCTTTTGAATTAATATTCGTTTTAACTAGAACGAAACCAGACACTTGCTAGCCTCTTCGTAGCTTTGTAAATTTGTCTGCTCTTCTCATACGAAGTTAAACATAAACTCGTCTTGTAACGAATGCCTTCCAAATAGAAGGTTTGTTCTAGTTCATTAGATGAAGCAAGAAGAAAGCAAGAAAAAAAAAAAAACTTTTGAAAATTCGCCATTTTCTTTGGTGAATGCAGGAAAGCAGTTGTACAATACAATAGCCTATGGTAGCTTTTCCAAAGACATGTACAACGGTACCATCAGAACGATTAGTCATTCCAAAAATCCTTCATCCAATTTAAAACATATTTTTTTATACGTTACAAGAACTTGCAGGTGCCTGACATCTCTTTTTTTTTAGAAAATCTCCAAATAAACAAGATAATCCAATGAAACTGACTTTTAAATGATTATTGGTCCTGTTTGATTTTCTGCGATATATGTTCTGGTTGAAAATGAACAGATCCACCTAATGATCGCCAGGAAGTGAGAGAGGTACAGCGAGGCTTTTTTTTTTTTAAATACAAAATCAGATAGTGTTGAATTTGTATAGTTACAGTTATTATGTACTTCATTAGCTTTTCACAGAGAGAAACGAGAGTCGTTATTTTAGAAGTTATTAAAATCCAATTAACCCTAATCATAATTTTAAAAATAATTTCAACAGTTATTAGAAATCTTACTCGTTAGCCTACTCCTTTTTTTTAAAGTTGAAACTGAATGAAATCGCTCAGCTTTACAAAAAAAATAATATATAGACTATTATTAGTTTGCATTAATTTAAATTTTATGATAGTAATAAAATAAATGTTACTGTTTTAAATGTATTACTGTATCTATAAAAGTAAAGTTCTTTTGGTTCACCCGCCTTTTTATCTTTCATTATGGCCGGAAAATGCTGGTCTCATTTTACAGAGCGCTCGATGAATCCTTAGAACACCTCTGGAGAAGAAATATCCCAGCCTCACCCGGATATCGAACCTGGCTTCTTCAACCCATAGACAAATGCATACGTTGTTATTACATTAATAGTAATCATTTAATATTTTTACTATTAAGCACAACGATGTATTTGATGTACATGGACGTACTGGTCCGTTTTAATTACTTACAGCTATGCACGATCTTATACATTAATTTTCTCACACTGTTTATTTTCCAATCCTCACAGTGGCCTTTGAAAATATTGCTTGGATAAACCAAGCCTACACAGATGGAATGAAGTTAGAAATAGAAGGGAAGACGTCTTCAGATGATTCCATTGATTTTCAGACGATAACAAAAAAACCGGAAACAGAATTCGAATTCTATACGCATGACAATTACTGTCGTTGTCAGGCCATCTAGCGGCACAAATATGTATTTCTGAATTTGAAAAGTGTTTGAAAAATCAAAATCATCTTTTGGATATTGTAAATAGAATATTCGGTATGAGAAATAAAAATTAATAATAAAGTTTATCAGTCGTTGATTCAAGGTGATCGTGCTTCTCATTTTTTTTTTTTTTTCATTCACTTAGCGTGGACACCGCCTGCCAGGAAACAGCTGATCTATGCAGAATTATTATCATCGGCTATTGCTAGCATCATTCTAGAATCAATTAGGGGGACAGCTGCTGTTACAACGACGGCGACATTGTGAGATCAAATACAAAGGACGAGAAAACCACGCCGATCTGAGACCCAATTGAAAGAAGATAATCGAGCAACAACGCTTTCAGAAAAAGTTTTGTGATTTGTATGCGATGTAATCGTATATGACAGAAAGAGAAGATAAGGAGCGAAGTTACGAGCCTGAGTAAATAGGTAGTAGTGTCTTTGGCTGTGCCTGGTGTCCCCATAGGCATCCGACTGCCCGGTAACGGTTTAATCGGAGACAACCAATTGGTCAAGAGAAGAATGGTAGGACAACTGAGTTCATAAATCTGCTGCGTTGGATTGTTTTGCCTTTAGATTTCGCCCAAAATAATTCGATAATAACAAGCAGCTTCGTAATAAACTGTCAGGTCGAACACAGAAGTCATTATTCAATTACAGATTACGACTTCGATACGGATCTCTCCTGCTCTGTGTGTGTGATATCTGATGGCAACTCATCTTTCGCGTGAGGCTTCTCAAGGGATAACTTCACCGTTGAAGAAGAGAACGACAATTGTTAGCTCTTTTAATTTTCGTAACTGTCGATGAAAAGAGTGCCCTTTATTTTTATTACAAAAGGGAAGGTAGTTTATTAAAATATATCTCAATCAGACTCAGTGACAAGAATGATATCCGTTTGTAAACTAGCACTAAGAAGAGCAGCCACGATAAATATTAGCGTGTATTTGGACGCTTTTTCGTTGTTGTTACCATTTGTTTGTCCAACCTTCTCGGATTGGAAAGCTCTTAAAATCTACGGGCCGTGGAAGGAAGTTGAAATTTCCAGCAGTAGATGGAGCATAGGCGTATCCAGGATTTTCGGATGGGAAGGGTGTAAGATGATCATTCAACCAAAAAAAAGGGGGGGGGGGAAGGATGGTCATTCAAACAAAAAAAAAAAAGGGGGGGGGGGTAATCTTCCGAATGAGAGGGTTATAAACAGAGCAATGAACGTTCCAATCAAAAAAAACAGGTCCAAAACCTAGATTTTTTTTCCATTTTCGAAAGCGGTCGAGATGGGGGAAAGGCTTACAACCCCTAATAAACTCTTCTCCTCCATACGCCAATGAAATGGAGACACGCTCTACCCGATCGTAGCGTTAGTTCTGACTGATTTATGGAAAAACTAACATTTACGTTATTTTCATCCATTTCTTTTACAAATTCAGTAAGGTGTCGAGATGAAATCGTGAGTCTTGGAGATCAAACTTTGAATTACAGATATAATTCTGAAATTCAATATCTCTGCAGATTTAGAACTATTAAAAAAAAATCATTGAGTTTTGTATGAAATATTTCCTTAAAACGGAACCGGACCATCTCGATATTCCAGTTTTTCCATTTCTGTTGATGATGACAGGAATTCGCATTTCTATCCAGTAAAGAGAATATGTTTTTAACTTTTAATCTTTTTAGGTTTCAAGGGGATTAGTTTCTAATGTAATATAAAATTACACATGAAATTTTTTTTCGAAAATCATCGCAGAAAGATGGCCGCAGTTTGTCATTGTACGCTCTCTGCTCGTATTATTTTTTTGCGGGGGGGGGGGCACAAGTAATAAATTATATTCTAGTATTTTTATTTACACTAACTGACACCAAAGTAACATTAACAATATTAGATACACAATAAATTTATGGTGTTTATACCATGGCTTGTGGCCCGGGTAACCAAGTGGTAAAGCGCTTGCTGAGGCTTGGAGGAGCCGCGTTCAATCCCCGCTTACAGGCCGACGATTTTTCCACTCTGAATTCTCCTCCAGACTGGTCCAAGTATCATCTACAGTGCTCGCGCTTAAAGTTGAAACTCCCAGAATGCAAGCAGATTATAGATTGTCCTTTCCTGGCCGTTCGCTAACATTGAAATAGAAGAGGTCACTTCTCTTCTATTTTAATGTTAGCGAAATGCCAGGAAAGGACAATCTATAATCTGCTTTGCATTCTGGGAGTTTCAACTTTAAGCGCGAGCACTGTAGTACTCTGTAGAATAGATACCGTGTTTCCCGGAAGTTAAAGCGGGGACGGACGTTGGGTTGACCATCCATCCTCAACTAGCTAGGCAAGAAACGCCGGTATCCTGATCTCCCGAGACCCCAGGGGCCACTTAGGCCTGTAGTATAAATACATAAAAAAAAAAAAAAAAAAAAAATACATTGCCATTCACTAAATCTTATTTTTGTAGTCTGTATAATATTTGCAAATACATATAGTATATATTTTTTTTATTGGAAGGATGCAGTGAAGACTATATGATTTTAAATCCGTTTTCGTTACACAATAACACGAAAGGCATTTCAAATAAAACTTAATTTAAACAAATGTAGGCCTAAATAAAAATAAAACCATCTGAATCAGTCTTCCTTGACTTTCGTGTTTGATACATTAAGTTTTACTGATAAAGGACATTTTCAAAAAAAAAAAAAATTGGGATAACTGTCAAACAAGTCAGCCATTTATCCGAAGAAATATATATATATTTTTTTTTAATCTTTGTTACTTAGCCCTTAAAACTCTTCTCATTTTTTTTTTAGGGGAGGAATCGAAGATCAATTTGATTTATTTCTATTTTCGTCTTTATGACTTCAGATAAATCCTTTGCTTTTTCCTGGATGACTTCCTGCTTCATTGAAAAATGTTTCTTACTTCCAACCTGAGTCCCAATGTAAAACGTTTCAGTAAATCCTAAAGTTATATTTAATGGCTTCAAGGTCGTAACTTCGCCATTTCTCGAATTTTGCGGTGCCGTTGCATCGATCCGCCCTGCGCAGTTGCAATGCACGGGCCGTTCACAGATGACGCAGGAAGTGACGTTGGACCACGCTCATTACATATGCAAACTAAAGTTATGGGAATTTATTACTCAAGAGAGAAAAAAAGAAGAGTTATGGTCAATTTATAACACTATTAAAAAAAAGACAAGGAAAGTAGATCCTTAAACCTATACCATAGTGTTTCCTGAGCAATGAAGATACAAAGCAATGTCAGACAGTGAAACATAACATATCTTTTTGTTTTGTATGGAATGCAGTATTTAAGTTTTGAAATCACTCATTTCTTTCTGATCTAGTATTATTAACACACGCACACACACGCGTATATATATCAGGACATCTTTTTTTTTTGTAACCCGTTCGTCGTACGGCTTATAAAAAAAGATTTTCTGATGTGGATGAGAAAGAAATTGAAATTGTGAGATCACTTCGACGCTTTCCCATACTTCCCAGCTCTTTCTCCCCGTCTCCACAACCCTATCACATCAACCTTCCCCAGTTGGTTAAAAACCACGTGATCAATACAAATTCATATTATATTCTTACTTTTCGGGTTGAAAACACAATAGAAGTATCCTTTAACAATATTTGCCCACCTCCGTTTACACCCCTTAGGTCTGGATATCGAAAATTCGATAAAATAGTTGCTTTTCAATTTGGACAAAGAACATTCATGTCAAATTTCGTATTTCCATCTCAAGCGGTTTTGGAAATATGTTTAACTTCAAGAGAGGTTGCCCCTCCCCCGTTTACTTTTCGATTTTGACAAAGAACACTCATGTCAAATTTCGTGTTATGCACAAAAATATTTTAGTTCTAGTTTTTGCCAGGTTGCTATGTGGCGCTATTATGCACAATAATATTTAGTTCCAATTGTTGCACAACAATATTTTTTAGTTCCAACTGTCGCCACCAGGTGCAGATGTGGCGCTGTTTCAGGGATTTCACCCCTTTTTAACCCCTTAAGAGTGGTTAATCGAAATCCCAATAGCTTACTTTTTCCAAGTGCAATCTAAGGAAGCTTCCTGCCAAATTTCAGGTTCCTGGCTATGTGGAAAGTAGGAGAATAAGAAATGAGTGAGTGAGGGTTTTCGCATTACACAGAGAGAGATATCTGTAAGTATCTACATCATTGGCATGCCGAGAGAGGAAGGATAACATGGTTATAATCCTAACCCTGCATCAAATAGAGAAATCACCTTATTTATTTATTTATTTATTTATTTATTTATTTATTTATTTATTTATTTATTTAATTTTTGTTGGTTATCTTGAACTCCGATACTACGCCAAATAATATTCGTAATCTCATACAAAAATACCTGGTATGCTACGATGCATTTAAATATATATCTATATGTTTGGTTTTTTTTTTTTTTTTTTTTTTCATGTACAAGTATTCTGTCTCCTCTCAATCGGATGGAGCTACGGTAATTGTGAAATCAATCTTCCTACTGAGTGCCGAAGACAGAACCGAGAGACAGTGGCTGTGCAAATACACTTTAAAAACGAGAATCCTGTGTCTGTGATATTTGAGTTGAGTATCGTCTTTCAAAGAACAAGCATCAACCAACGCCTGCCCATCTGTTTTTGTCAGTACGTCAAACCATTTCTGGATCGAACTGTGATCGCAGATAGACACTGATTTCTTCATGTCAACATTCAACTTGTGGTACGCTTTGGAACAACATGAACTTCAGTGACTATTCTAAAACCCAGAAACGTAGTCTTCTGGAATAACAAAACTTACTGAGGATAGCTTGAAAAAGATGTATGAAAAAGCAATCAACTTTCTTAAATGGAATACATTTTACTTGCTATGTAAAAACGCTCGGCCTCTTGTTTCAAGAAATTATAATGAACTAGTAAATATTTTACGAATTATCTGCAGGAAAAACATGAATATTAACAAGAGAGCAATGTCAGAGATTGTCAGACTAAATAAATAACCGTGGAAAAAAGGTAAGTTTACAAGACTAAACCGCAATCGAAATGTTTGGGTGAGAGATTTAAATCTAACTTTGAAAAGAGCAGAACATGTAGCAAGACGACACGATCCTAGATGTACAACAGAATTCTAAATTGAATTCGAGGAGAAAGAGGGAAGGCAAAGAAAACGTTCACAAGATAAAAATTAAAAAAAAAAAAAATATTGGATTCGATTCAAAAAGAATAGATTTTGACCTTAAATACGGGAAAACAATTGATCTTCATCCTAAAGTGGTTTTAGAAATGAGTGAAAATTATTTTTGATTGGATTAAATCTTATTGAAGGCTTCAAGGAAGGTGGTAAAATTAAAATTTTGACGATTATAAAACCATTAATTTTAATGAAATTCATTTAATTTACAATGAAATTATACGCTTGATTAAAAATATGCATTCACTAGTTGACTCATTTCTTTTTTTTTTTAAACACGACATAACTATTTATTACAGCCATACCTAGCTAATAAATATATTGTAAATTATTAGACTGTAATATACTGCAAACTGTCTTGGAGAGAGAATACCACGAAATCGGAGATTTTTAAAGAAGATTTTAAATTGAAACCATTCTTTATTGAATTCCTGTGCTTTCGAGAACTAGGGCATATTTCATCTGACAGAAAAATAGTAAGGTATATTATGTTAACAAATATTCAATGAAAATAGCTGTAATTTGCTATTTCATTTGTTCGAAGGTAAAAAAAAAAAGGTGGGGTACTTTTTTCACTTTAGAAAAATACCTCATATCCCGCAATTTGCCATTGATAATTGAATGAATAACTGAAACATTCTCTAAGAGTAAATAAGCAAGCTTTTTTTTTTGCTTTTAATATTTCTGTAAAATATAAATTACCAGGCAATGATCGATTAGATTAAATTTTTAAAGAATTGTAATCATTTGTTTTATTACTTTGCGCTAGTATTTGCTTATGATTTCCAGCACTCAATTCAAGGCGGTTTAAATGTAGAAGAATTGATTCAAGATGGAAAAAGTGACCCCTCAAAGACTAAATACAAGGAAATAAAAAATAAGAAGAAATTGTGAAAAGTGAAACCTTGGGCAGCAGTACGGCTGCTCAAAAAAAGTATTTGACCAGAAAAACAGAAATCATAAAAAAAAAAAAATAACAACCCTGTAAAAGATAAAAAGGAAAGCAATCAATACAAATTAAGAATTGACTTTAAAAAAACTGCACTTAATGAAATCTTAAGTATTTTTTGTACATCAAATATAGTTTATTCATTTTTCTTTTTATATTCATTTATCTAAAATGTGTTTAAATTCTGAATGAATTTAATTTCTTCAGAATACTTTTCATCCTAAACAAGTTTTCAGTTTTGAACGAAAGCTTAAAGATGTAAGCCAGCGAAAAAGGCTTAAATTAGGTCAGTATCTCTTCATTTACTAATATTGTTTACATTTTAAAAGAATGATTGAGTAGCCTCGTTGGAGGCTAAGTTATGCTGCGTTCCCCTGGTGGAGACCTTGAGCAACACGATTTTTGGAGCCAACGATTTTTGGATGAGGTGCAGAATCTGACTCCCGGAACCCAGGCATTTATTTGCCTGGCACTGCCCATGGAAGTGGGTCAGGATCAGACCAAAAATACTTGTTAGATATTTAAGGGTTTGGTTCGTAGATACGCTAACAGGTCAAAGGCCTGAACGCTTCAATAGGACCAAATACTGTGGAGTTATTGCCAATTCATTTGAGAACGAGATTATTTTTATCTTTCGTAGCCAAACATACGACTCACAAGTCAGTATTAATAATGGATGAAATTAAAATTTCAAAGTTTGTTTTTTTTTTTTTTTTTTATATTAGTGAAACCTCGATCAAACGTTTTTTCACCATTTTCTTCTGCCCCTTTTAGATTTTTCAGTATTTAAAATTGGTATTTATCTGTAGTTTGTTGGAGTTAATATTTTATTTTTATTTTTGCATTGTCTACTTTGAATGAATTTGCTCCTCTAACACCTTCGCTTATCAAAAAAAAAACAAACAAATAAACAAAACTGATTTATAAAGAAGGTTGTTCTGGAATCTAAGTCTGCATTTTTAATTTTTAGCCAATTTCATATAGGTTGCCTATCCCTAAAACGACAGTTTATTTTATTTTATTATCAGAGAGTGAATAAAAAGTTAACATAACTTGCATAATTAGCTATATCTCTCTTGATATCTCTGTTTCATATCAGTTTGTTTTTTTACTTTATTTTTCATTCTTGCTTTTATAACCTCAACATTATTTACAAGGTGGTTCAAAATTCCCTATACAAACTTTAAAGGTAGGTCAGGAATACAAAAACAAACCATATTCATAGTGGAACGTATGTCCGCAAACGCCACCCGAATGTGCTAGAAGATACAGGAAGGTTCAGGAAATAAAAGACAACCAGTAAGGTAGATAACATGTTTATTAGCCCTATGTTTACAATATAACAGTAGGTGTACAGATACAATCACAACCACAATCATCCAGTTTCACACAATCTCTGGTTCAGATGGTCTTGTGTGCAGCTATCTTCACTCGCTCGTGTCCATATATTGTTCGTTTAATTAGTTTATGACGCTGGGAGTGGGGCAAGCAGGGTAGGATGTCTATGGCTTGGGAGGACTGACCAGAAACGGGCCCCAGTGCCATAAAGTAATTAAGAAACAATGACACGACACACGACAAAAGGGGTCAGCAAAGTGCCAGCAGCTTTAGATCGAAGAGATCGTCTGTAGGCTACATTAATGAAGCGATACATGATTACTCGTATAAAGTCAACCTTTCAAATGACGATAGCTCACACTGCCCAACTAATGTGCTGCAAAACAGGCTAAACAGCGCCCTCTAGCACATACGTTCCACTACGAATATAGTGGAATTTAGTGGAACATAGTTTTTGTATTTCTGACCTGTCTTTATAATTTGTACAGAAAATTTTGAATCAACCTGTATATTTTTTTAATAAACCATACTCACTATTGAACATAATTTCACATATCTCTTTGTGTGTAAAGCTAAAAAATACGGCAAAGAACTAGCCAAAGGTAAGATATCACCAGGAATAAAAGAGAAGGACTTTGGATATTTTGTTATTATTATTTTTATTAACAATTTTATCATTTTATTCACATTTTAAGCCTTATTTTATATTTCTTAGACAAAAAAAAATTAATGCTACAGTTTATAAATAAGGTCCAGTTTTTGGAGAGAATACGGAGTTTTCGTTAAGATTTCCAAATTATAAATTATTACGGTCAAGCATAGATCTTAAACTTCATTCAGATTCATACATTTGTAAGTTTAAATCTACTTTCTTTTTAAGAAAAAAAAAATAGAAGCAATAGATTTCTTTGCAGTGGAGACTATATTTAAAACAGAAGCAGGAAGTGACCTTGAAACCATAATACACACGAAGCAGTTTCTTGGCTTCTCAAACGGAAATAGAGAATGTCGAAGAGAAGAAGAAGCAGCTACAGTATTAATGTTGACCTTTATATTTAAAAAAAAGCAAAAAAAAAAAAACCTAGTTAATAAGGGTATATCTTCGAAGACTTTCCTTGGCTGAAGGGACGGTTCAGTTGTTGAAACACATTCCAAATATTATAAAATTTCAGATACGACATTAATACATTTCTCGGGATTTTTTTTCTTCATTTGTTAGCTAATTAATTGTAGATTTACTTAAGCAGATTACAAAAAAAAACAAAAAACAAAAAAAAATAATAAATAAAGTAGAAATGGCGCTTATATTAAACAAATATATACCAGAGAGCGTTACGTTGTATTTTAATTATATATAATTTCTGAGTATTTTAATACATAATTTTTAATGCTATTTGAAGGGGTAAGTGGATGAAGATGTTATGCTACAATTTGTAAAAACTTGAGTTTTATTTATGAATGAAAAAGTTTGTGCAGCTTTAACATATTTTCATTTGGCGAGTGTTGGATGCATAGATCCGTAGACATCCGGTGGATAAAGGTATTTCTAATACAAAAAACTTTATACCGGTTTTTCTCAAAAGTACGTTTTTAGAACATAACACCTTCATTTGTTTCCTTTATATATCTAATATCTGTAGTAGAAGATTCACAAATTTTACGGGTTTGAACCTCCCTCTTTAAATTTTCTCCATTTTCAAAATTGTAAAAAATATCATATTCCCCCCCCAAAATGTAAATATATCAGTAATGCAGTAAGAGCGTTGTCCATCCAGAAAACTTTCAGTTGAAGAAAATGGTATATTGAACTTTTTTTTTGCATGATTTCATCAAGGGCTAAAGATCTTTTTATTACAGAAAAAAGGGCATTTATTTAATTTTTGTATTGATTTTAGAATTGCACAGAAGTTTAAGGGCATGATCTCGATAGATCATTTACTTAGTAAAGCAAGATGGCACAGGCAATTTAGTTTGACGTATTTGTGAAATTATTAAACGATTTTTCACATTTAAAATGCTTTTTTCAAATTAAATCTGTAGTCTTCATCTCATCAGTGCAAACGTTTCAGTGTACCCAAATTATCATTTATTTCATTAGGTATAATTATTAAGTTATTAATTAAATATAATTAATTATCCATGCGCAAAAAACTGTTAATACTGCACTCGGTAAAATATTCATATACCCTGAAAGCCAAAATCACATTATAGAAGAAGGTTGATTATACGAATCACCAGCCGCCAGCAATATAAACAAATCATTGTTTTGTTTCGTTTCGTAATACTTCATATTTCAAAATACAATAGTAACAACCTTGCGTAAAATAATTTAATTTTAGATGTAGTTATATTTAATCTGGGTTTTCTATATTTTCATTAACTAAATCTATTTCGAACTCTTGTATAATTCGGATATACGATACTCTACTGAAATCAAACCTTTTTTTTAACTATTTTAAAAATGCGAAATAAAAAGAGCTTTCAATTTTTTCCCTATTTTCCATTGCCTAATTGGCAGATAAATAGAATTTTATGATATAGGAACTAAATGTCAAATTGGATGTACAGTAATTATTTTTCCTCATCAAAAGTTCAAAGAAAAACGTCAAGACGGACAAGTAGTGCACTCTAGTGGCAGAAAGTCGAACCTGTAATTATGCTCTTTCCAACAACTTCATTGTTCATCATTTCTGCATCAATTTTTTTTTTTTTTTTAAAAAGATTACAATATTTGTAGATGCCATGTAAATTATGGAGAGCCGTAAAGCTGTTACAATAAAGATCATAAAACTGTA
This sequence comes from Thereuonema tuberculata, assembly GCA_023159025.1. NCBI lineage: Eukaryota > Metazoa > Arthropoda > Chilopoda > Scutigeromorpha > Scutigeridae > Thereuonema > Thereuonema tuberculata. Next base: position 49,703,541 of record JAFIDM010000001.1, on the reverse strand, counting down.
GCTTATTTAATAAAGGAATTCGTTATTGAAGCGTAAGCAGATATCTTGAAGTATATCTTTTTTAAAACTTTGCGAAGCCTAGATTACCTTGACCAACTCGGTATTAACAGACTAACTGTAAAATACACTTGAATATGTGAAGGTGATTCTATGACTCCTAATATCGCATTCATTGATCCTGCAACTTTGAGAATCTGTTTTAATTCATTTATACTTCATCCAAATTTACGAGTCATTGTTGTTTTTATTGAAAACTGAAAATTATTACTAGATTTAATCGTGCTCGAACAGCAAAAGGGATTATCTTACAAATGCCAACCCATTAGTGGGAACTATTTCATCAGTTCTCTTTTGCCGTTACTAAGATTTCACGTTTGCTTTACAGACAATCGCTTGTGCCAAGTTCGAAGATATTAATGTGCATTAAAAAGCTGCACAAACTAACAATCGATCAAAAATCCTGTAATATTTTCAATAGTCCTTTCTTACGAGATTCCTGCTGTTCACCTGTGAGTGAATTTTACTTGAAACTTTTTTATATCTTTTTGATAAGTTTCTGTGCTGTACTAAGCAAGATAGCAATATGGAATTTATAAATGGAAGACGTAATTGAATCTCGAGGGGGAAAAAAATATTTCGTTAACATTTTTCTTTCGTTGAAGGAATACTGTTACAATGACTATATTACAACGAGTTTCCTCTCACATCTGTGTGTTTGTGTAGTTGTCAATTTTGTATAAAATGTTCTTAATTTTTGTTAGTGGTAAATTTTTTCCCGACTGATTCAGCTATGAATAAATACATGATACACACGTGTCTACTACTCATGTCGCGAATATATTAAATTGAGAAGGAGCAGAGGGGACTTGGAACTTTTGAGTACTTTTATACATTTCCATTAAGCCTAACCAAAAAGAATTTATTTAAAATGATCATTTACGTTTCTAATGCCAGGACTTCTTCAACTGCAGATTTTGTTTTGTTTAGGAATTTTTAAGGTAATTAAGTAACATTTGACACCTTTAATGGACAGTAATACATCCTTTATTTATTTTATTTTATTTTTTTTTTTTACCATAAAAGCCAGTCTTACAAATTTTGCTAGATACAAACTGGAAAAAAATACATTAGTAGTGAGGTACTTCATCTGGTTAACTTCATACATTAAAAGTATATATTAATGTAAATGTCGAAAACTAGCACAATATATAAAAACTCATTCCACAAGGGTATATTTAATTACTACTTCTAAACACGATAAAATGCACTTCAGGGAGGGAATCAGAAAACAAGATCAATCTGTTTTGTTCATCACCTGGTTGAAAAAAAGATGGCAGAACTTCCCTTATAATGAATTACCAAAGTGGTTCTGAAACAAAAAATGAACAGCTTTTTTTTTTTTTTTGTAAGGATGAAATACTCGCACCAAATATCAAACATTTATCTCAAGAATAAAAATTCGTGGAAGATCAGATAATTATTTTATGTTCTACCTGTTACTTGAAATGTAAGGAACTGCGTTTAATTAATAAAGCATGTAAAACAAAAAAAAGTTACATTTGTCAATTTAGAACGAGATCTCAAGAGAGATCAAGGATGTCGTGTTTGAAAAGTAACATTAATATTACAAAATTAAGCAAAAAAAAAGGGGAAAAAATTTAAACTGGAATGGCTCAGAAAATTATTTCTGTCGTTGAAGCACCATTGAACTAAAGGGAATATTAATTCTCTGCTGGATAAATGTTTGATACCATAAAACCACGGCCTGAAAGAAAAAAATGTGGAATTTGGTTGTGATTTTTACATGGAAGCCCTGCCATGACAACAATTCAAGCAAGCATAATTAAAAACCAAGGCATTTACTAAGAATTACCAGAGAAAAGGGAAAAATGACTAACACTAAACATAAATCTAAACTAATGTAATAAGGATTAAATGCAAGAGACAGTACATAGTATTGGATAGCACAGTGTTGTCAACTTTTTTTTTTTTTTGTAAATTTTGATGTAAAAAAAAAAAATATGAAGTCGTGGGTCACTGAGATGGTGGCTGTGGCTTTCGAAGTGTCTGACCAATACATCACCCACTGACTGCAGGTCGGTACCCGGGAGGAGGGATACAGTCATTCGAATTTAGCTCTTAATGACAAACTTAAAGAAATATAGAACAAGGTCTTCAAAAACAATTTTGAAAATGTTACTGCAGTTAACAACACTGATTATATCTATAATAAAGTCCAATTTCTTTCACTTTGTAATCTAAACATGTAAAAAATTGAATACCAAACATTCAAACTAATGACTTTCTTTTATATATATATAATAATAATAATAAAAAATATTTAATTAATACAATACTGGATTTAGGATGCCAATTACACTGCAATAATAAAAATAAAACTTGCATACATTTTTTTTTATTTTTTTTACACACCCAAGACACTGAACTTTTTCAGTGCAACAAAAAGAAAAAAAATATAAAGACATAGCAAAATATCTAATAATAATAATAATGATTTGCTCAGTTTTATTCTGATGAACTGACACAATATACAATTGCATGCAACATGTAAAAACAAAATGACAATGGTATTTTGCTGTTAGATATGAATTCAAAAAATGTAACAACCCATAATACAAGCAACACAACAATGAGTATTTTCAGATCTTTTTATAAGAATGGTTTATTTTATTTTCTGTTTATTCCTTAAAAATTACATGTTCAAAACTAAAGCACGTTTTCCCCCCATCTCGAACGGAAAAGTGAAAAAAGAAAGAATGAAAAAAAAAAATTAAATTTCACCTAGGAATTACTTGAGTCAGAGAACCCCTGACTTTTTTAATACGTCCTAATTTTAATCATGCATATGTTATTGTCAGTTCACATGTCTTGGAGTTGGTATAGGAAGAAAAATGTATTCTTTTACAGAAGACATGTATGTTCGCAGCATTACAGCTATTTTTTTTCTTGTATAGTAAGGCAATGTAAAAGTGATTTCCTTGGCATACAAGATGAAGGATGTTGTAATGTTTAAAAGTATGGATAGTAAATAGGAGCGCTGAATTATTTGCAACGAACTCCTCATGTTAAATTTCTATTTTTCTCTGTACATTTTTTTATTATTTCAACTTTTTTTTTTTAAAACGACTTAAAAAATGGCTGGGGGAAAAAAAGAAGGAGGGTATCGTAATTAAGAAGATTAATATTATTAACTTTTTATTTTTAACTTTCACATGACTAAGTACAGTGTAGTATCTAAATAAGAATATATTTTCTGTTTTGGTTAGTAATTATGCAGAAAAAGATGATAAAATTGTCTATTTCTTCGACAGCTTAGCTTAACAAAAAAAATTTAAAAATTGAAATAAAATTTAAACGTAGAGAATTTTTTTTTTTGCTTGTATAATTTGTAATTAACCAGAAACAGCAAAATAAGCCATCATTTTTGTCTCGGCAGTAAAATCAAAATAATCTATTACAAATTTATAATTTTTTTAAAAAAAAAAAACATATAGAAAAAAAAAAAAAAAAAAAAAAACGTCAGCCTTCTAATTTTTTTTTTCTCTTTGCTTCCTTTAAAGACATAAGGAATAACAAAATTCTATTAAATAAAAAGCTCCTTTTGTATCACTTGTTACTTTATGAGGAACTTACATTAAAAAATTGCTATTATCTAAAATCACAGCAAAATCAAGACTAAAAAGCACCAGCAAAAGGAATTCCTAAATGACTTTCTCAGTTGTTACAATTTACAGAATTGGTTTACTTGGTTTGTTTTGAATAATATTTATTCATTTAATTATTAATAAAGTAGTTTGACAATTGAAAATAAAAAAAAAAAAAAGAAATAAAATAAAACAAATGATATCTATTTGTTTTATTAAATGCAGCAGCAAATTGACTTCAGATTTTGTTTTGTTTGGTTTTTTTCCCTCAGGTTTGGGAAATGTCACTGAAAAACATACATAAATTCTTTCCCAATTATTCAAACTCCTTATTCTATTAATTTAAGTAATATATATATATATTTTTTTTAACATACAATGTAAAGGTAACTGAACCTATAACAATTTCAATGAAAATCCCCTCAATTGATCTACTTGATTAACCAATTTCACAATTTTGGTCTTTTTTGCAAATTTTAAAATGAAGTGAAAAATTTGGAAGGATTTTCTTTTATCTTTTGAGGTAATTACAATATAAGATCTGCGTAAAGTAACTGTTAGGACAGGGGTGATACTCCTTTCAGGATAAGCATTTTGTAAAAAAAAAAAAAAAGAAAAAGAAATTCTTCCTATAAGTTGCGCCCTTGTCCCTTAAGTTAAAAATATGAACTGACTATTCAAACTGGTTAAGATTACATTACTATCTAAATATTTGAAAATTAATCAATGTTGTCGCTGCCTTTTAATGAACTTCTGCTGCTTGGCATTGCTTCTATCGGGGAGGATCTTTGATATGATTCTTCAGGTACTTCATCATTCCAAAAGTACGGAACCTCTTCACCCCTTTAAACCAATAAAGAAAAATGTAATTAATAAATGCAGACAGGTGCAAAGCTACAATTAATGGACAAAAGTCATGAAATCAAAAATTTATGTTAATTATTTCGAAGCTTCCAACAAATTAAAAATTTATTAAAATAAATTTTTGATTAGGCCAATGCAAACATAAAAAAAAAAAAAAAAAAAGAAAATTTGCACATAAAGATGGAAGTGAAACTGAAGTAATAAAACACGTACATTTTCAGTTTGAGAAAGAAAACAAACTTCAAAAAGAAAAATAAATGCTAAAGTGGAATTCTGGGAAGCATGCATGAACAAATCACAAGGATAATGATAATGGGAGGAGGGGAAGAACATGGCTCCAACATAAATATTCACTCCACTGTTTTTGTTTGTTTGTTGTTGTTTTTTGAAAAAAACTTTAGATATTTATATATATAAAACTTGGATTGGGTAAAACAGAGAATACGGTACAAGCCAATCACAGTCTTCGTAAGGATACATCCACGCAGGGATACTTGATGGTGTGTACTGTTATCTCAAATTGCAGTTAGCCAGATGAGGGTTAGTTTTTCTAGTAAAAGATCGTGCAAAACCCATTTTTAAATAAGCTTACTTGCAAATCTCATTCTACTTTTCACTAGTTAATTGAAAAACTAACATTCATTATTTTAAAAGTAGTGCCAAGGCAGTCATCTTGTCGAAAGCCTGGTACCGTAATCTCCGGTTTCACCTTTGGATTTTATAGAGATTACAAAAAAAAAAAAAAAAAAAAATGCAGCAAACAAACAATCTTATGGCAGTTTTGATGAAGAGAAGTTTTGCCACTGAAAATCTTTTAAAATGGATCTGTTATCAAGTAAACTAAGAAATAAGCAGGTTTTCATTGCTTTATTGAATTAAGCATTGCTATATTGTATTTATTTCAAAAGCATCTGTTTTCTTTAGCTAGGCAAACACCAGCCAACAGGTTGTGCAGTTGCATCAACAGATGTGCTTCTGAGAAAAGAACATTATCCAACAAAATGTTCTGCTTCCAACATGATGGCCACCAAGACAACCAATTCGAGTGAAGCGCTGAAACAATTTCCTTCTTCTGCTCCGCTGAATGCTCTCAATTAAGATACTCGTTCTAAAGGAAACAATCTCTATACTGAAATATGTCAATTCCATGCAACAGAATATGCCAGAAAGCAATTTGAAGAAAGATATTGAGTGATATGTAGTGCCTGCTTGAACTCTGAATCAATCAGCGAAAATATTTTAATGTTTAGAATTAGGCTATGAAATTTAAAAAAAAAAAAAATACTAATAATTAGATACATATTCTTTAAGTGTAAAGTTTATTTCCTTTCAAAAGAAAAATCTCAATTCTGTGATAATAATTTTGTAATTGCTCTCCATTCAGCTGAAGTGAAGACAGATGCCATGACTGATATGTATCAATCCTCGTTTTCAAGATCACAATATGTAGCTGTCATCGTAGCTGCATTCAAGCAGGAAGTACAGTTTTTAGTGCCAGCTAATTAGCCGACAGATGCAGCAAACTCTAGTGTGAAAGAAATACTCTT
>JAFIDM010000001.1:49671519-49697455 GCA_023159025.1 Thereuonema tuberculata | reverse complement strand
AATTAGCCGACAGATGCAGCAAACTCTAGTGTGAAAGAAATACTCTTGGGAACATGAACATGCAGTTGGCTTACTTCCGCTTTTAGATTATTAATATAATCCATTGGTGGCAGGACATGTCTACTTAGCCGTTTTTCAGCGATTGCTGGCAGCTACTTTTGCACCTTGAAAAGGCAGAATTCTTCACTCCAAACAATATTCACGACAGATCATGTCTGGCTAGCCAATAAAAAGGTATTTTTAAACAATAGAGCATGTGCAACCAAAAGACAAGTGTTTTCTCTCCTCTTCTTTGTGGAGACTTTAATTTATTACCTTAATTTTACTTTTCACCTTATATGCAATTTGTTATTTTTTGCTTATATTAACCAGAATTTATGTAAATAATTAAAAGATACATGATGTCTGACAGAAAATCAAAACATTAAATTTTCTTTTAAAGAGGTAGAATGCTAACTTACCAAATACTTTATGCAGCTGATCATCACAAATGGCAAACTGTTTGTTCTTCGGGTCCTAAACAAAAACAAATTTAGATTAACTTAAGACCAGTTATCAAAAATCATTTGAAATTTATGTTTTTATATTATCATTATTTTATTTTATAGCTAATTTTGATATGACAATACTTACATAGAGATTCCTATCTTTCACAATTGCCCACATCTTCTTCACAACATCATGTCGTGCCATCTCAGGAGCTCCGACAACTTCAGCAAGTTCAGGAGACAAAATGCATTTGCGAGCATAGGTGGATTCTATAAACAAAAAGAATAATAATATTTTTTATTTCCTGAAATCAAATCTTTCAAAATTCAATATATTGTAAGCTTTTATTATATCTATCCAGAAAGAGGTCTTTCAAGTTCAAATAAAACACTGGTTTAACATTACTTTATTTCTGCCTTCTAAATATTTCAAATTAATTTTGTGTACTATGTCAGCTCTTAATTTGTTTGTATTCGAAATTGGGTATTCTCCACACTTATGGAAATTTTACTATTCTCAATATCAGTTTACAATATGTAGTTATGAAATATGTTAATGAAAACAAAAATACTGAGAATCCTTATCATTTTCGTAAAACTAACATCTGTCTGCAATTGAAGCAATTATGAATATAAGTGTTCATTACATTTTGCACCAATGTGCTGCTGCTTCTCAAGTGAAGTTAGGCCGGCCATCCACCGGAAGCGACAACACGCTACGAAGGTGAAGCGCTACAACACGCGACAGGTTGTAGCATGATGTAGCGCGACAATCAATCGCATGCTACAATGTCTTTTAATTTGATAACACTTTTAGCCCTTGATTCCCCTCTCATTAAATGGAGGACAGCCAAGAAAAGGAGAAAAGAGTGGGTTAATCGTATTGCAGCTAATAAAAGGAAGTATGGCGATTTTTTTTGTTTGTACAGTGATCTTCAGGATAGAGTAGAAAATCATTTTTCTTATTTTCGAATGCAGAATGACACTATTTCCACCGCTACTTCATTCCACAACTTCATCGTCATATTTCTCATGTGGTAATGCAGCTCCTTTTGGTCGCACAAATATTTTTTTTCATGAACTAAATTTATTAGTTTCTCACTATCAAAATTATTGTCGAGCTACACGGTTGAAAAAAAAACAAACAAACAAACAAGATTAAATCTTTTGCGATGTAGCACGACAAATGTTCTTCCACTGGACGAGCTCCAATGCTATTACATACGTTTGATTTGTGTATCGCATTGTAGTCAAATGTCGCTTCCAGTGGACGGCCAACCTTATTGAGGACTATTTTCTGTAGAAGTACAATCTTTCCTCAAACATTAGCTTCATCTGTTATCATGTGCATTCTTCAATATGGAGGTTTGCTACAATGGAACATCACAACATTCTATCCTGAGTTTTCTGCTACAGTTCAACATAACTCCAGACCGTTTTTTTTTCTTTCATTCCTTTCTTGATCTACACCTATGCTTTGTAACTGGCAACCCTTCAAAGTGGTAACAATTCTTGTGCTGAGGATGCTCTCAAAGCCATGTCCTGCATATCTCCATTTGCGAACCTGCACTTCCCTAAGCAATTTAGGCTCTATTCTTGCTCTCCTCTAAATTTGTTCCTTAGATACCTTATCCGGCATTCACCTTGGAATGTAATCTTTCAAACTGCATTAGTTCTTACCTAAGAAAATGCTTATAATAAATAGTTTCACTCTTTTTATGAGCTACAAATACTACTAATCATGCCAATCATTTTTGACTACACATGAATATTAGCATTTCTATTTAATTCATTAAACTGAAACTGTTTTTTTCTAGTTTCACAATTTTATAAAAAACAAAAAAAAAACAGAAACTGATTTCAGAAAAATACACCACAAACCAAATCCCAGATTCGGTAACTTTCCATTTACAAAATGTTCACATCTAAATAATTGATTAAAACAAGACCGGTATTAAACCACTGCACTGTATTAGAATTCTATCAGATCTTGGCCATCTCTGTTACTTGGAGGAAGCAATAGAGAAGTACAAATACTTCTTAAGGAGACTTTTGACTAAGTCTGTACTGAATGAAAATAAAATTTTAATATTTTCTGAACATTTAACAAGAGATTGCTCACCCACTGGCAATTACTTGATTAAAACAAAGAAGAGGCTTGGGCTAAAAAAAAGTACATTTGAAACAGAAAATCTGTTAGGACTGTGTCTAGTGTTGAATAAAAATGAACGGCAGTCATCCTTTATACCTCCTTATTTGCAAATATTCAAAATAATCTTGTGTTTGTGTATTCAGTAGATTTTGTTCCAAATAATCACTCTTCAAAACTTCCAAAAGTTCGGATTTATTTTTTTTCAAAACTTAAGCATCTTAAGCCAACTAGTGTTTTTACTGATAATACATTTTATCATCTAATGTAGTCCTGAATGTTTGAAATACAATGAAAACTCGATAAACCGTCACCGTCGGGATCAGCACTGTGACGGTTAATTGAATAGACGGATAACAGAAATTCCGCAATACATACATACAGTAATGAAATTTCAATGCTGGTTTAGGACGAAAGGCAAACAATAAATTAATACAAAGAAAAACCTATTGGTAACAAATAGATGCCGTCAAACACCAAACAAATAATAATAATAATAATAATAATAATAATAATAATAGTGTGATGAGTTTTTACAGTTCTATACTATATTCTGTACTATATCCTGTGTGTTCTATTTAAACTTATTTATTTATCTAATTAAAATCACTTGTACAATTTCAAATTCCAATGGTTAACTGTTATTTCTGTTTTGTTTACTTTTAAATCCCAACAGCTGGAAGGGCTCCCATCATGCACCTTAATTTAAATCCTTCTGTTAATTTCAGTTATTATTTAAACCTTCCAATCATCTGTTAAAGCCCTCCAGCCAATCAGCAATCACTGTAAATAAAGCAATGAAAACCCTTGCTCTCCCTCAATAAAAAAAAGAACCCGTTCAGATCCAGCATCAGTCTTGTTCTACCTTATTCCACGAACCAGGACACCAACAAAATCACCACAATAGAAACATAAAACAGTACTATATAATAAGGTTTATATGTTAAAGCTGTAATCAGTCATCATCTTGTTTCTTCGAGGCTCGAGTTATTTTCACGTCAATGTCCCACATTTCACGGAGAACTAGGTTTTGCGAACAATGGCTGATAACAGAGTGACTGTTAATCGAGTTTTCACTGTAATTAATTGGCTTTCACTCCAAACATTTTCAATCCTATTGAATGGTGGAATATTCCTTTTAAAAACTGAATTCGTTATCTTGGCCATTTTTTTTTTTTTTTTTTAATTCTAGCATTAGACTCAACTAATATTAAAAGAAGCATCTCATCACACTCAATTGCAATTAGTGGCAAGGGTATCCCCCTCCCCCATTCAATCACAAATCTACATATTTCAGTTTTGCATTGGAAGCAGTAAAGCTTTTGTAAGTCTCCGTCCATCCTATTTTAACAGTTCATATAATACTTTCATTTAGAAAACTTAGGATCTTAATTCCTCACATATTAGAAATAATAAAGTGCTTCAGTTTGTTAGCACTACAGTGCTATATTAATCATGTGTTAATTAACTGTTTTTAGAACTAAAAACTCAAAAGCCTTGAATAATCCATAAATCTATTAAAAATTTGTACATGCTTAGATGACAACTTTAGGGTTTACAGTTTGTGGAATATTTGTTAAGCAAGTTTATTTTGAATGCACTAATTTATCATGCTAAAACTAACACAATATCTTGTTTTCTTAACCCCCTCCCTACCCCGAAATTAATTGTTGTTTCTCTGAAGTTAAGTAGTTTTTAAACTAAAGAACAAGACATAACAAAGACTATTTCCTTGAGAACTGGAAAGAATTTTTAAAGATATCCATGAATGCAATACTCAGGATGAATCCAGAAGTTCAATTTTCTAAGCAATTCTTATTCAAGTATTGCAATATTTAATTCTTTTTCAATGGAAAAAGGTGAAGATTTGAAACTTTTAAGAATTGAAGAAATATACCATCTGTGTCACATTCTAGAATTTATTTGAATTGGGATTTGATCAGCATGCTTTTTATATTTATTTTATCAAGATAATAAACCCCATCCTATAAAAAAAACAACAACATTACATCGGCTTAAAATTTTTCCTAGTAATGTTTGCAACACAATTTTTTGCTTTCACTAACCAAAACAAATGACAATAAATAAGTAAAACTTCAAAGATAATTCATAATTATAATAAAGAACACTTCTAGATATCTTCAATATTTCTGTTCTCTAATCGAGAACTTAAAAGGAAGAAACAAAAAAATGTTTCTCTCCTTAAAACCCAACAAAATTTAAATAAACAATCACAAATTTTGTTGGGTTTTAAGGAGAAACATTTTTTGTTTCTTCCTTTTATATTTATGTTCCTGAAGAAAGTTCTCGATTAGAGAACAGAAATATTGAAGATATCTAGAAGAAATGTTGTCAAAATGACAATCCTTCATATTGTAAAGACAATATTAATATCAAGATACAAAACTGGTGTAGGTGTTTGCTGTAGGTCAAAGTTTCAGTCTCTACCCAGACCTCGCCACAGGAAAACAGTTCTTTCCTGGGAATTAATGAGGCCAAGTTGTTGGATTGGCCTTCTAATTTCAAATACTATACTAACCACAGGAATTGATAGAAGTTTGTATCTTCAGTGCCTGAAATGCAGTGCCTTTAAAGAGTATGTCATAATTTAAATGTTTAAAAGCTACTTATGGTGTTTTATCAAAAGATAAAGAAAAAGCTCTACCAAAATTCTTTCAGTAAATAAGTATATTTTTTTTTTTGCTAGGCACTTCTTACTACTTAATAAATTATTACTAAGTGTTAAGACTTTATTTCCATTTCTGAAGACAGAAATAACCACAAGTGAGGATTTTTTCATCTTCAATTTACTTAATAGTTACTTTGTGTTCCCAGTTTGTAATCTTCATGGCATTTTTATAGTTTTCATCAGTATTATGCAGTATGGAATCTTATTTTAGTACATAGTATATTTATTGAATGATAATGAAAATCCATTCCTATCTTTCTTGCTTATTAATTTTTTATTCGCAGCTCTGCAACCAAGAGAACTTTGTTCAGCCAAAATCTTTTAAATTAGCTTCCTTTAGTATAATCTTTGGTATTTTTCTTTTACGAACTCTTCCTATTCAAGTGTTTTCACAAAGCTGTAGGAGGTAATGGATTAACATTTTTATAGTTGCTGAATCAGATTGTATTCAAGTCTTTTGATTCGATATAAGAACACTGAATACTTTTTTTTAAAAGTCTATGAAATGAGTTGAATAAAAACAAAAAAAAGAAGGAAATTATCATTCAACAGGAAATTGAATAAAATATTATACAAACGGAAAGTTCTTCAGTCATCTTTTCCGAAGGAATGTACTGATGTGCCCATTATTCTACCCACATCGAATTTTTAACTTTCAATGTCAATGTCAAAGTCAACAACAATAAAAAATAATGTCACTAACAAGTTTTAGAGAAAATATTCATTACAGTATTTAAATATCTTTCTTCAGTAAGATGCTCTCTTCTCCCAAGATTAAAATAATAACAATATTAGTATTAATAATAATAATAATTTGCATTTTAGTATACATTGGAATTGTTGTAATTTTCTGAATTAAACTCTTAAACAGCAAACTAGTAAAACTACTAAAAAAATGAAAAGATTACAAAATAGAAAGAAAAAAAAATTGTACAATATACCTTTTTTCTTTTTAGGTTGAGACTTTGCCTTCTTTTCTCCCTGAGAAAATTTTGAAAAATATAAGCAAAATTAAGTAATTATGCTGGTAGGAATAAATATTTGAAACAATATCAATTACTTTAAATAGATTAACTGTCAAATAATGTCAAGATTACTAAAAAAATAAAAAAATGTATCAATATCAATCTTGAAGCAAAAATTATATTCATACTTCATCTTAAATGCAATGACATCAAGTGGTTAAATTGCCCATATAAATAATTACTGCAGAAAAGAGCTTATTTTCGGTGTGAAGTATATTGTTTTAAACTATTACTTCCAAAAATTTTCTGCAATCTTTCTCAACCTTTTTTTGCCTCACGGAGCACTTCTGATTTGCAGAAATACCAAGGGTACAACAAGTTTTTCATTGCTTTTATTTCTCTAATAAAATTCCTTTAAAAATCACCTAATGGACTAGCTAACTCCATGGCACTACAGCCCATGTAGGGCCTTGGCCTCCTTAACAATATGAGCCCACTCTTTTCTATCTTGCGCCTTTCTCCTCCATCCTCGTACCTGGAGCTTTTTCAAATCGCGTTCCACATCATCAAGCCATCTAAGTCGTGGTCTTCCTTTTAATCTTCTACCACCAGGGTTTCCAATGAAAAGTTTCTTAACTCCACGGTTCAAATTCATCCTTTGGAGATGGCCTACCCATTGGATCCTTTTACTTTTAACAATTGAAACCAAGCTTGGCTCCTGAAATAATTCCATTAGTTCTTTATTAGTGCGGATACGCCACAAACCTTGGTCACAAATAGCTCCATAAATCTTCCTCAGAATTTTTCTTTCCCATATACCAAGAATGGAAATATCCTTACATGATAAAGTCCATGCTTCGGCCCCATACAAAACAACAGGTCTGATCATGGTTTTATAAATCCTGGATTTGGTCCTTCTAGACAATAACGATGACTTCAAAAGGGGTAGTAGGGCGAAATAACTTCTGTTACCGGCAGCAATTCTATTTTTTATGTCTAGATGTATCTCGTTACCTTCCATAATCAAAGATCCAAGATAGGTAAAATGGTTAACTTTCTCAAAAGAGTACTCATCAACTTTCAGATCTTGTACATTACTAAACCTATCGCTCCTGTCAGTAATCATATAGTCTTCATTTGATTAATGGATAATTCAACCTCCTTGGAAGCATTGATAATTTGCTTAAATGATTCAATAATTCCACTCCCATTTCTACCGATAAGATTAAGGTCATCAGCATATGCCAAACACTGCCTAGTACGGTTGTAGATAGTTCCACCAGGATTTCACCTAATGGACCAATGAGTCATAATAAGTGTATTTTTGAAACATCTAAAACATACCATGAACTATTGTAAGTCCACCAGAATGCAAATTAATACTTAATTGTTAGAACAAAACAATGTCGTTATGTTTCTGTTTGCCCAGAGGTTAATTGGCAGAGGGTTTCATTCTTAGATATGAGCATTAGGATAATGTGAAGCTAAATTACTGATTGCAAATTAACTCAGTATTACAGTATTTTTCATGAGCACACCAAAGGTATCCTCGCAAAACACCACTGTGCCAAACCACACCTATTAAAAAAGCTCTGTAGTACAGAATTTTAATAAAATTCAGGCTCTTAATATCTATTACTTACAAAATTCTAAATGTTAAAGTTTATCAAAATATAATAATAAAAAAAAAAGGAATTTAATGCATTAACCCTCACACTTTAGAAGCAATTCCTACAAATCGTCCATCTCAAAAGATTCAATTTCATAAACTAAAACAAGATCAATATAAAAATGGTCAAATAAATGCCTATCGCTGTTTCTTAAGAAAAGAAGAATAAAATTGCTTAACGTCAGATAGCACATTAAGAAATTGTTTGAGTCATCCCTTTAAGTTTAAAAAAAAAAAAAAAAGTATTAACAATCGACACTAATCTTTAATGGTATCCCGGATAAATGCCTTCTCAAACCTTCCCAGTGAACTATTAAGATCTTTCTAAGAATGGTGACCAGTACAAATTTGCTGCTACATATTCAATGTTGATAAAAAGAAAAAATATCGAACTCTAAAAATCAATGCTTCTTATACTTAAATAGCAAAGGCTTATAATTATATAAAATGTCATTTAAAAAGCATGATTCAACACAAAAGTATTAATTTACGTCACAGTAAGCATTACAAGTTCCCATTTGCAACCTGACGTATCTGAAAAATCTGACAACCGAGAAGCCAAAACTAATACTAATCTACATACTAACAAAATTATGCTGAAACAATTTAACTCTTTGTCTACTATACATTCACATAATTAGGTAGTTAATTTTGCAATTACCAATATCATATCACCATTTTTATTACTGTGGTGAAAGCGCAGTAAATGACGAAACGAGATTTATGTGAATGATTGACAGAAAATAAGAGCAATGCCAGATGGATAGGAAGAAGCAATGCAAGTTGCTTGTAAAACGCTTTCTTGAAAGCTTGGCACCTTGTTTTAAACAGAGCCCGTTTTAATTGGGTGCAAATTTCAGCAGTATGCCGACACTAGCACCTGTAGTAGTGAGAAAAGTTTATTTAAAAACTGTGGCAGTGATAGCTTTATATTGACATTTGGATATTCCTGGTCTTGTTCTACCCATTCTGTCATCTGCCTCCTCTTCTTCAGCAACCTTTCTTTCATTTTTCTCCTGTATGATAAATTTCTTCATCAATTTACCAGTACATGAAATTTAATCCACATCAACAAGAACGTAATATGAGTTGTCACTGAAGTTGCAGTGTAAATCACTGAGCAGAAGCAGGCAAATGGCAAGTTTTCTAGCTGTCTAAAGCAAGTCTTAAAGGACTGTCAGCATGTAATGATAAAAGTAAAAGGACGAATCACAATCTTGCAGTAACTGAAATATGTGCTTCTTCGTGATCAATCTACACATCCTTTTTTTTAATGAGGTCTGAGGGAAAAATCAAACATACAACAAATGTCTGCTTAATATATTAAATAAATTGATTTCAAAAAGTAACAGCAGATGCAGACAAAACACTATGTAGAGGGCATTGTTCATCATTGGACAGACGACTTTATATTAAAAATAATTATTTTGGCTCTTTATGTTGTAATACAATCAATCATTTGGGGAAAAGGAAGGTTAGATAAATGAAAATGAACTTTCATTCCACAACTATTAGGCAATACACAGGTTCTTTAAAATAAGGTTTCAATAGTTCAACAAATAACCTTCAGAACAGCAAACAATACAATGTAAAGCAGCATTTTATATTCCTATATATATATTGCAAACACGACAGTTTGGCACTACTACAACAACAAGTTCACATGGAAGCAGCTGTAAAGATAGCCAAGTAAAAAAAAAATGCATTTGGGGTTTTGTTGTTTATTTAATATTTATTTTGAGATAAATTTATGGTTGAAGAATTTCAAGAAAGGGTCATTCCACGTCAAATCAGCAAAAGCCTCTCAGGGTCACCCCTCTCCGATTTTAATGAAATTTGACATAAAGGTACCTTCACTTCTTATATGAAAGCCTGCCAAATATTATTTTCCTAACCTTAAACATTTCTCAGTAATAGCATTCAGAAGTAAGGTCTGCAATTTGTAACGGGTTTTCCATAAACTTTTCGGGCATTTTTAAAGATATATAAATAAAGAACTACTTGAGCCAGAAAAACAAGCTTTCATAAACTGACAGCATGTATATATATCATAAAAAAATAATGCATTAAAATTAGTTTGAGTCTTTCCCTGAGATAGTAGTAGGCATTTTGTAATGTTTTCGAAAACAAGAAGTGAATCCTTCATAGATTTTGAGAATAAAGCTGGATACGTATGAAATTTTAAACAGAAACTCTATAGGTACTTTCTGATAGATAAAATAAATATTAAAGCAATTCCGTTAGTTTTTAAAAAAATATGAGGTTCTGAAATTGGCAGTAAAGTGAAAAGTAGCAAATTTAGCTTATTTTCAATTGACTATTTAGTAACGTAGATAATTGAATTTAAAGTTGAAATTTTGTCCAGAGTTTCATATTTATACAATGCAAATGTGGTATAAAATTCAAAAAACCCTATCGAAATCCTTTTTATTTTAGTGTAAATCGAAAGAGTCCACACTATGTTACCTATTGCAATTCTTGCATTTTTTTTACTCATTTTTAGAATTTGCCAATAGAGGGCAGTACTAGTAATGGTCATATGGTGATCACATGTGTAAGGGCACTCATCTGTATTAGGTTTGAAATGTCGCTGGTAAACAAAATGGAAAAATGCTGTATATGATTAAACTTAAATGATGATTGTCACAAGCTTGCATTCTGCAGAAAATCTGGTTTTGTGTTCTTTTAATTATTATTAAAATAATTATAATAAATGTCATTATCAAATTATTAATTAGTAAGATATAGCAAGGGTTGGAGGATGAGAAGCTGCGGCCCTGCATCAGACCTTTCATAAAAATATTGGCCCTCAGACTTCTTAAGGTTGTGCACCACTGACTTGAACAATGTAATATATGACATTACACATCTACAATTAAATTAATTTTATAATCAGTACTCCAATTGACTGCGGTTTTTGTTACTTTCTCAGAATCGCTTTACACAGTGGATGCTCATCTGGCAGAAGAATTGTAACTGCCCATCTTAAAAGCCAGGGCAGAAACTGTTCCCGTTGTGTATCCCTTGCTAGAAGCAAGCTTGAAACCAGTTCAACAGAATTAGATAACGAATATGAACTATCCACTGAAAATAAAGAAGACTTGAATGCGTCAGTTTCAGTTTTAGGAGTGTCACCATTGAAACCTGTATCTAGTAGCTACAAACACACTTATGGGAAGCGTAAAGCAAAACAGTTTACCAATGTAGTAAAACAAAAAATACAAAAAGTCCTAAGCATTGATTCTGAACTGGAGACATCTGAAAGCGAATCCTGTACCAAATGCAAAGATTTTGATGAAATATTACAGATGCTCATAGAAAAGTATCGAGATTCTACTCCAAGTGAAAACTTCAAATTTTAACTCTTGCTCCTCCTTCATGGAGCATTAAGAAGATTGAAAATACTTTTGGTGTATCCGTATACAAGGTTCGTAAAGCACAAGATATGAAAAAAACATGGCAAAATATTGACAGATAATATAAAACAAGATGTTTAAATTTCTACGAGAATGATAATGTGTGCTGGCAAAAAGGTTTTATTTTCATACTGGTAGGGAATAAAAAAAATTTACGTACAAAAAAGGCTTCTCCTTGTTAATCTGAAGAATTATACATTGAATTTTGCAAAGAAAGTAAACATAAGATAGGATTTTGTTATTTGAGGCCTAAATGTTGTATTCCAGTTGGTGGAAAAGCAACACATTCTGTTTGTGTATGTCAGTATCATCAGAATGTAAAATTGATGTGGCTGTTGTTCCAGAACACAGCGATGATTACAGATGGCTGTATGTGAAAAGTGTCCTGGGAAATATCCTGTCCTGAAGCTGATAGGACTATATTAGTCACTTTGCAACTATCTGTAAATGAATTTTGTGAAGACCTTGCTAATATGATTGATGAAGTTCGCCAACATCATTTCATTGCAAAGGCACAATCTTCTTACTTAAAGTAGCACAAAGAAAATCTTCCTAAATCAGAAGTGCTGGTGCTTTTAGATTTTTCAGAAAATTACAATTTTATAATACAGGATGAGGTGCAAGGATATCATTGGGATAATTCACAAGCAACATTACATCCATTTGTGGCTGCTGTAAACATAACATCAACTTCTGTTATTTATCTGATTACTTGAAGCACAACACAACATGTATTCATGAAGCACTTTATAGAAGAAGTCAAAATTTTACTTTCCAAGAGGCAGATTGATAAAATCACTTATTTCAGTGTTGGAGCAACATCCCACTACAAAAATTACAAGATTTTATAAATTTGTGTTTACACACTGTAGATTTTGGCATAAATGCCGAATGGCATTTTTTTTGCTACATCTCATGGTAAAAGTCCATGTGATGGTATCGGAGAAACAACAAAACGCCTCGCTGCTAGAGCAAGTCTTCAAGCAACCTCAACATTCAGCCAAATCATTACACTTAATGATTTGTTCAATTGGCCACAGGCAAATTTAAAGGGTATTTATTTCTTCTTTATTTCTTCACTTGAAATTAAATCTCAGGAAATATTGCTGGAGGAACGTCACAGAAATGTTAAAACAGTTCCAGGAACTCTTATCATATCACGCATTTCTTACTTTTTCAGAGAACACAATTTTAATGAAAAGACTTTCATCTGATTAGTTTGGTACCCCTGTTATGTTTGGCTAAAGGCTTTCTCCAAAAACTCCTACCTGGTCAGTATATTGCCTTTACACATTGCAATAAATGGCATTAGGGCATATAATTCAACAGTCAGATGAAAATAACGATGTTGAAATTAACTGTACGTCACATGCAGAATCCCATTTACTTTCCTGGCCCTGTACAAACGACAATTTGGATTCCATATACAAATAACATCTGCCTAATGAAAGCTCCCACTCGACAAACTCACAGTGGACAGATGTTTGAATTGGATCAGAACTGTTACAAAAATTTTTTATTGCTTCTATCAAAATGAAAATTCATAAATATTATATTTAATATTGTATTAAAATAGATTTTCCCTACAGAGATGTTATTAAAGTTGACTTCATAAATAAGTAGATAGTTGCTTCTTAAAACCATTTCAACTTGTTTTTGGTTTTTTTGCCCAAAAGCATAATTATTTCTTTTTAGTTTGAAAGGGAAGGGATTTCGGTAGAGTTTTGAATTTTATATCACATTTGCATTGTATAAATATGAAACTCTGGACAAAATTTCAACTTTAAATTCAACTGTCCACGTTACTAAATAGTCGATTGAAAATAAGCCAAATTTGCTCCTTTTCACTTAACTGCCAATTTCAGAACCTCATATTTTTTTAAAAAACTAACGGAATTGCTTAATATTTATTTTATCTATCAGAAAGTACCTATAGAGTTTGTTTAAAATTTCGTACGTATCCAGCTTCATTCTCAAAATCTATGAAGGATTCACTTTTTGTTTTCGAAAACATTACAAAATGCCTACTTTGTACACCTATCTCAGGAAAACTAAAAGACTCAAAACTAATTTTAATGCATTATTTTTTTATGATATATATATATATATACATACTCTCAGTTTATGAAAGCTTGTTTTTCTGGCTCAAGTAGTTCTTTATTTATACATCTTTAAAAATGCCCGAAAAGTTTATGGAAAACCCGTTAAAAATTACAGACCTTACTTCTGAATGATATTTCTGAGAAATGTTTAAGGTTAGGAAAATAATATTTGGCAGGCTTTCCTATAAGGAGTGAAAGTACCTTTATGCCAAATTTCATTACAATTGGAGAGGGTCACCTGAGAAATTTTAAATTTTTTTGCTGATTTGATGTGGAATGACTCGAAATCATTTCTTTCCTTCAGTGCCGAGGTTTTGGCAGCACTAGTGACCTAAAATAAGGGGTTTGTTGCCCCCCCCCCCCCATTATTAATTATTTAAATTTTCCTTACAATATATTTAATATTAAATTTTTACTAATCAATATCTAAGCTATATCTAGGAATATAATGATAAAATTGTAATGCATTTATTTAATTGTAATGTAGTTTTTAAAATTTTCTTTATCATATTTGTTCAAAGCATTCCAGTAGAGTATATTCAAGATCATCCATATACTTTTATTTCTGGCTTTGTGATAAAAGAAATGCAACTTTGGATCAAATAAGGCATGCATTTCTTCTGCACACCTTTCTGATTTCAATCTGTCATTTTGGTTGAAAGAGAAGCCAATCCCAGGCAAATACATCCAAAATGGGTTCGAAGATGCTGCTATCTTTGCACTGAAGGGGTTAACATTAAGGGTAGGTTTATGTTTTATCAATTGAAAACTGACAAGAAGTCTCAAGCTCTCCAGTAATGAGTTGTTTCCCTAAACAATATTCAGACTAATTTGTGCTAGTCACATTTCCCTTCCCCTCAGTAAGAATATATGAGCACAAATATGTTATGTAAAAAATGCAAAAGATATAAGATGTATAGCTGATGAAAAAAATTGTAATTCCTTGCTATATTGTTAATTTATCTTATTTACACTACTGTTAATGAAAAGGCCTAAAAAAGCTGCACAAATAAAGACTATAGGAAACTCTTTCTGGTTTTGAGAATGGAAAAATACTGCCAGTGCAATTCTTAAAGTATTCAAACAAAGATTTTTTTTATATATCATTATCGAATGAAAACTAAGTCAATGTTGATTTTAATAAAACCAAGTCTGCACAACCCTATAATTAACTTCTTCAAAAAATATTATTTCAATTAACAGTGAACTTAAGAAACTTAGGTTAATATATATATATTTGTAATTTTTTCCTTTTTTTTAAATTCAAGTTTACAAAAAATTTCAGGAAAGGACTTACAAGGAGTTATCTTGTACCTTTCAAACAACTCACATGGCTCCTTTGTGAGATATAAGTATACATGAAGTACTTAAAATATATACAGTCAAACCCCGCTATAGTGAACACAGCTTATAATGAACGAAATGTTTGGTCCCTTGCCGTGCAATGCACATATAACGGAACAGATATAGTGAACCGAAATTTCGGTCCCTTGAAAAGTTCACTATAGCGAGGTTTAACTATATAGTTATTTTGGCATTATTTTCGTTGATTTTCAAGTATTGCGTTATTACTTGAAATATCTGAAGAAAGCAATTGTTACCGTAGCATAACGATGTTATTGGACTGCTAATCCCACGGTACGAAATTCGAATCCTGTGCAAATACCATGTAATTTTTTTTTTTTTTAATTTCATTTTATTTTTTTCTCTTTTTTTATGATAAGCCTAATGTAAGTTTTTTCTATTTATGTTATGAATATTAGACAGAAAACCAATTTAAGATTAGAAGTAAATAAATAATATTCTTGTTAACTTTGGTTTTTAATTAATTAGCTACTTATTTAATTTTTTCTTCTTCTTATCATGTTGTGATGATACTCTTTGTATTTAAAATTATTTCAATTTAGGAAAAATTAAGTTTTTATGTAAGAGTTAATTTTAAATGTAATACTTCACTAACTAAATTTTAGTTTTTCTTTATTATATAAAAAAAAAAAAAAAAAAATTAGTATTCTTGTTAATTTTGTTTTTTGTTTTTAATTAGAAATACTTTAATTCAGAAAAATAAAGTAAACCATATACTGTATATTTCTTCTTTTTTTTTCCATATGAATATTAGCATATTAAAAAAAAAAAAAAAAAAAAAAAAAGGTTAGTTACTTAAGTAATTATATAAAGAAAAACTAAAATTCAGTTAGTGAAGTATTACATTTAAAACTCATATATAAAAACTTAATTTTTCCTAAAATAAAAGCACAAATGAAATAATTTTAAATACAAACAGTAAAAGAGTATCATCACAACATAAGAAAAAAAAAAATAGTTAACTAGGTAAATAATTAATTAAAAACCAAAGTTAACGAGAATATTTTTTATTTACTTCTAATCTTAAAATTGGTTTTCTGTCTAATATTCATAGCAAACGGAAAAAGCTTACATTAGGCTATCATAAACAAAAATATAAAAGAAATTAAAAAAATTTGGCCTGTATTATTTGGCTTCTATTTTATACATATAAAATATATAGAAGCCAATATATATTTATTATTGAAGTACTTCATGTGTACTTTCATCTCACAAAAGGGCACTCGCATTTGAAAGGTACAGGCCGTATCGACTCCTTTAGTTATGGATCAGAACACTGGACTCTAAGGTGTATAAGGTCGCTTGCACATTATACGATTTCACTCGTACGGGAAAAACTCGTACGGGCAAATTCTTTTAGTCGACTATAGACGAGTACTAGCCCTTTCACATTGCACGATTTCAACACGGGCACGATTTTTAGTCGTGTTGCAGCCGTCCAGTGCCACTGCAGCCACGATTAAAATCGTACGGGAGTAGCCTGGGGGCGTTATTTGGTATAGCCAGGGGGCGTAGACGCTTTGTTTCAGATTGTGTATTTGGTTGCTTCTTACTTACTTACTTAATAAAAAAAAAAATAAAACCCAAAACACTGAAATTGCTGATTGTTAATAGCGCTTTATTATTTTACCTCCTACTACACTATATCCTTACTACCTGATTTCCATCCAAAATTTCATAATCTTTTTTTTTTAGTTATTCCGCGTAAATATTTTGTGCATCATTTTATCTTTCATGCTTGTTTTTGTAGTGTACTTCAGTAAAAAAAAAATCCTGAACAAATTTGGATGTTTCAATTTTATTTTATTTTTAATTTATTTTTTTCCCGTATTTCTTATTTTCTGAATTTTAGTTTTATATTGAGTAAAAGTTTGAGGGAAATTATTCATTGAATTAAATTTTAAATTCGTTTGTACTTCAGTAAAAAAAAATCCTGAAATTTGGATGTTTCCAATTTTTATAGAAAGACAGCAATAAAAGCTTACAATGTATTATTACGCTTGAATGGCATATTAATGAAAACAGCAATAATAACTAATCTTTTTGAACGGTACATTGTGAAACCGCACGGGCGAAATCGTGTTAATGTGCAAGGGACCACGATTTAAAACCGTGCGGGTTTTTCCCGTACGGGTGAAATCGTATAATGTGCAAGCGGCCTAAAAAGGGAGATACATTAGCTGTCATCTACATCAATGTAAAAAGTAGGCAACAATCAGAATTTCTTTCTCCTCACCTTCCCTTAGCTTTAACTCTTCTGATTCCAGCTAATAGTCAGATGCGCATCTCTAGTTCCCAAGATGCAAGGTAGCCCCAGAGGCTATATAAGCCCATTTTTATTCAACTTTGGTTTATTTTACCGGAAGAAGGCCCCCTTAATTAAAGGGCCAAAACTAGTTGTTTTTAACTTTTTATCTATTTTTACTACTTGACCAGTGCATCAGCGCCACGGATATTTTATTCATTTTAGCGCACTTTAATAATTTTTATTGTATTATAATCAGAATTTCTCTCATTAGCTTTCTTTTTGATTCGAATGGAACCAAGTATTTTTCTTACAGGATTAAACTGCACAGTATGCTAAAGTCTAGCTTAAATACATATTGGTTTCTTACAGTTGAGCAGAATTTGTTGCCAAGAATTGCAGCAACAATTCTTATAAAAATAAAAATACTGCCATTTTATTTTCTAAAATTTAACATGGGAAATAATGTTAAGATTAAAAACTTAAACAGAACTTCTAGAGTATTCCAGAACAGCACTATTACCACAAGAATAAAAAATCATTTTAATATATAGCTTTAGAACTTATTTCTATCATTATCGAATTTCAATGTTTTTGTAACTCCTGAGACTTATCAGCTAAGATACTTTATTTTAACGGACTTTCTAAGGAAAACAAAAGCCGATGACACATTTTTGAAGGTCAGTCTAACGTAGAAGATTCTATTTTTGTATCAATTTTATTGTTGGAATCATGCGCTATGACTCAAAGATTGCATTCAATGAAGCAATTAAAAAATCTGCCTAATGACATAGTCATTACCTTGCTTCTCCACTGACTTCCCTCTCAGTACTGACTAAGCATTACATGTTCCCAAATTTCCTCAACACATGATTTTCTCATCAATTACATCCAGCCTCTCAATCACTTTTTCTCATATATATCAATTAATCTTCAGATTCTAAACTTTACCTCTCATTCTCACATTTATTTTTGCTATTCTGTAGTTCCTCCATTTATTTAGTAGATCAAGCAAAAAGACCATCAAGAACATCAGATCAGTCTCAACACTTCTCATCACTTAAAATAATCTTCCAATTGTAATTAGCATTTTTTTCAGCAACACCTGCTCAAATCCTTCCATATTCCACAATTCCCCAATCTCCGTTCACATATATTTATAATGCACATAGTGGTCTATTCACTGTTCCAGGTGAATTTGTACAATCAATCAGGCAATATATCTTCTGTTTTTGAAAATCAGAAATTAAAAGTAGCATTTATCTGCCATGATATGCCTTGGTGGGAGGGCTGCTCCCTACAAGATCCAAGTGGCATCACTGTCTAAGTGCAACAGTGTCAATAGAGTCCAGAGGACAGTCTGGCATTGCATTTGGTTAGAACCAAGTGTTCCAATTACAAGGAGTCAAGTGGAGAAGTTCCAGCAAAGAAAGTTGTATTAAATGGGACAGATTAGGAAACAGCAGCAACTGACAAAACCAATGAGCTAATACCAAAATTTTGAGTTATAGCAAAATGAAGATCAAAGAGGACAGGACAGAACTGTCAATAGGTTATTGCTTATTGTTATTAAAGACTGTTCGACAATGTGTTTCACATTCACGACAATCTTCCATTTATGAAGGCCAGTTTTTGTTTGTCCAGTTTAGTGCAAAATTTCAGTTGGGGGGCATCAATTTATTGAAAGACTAACAGCCAAGACAAACAAGAAGAGCAAAGTCTAGCATTAGGCATTAACTACAATTCCAGAGTGATGCGGAAGATTTAACATGATTTAGAGGACAATCTCATATACACTAATATCACTTCATTAAGGCAGCCCTTTATCACATCTTTGTTCAAATCTGGTAAGGCGCTACCAACTTCAATGCCTTTTATCTTATGGTCCAGTGGAAAGATTAAAGCGCCGATCTAACTGTAAAGGGCTCTTTCATTTATTGACCTTTCTGCATCATGCACTACAGCAAAATATAGTAGCATACATAAGGTAAAGGCCTTTGCTGGTTGATTATCATTTCCATTAAGTTCTTAATTGACTGTTACTAAATAGAAATGATAACTTGTTGAAATTTGGAAATTCACATAAGGAATCTGGCCAGCATTTTCATAACATTCTTTATTCAAGAAATTGGGCTGGTCATTAAGTAAATGACTGAGAAAATGTTTGGTTTGGTAACAGTTGTTCTGAAGGTCGTAAGCAAAGTGTTATGATAGATGAGTGGATTAAAAAGTTTCGCATTCTGTGTTAAATCGTTTGATGTTAGGAGCCCATATTAAGTTTGACAGAACTGCAGATGACTATAAGTAAAATATAATTTTGAAGGAAAAGCAAATAATTACCAAGCTTTCAGACAGTTAAGCTTAAATATTGTTAGTTAGACTTGAAAATAAATGTATTAAAGGACTGATTTCAATATATAGAAAATTAAGCTAAGTTTCTAAAAGGTATTGAAAGCTAACTATGTCGTGTCAGAAATGGTTGTCTCTGGGTTCTTCCGAAGTATTTCATCCGAAGTATAGCTATTTGCTATAGGAAATTTCTTCTAGATAAACACAAATTTTCTTAAGTTTACACAATGCAACAACCCATCATCCATATTTCTGTATAAATGTCCTTTTCATGTAAGGGAATTAAATTTTTTCAAATGTCATTAAGTGCATTTAAACGCAAATCTTTATAACTATCTTTCAAGCTGTTGTTAATACGTTCTTGAATAGAGCAATTTAAAAAAAAAAAAAAAACTTAAATTTATTAAAAATCTTATTACAGCTTGACTTGATTTTTTTTTTCCTTCCCTCTTCTTCCTTTCAAAACCAAAGGTACAAGCTCCAACATCACATTGATGAATAAGAATCAACTGAAAATGGGCTGACAAGCCCAAAGCTTGCTTGGCTTCAAGCATGGCAAAGAATCCTAATTCTTATTTTACAAAGGACTGGATGAACCCTAAGGCCCATCTGGTGAAGAAATAACGACATCCTTTGCTGAAGATGGAACCAGACTTTCCAACCTGTAGTCCAGTATACCATTGATCCCACCTTACTTAAACAATACGTTATTATCACAGAAAACGAAGGGAGCCAAGGAAAAAAAAACGGCCTTTATTTATTTTGCAATTCCTTTGAGAAGCTCCTAATGACATAAGAAAGCTGATCATACTGCAAAGTTAGACATCATCCCCAATCCAACCGAAAATTTTCGCAAATTTTATTCTTTAAACTAATCCATTTCTTCTCACAATCTTAGTCGTTTCTCTCTCATGGATACTTAGAAGCGTAAAAGATACATTTTCAGGATTATTAATTATTCTTCTTGGGAACAAACTGACACTAAACTAGCAATAAGTATTTTTTCCTAATCACTTCAAATAATAATAAAAATCACCAACACCACTAAGAAAATAGAAATCAACTGAAAACATTCTCAATTATATGGAAATGAATTAGGAACATGCATCAAATATTGCTTGTAAGAAGCTTGGAATTACAACATTACAGTTTTCTGAATAACTTTTAAAGTTTTAAGGACTATAAAAGAATTTTCTGAAGAAAAAAAAATAAAAAAATCTTAGAATTGAACAGGAGGTTTCACACATATCGTTCAGACTTTCTGGAGTATTTTATTATTATTATTATTTTTTGAAAAAAAAAAAAAAAAAAAATCAAAAATTCCTCATTAGTAATATTATTATTTACATTATGTTTAAAAGCCACAACAACTAACTATCTTGCCAATTCGCCAAAACCAAATTTTTAATTAAAACTTTTTTTTTTTTTTATGTCTACTATTTCTAGTTTAGCATTTATTTTCAAAGACTGGGAGGGAAAAAAAAATGATTTTGGGTAGGGCTACGAAATTCTAACACTCAAAAATCAGAAATTTTTAATATCCATATTGACTTTTCCCTACATTGATTCTAATCAATGTAAACGTAAGCAAGTGACTTTCAACTAAGATACAAAGGAACATACAAGGATAAACAGGGTAAACATCTACAACATTTAAATCAGAACACTGGTTGAGCCATAACATGATTAGTTACAAACTAATACTCACAAAACATAAAAAAACAAAAAACAACGTAACAATCTCTTCTTATCAACAATAAGTTAAAAAAATAAAATCAAGCAAGGTGTTCTCCTTCTTTTGTTAAAATTTTTACCATTTTGGAACAAAATGAAACGTTTTCAATTACGTACTAAGATTTCTTAATAGCTATATAGTTCACGACTTTTTGTTTGTAAGCATTTACCGTACCGGTGATTTCTTGGCTGCTCTGCTCCTGCCCTTCTTCTCCTCTTCCTGAAGTTTACGAGCCAGGGCCTCATCGTCCATCTGCGGAATGGACCGACAGGAAGAGGCGATGGTGAGCAAGGATCACTGCAGTGCGGCCAACACACCTCGTGCATTCTCAATCTCTTTAGTGGCATTTCCCAAACCCAGGCCCATTCATTTTTATTAAACTTTACCAAAATTAGTCAAGCCCAACATATTTTTTTTTTTTTTTTTTTACTTTTCCCTAAGACTTGTATTTTACTCTTTCACCAATACAGCTTAAATGCTTTTTTCAGGTCATTTTGTTTCCAAATTACATTTTAAGTTGAAATATATTAAGTTGCTGTAGACTTTACATGCCACTTCAGAGGTATTACATTTTCACTCCTTTGCAACATTTTCACGTTTTCATCCAATTATGCAGAAATTTTTTTAAGTGTTTGTAACTAACATTTTCAGCTAATGTTTAAGAAATGTTGGTCGAGTACTCAAAACAGTTTTGAATACTATTTTTTTTTTTTTAATATTTAAGGAAAAATAAAATCTTGCGATTCATGGCCACTGCTTTTATTTTTTTTTCAACAAAATATAATTGCTAATTCACTTCTTTACATGCACATTCCCTCGGCAGAGTATTAAAAAATAGTTAATCAATACATCTGGTATTCCAACTTTCACAGTAAAACGGAAAGTTTTATTAATTCATTTCCATAACATATTTTTAATAACTAGTTATCATTTGATAACAGCTGAATAATATTAATTTGCAACTGCTATTAAATGCAGTGGTTTTTTTTTTTCCCTAAATATTACAGCAGAATCTAAAAAAGCAAAGCAAAACAAAATACCGGTCTTAAATGACAAAACGAAGGAAATGGGAATCCTGTCGGTTATGGTAATTTATTAATTCAAATCCAACCATCTTTTCCTTTCCTTTTTCTTAAAAAAAGTATTTAAATGAAAAATTCATTCCTCAAAAATGAAAGAAATTTAAAATGCAATCCATCTATCATCTTCATCATTCATATTAGATAAATCAACCTTTTTAATATTACATGAAGGAATCTGGACAAAGTACTGAATGTTAAAGCTAATATACTATAGATCTAGTTAAGAAGAAAAAGAAAAAAGTTAATATTAAAGACAAATTCATGTTAAGCTTCATCTAGCATTTGTTTTGAAGAAAATTATTATTAATATTTTAAAAGCACTTTCCTTTTCAAAGTTAAGAGTTTAGTAAATGTTTAGTTCTACAATTTTTATTAAAATTGAATAATACAGCCCATCTATCAATATTTACATAATAATCACAATTGTTCTTCACCAATCAATGGACAAGAACACTGCTTATTATTCAAATGCTTTTCTAATATGTAAGCAACACTGGAAGTCTCAAGGAAATCTTAGTGGTTTTGATACTCATAGGGGTACCAGTTACCATAGGCAGTTATTAAGGAATAGCCAATAGTATTAGTAGATAGATAGAACGAGACTTTTGTTAGTCTATTAATAACTGCCATCAAGTCTTGAGAGAAAAGAAGCAGACATATTACCTATATTAGAAAAATAGGCATTAGCCAAGAGTAGTAACAATCAAAGATCAACAGTGATCAATAAAATATACTGAAAGTAGATGGAGCAACAGGCGAGTCAGGGAAAATACAGCCATCTCCAAACACTAGGCCTCGATCAGCATTTACATTAAAAGCAAACTGCCCGGCTTTAGAATTTGAATGCTTTCTTTGATATTTCGATTGACAAAGACTGATGGTTGCGTGATAGTCGTAGAAATGTTCCAATTTAAATTGAAAGGAGGCAAGAAGGTCAATAGTAGATGATATTTTGCTATATTTAATGTAATTAACAACATATAACTAAATATATAAAAAATTGCCTATACATACACACATTAATGTATGTATTTATTACCAGGTTAGCATGTGATGGAATATTACGGCTGTTCTGCTCTGCAGGATTTTTGGCGTAAGGAAACAAAGCCCTTGATTTTAGAGGAAAAAAGGAAAATGTGTTGTAAATGAATGAAAACTTAAAATTTCCTAAAAACATTCCTTCACGATTGCTAAAACTAATTTATTCTGTAAAGTATGCAAATTGCAAAGTTCAAACAAATTAATAGGTTAGTTTATTAGTTAAAAAGAATAAATAATTTCAGTGGCCATGAATGTTTCAGATATTAAAACTTTTATAATTTTAATTCCCAGTTGCAAATTATTTCTAGGCAAATATTGTTAAGAAATTTTGAAAATACAGCTTATCCAGAATTGCCATTTTTTTCTTTTTTTCGCTCCTCCCAATTTCTGAAGTTGTTTTTAGTCGATGCTTTCGTTCACACAGTCATCACAGGCATCTTTGAACAGAACCAATACAGTTCTGAAACTAAGCACACACACTTTGTGTTTGGCACACTGCATTTATACTTGGCTCAACCAGCAATAAATAATAAATTGAATAAAACAAAAAAATAAAAAGTTGTAAATAAAAAAAAGTCTTTGCATTCAAACACTGAAGTAAAGTAAACCAATGACTAAAAGATTTAAAAAAGATCTAAAATGCAAATAAGATTAGACTAAATTTACTTAGTAAATAACTAAAGATCAAAGAAAAACAAAATTAAAGTTACTTAAAATTACGTATTTAACATAACAATAAAAACTCATTTCTTTTCGTTTTACCACATGCAGTGTAATCTAACAAGAACAATATTTCAAAATCTCTAAAGAGTAGGATTTTCCCAATAACAAGAAAAACTTAAAAAATCGTATCGAAACAAACAATAGTTTCATAGACAGATACTATCAGATCAGTCGTCTTCATTTTTATTTATACACAACAAATTTACGAAGAAGCTATTGGGAATCAAAATGAAATGAACTGGTACCTTAGTTACTTTTATGGTGATCATAGCTTGTTTATCTAGTACACTTTTCAATTTTCCTTCCACAGGCCTGTTGAGGTTTGAAGATTTTTGTAGTAGAAGTTATGTCATACAACAACTTCCCTTCTGTTGTGCAGCCAATACAATTGTAACAAATAACCCATTTTAAAAAGCGCCTATATAATCTTACGTGTAGAAGTCTTTACAGTCCAATGCTACTGCAGAAGATGGAATTTCAGGAAATTCCATCTCAAGAATTAATCAGAAGGAACCACCAATTCAAGGCAGTTCTGTTAAAGCAATTTTGCTGTATACACTCTTGAGACTAAAGTGGTGTAGAAAACTCGTTATTTAATAGATATACTTTCTGAAGCAGTTTCTATAAAAACTTTGAACACTTCAATTAATTATTTTACAGTAGAATTCACAGTCTACATTTAAGGCAGAAAACAACATTATCCAAGCTGAATTCAAAATAAAAAAACTTTGCTCATTTGAATTTTTCTAGTTGTTTAATTCTCTGGACAGCCAGATGTACCAAAAATATAAGCAACATTGCTTACATCATTAGTTAAGATTCTCCCATCTCTCCCAGATATCCTAGAATAAGTTTCCAATATCTGTTTAGGTGCGTTTTTTAATAATAATATAAATAGCTCAAAATGCACAAAAATACTCATTATTGATGAGGATTAAAATAAAAATAAAAAAGGATTCACTAATCAAAATAATTTAAAACCGCTGCTATTCATGCTAAACTGCAAAATTATCACTTTTAGTGTTGCAGCTGTTCTGAAGTTATTACAGTCATTCCTTCAGAATGCTACCGAGTGTTAGTAAAGTAACATCTTCCTAAAATAGCAATCAAAAATTTTTAAATTGCCAGAATTCAAGATTTTTGTCAGTGGGTGCACTGTTTTTTTTTCTTTCAACTAAGCATAATGCCACTCAAATAGCCCAATAGGTGCCATGTGAAAAACAAAAGCTTCAGCTCTTACACTTCGTTATTGTAACAGGAACTACCAGAAAAATTAACTTGAAATTTCCAATAAGTCAGAAACATTTGATTGTTGCAATTACTCATGCAATTTCTGTATAGGAATAAAAAATAAGCCATAGTCAGTATTTCCATATGCTATATTAAAGGGCTTTTTTAATTTTTAATATGTTAAATGTATTTTGCTAGATTAATAAAAATGGGATACTGTTTAAAAATATAATTTATTATTATTAGCAAACAAATTTGCTTCTAATGAAAAACTGCAATTATTAATTAATATAAAAATGAATGTTTCTTTCTTTCTTTGTCCTTTATATACTCTTAGGCCCTTTGACCTATCTGGACCAAACTTTGTAGAATTACTCTTTAGGACCCTGCGGAAAAGATAGCTACCTTAGAACCTGGACTCCCCCCCCAAGGGGGTGAAAAGGGGTAAAATCCCATAAATAGCCAAATATCCACCTGGTGGTGACAATGAGAACTATACAAATATTGTGTAAAGTGAAAAATTCGCTCTATGGGAGGCAGGGGCAACATACTTAAGTGGGGGGAACGCGACACATGGACCTAAGTGTCCCACCACCGACCGACACCGGGCCCTTATATTTAGGACACCTTCTCGGGCCCTCCAAGTTAATTGCAAAAAGGGAAAAATTTGCTCTCCTATTGGGGGGGG
>JAFIDM010000001.1:49637505-49671419 GCA_023159025.1 Thereuonema tuberculata | reverse complement strand
CCCGACCGACACCAGGCCCTTTCTTTCTTTGAGTGGCATTGCAACGCATGCCGGGTACAGCTAGTTAAATATAAAAACTCGAAGCTATCATACATAAAAATAAAAGTATTTTTACTCAAAATTAAGAATGAATTACAGTTATTGCACTAGTAAGCCTCTCATGTTTTCATGTTGTTCTTACTGACTGATTAATCTCTTTAAAATCACAGTATAGTCATACCTCGCCTTACATCAGTAATTCGTTCCAAGACTAGTGACTTAAAGTCGAATAAAACTCTTTAAAAAAGCGGCCTAGACCTACTATAAATAACCCCAAAACGTTGCTAATAACATTGGCGCATAGAAAATACCCATGAATCATACAATATTCAGCCATTTTTAAATTCTTTTTAACAAATTTATACATTTTAATTGATACTAATGTAAAAATATGCTTTGACATGGGCTAAAATCCATGCCTTATCATGAACGATCATCAATACAGTCATCCAATTCAAGGTAAAAGCACGAGCTATGACGGCAACCTTTTCACCATTTTCATGGCGTTTTATCATAGCCAGCTTATCTTCCAAAGATAAGCACAGCGCTTAGAAACGCCAGCATTAGGACTATCAGAAGGAACTTTCTTCGGGGCCATGCGGTACAAATAAAACCACAAAATTCAATGCAAACAAGACACATGCACAAGTTTGAATTAGCTGACAAGAACTACAGTGACGCCATGTGGCAAACACTGGAACTCTAGGTACTGAACATCATGTAAATTAATAAGTGTTCACAATATTTAATTTTACATATTTTAACATTTATTTTTATATGATTTATATTTACATA
Source organism: Thereuonema tuberculata (assembly GCA_023159025.1). Classification (NCBI taxonomy): domain Eukaryota; kingdom Metazoa; phylum Arthropoda; class Chilopoda; order Scutigeromorpha; family Scutigeridae; genus Thereuonema; species Thereuonema tuberculata. The sequence continues at coordinate 49,670,585 of JAFIDM010000001.1, read as the reverse complement.
AGATTTTTATATGACGTTTTTTATTGGTTTTAGGCGATTTTTTTTTTTAATTTTTATGGTTTTTAATATGTTAGTAGACTTTCATTTTTTCCTCTTATTATTAACAAAAAAAATCGACGTAAAACGAGGTATAACTGTAATAAATTTTATTGAAGTATTTATGCTGTTTTATGCAGTGCAATTGACGACCGAGCAATGCTGATTATTCTTATATAGAATACAAAGCTCTTAAGTTTGAAATAAATCTACCACGTGTTTCATTGACTGTCCAAGTTCACCAAAAGCAGAATAATATGCTTACATAAAAAATTTTACAAATTTAGTTCTTTTTGTGATTTGAGATAGGTTTTTATAAAGAGTGAAAAATTTATCTCCAAATTATGTAATTCTATGGCTTTAATTCTTGGACCAATTTGTTGGATTTTCATCAATGTTTAATTAATAAGATAATCTTTTAAGAAAAAATTGAAAACAGAGTTACATTTTTGAAATATTACCCCTTTTACAAATTCCATCATTTTCTTAGCAGCTTCACTTATGGTTTTTAAGAGAAATTCTTTTATTTATTTTTTTTAGCTTTTCTTAAATTACATTTGTAATAAGTGAGGATGAATCAAATTATTGAAGAATGATAATGGTACACTTCCTTAAACAAGAAATAAGGCAAGACCTCTGGCTTAAAAATAGTTTAACATACTAAGTTAAGCAAGTAATAATCCAATCCCAGTATAGGTAGTTTAAAATTAAGTCTTGTAATTTGCACACATATCTTAACTGAATCTTAAAATATTTCCAACATCACAAATTTAAATGTAAAAAAACTACATTTAATACTAAAGCAAATTTTCAAAAAGATTACGTCTTTTCTTTTTCAAGCCTAAAAATAACAATAATAAGTTGAAGAACAATTAAATTCCTCTAGAAAATATTAACAATGATTGTTAATATTTTCTCGAGGAATTTAATTGTTCTTCAACTTATTGTTATTTTTAGGCTTGAAAAAGAAAAGACGTAATCTTTTTGAAAATTTGCTTTTTAGAATTAAATGTAGTTTTTTTTACATTTAAATTTGTGATGTTGGAAATATTTAATGGTAGATGCTGTAGAAGGAGGGATCTACAAAAGAAATATGGGAACTTTACATGAATCTTAAAATTTCTGCAAAATTAAATTAACAAAAAAATAACTCATTTGTACGTAACTTACTTTTACCCTCCCATCCTATAGCGTTCTTTAATTATCTACTAATCATACTTACATAACTACTTGATGATACATTATTCCTAGCCTGTTCAATTAATTCATGCATTGTTGTTCCTTATTTTTAAACTGACACTCCTGCTTTTGTATCTGACAAATTCAGTGATTCTTAATGCATTAATGATAGTTTCTCCAACTATTATTAATATTAGCTCATACTGCAACCGGATTCAAATGAACTTAATCCATATAAGTTGGATTACAACTACAGTGAAAACTTTATTAACCGTCACCATTCACAAAACCTACTTAAAATACCGGACATTGCCACGAAAAAAGCTTGAGCCTTGAAGAAACAGAAGATAACTGATTACAGCTTTAACATGTAAACCTTATTATCTATTACTGTTTTATGTTTCTATTATTATTATTATTTGTTTGGTGTTTGACGATATCTATTTGTTACAGATAGATTTTTCTTTGTATTAATTCATTGTTTGCCTTTTGTCCCAAACCAGCATTGAAATTTCGTTATTGTACATGTTTAATGCGAAATTCCTGTTATCAATCTATTCGGTTAACCATCACAGTCCCAGTCCGGACGGTGAGGGTTAATTGAGTTTTCACTGTATTTGGAGAAACCTGCAAAAACTGTAACCGCATAATGAAAGACCTTTTCTTCAAAGTGCATATATATTACACTCAGAAAAGATAAGGCAAAGGAAATACTTCACTGTTAGAAATAATTTTTTTTTGACTTTGCACTTTTGGTTTTCACAAACATCCTTATCCATTATTTTTGCTATCTACTTATAATTTTAATTTAAAGCATGTGATAAAACGAAATTGAGCATTAAAAAAAAAAAAAACAACATCATTCCCTTTCAGTGGATCAAATTAGGCTTTTATTAGCTTTAGAAATTTATCAAAAATAGTAACGAGCAATGAAAAGATTAAAAACTGCTTTTACAAATCTTTGCTTTTGATAGCAAGATTCCCAAAAAAAAATTGAAACCATAATAACTAACCCTAAAAAAATAAATACATGCAAAGAAAAAAAAAGCCATACTAATAACCCTAAAAATATAAAATTGAAGTACAAAGAGAGAATACACTTACTTCATCATCACTGCCTTCGCTGTCACTTGCTTCTGCCTTAGTTTTAGCTTTTTTTGACTACAGAATAAATGCACAAATTAACACAGCATACTTCCAACTTTTTTTTTTGGTTATGATAACAAAACTAGTAATTTTTTTAAAATTAAAATTATTTTCTTTTCTTTCCATTTTACCTTAGGACCTGGTTTTGAGGCGGCTCCCTTAGATCGTTTTTGGGGACTGTACTCCTCATCATTGCCCTAAAAAAAATTAACGATATCTTAAAATGAATTTTTCAGTTTAAAACTCATTAATGATACGAGTATAGGAATATAAAGTATATTTACATTTCACTAACTTCTTAAACTATTTTAACTTTATGATTACAGTCAATTTACTAACCTCATCAGACCCAGATTCTCCTTCAGACTGATCAGAAGCACCATTAGCTGCAGTTCTTCTTGATTTTGGCTTCTCCTCCTCCTCTGTATCAGCTGTATTTTCGCTTTGGCTAGCTTCAATCATCTCCATGATAATAGAATCAACTTCTTTTTTTCTATTAAATAAAAAATAAAAAATTAGCTTTTTTTAATATTTTTATTCTAATTTATTCAAAATTATTCTATTTTTAAATGTAATGAAACAAAAACAAAAATCAGAAAGTTATGCAAACAGCTTCATTTTGATTCACTAAATCTTCAACTGCACGATTTACAATATGAAAATATAATGATCAACATGTTTATACAATTTAAACAAATTTTTTTGATTAAAAAAAAAAAAAAAAAAAAAGCAGCAGAAACATTTTTTTTTTCTTTTTCCAGCTAAATAGGTTTTTATTTCATTAATGTAATAAGGGTTTCTTTGTCTCTAAAATCACAATTTACTCCCTGAGTCCATTCCAATAATGGAAACTGAATTTGCAAATCTTTGTATAGAAAAAAAAAAATCTCAACAGTAAAAAACGTTCTAATTTACGAAAATATCATGTACTTAAGATTTTATGTAGATAATCCTCATGAATCTGAAATGGCATTATCTACAAGAAATATTTATTATTATTATTATTCCATCTTTCATTTTCCTTATAACTTAATTTATTAAGACTAGTTTTATGAAATAAGAATTAGGCAATCAAAAAATTCATTCAAAGTATATGAAGTGGTCAAATTTTGTGACAATAAACTGGATAATAATAAAATTGATATTAAGAATTTCGTTTTATTTTATTCTTTGTGGAGCATACTTGATATATGTTATCTATTCCTTACTTTCTTAAATACAATCGCTATTTTACTATGTTTAAAAAAACAACGATCCAAAACCATCTCATTTCATTATAAATCCAGATACTCTCAAAATTGAATAGCATTGAAGTGTTAATTCCACCCCTAACTCCTGTAACGTTTTCCTTGAAAATAATAATTTAGGTTGTTTTTTTCCGAATCCTAAAGAACCCTTTATTTTATTATTCTGAATAACAAAGTCAAAACATTAAGCCATTTTTTTTTTTCTTTTATTAAAAATTTAAAAAATCCAGTTAGCCTATGTTTGTAAGTACTAAGGTCTGCACAGCATTATGAAAATAACTTGCAACTAGAACAATTTAAGCGCCATTTTAATCATTCTCAACTATATTAAGGAACGACTTCGTTAAAATAGCAAATTAGGGATATAGTATTTTCAGCTTATTTCCTAAATTGTATTTGTTTATAATTACTAAATATTTTGTTTTTACTTTAACTTGCCATTATTTAATATAATTCCTAATATAATTTAGGATTTATCTGAATTAATTTATATATAAATTTACTTAAAAAAAAAAAAAGGTATAAATTTAATTTTGGAAACAACACGAAACATCACATTTTAATATATTTGGCATTAATTTAATAAACCAATATTAAAAATGTTAATGCTAAATTTTTTTATAAAATTTATTATTTTTTTTTAATTTTTAAGTTTTGAAATTTTTTCTAATTCTTTTCTAATTTACTTAATGTTATGCAGAAAAATATATAATTTTCATTAAATCTAATTTATTATATTATTGTTTTTTAATTTATCAATACAAAGAACCGATTTCTTTTTTCTTTCTTTTAAATTCATTTTCCCACAATAACAAAATGCTTGAAACATAATGTACTGTAAATCAAAAACCATACAGAAAATTACGATAATAATTAAAAATATATTTATCTTTCACATTATATTAACTTTTGAGACTAACTGGATCCACTTTGCTATTTCAAAATGAAATAGAAAACTATGTAACGTGTTGTTGAAGGTGAAACCATGATGTTTTGCACTGAAGTACAGGGGACTCAAAAACAACAAAGTAAATATAATCAACGCAGCCACAACGTTCTAAATTTCAGAATGGTGCGCAATTTCGGCTTTCAGTGCAAAACATCAATGGACTTCAGTCTTTTAGGGATCGTGTTTAAAACAAAAAAAAATAATACGTGCTCGGATACGCAGCTATCTGCCTGCTTTTGTGCCGTTAAGTTCTCAAAACATGATTAATGTTGTCCATTGCCTCCTTTTGCCGCCATTCGGCCATAACGAATTCCAACCTACGATTAGGCTTAATTTACTCTATTTTCAAACAACACCAGCCGTCCATAAATTTCTACAGTGCAGTGTAGGGTCTCATGATTGTTTATAAAAATCTGCTGCCGATCTCGCCCCGTAAATAAAGGCGAAAATAAAATCACAAACCTATCGCCTAGATCCACTTTGTGCTTCTCTTCTAGCATCTGCCGCACCTTTTTTGAAGACAATGACGACAAGTCAGCATCCTTTAAAATCTCTGAAAATACAACGCAAACTTACATTTTTCATCGTCGTAAAATAAAAAAATAATATTTTTCAACATCTTAAGATCGCAAATAGTAAATTGACTTTTTTTTAAATTTAAATAAATCGGGAATTCCTACCGGCTACGCTGCTTCGAATTTTCTCTGCTGATAGCGACGCCATGTTGAATGCTAAGAGCACGTGTCCAATCAAAGACCCTTTTTAACTAGCAAATGGAAACACTCCTCCAAACGACAATATTCGGAAATTACAACTTCAACAATTAAAACGCATGGGCAAGAAACTTTATTAAATAAAAAAAAGATAAAATTAATATATACTAAAAAAAAAATACATAAATGAAGATTTTTTTTTTTATATCTATTTTAATTTAAAATAAAGTTTAAAAAATTTTATGGAAAAAGAAATAATTAAATTATAATAAGTACCTATGTTCAAATTTTTTGATCAATAAAATTTAATGAATTTAAAAAAAAAATTCTTAAAATAAAAATTGAAAATTCTAGTTTAAATTTACTATTTTATAAAGGTATGTAGTTTTGGATAATTATGAAGGAAGATGAGAGGGAACTGGAACTGGATCCAAAATATATAAAATACAATTTAAATTAGTAAATACTGAACATTTAAATTGCTATAAGTATGTTATTAGTAAAAAATTAAAGATATTAATTTTTAAGGGTTCGGTAAGCTGCAAAATGCATTTGCGCAAAAGTTTTTTGCCACTCCTCTTAATAATTTTATTCGCTATTTGTTTTATTGAAAAACAGGATATATAATTAATATTCTACTAGACGTTAAGTTTGGAATAAGTATGACTAGTTTATTATATGTTCCGACTAGAGAATGGATTTTTAAAACGTAATTTAGAGCCTTGTTTGTTATGGCGCCTTTGTGCAGTGCACAAGTTGCATACCTACGGCGGCCATGGGTTTAATACGCAGTTGCTCTATAATTGTTATTATAATTTTGAAATGCAATTCTGAATTCCTCCTTAACAAGCAATTCTTCAACGAAGTAATGTTACGGCGGGCTTTACACGGATGGTAGTTTGATGGCCATAGCTATTTTCATCCGTTTCCCATCAACTTCAAATGACTGTTTTACATAGCAATCAGTATTCCATCAAATACTACGGGAAGCTCATTTACCCAGAATCCTTTGCCCGCGTTTCTGCAATATCGAAAAAGTATTTTAAAAACTTAAAAATAATTTTTGAAAAATTCTAATTCATTGAATAGATGATTTCTTGACAAAACAATGTTTTTATTTGAAGGATTATCCTATTACTGTGGGTATGAATATGAAACAGCTCTTCGTTTATCGGAAGCGGAATGAAAGTTGCCGATCTCCATGTTTGTGACTATAGACGATTGGCCAGGAAATTGTTTTTTAGTCATTCATAATGGAAACTAAATGCAGATTGCAAATTTCTCAAACTCAGCAAACTTACTGTAAAAAATTGAAAAAACTTCGATCCAGCTAGACGCTATTAGTTTTGGTTCTATGTTTCGCCACCGTGGCGCTGGTCGCCATCAAAAATAGAACACGTTCTAAAAACTGATGGCCACCAGGAATTCCCATCAAATTACCATCCTTGTAAAGCCTACCTATACTAAAGGAAATTCTTTACTGTACTTGCTTTCCAAAATTTCATTGAGTTGCCTTCCCCTCCCCCTCCCCCAACCTAGGCGGAATCTGGTCTATCCTTTTGTTAACAATTACGCCTTCGTTGATTCTCAAGCAACGATTGCATGCGATTTCTTAGTCCGTTTTTCGACCATCTGATATTAGGGAGATTAACCAGGGACGATCAATTCCTAACGGTCAAATAGCTACCATAATTACTTAGTATAAAAAGGTGTACGGCAGTAGCAGTGTACAAAAAGGTCAATGTTCTCAGCCTAACCGATCTGAGCATCATATTTTGGGAGTGTATAGGATTTTATTGGAGAGGAAGAGGAACGAGGACAAGCTGTATCGTACCAGTTCATATGAACAAGAGTTTCTCTAAGAAAGTGCTATCGATCCCTTTGACTCCATCTACCTCCATATTTTGGAAAGTTGGTAGATGCATCTCGAGTATCTAGAATAAATTTCATTCTAACCATTGCAGTTTTGGCTTGGGCCCAATCGCCTCCATCCCATAAAATCAAAATAGCTCTCGATTCCATCTATCAAAGCCACTTTAGTGTCACCACCATTTCTTTAATATACAAGGTGATCGTAATTAAACTTGGCCTATTCAGAGCACTATGCAGCTGTAACCAATAAGTGGATTAATAATAAAATATGTATACAGACTGTTCAAAGGATATTGAAAAGGATTAAGCCAAAAAAAAAAAAATAATAGTTCAAAAATTTTTTCCTAGGGGCGCTTTACAGCAAAATACACGAAAAAAAAAGAAAAAAAGAACGGGAAATAAATAAGACCAACCTAAAATGAAATTTTAATTTTGCATTTATCAACATTACGATTAAACTTAGTGAAAACAATGACACATTTGGCGCTGCAATCAACGGAAACGCAATCTAATTTGCAAATACACCAGTATATTGTAGCAGAGTTCTGGGTATAAAAATGATTTCAACTATAATGAATTCGTTGCATCTCTGAAGACACGTGACAAATCCATATATGGTACACGATTGAGCATTATTTACTCCGCATACTTCCGATTCAAATATGATTCTGAATGATGGCTGCTGAACGAACACCGTTGTTCATTTGTGCCAACAAAATTTTTGAAGAATCGAGAGGAATGTTATTTTTCAAAGAAGTTACTTCTAATGGTCCCGAGATATCATAACGTGCTCCATAATTTCGTCGTGCCCCAACTTCAACAGGGACAATGCCTTGCGTCTATAAAATTTTATGGAAGAAGGTGGGCGCCCATATATTGGACTCAACGTACAGCATTGTTTGCACCAACATTTCATTATGGTGATGAGCCGATCATTTCCTATTGCCTGGCCATCAGTTTCTCCAGATCTGAATCCTTGTGATTTCTGGTTGTGGGGCCATTTTAAAGAAAATGGTTTATCGTGGAAATGTTGCAAATTTGCCAGACTTAAAGGACCGTATTACACTACATGTGCGAAGCATCATGGGATTAGTTGCAGTCAGCCAATGAACACACTGTTCATTGCTTGCAAATTTTACAATTTCACATCAAGCAATATTCCTCATGTCGCTAAACAGTCTATGCAGCAGACATGTCCATACGGAACGAATAAATGTATTTTGATTGTGTTTGTGTTGATTGTTGTTTTTGTTTTTTTTTTCTTGTATTTTGCTGAAAAGCGCCCCTGGGGGAACTTTTTTGAACATTTTTTTTTTCATAATCCTTTTCCGCATACCTTTAAATAGTCTCTATACAAATTTTGAAGGCAAATCCCCTTATTGGTTACAGCTACCAGAGTGCTCTGAATAGGCTAAGTTTAATTACAGTCACCTTGTATTTTGTAGTATCAATTCTTGATACTATAAAACTTTCACAATCATTTCTAGCTACCTTATTTTTAACAAGTGCACTAATTAGTTTAGATAACTTAATAGTATCAACTACTAACGGAAATACAATGCTTCATCTAGATTAAACGTCAAAATATGCATTTTTCTAAATTGTTTTAGCTTCGTTATTTATCTTATTTCAATATTAGCAAGTTTAATGAACTACCCATGGTTTTTATAACAATGAGGATGATTATACTAATCTTAAATAAAAACATCAATTATTGTGAAATAATTCTTCCAGAATCATTTCTTCTATATCAAAAGCCCCTTTGGCAGAGTTAAGTCATTCCTTAAAATATCTAAATATCAATATAGAAACTTTAAGCAATCTTAAACAGTCAGCGAAATTTTAAACTTTATTTTACTATACAAGTTTCCATAGCCCTTAAAATAAAAAATTACATTTTCTTTATTTTACGAAGGGTAAACAACTTGCCAATAAAATTACTAAAAGATTTAAATTGACACGGAAGCACTTTTTGATTGATCTGATGTCACTGCTTATTCTCTTCCACTCCTTCACTGGAACCAAAACTTGCTCGTCCTTGCAGACTAAACCTCGCCTACAAGTAAATGGAGATTGGACTGATTTGTTTATAGAAATACTTCCTTAAACTTTTTTATGGTTTATCTACAGTAGGCTATATAATAAGCGAGAAAGTTTGTTGTCTGGAAACAACGTCGCTATTATTTTCTCAATGGATCTTTACCAAATTTGGCACGAAGTTTCACGTGCATGCATCCCAGAATAATGCATGAACAACGAAAACCCGAATTCAGACTAAGGTGTGCAAATGGGAGGGGGATTTTCCTGAAGGGTATGCCTATCTCAGAAACCGCTTGAGGTGGAAACACGAAATTTAACACGAGTTTTCTTTGTCAAAATCGAAAAAATATGTATTCGATGAACTTTCGATATTCGCGTCCTATGGAGTGTAAACGGGGTGGGGGGAAGCTTTGTTGAAGGTTACTTCTACGGAGGTTACAAAATAAAAATGTAACATTAATTTGTAATGATCACGTGATTTTTTTACCAACTGGGGAAGGTTTAAAGTGATAGGGGTGTGGAGAAGGGCAGAAGCAGGTGGGAAGCCTTACATTCTCCGATCTCTATATTAATTTGATATGTAGGAGTTATCGAGTTACAAAATACGTAAACATTAATTTGTACCCATCACGTGATTTTTTTTTTTTTTTTTTTACCAACTGAGATAGTTTCGAAGTGATCTCACAATTACAATTTCTTTCTTATCCACATCAGATCAACCCTTTTTTTTTTTGAAATCCTCGCGAACCATGGATGTTTTTGCGAATATATAAAATGCTTCTGCAAAGATCATAAAATAAAAAGCTCTATCATTCATTTAAATGATGGTCAGTTATTTTTTCCAAAAAAAGGTTTTTTGGTTTACAAGTAAGAGGGCTGAAAGCTGTCCATAAATTTCAGTTTATCTTTCAGATTTTCATTAATTCTTTTTCATGAATTCTAACTTTCCCACTAATAGCCGATTAGTTTTGGAGTGGAAAAATCGGTAGCTGAAGTAAGTTTGTTTTATGCATCTGGGATAGACAAATTCATTGCACAATATGACAAGTGCGTCAAAAGCAAAGCGAGAATCTTGCAAAATACTAAATTGATGACTTTCAATATTCTTTGACAGTTCTTCTGATAACATCCAACATGTTATTGTTGTCTTTTATTTATGAGCAATGTGGACTTTTTTTTTTTTTTTTATGCTTGAACCCATAGACTATGTGATCAATACCGATTACCCCTCTGTAATAGATGGCGTGGGTATAAAAGGATGCAAGTAACAGCAGAATGAATCAATCAGCAGAGCTCAGTGAATTTGAACGTGGACTGGTCATTGGTTGCCAATTGAGTAATAATTCTTTCAAGGACATTTCAATTCTGACGAAATCGACTGTTGATGACGTGATTGTGAAGTGGAAACGGGAAGATGCAACCACAACAAAACCGCGACCGGATAGGCCGCGTATACTGACAGACTGGGATCATCGAAAGTTGAAGGGTGGTTCGTGCAAACAGCCAGATGTCGATTGAAACAATTACCCGTGAGTTTCACAGTAGTACTAACACTTTAGCCAGCACCATGACTGTTCGTCGAGAGATCAGGGGGAATGGGGTTTCATGCCAAAGTACCTGCTCACAAACCAAACATTTTCCCTGTGAATGCTAAGAATCGCCTGAAGCGTGCAAAGAGCGACGCCACTGGAGAATGCAACAGTGGTAACGTGTAATGTTGAATGGTGAATTATTATACCATGTGGCGGTCTGATGGGAGGGTTTGAGTGTGACGAATGCCCAGGGAACGATATCTGTCATCATGTGTACTGCCAACAGTGAAGTTTGGAAGAAACGGCATTATGGTGTAAGGTTGTTTTTCATGGAATGGACTCGGCCCTCTTGTACCACTGCACGGCAATGTAACTGCGGAAGAGTTACAACGACACTTTGACTAGTTACGTTAGAGACCACTTCGGTGATAATCATTCCTCTACCAGCATGACAAAGCTCCATATCTTAAAGTGAGGCCTGCGAGGAATGGTTTATGGACAATAAGGTTCCGAAAATGGACTGGCCGCTCCCGAGTCCCGACCTGAACCCATCGAGCACCTATGGGAGGAATTCAAACGTCGACTTCACTCCAGAACCCAACGTCCCACATCACGACATATTCTGGCTACAGCTCTTCAATAAGAATTGACATTCAGGAACCTGATGGAAAGTCTCCTTGGCAGTAACTGCTGTGATAAACGCACAAGGCGGAGCCATCCCATACTAAGATCTGTACTAATTCTGAATATTATGAATAAATCGTATAGTAACTGTATTAATCCCAGTCTTTCATAATTAAAATAATAAAATCCTTTCTACGGTGTACGTAGAATAATCATGATATGATACGGACAGTTCGAAACATTTCCGTTATTATTCAAATATGATTTGAGACAAGATAATTATTTCTAAATATTAATTATTTCAAACGCCTTAAAATAATTTTAAACGTTTGTGTTGCATTTACTGAGAAACAAGGAACTATATAGTCTTATTTCAACAAATTTATACACATTGACAAAATTGCTCATAAAAATAAGTTTTTTACAATATATTAACTGGAGAATATTTCACTGATGGACAGGCAATTTCAAAATGATTACTTTATTGAAGAAATAAAATTAGATCTCTTTTAATTTCTGAAAAACTATGTTCGTGCAACGATTCTCATACTCTAACATTCCAGAGAGTTCTGAAAAACTAGTCCCCATCCCCAGACCAGTTCTTAAAACAGAAATAAATAACTTCAGATTTTTAAAATGATTTTTCAGTTTCCTAAAAATTTCTGTAATAAGAACTTATCCCAAACATTTGAACATTTTGTACCTAACATTTAAATTTCATCATGATTTTGTGCATTAAAAATCGAAAGGAAACAATTATTAAGCCTCAAATTATGTTCAAGTTTTTAACTGTAATCGATAGTTTTGCAATTATTATTATTACTAATAATAAAAATTATAGGTAGTATATTTAAATGTCAAACATTTAACGTCAAATATTAATGTTCTCCCGTTTTTGTTCCCTAATTCTTACCTTTCTTTAAAATAACTTTAATAAAAATTATCATTTCTCTGTGGAGGAATTTCATTTCCGTTAAAAATTCCTTAACGTGATTTATTCGTAATATTTTCTTGTAAAAAGCAGTTAACAGATTTTCATGCATTTGACACAATATGAAAGAAGAAATTGAACTTTACCTGTAGTACAATTGCCAACGAAGACTGTTGTATTTTAAATATTGGTTGTTTTCCTGTATGAAGGAATATAGAAAAACTCATAGTGTCCAACGTTGCACTCCGCGTTCAAACTGCTTTCGAATCTTTCCCAATTGTTTCACCACTAGATGGCGAACGCTCAACATTAACTGGTACTGTTTGAACAATTATTTTTCGTGTGCGAGAATATTCAAATAAAGGAAATTTTAATTTCAGTACTCAGGCGTTCTATTGATTTCTAAAAAAACGTTTACAGTTGTAGATGCTACGAACTGAACTAGAAAATATGATAAATATTTGGTTGTGACGTCAAATTTAATCGTTTATTAATTAAATAAAATTAATAATGAAAACAAAAATAAACATTAATTAACCTTTAGTTTCATTTTTTTTTTATTCTAGATGTTTCCAAAATCGCTTTACCGATAATATAGAAGAACAGAATTTACTTTTTGGTGTCTACCTAATTTTTAGTCCTCTTGAACGAAAATGGAACATTCCATTTTATTTGGATATAATTGTAATGTACGTACAGTATTAAGTAAGGCCTAACTATAAAGCTAAATTTTTAATTTCTTAAATAAATGAAAAGTTCTAGAAATATCATTTTCAGAGAATTTATGTAGTATATATTTTTTTTAATCAGCTACATAGAACTTTCTACTCAAACGCGTAGAAAGTTCTATGTAGTGTTTAAGGTACGATGGTATTAAATTAATTGCGTAGATAAAAATAGTTTTAATTATCGCTTTAATCGAAGCCTTCATAGGAATTTATAAAATTGATTTAATATCTTTTATACCTGTCTGCTACAAATTATAAATGTAATTTTATACAAAACAAATTGAATGCTTACATAACTAAAGTTCGAGTGATTTGTATGCTTTAATTTTTAAAACTTTTAAGTTTTAATTCAAATAAATAAAATATATTAATAAAATATATTTTATTTATGTAAATTCCATACAGTATCAGAATAATGTCATGTGAATATTACAGTGAATATCAGTAAAATAATTCAGTGTCTTTTCTTAAGACAACGTGGACTGCTGTGTTCTTGCAAACAGGATCATGGAAATCATGAGCATTTTATGTAATGCTCGCATTTGGCATTTTCATAAATTTGATTTATTACACATATTTCCTGAATATAGCTATTTACTTTCAATTTCACGTGTTTAAAGCCATAATTAAGAGCAAAAGTTCTGAAGTAAAAGTGGGACGATGACAGTTTACCTTGATTGCTCAATATGCAACATTGTATTTCGTCCTGATATTCATTTTCACTGAAGGTAACTATCAAAAAATTCATTTATTTATTTTCAGAATTTTCGAAATTTCCATCAAATAATGCTGAAGGTATAATAACAGAAATGCATAAAATAACATTCGAGTATTATTTTTTTTAATTAATTGATATATATGTATATATGGATTGATAGCAAAAATCTAAATTCCAAGATTGTTGTTTGTTTGTTTTGTTTTTTTTTGTAATATTAAATTGGTGAACGAAAAATAAAAATAAAATAAAAACATTTTACATTTAAAATATCTAATCTTTAAAAGCTTAAATGCTTTTTATGTTTTTTATAACGAGAAATTGCTGAGAACCATGAGTCAAGTGCAACAGTCGATCAGCTAAAACAACAATTCCGATCGCTTGACTACGAGATTTAGAAATCGAAACATCTTTTATAGTGCAGTACTTCTTTACTATGATGGACGAATGTAAAGAATTATTTGTATTTCAATTTTCAACTCCAAAAAAAGGAAAAAACGAGATTGAGCCGAAGCTGTAAGTTGTATTTTTCTTGTATTTAAATTTAAAAATTGAATTCTCGACAACGTAATGAACTTGTTCGTTTGTTTATTTTTTCACTGTCAATTACTGTTTATCTAAAGCAAGTTTAAAAATCTTATCTAAAACTAGTTTCGATTTTTGAGATAGTGATTGGAAATATTTGGTTAGTTCGTTGATTGGATCAGTCTGAAGAAAATCAATGAAAAAGAAAATAAACTATGATTTAATATAGAGACAAAGGAAATCTATGCTATATAAACATTTCTTTTACACTAATCATAAACTAACATTCAACCTCATTAAAATGGAAGAACGCGAAAAATCTTCCTTCTACCCTAATTATTAGAGAAAGACTGAAGATTATCATGAGCCAGTTCGTACATGAAAAAGTCTTTGTCACGTGAAGAAAAATTACCAAAGAACAAAATTAAGTGATTGGAAAGGGCTAAAATCGCAGAAATGCGTTTTACCAAATCTTTTTTTTAAAACGTTTAGAAAATCCACAGAGAGCGAACATTAACTGATATTTATCCACCATCAGCTTTGTAAGATAAATACTTTGTGAGATATTCTGATCGTTGGTATTTAATGTATGGACCATGTATTTTGGCTTTTTTTTTTTTGTTTTGCCTCCAGTCCTACACATATTAGTCCAACTTATACATTTTTTTCTCCATAGAACCTTCCTGTTTTAATCTAATGTATCAATAATATTTAAGCTTCATGGGATATAATTTTTTTGGGTTATCGCAATCAAAAATAGACATGGTTATAATTGCATTCTAAAACTTTTGTGTTCGAGCCCATTTTTTTTTTATGAAAATAAAGGAGTGTTAAAAACGTTCGGTCACATCTTTGACACCAATATGGAATCTATGCTACCCAGATATCATTGTAGCTAATATAACTTAAATATTCATCACTGAAAACTTGACACGCTATTTAATTACACAGTGTATGAAGTTAAGGTGTAAAATACAGGTTTTTTTTTTTATTCCTAAAAATACATCTATCAAAAGACAAATATTTACCATCTGCATTTATCCACACATGTTACAAAAATGAAAGGATCCCATTTCACAGGCCATGGAGGCCCTTTCGAAGGTATAGGCACCAGCGATTCTTAATCATCGGGATTAGCCATATATGTATACAAGTTTAATTAAGATCTTTATGAAAACGTTAAAAATCAACATTGTTTAATAGTTGGAGATCATAAATAACATCCTACAGCAGCTATTTCACAGACAGTAAAACCAATCTTTTGTGTTTTGATTCGTCGACACAGAAAAATGGATTAGACTAACTTTTACAATGCGATTTTAAGAGAAACTTGTACATCTATCTTCTTGGACCAAAATACCTTAAAAATTACAGTTGAAACTTTGACTTTGATAAATTGGACCTATAATTAAAAAGCTTATGGCCGGAAATTGTCAATATACATTAAAGAGAAGTAATCACAATAACTTTAAATTGTGTTTGGATATTATTGAGTATGATCTCTCTATTCATCTGGTACAAAATATACCCAAAGATAAGGCCAATAAATTCTTTACACGATATTGCAGCGCCATTATCGCAATAAATAAACAGCTACCAGTCAAAACGAATTAAACATTAAGTGCAATATTTCATAGGCTGCTCTTTTGATAAGGAATCGCAGATAAAACCACTACACGAGCTCTATCATACGATTATTGTATACACATTTGTTCTTTTTAGTAATAAATGGCGACTCTTCACTGCATTGTATTTTAAAGTTACCAAAACTTTAAATAGCGATGATGTGAATCAACCATTCGGCCTTGTGTAGTTGCATAGCAATGAACTTAAGAGGTCCGTGTTATAGAATGTGTGCCAAAGGCAAATTGTTCATTATCCTTAAAAAGCATATCACGGAAGGCTTCAGAATTAAGACCATTCATTTTATACATTTTTATTACCAGTAAACATGGAATGCCATAGTTTTAGCGCCGTTTTCCGGATGGGATTCCCGAAAGATATAAACTATTACCGATTTTTATTTATTTATTTATTTATTTATTTATTTATTTATTTATTTATTTATTTATTTATTTATTATAACATCAATATATTCAAAAAAAAAACAACCTACATGAAGTCTATTATAGACATCGGTCGTGTAGTTGCTGAGATTCCTGAAATTCATCCAGTTTTACGCTTGGAAATTTTCGATGATTATTCCATCAGGACACAGTAAATCTCCGTTACTCTTAAAACAATGACCCTGATGATATAATCGTATACTGCTAAATAACATTACATCGGAAGCGCAGTGGTGCCTCAAAAAGAAAAAGAAAAAAACACAATGAAAAAAACTCACCAATTAAAAATTAGTGAGGAAATTTATGTGCCAGCAGTGCGCAGGCCTCAATGAATTTTTTGAAGCATCAAAATTCAAACTTTAATTTGGTCTCACCCATTGTTATTGCTAAATAATAAGTTCACCAGTTGCTGAAATCGCCCTCTCATCTGTGTTTTCCGATTCTTGGGTACACCGTTAAACAGCGGTTTCTTGACGATTATCTTTGAAGCACACGCCCAACCTCCATGTTTTCCCCTCATTTATGTCACTGCCCCCTTCCCCCCTATCACGTATAGGCTAAATTTCATTGAGAATGGAGTGTAATTGCTAGTAATTGCTTTTCATCCATTTCTTTTTGGGTTCTGGCTTCAGTACACAAATGTGATTTTTTTTTGGCCTAAGATCATTCAATTGTTTTTCGTTTTAGGCTTCTGAAAGACGCCTTATATCCCCGGTTTGGCTGTCTGTCTGTGGACACATATCCACAATGCTTCGCAACGACTTCTGTTAGCTCAATTGGTTAGAGCGTCGTGCTAATAACGCGAAGGTCGTGGGTTCGATCCCCTCATGGGCAATTCTTATTTCTTCAATTTTTTCTCCCCATTTTAAATCTTTTCACAGTTTCTCAACTTAATTTTTTTTTTTAAAATCCTTATTAGGAATTCAGTGTATTAAACAGGTTTGAGTTAAGAATGACGATAATTCCATATAAATAGCATGGGGTCGCAAACAGACCCGCGCAAGCATTTTCTAGACCACCCCAGCGCAGTCTATTCTAAAGTAAAGATGACTCAGAAGCCGTTGCGAAGCACTGTGATTGGTTTACTAATCACTATCCCTACCTTGTTTGTGTTTATGTTTGTTTTTTTTAAAATTGAAAGAATGTAATTAAAACAATTGACTAAATTTCTAGTTTAGTTAACTAAACTAATTTTTAGTTTTTTTTTTTTTCTCTTAATAGCTTCTCTTACTATATTAAACATAGGAAGCGTTTATTCTATTTTATAAATTAATAGAACATTTTTATTAGATATTTACCTGCGTCACTGTCCGATGTATGTTCGTCAGTGTTTGTTAGCACATTACAATGGGCAGACCATGTAAAGAATTGTACACCAGTATATTTATTATTTGAACTTTATTTCACATTCATTTGAAGTAAAAGTATTAATTTAACAACAATTTTAACGTGCGGACAAATGGATAATACAGTAAAATAAAAAGCGTATTCGCACATAAATAATGAAAAAGGAGTCCCTGATCTGTTTTTGGTATTTTTGATACCGGGAATCCAGAACAGCTGTTTCAGAGTTCCTACTCTTCATCAGCTGGATTCGCCCAGTATCTGACAGTCAGCGATTCCAAGTAAAAGTATTAATCTTTATTAAATTGTTTTGCCAAAATAATTTTTCTAAATGTAACCTAACTAGAAAAGGAGTAATTATGATTAAGTAATTTTATAAAGACAAATATTTAAAAGCATATCAATGAATTACTTGCAAAATGTCTTGGAAAAGCATTTGGTGTAAAACTACAGTACAGAATATTTGGGGCGAATACAAGTGAGCGGAAGAAACAGGTGTCTATAGAGTATACAAGGTATACTTCCTTTGATACTGTATTTTTGTATGTTCATTCGCTCTGTTTTCATGAAGTCATTCAAATGAACTTCTTGTAAAATATCGTTACAGACAATGTAAATGCCTTTGGATTTTTGTCTTAAAACGAAAATGGGTACCAACATATCACTAATCCCCAAATTCCATTCCTAAGTTTTGTTCTTTTCTTAATAGTAGAAAAATCGCCTATTGTTGACGATTGTAGTTAACAAGCCTATTGTTTAGGCTTGTAGTTGTGAAATCTTATATATAGCAAGATCAATGAAATTAAACGTCCAATCCCATATTGCAGTGATACTGGATCAAAATTAAGGACTTAAATTTAACCTTTATGAGTCCGGTAGCCTAGTAATGTTCCACAGTAGTATCCCCTCAATCAAAAACATAACCATGGATTTTAATTATGTCGATGATCACAAAAAAAAAGCTTGCCGAAGAACTATTGACATTAGGTATTAATAATGTACTTCATTTAAATATGGAACTTATTAGAGGAAAATAAGTGATTTAGAAATGATAACAAATGATGTGATTTGTATGCCAGCTTTGCTCTCGGTCTCATATAATTTAAATAAAGGCATTAAAAAACACCAAGTGTACATAGTATGTAATATAGGGTGTATCAGTTGGACCCGTTCAATTTTGCATACAGTAGCAACAAACAAATGACCTAGTCAATTCGTATCGACTTTTTCGGAGTTTTCTCCAGCGCTTTAGCGATAATGGTTGGTTCTCTCCGGTAGTGATTGTGGTGTGTAACCGTTTCGCAGCATGTTTTATTGCAACAAAATCAGTGTTTTCAAATTTCTTTTGATTGCAGTCATTGGTTCACGTTTCGGAGAAAACCCATATTCCTCATCAAATAAACGTCTTGCTGCAGAGATGTTGTTTTTCGATTGATAAATAAACTTATTGACAGACACACGTTGCTTTAATGTCAACCGGAACGCGCCACTTTCCTTGCCTGCCATTGTGAATTATCTCACGGTCACTGACATGACAATATCACGAGGTGCTCGTACTGACATCAGTGCACGCCACTTTTGTACATAGGTGAAGCATTCCGTTGCCCACCTTGTGTTAGGATACTGTTATTCTTGTGAAACCTTATAAACTGCTCTAGAAAATGGCTCCAAGGAAGAAGTTATCGGGTTTGACCGGGTCCAACTGATTCAACTGTCTGTATTACACACTTTGTATTAATTTTCTTGTCATCTTTCAATATCTAGGATCAAGTCTTGATACCGAAGTCAGTAATAAAAGCATATGCTTCAATAACAAAATTATAAAAAAAAAAAAAACAACAACAAAAAACGGAAACATAAATTACTAACATACGTTTTACATGCATTTGGTTTTTCTTAATTAGTATACCTAATAATTATCTTATCTTATTATATACTCTTTACTTATATTAATTAGACTCTATATAATTATGATGAAACAGAGCCTAATTCTCAAAGTTCTTTCACATAGGAATTATAGTGTTTTTTGTGTTGCCGTGCTGGCGTGGTCGTGCGGTCTCGGCGGCGGCCAGCCGTGGCGTCCAATGCGCCAGTACCTGGGTTCGAATCCTGGTCGTGGCATGGTTGTTTCTTTCGTCTTCTTCTGTGTGTTGTGTCCGCTGGGGACCCGAAATCTGCTCTGTAGGTAGTGGTCCCCATTTGTCTTCTATATGTTACAGGCTATAGTGTTTTTTGTGTTGTTTTTTAAATTGTCCTAATGTAAATATCAGAAATATCCCGCAATTTTTTAACAGTTTGGAATTGTTTTAGGATCAATTGCCCCAAATTCACTTAAGTGTAAAACAACATCCTTGAGCAAAGTTCAGCTACACGAAGATGTTCTGGAAACATCTCTTCTCTCTATAACCAGTAGCTTGAACAGGAATTCCAGAGTGGAAGGACGTGGATTTTTCGTGCTCCCTTCAAAGAACACGTGGTAATACTGAAACTTTGTGTTAAGTTAAGAATAATTGTCGATGACTACATATGTTTATTTAAACCGATACTTCATCCTTCACACCTACACATTTCATGAGAGTTTTTTTGTTTTTGTTTTTTCTTGGCTGGCGGCATTTGACCTTTCGTTTAGACTCTCTTTCATCTTCGAAGTTGCTCATTTATAATAAGAATTGTCTCATAAATAACAGGAATAGCTCATATTGATCACAAAAGAATAATATCATGCATAATTATATTTATACTTAGAAAAAAAAATCATTACTAAAACAATGTGCATTTGTTTTTCCTAAATTGTGTGTAAATACATATTTGGAATGGAGAGTTTTAAAGACTTCATCTCAGACTACTTCGTCTTCATATTCTTCATCATCTTCTTTTTGGAGAAATAAGTTTCTTTATTTATTTATTTCTTCTCCAGTTGTTTCTTATTTTTAATTAGTTTGATTGAGTTTGAAGTATACTTTATAAGTAAAGATTCTAAATAAACAGACAAAAGGAGGAAAAAAAATCCTTGAAATATTAGGATTTGTCCTTGGCATTTCACTTTAGTTTAAAGTTTTTTGTATAAATTACCCCTTCCATCTTTACATCATGGATACAGCTTTGTTTGAATACCACTGTTCTAAAAAATGACATACCTATAATTTACATCATTCCCTCCCCGAAAACTATTAAAAATTAAATATTAAGAATAAAAATGATAGTAAAATCAAGATATAAGTTATGTAAATATACTTTCCAAACGAGTTTCCTAGCCTTCCTCATCCAACTATAGGTAGCAGTCCCTCCCATATAGAAATCCTTTAACCGCCACTTATTTCGTTTAGAAGATGAGGTCAGAATATTTCGCAGACTTTACAAACCCGTAAATTTAAAGTAATTTCGCTTTTCATATAAAACTTTTTTTAAGTAAAAAAAATTGATGAGAAAATTATATGTTTCATCAGGATAATATGTTCAAGATGAAATATTCCCCAGGCTTTCTTAAAAGAGGATTCCAGAAACTTCTCAGTATTCAGAAATATATGCTACTGTATATTTTCTCTTTGCGAGAAGGGAAGATACCGCCCACAATTGAAATTACTTTTCTTCGGTCTACCAATTTTTTAAGATAAATATAAATAAGGGATCGTCCATTAATCACGTGAGGCTCGAAAGAAGGGGGGAGGGGGTTCGAAAAAATCACGAACTATCACAAGGGGGGGAAGGGGGGTGTAGTGAGATATCACGTGTATTTATTTTTTTCGTTGAACGCGCGATTTCTAAACCGAAAAGCGATCAGAAACAACCTGCGACCTTAATGTCTGTCTGGACATTTTTATCACGGTGCTTAATTTTCCAGAATTAAATTAGATTATACCTGTATTTAAAGATAATATTCTGAAAATTTTTAAGATACTTTGTACCAAAAAAATACATGTGATTTTGGTAGAGGGGTGGGGGTAGTCTAAAACCTCACAACGTATCACTAGGGGGGGAGGGGGGTGTTAAAAAGTTGCTAAAAAACATCAAGTGATGAATGGACGACCCCTAAAAAGATTGTAACAAGCCCCCCCCCCCCCCAACCCAAAAAGAAAGAAAGAAAAACGAGAAGAAAATCTCATTATTTTGGAAAGTGATCATTAAAGGAATTTTATTTTTTAAATAGGCCTACATCTCTTTTGAATGGACTTTTTACAATACCTTAGCCGCTTAGCGCCCCCCCCCCCCCAACCTCAATCCTGGTTGCGCCACTGGTAACGACGATATCTCACTGAAAACCTTAATGGTAGATTAATGATAATACACAATTGGTGTTTCTTTTAAAATCGGCTTTATTATAAGCGAAGCATTAATTATATTGAAAATGTTAAATTTCCACAAAACACAGGAATTTTATTTCGTACTGAGCAAGTTGTTAGGCAAATCATATCTGGTTTAACCGATGGAATCAATTAGAAATGACAATTCTTTATAATTACTTTCTTAAAGTTTTGGAATAATGTCAAAGAATACATTACAAAAAAATTTACTTACAAAAAATCGTAAGTTGAAAGTTCTCGAGTAAATATAAAATAAAGCCAAACAGGCTCATAACAATTGTACTCATAACAGTTCTTGAGTTCGTATTTTTGATAGCTTTTTAATTTATTAAAATAAATATATATTTTTAATAGTATTTTATTTTTTTCTCTGAGATCTTATAATGATAAATTTCATGATTTCAGAATCAAAAGCCTTTCCGAAATCTATTGTGTAAACTTATGTTTATTAAGTGGCTTAATTTATTAAATATGAAATGCTTATTTTTTAATGAGTTAAAATAGAATGAGTTAAAATAAATAATTACTAACGTGAAACTTGCTTTCAATCGAAATTAATTATAACACTGTTTTATTTTTATTTTTATTTTTTTAATATTTTTTTACATATACTTAATAATTTTGTTATTTTTCAGAAATTTTACAATAGGATACTTTTCTAGTGTATTGATGACTTTTATTAAGTCAAGATTGATATAATAAAAATAATAATCTAAATTTCTTAATATCCTTTATTTTGTCACACTGTTTTCCAAAGAATTCTGTCGAATTTATTGGAAGTGAAAAAACAGAAGGAACAAAAGATTGGTTTCGCGCCCTGAACCAACATCGACGGGAATCTGAGATGGCCGTTTGGTCCTTATTAAGACTCGTAAGTCAGATTTACCCTCGATGATATACTTAGATTCCCGTCGATGATGGCTCAGGGCGCGAAACCAATCTTTTAACTTTCTTCGTTTTTTCACTTTCAATGTTGTAATTTGAGGACGTTAAACGTTTCTTTATAAACGAATTCACTTTTTGTTGGATCTGTCAATGTGAGGACAACCCCCCCCCCCCCCGGACAAAACCTCCTTAGGACGAAATCCTCTTACAGCACGAAACCTTTGAAGGCAAATAATATACGAAATTCTTAAATAACATTTTTTTTTCTTATTATTATTTGTAGTTTATGAATACTTCTATGAGATGTAAAATACTACATTCATTATATATAATAAACTGCAACCAGGAATGCGTTATAAGGACTGTAACATGCATTAATACTTTTATTATAAATTTATAGCTCTATGTTTTACAGAAGAAAAACATTTTCACAAACATAAAAATTAGGATAAAAAATATTTAATAATATTTTCACAATTTTAATCATCTCGGAATATAAATACTTTCGATTTTTATTAAAGAAGTTAACGTATTGATTGTTTCTTTATTAAAGTGAACTTATCTATATTTATGTAGACTAAAATTATATTGAAAAAACAAATTTTAAATAATAAATTAATAATAAGGATGAAATTAAGGCCACCACACATTGAAGATTAAAAAACCTTCAAGTACAAATTAAAAATTACACTAGAACTTTTGGGGTGGACCACACCCCCTTGTGAGCTATTACCGGTACAACGGTTGCAGAATTCGAAGTTGGAGCCGAGTGGGACATGTGACCTTGGGTTGAACCATTGCCGGATCGGGGGGGGGGGGGGGGAGAGGGAGTGGCATCCGATGAGTTCCCTTGTAGAAATGCATAAGACGGGGGTGTAATCTGGAAAACTTATGACAAGATGTAGTCGAGCAATAACCAAGCTTAATAATACTTGAAAGGACAGATTTGCGCATTATTGTATATTAAATTTACAATTATTAAAGAAAGGAAGCAAGCTAATGGGGAATTATAAAAACTTATGGTAACCATATTGGGGAATTGTGTGAACAGAGAGATTATCGTTATAACATCTATTATCAGTAATGATAAAGAAGGACTCTATTATTTTCTTTTAAAGTCGTTTCTTTCATTAGATATGATTTTGGGCTGCTCAAAGTTGAAGTGGTTGGTGCTGCAGATGTGACCTACGGTTAAATATTTGATATCTCTGTTCTTGAGGGCCAAAGAGTGCTGTGCAATCCGTTTCTCTAAAGGTTGGCTTGTTTCAACAGCATATTTGCAAGTGTGACCATTGCAATGGATGGCGTAAAGCACGCTTACACTAATCCACTCCGAAAGTATTAGTGTAATTTTTAATTTGTACATAAAGGTTTTTTTAATCTTCAATGTGTGGTGGCCTTAATTTCATCCTTATTATTATGATTATATATAACTTTTTAAATATAACTTTGCAAACAAATTCTAGGGATAAGTGTAAAGGAAAGTTGGATTTAATTAAAAAAAAATGAAATCAAAATAACTGAATTGAAAGTATAGGGAAAAGAAAGTCAAATTAAATTTTCGTACATTGAAATTTTCTAATAAAACAGCAAATAAAATTCGTATTATTATATTAGTCTACTTGAGGTTTTTATCCTATTTTGCGCTTTAACTAACAAGGGAAGTGCGTGACCTCGAACGCTGAGAACCGCACGAAAAGGTGCTTAGAATATAAAATCGCTCATGCCAAAAACAGTGGTATGAGTCATTCTCTTGCAAAACTGCACGTCCTATCACGAGAGACATTTGAATGATTCCCTATTGAAGGTCCAAGAGAGGAACTTTGATAACGCGAAGAAACAAAATATCGATACAATAGGACCAAAACACACACATATTTCAATGTCGTGACTATATTGCTATATTTCCCTCTGCTTAAAATAATTACGCTATCTGAACAACAAACTCTTCCTACTGACCTGATAGAGTTGCACAGCTATTCAGTCTTCAAAGTGCAAACCACATGCCACCGTCGGATGGCGCCAGCAGACAACAGCTGAGTTTTTCATAGAAATGACTCATACCACTGTTTTTGGGATGAGCGATTTATATTCTAAATTCGTTTTAGTGCGGTTCTCAGCGTTCTAGGTCACGCACTGCCCATGTAAGAGGGTTTTTGTTCTTGTGGGCTTTGTCGTGACCTTCGAAAGCACGATTTTGTCCGGTCCCCGTCAATTCCATGGAATTAATTATTGGATAAATATAGTGGTCATTTGTCAAAATACTTTGATTTCTAATTTTCTGCCATGGTTCCTGAAGACTATCATCCTTTCCATGTTCCTTGATGAAGTTTTGGTGCATTAGGCCTATTGTTATTTTAAGTTAAATCGATAATTTCAATTATAATTATATAGTTTTGGTGGGTAATTCCCATTTCATTGTTGGTTTGTTTTTTTACTTTATTTCTCTTTCACCTTACCTAATCGAATTGAAATTACCTAATTTCAAATTGGAACAATACGAAAGTGACACTCATCAAACCAGTTAGGTTGTGTGGGTGTAAAACCCCAAATCAATTGTTGAACCTAATAACTTTTTTAGATGAATCTTCTTCAAACTTGACAAGCTCATTTAATGGCAAGAAGTGATTTAACTTTTATATTTGAAATGTTCCCCGTGTGGGTTCTTGCCGAGAAATAATAGCATTAAAAGTAAGAAAAATTCCCATAGAAATGAATGGAAACATTGGATTTCTATCGACGTATTAAACAATGGATATTATCCTTCTTTCTGTCTTGAACATCTTAGGTATAGACAAGATTGTCTGTTCCTAGCTCTGAAGATGATTTTGGTCTTCCCATCGTAGTTTTGGTCGTCCTCTGTCTCTTTTTCCTTTGGGTTGATATTTCAAAATCAAATTTGGAATCTTGTCGTTAGATAGCCTTTTTACATGGTTAAGCCAATTTTTTTGGTAATTTTGAATTTCTTGAATTAAACTTGGAGTTTTAAGTTGGGCTCGAATATCATAACTTTTCTTTTTGTCGAGACGTGTAAATCCTAATAAAGGTCTCAGAAATTTCATTTGTGCAGTTTCCAATCTTTGTTTGTTTCTTTGTTTTAGTATCCAGGTTTCACTCCCGTATTTAATTGCTGCTTTGGCTGTAATATTATGTAATCTTAGTAGTGTTTCTTTCGTCATTTGTTTTCCAAATCTTCTTCTAATTATTCCATTCATTCTGTTGTATGTCTGTATGTTTGATATCAGGCTTGCCTCATCGTTATAACATGAAATTATGTTTCCTAAATATTTAAACTC
This sequence comes from Thereuonema tuberculata, assembly GCA_023159025.1. NCBI lineage: Eukaryota > Metazoa > Arthropoda > Chilopoda > Scutigeromorpha > Scutigeridae > Thereuonema > Thereuonema tuberculata. The sequence goes on along the minus strand of JAFIDM010000001.1, from coordinate 49,644,456 downwards.
TGATACTTGTTCTATTATTTTTCCATTAATTACAATTTTCACTCTTTGTATTTGTTTTCCACACATTGCCATGGATTTTGTTTTTAATTCCGAAATTTTCATTTTATAATTTTTTGAGATAGTATTTAAATGATTTGCTCCAATTTGAAGTTGATCTTCTGAATTTGCTATCAAAACTTGATCGTCAGCATATAGTAATGTCTTCAATTTTTTATCTTTTGTGATCTGGATACCATTTTTATATATTGATTTCCATTCTTTTGGAAATTATCCTTCTTTCTAATCCTCTTAATATCTGTGCGAGTTTTAGTATAATTAAAATTAATCGGATTTACACAATTTTATGTTCATAATGCGGATTTTTAAAAGTATGATGCTTAAGTTGTTCAATGTTAACTTGTAATCTATTGATGGTTTCTAAGAACATAAATTGTAAGATGAAACATTTATGTATGATTCCGAAGCATGAGAAAGGGAAACATAAGAAGCTTCCCCAAATATTGTAGTATGTGAGGATTAAGAAGTCTGTTTACTAGTAAATTTGTGTATCCTTTAATCCGTTTTTGTTTTTGTGTGTTTTGTCTTTTTCAGAAAATTAATAAGTTCTGCTATTGTAATCATCAGATATATTACAAAAAAAAAACCCGGAGACATTTCATTTTCATGACTTCAAAAAAAATAAATAAAAATAAATAAATAAATTAATTAATACTGCAAGATTTAAAGAATGCAGGATCTTTCGATATCTCATTTTATTCAATATCTCATTTTGAAATCATCTTTATAACACTAATCTCTTTCTTTTTGTCTATTTAAATAATTATTCTATCTTAAAGGTTAAAAGTTGATGACGAACACACAGATGATTAGAAATGTGATTAAATTTTAATCTCATTTTTAATCATCTGTGTATTCGTCATCAACTTATAACCTTTAAGTTCTACTTACTGCACACGTTAAATATTTTTTATCAATTCTTCTAACTTTTATTATTTTTTAATTATAATTTTTTTTCTTATGAATTTATTGGAGATAGCAGTTGTTACTTTTTGATTTTAAGAAATTTTGTTAAGACTATGGAACTTATTGACTAATTTATACTCTAGCTTACGGTGTTTATTAATAAAATCTTCATTATTAAAACTTTTAGTTATATGATTTCAGATTAGCTTTTTTCTTTTTCTTTTAACTTCAATTGAAAGCATAATATAATGACTTGATAAAGCTAAAAATATTTCTAATAGTTTAGCATTTTCCATTTTACAAAATAAATAAATAAATATTGTTTGAGTGTTTTAAAATGTTAAATTATAAAAAAAAAGTTTGCTAACAATGATCTAAGCATTCTAAGGGAAGACTTCGACTTTACTGTTTGTATTTCTAATAATTCTCTTACAATTTTTTTAGTCTGAACATAACAGGTTTCAAATAAATGTCAGTTCGTTCGTTGGAGATTATTTATAGCTTCACGAATACTTATATTAACATGTTGCCCTGCTGTTTTTCATAGTTTACACGAATAGATGGAACATTATTAAGAAGTTATTGATGACATTAATGAAATTACTTTTATTGTGAGTGTAAGGCTTGTACGTAATAGATTAAAGTATCAAAGATATATTATTATTTTATTTGCAATAATAAAAAAAAAAAACCACGTTGATCACTGAGAATTCAGTTGACTCGTAAAACATTAGAAGACGATGTCAACCGTCATTTTATTTAAAATTCATTATCATTATTACTGTTTCAAACCAAACGTTTTTCGACGGGAATCTAATTAATACCTTAATTGTTCCCAGCCCCTTCTTCCCACATTCCAAAGGCAGTTAAATTTGACCCTTGGCAATTTCACAACCTCTTCATGGTCACGCTTGCGATCACAGGTATTTAGGAGCTGGGTTATACTGTATTATAGAGATAAGAAATCTGTAATCTTTCGTCGTTCTAGCAGTGGACAAACCGGAGAGTTCGTTCAATTAAGTAAAAAGAAGAAAGAATTTACATATGTGAAAGGAAAATAAAAAAACAATAATAGAATTCCTTGTTTTTTAAGGCATTTATTTGTCTACAGTATTGTACAAGAAGCTTTATTTGCTTTAACAAGGATATTATTTATAAATTACATTAAATATTAAAAATAAACTTATCCCAACCAATATACATCGAATATTAATTAATTAGTGTTTGAGGTAGAAATTATAAACTACCATATAGTTGACAGTAAAATAAAACAAAGAACGCACATAACTAAACAAAACACAAATTCACTGAGCTATTTTCTTATTACCATATAGTTGAGTTTACTTAGTTAATCCTCGAAGTCAAAACAGGAATGCTGGAAAGATAACAGCACTAAAGCAATAATACTCCATAACTATTTCTTGCCAACTAAATGGATACACATTTCCTGAAATAGGATCCCCTACGGTTTAAGTAGATTTAAACTCTTAACCCAAATAAGATTGAGAAAGCTTTTAATTTTAGTCAAGCCAGTTTCCTTTTTAATCTACGGTTTAGAAATTCTCCTTTTCCTCCAATCGTTTAAATTTCGATTTTGTAAGAATTGCAAATCTTTCTATTTGGGCTTCAAGTAAATAAATAAATAAAATCATTTCATGAAACAAATGACATTACAATTTGTCATCAAGTTGCAACATTCGATGAATTTTCGAGATGGCTATATTGTCAAGTTAGATTATTACACCTTTATGACGCTGAAAAGACCATCTAAATGAAACTTTTTTGTTACCTCCTCTTTATTAAGTTGATTGGGATTTTCTAGATATGATACATAGTTATTTATGGCTAATGACCTCTTTGGAACTTTTATTTACACGACAACGGCAATTAACGAGACAGAGCTATACGAGTTCTAATAAACTTTAAAAAAAGCGTTTCGTCAGAATTTTTTCTGAAATTGTCTGTTTTTCTCATCAAAAGTCCCAGAAAACTCTCCTGATTAGTCTATACTGTGATGAACAATGAAGAATATGACTAACAGTATGGCTTTGATAATTTGTGAAGTATAGCAAAGATTTATGAAATATTTCTTTGGTCTTCAATAGTGTTTCTCAAAGTGTGGCCTGCTGATCACAGGTGGTCCGCCGCAGTATATCAGGTGGTCCGCGAGTTAAATAAATAAATAAATAAATAAATAAATAAATAAATAAATAAATAAATAAATAAATAACCAGACTTTTCATCTCTGCACAAAAGAACAGATGCACTATTGCATGTTCTTTTTCTACCGTTTTTTTTTCTTGGTTTCACACTAAAAACTTGCATTTATCCGAAACGATTTTTAGAATATTTTAAAAACACAAAAATATTTTGCCGTCGCTAGAATCAATATTTAATAGCATACACATGCGATTACGTAACTGTAACTCTATTAATAACATTAATGTAATTAATATTACTAATATGTACAGTATACATGTTTAATATAATACATTCCGGATTATCCGAAATTTCGATTATCCGAAACTGCAACGGATCCATCAAATTCGGATAAATGAGTTTTTAGTGTACGAGTAGATATGGTCACCCTGTATATACATAAATATTAGCATAAAGCTATTTGGCTTGACAAGGTTTGACAAACACTGGCCGATAGTATAGGACAGTTTGACTATCGTCGTCTTACTTTATCTTGAAGATGGGTTTCAATCATTTGAAGCAGGGTGACCATATTTTTAAAATGGCAATAGGGACAACCGAACCTTCTGAACTTACAAAACCAAAAAAAAAACCTTGCGGGACAGTTCATTCCGAAATCGGGACGCGGGACACACTTTTAAAACGGGACAGTTGGTCACCCTGATTTGAAGTGACATTAATACTGTCGGATATTGACTTCTTTAATTCGTTTTTTCAGATGAATCCAATTGCTAAATATACGCTGAACACAATAAACATTATTCTGTTTATGATTTGTCAGTAGAGATTCTCTCTCACATTGGCGTACCAAAGGGGACGGGGGTGTTGGTAGGGTTGTAACTGCTCCCCACTCCCATTGCATCAGAAAATGAAAGAAATAATAGCATTTTGGACCTTTTATTTTTTTTTCCATCGTTTTTATTTGTAAACCCCCTCCCTCCTATGGAAAAGAACACAACTTTTCTTTTACTTATTTTTATTTTTTTGGTTGAACGGCGAAGACCTTCCTACCATCTCCCATTTCAAATTCCTGGATACATTTAGGAAGGAAAACTTGTAAAGATGTTCGTCTGATCGAACAGCAACAATATTTACAGAGAAGCAGTCATTGTATTTATTTATTCTATAAATCCCTCTTTATTAAACTCTGTTTATGAACTTCGCATTATCGCAGCTAAGCAACAGGTTTTTCAACTTATTTTGGCAAAATATCTGACTTCACCCAAACAATCAATATCCCATTCATTCCCAATCAGACATTCCAATTTCAACGAGAGATTAAAGCCGTACGAACATATAGCAACTTTACTGCAATTTAGTTGCGCGATTTTGACGTCACGAGTTGATATAAACCTTTGTCAAGCGCGAACATCTTGCAACTCGGATATGCAACTCGAAAATGCAACTGACCCATGACAACGCAGATTTTAAATACGTGTGACGTCAAGCAAAATTCGGTTATATCGTTTCAAACATAATATAAGAGTGAATGATTTGCAACATATGATAAATATTTTTTTTAAATTATTAGCCGCTATGGAATTTAATTTCATGTTATTATTTCGAATGAAAAGTAACGAATGACCAACAGCCAATAAGAAACCATGCTCCCCTGGAAACAACGACGTCATAACTTTTGCATTCTGCGTCAGCAGCCTTCGCGTTTGCCAAACCCGATGTGGAAAATCCGAAAAAAATCGAGGTTTTTAAACCTCTCTGATAAATTCTGCCGCATACAATTACTGCATTACAATATAAACTTTATTTCTGCATGAAAGAAACTCTCAATACTCTGATATTAATTGAGTATGAGCCTGTCTTCAAAACGAATCGAGAGATAAAATTTTCACAGTAAAATAAACTAAAGAACGCACATAACTAAACAAAACAAAACACAAATTCACTGAGCTATTTTTGATATTAGTGCTGGAAATGGAGGATGTATTTATGTGCGTTCTTTAGTTTATTTTACTGTAAAAATGTATTAACGCACGTTAATTTCCTTGTCTAGATAAAATTTTCGACGCCATTTTTTTCATGGGCGTGGTTTCACAACTGACGTGTTCCAACGCTGCCCTGTGATTGGGGAATTCGATGCAACTTTCAGAGTTGCAGGTGTCAATGCAACTCGACTCGGATGACAAAAGTTGCAAAGAAATTGCAGCTCGTGACGTCAAAATCGCGCAACTAAATTGCAGTTAAGTTGCTATATGTTCGCACGGCTTTCGTCATCATCACATGTGTCAACGATGATTACTAGTTTTACGGGGTTTTCAATAGAAACACACATCTGAGCAATAGATTGCGATCTTTCCTTCTGAATCCAAACCATTAAACCAAACATAGCAAAAGTAATAGTCAACATATTAATCAAATAATGGCAATAGTTTTCTTTCTCCTATTAACGTTACTTTGCAAAGTGCATCAGCCGTTGTTTAAGTAAATTAATGTATATCTTCTCTTGGATATTCTTTAAAACAAAAAGCTGATGAGAAAGATAGAACCCAGAGGACTTCAGTGTACAACGATAAACTGCACTGCACAAACATCATATCATGAAACAAAATACTGGGATATTATCAATTGCATAAGGCTTTACATTTATAATGATATACTGTGGTGTTGATACACACATTACCTTTTTCTGTGTAGAATATCAATCGACAGTATCTTGGAAATTTTGATATTTTTATAAGCTACTAGCAACCCGGGAAAAGTGGATTCTCCCAACGTGCTTCTTTCTCACAACTACTCGATAAAATGAATTCTCCCAACCCACGACTGCTTTTAGAACCAGCAAGTGTATATGTATTTTTTTTATAAAGATTAGAATGTAGTCCCCGTGGCCTAATGCATAAGACGTCTAATTTCAGATCAGAAGGTTGCAGGTTCGATTCCCGTAGCGATCTTGTAGAAAGTATTTCTATTTTCACGAATCGCAACAATTCCGCCGGACAGACAGAGAAATAAAAGATTGTATATAATATATGATTGGTGTTCATTAACTTCAATCCACGTTTCAATTGAGCTAGAAACAATAATCCCATGTCTAATATATATAAGTATAAATAATATAAATGTATAATTATATATAAATTGATATCAGATTTGGGTTTTGTTCTCGTAAGTTATTTTTATTTTTTTATTTAATAACTAGCAGTCATATCCAACTTATTATTCTATAATGTTTGGTGGGTCAGTATTTTCTGTTGCTGCGAGCTTAGAGCATTATATTCTTCTCGAGGCCAGCCAATTATTATTTTAAGAGGATGTAGAAGGAGTAGTCGGAGATGGAGAAGAAAGAGGGGTAAAAACGATCTAGCAGTCATAACGTTGCAGCGCATTCCGACGTTCGAATACCTACGGTATTGAAATGGACTTTCAGACCGTTATTTTAGAGATTAACTTTTATATACAGTCAAGCCTACTTATTAATTAAAATGTTGAACATCTTCGCGTGCAGAATAGAAGACAATCAAAAGCAATTCCCATGTATTCGTTTGCACAAGATTTACATAGAAATGCCGATAGTCGAATATTTGCTGCCATGAACCAACTTGAAAAGTTCTAAAATCATCTCGACGTTAACAGTATGGATTCCGTAAAGCTTTTTCATCATCGAAAGAGAAGACAAACAATCATTTTCCTCTAGCAGTGGATTCATTTCGAATACGTAATTACGAAGGAAAATTATTAATGGAACTTTCACGTTCGAGATAGTTAGAAATACAATTGACTTTTCAAGAAATTTGAGGTTAAAAGCAATATCAACTTAAATCAGCTCAAGGA
>JAFIDM010000001.1:49581965-49633974 GCA_023159025.1 Thereuonema tuberculata | reverse complement strand
GCAGTTACAGAAGAGGTAACAGTAGCAATTAGAGTGTCTCAAAGTGTATTTTCTCGACTATAGACTCAGTTTCAAATGATAAAAAATGTTTGACAGAGGCAAGGACAAGGCCGTCCATGAGCAACAACAGCAAGGGATGACCATTACATCTTGTTAATAGCTCTCTGGAACAGATTGCAGAATGCAATGGGACTACAATGTGCCCTTCAAATGGCAATAGGACATAGGGTGTCATCTCAAACTGTCCACAATTGCCTTCATGAAGGTGGCCTCTATGCACATAGGCCCATGGTGTGTGTCCCATTAACTACATAGAAACTGGGCGAGGAACATCGTGATTGAGAGCACACTGAATGGTATCAGGTTCTGTTCTCCAATCGAGTCACAGCCCCAAAGTATAGAGCAGATTGACAGCCCCAAGATATAGAGCAGTTTGACAGCCCCAAGGTATAGAGGCAAGATCCTCCAACCTATTGACTTGCTGTTGCTGGAGCCATTGGTGACTCTTTCTTTTCTTATACGATAATGCTCATGATCATAGAGCTTGGTTAGTGGACAATACATTGCAAGAAGAGGGCATCGCGTGTAAGAGTGACCAGGTTGCTTACAAGATTTAAATTTCATTGAGCATGTCTGGGATGCGTAAAGGCAGACACATCGCAGCTAGAGTGGCACCTCCCTCAATTCTTCCAGAGCTGGAGTTTGTCCTTCTGGACGAGTGGCAAGCATCCCCCAAGATCTCATTGATCACGTCATTGAGTCCATGCAGGCACGTAGCCAGGAGGGGGGGGGGGGGATCTGGACTCCCCTCTTCAGTGAAGAAAAATAGAAAAGAAAGTGGATATGTTCAAATGTGTATATGTAAATGATGAAATTCAAAGAGCCTATTCTTGCCATAGATTTTAGTATTAAGATCATTTTAATTAAAACTTTCATTAAAAGAAATAAGTCATTTATAATAAGGTGACCATTTTTTCTAAAATGAAAAGGAGGACACAAATAATTTGAAGAAAAAAAAATGTTATCAAGGGTTTCAGGGGTATAAACCTATCTTTCAACCAAAAAAAAAAAAAAGGTTTTAAACTTTACATATCAAAAAGGAGGACATATTACTCTTCAAACATCAAAAAGGAGGGCTGAATTTACAAAAGGAGGACATTTAGGTGGACACTTCTCAAGGGAGGACAGAGCTTAAAAAGGAGGACGGTTGGTCACCTTATTTATAAAAATTTAATGTAATGTACCCCCCTCCCCCAAATCTTGGCTAAATGCCTGGTCCATGCCACACATGTGTAGTGTTGGCTGTTCAAGGTGATCCCACACTCTACTAGAGGACAGTTACTGTTGTGACCATATCTGTTTTGGAGCTGTTCTATGATTTGCACATTGTCCTATAGCTTCTCTGGTCATATGAACATTGCATAAAGAGATCGTAGGGCGGTTCTCTTACCCATATTCTACTGTATCTGATATCCGAATGATTTGGAAAACGATCACTTTTACATGAATTTTAGAATCGTTTCTGTTGTTTCCGTCTTGATTCCCTAATTGTTTTGACCTGTATAGGTAACAAACATATACCCTGCTGGTTTAAAATTTTAGTAACGCATTTTAATTTCCTAACATTGATACTGATTGTAGCAACCTTCATTTATTTCGATAATTTAACTTTCACTGAAAGATTGTTTAATAACTTTTTTTTTCTAACGAGTGCGCTTAAATCATCAAGATCGGTAAGGTTTTCATCAAGTGCGTTTTGCTTTCATTGCTTATCACATTTACGACCATTTCTGTTAATCTGAAATGTTTATTGATTACTTTTACTCTTAAATAACTGATGATCGCTAAAGAATGAGATTAGCTGTTTTAGGATATCAAATAGTAAATATCTATTCTACTTTGTTAAGTTTTAACCATTTTTCCCTTATCGATGTCGTCTTAAATATTTCTATTGTATACTACTTTTATTTATTTATTTATTTTTTCTGTTAATTTTTAAATTGATTTCAAATTTTGGTCTAATAATTATTGCAAATAACCCCAATTAAATTAAAGCTGTTAAAAGTTTTGTTTATGAGCGATTTATAAACCATATTTCTTAATTTTGCAATTTTCAAAATATGCCATCGATCCTGTTTTCATTTTTAATCAGTATACTTTTGTATATTAATATACAAAATTCATTTAATATTAAGTATATTAATTTAATATACTTTTTATATATTAAAACAATAATAACATCCAAATATCAATAAAATACAGCTCTTTGATTAAAAAGCATTTTCGTTGGAAAATGCTGGAACTTGGTTTCATATAAAACTAAAAGCCGCAGAAATCATTTTGTACTCTTGAAAACTTCCTGAAAAAGATCCTAGTATTATATGTTAAATTTTGTAGGGATTCCTATGTTCAGATACATTTTAATTTATTTATTCTCGTTTTTTTTGTTTTGTTTTTTTTTCACTGCGGGACTATGGTCACTACAACGCTTGTTCGCAATGGACGATGTACTTGACACATCTTATAACTAATTTTTTTTATGAAAAGGAGTTATGGATTTCCATTTTAGAAGATCTCCCTGTGGACAAATCATTTGTTGAAATCGTACTTAAACTTTATTTTGTGGAATAAAATAAAATCTCTTTGACCCTCTTCTATATTCCTGATAAGAATTCGTCTAAATAAAATAAGATTTTATAATAAGTCTTAAATCGATATTTCCAAAGAGTTTATTCATAAATAGAAAGTTCCGTTTTTCTAAAAATAAATTTCGGAAAGATGCTGAAAATTATGTACGGTTGAATAAAATAGGCCACAACAGCAGTTACTCAAGTCACTAACGACAAACTTTTAAAGAATCTACTAATAAAATATTCTATTCTATTTAATTACCATGTAACCCTTAGAATGTTAATTCACAAAGAGAAAAATGAATCGTTTTCAAATAGTTTATTACTGAGCACATCATAAAGTTTAAAAAAACACCGTTATCAGGAAATAAATGAAAAATGAGCGAATGCACAGAAGGAAAATCAGATTTAAGTGAAAAATTTACATGCGAATATTGTCAGAGAAGCTTTACTGATGCACAAACTCTTAAAGATCACAGGAGAAAACACACAGGTCAATTTATGTGTCATTTTTGTAGCAAATGCTTTGCCAAGTTATCAAGTCTACATAATCATTTGAGAATTCACACTGGAGAAAGACCATTTGTATGTGAATTGTGCAATAAAAGCTTTACTCAAAAATCAAATCTAAAAAGACATTTTAGAACCCATACAGGCGAAAGACCGTTTTCATGTGACATTTGTAATCGAAGATTTACTCAGTCGTCAAGACTTCAAGACCATTTGAGAAATCATTCAGGTGAAAAGCCATTTCCATGTAAATTTTGCAAGAAGGGCTTTGCTAATTCATCAAACCTTCAGAGGCACATGAGAATTCATACAGGCGAACGACCATTTGTATGCAAATTCTGTACCAAAAGTTTCACTCAACAATCAACTCTTCATTCACATTCGAGGACTCGTACAGGTGAAAAACCATTTGTTTGTGAATTCTGTGAGAAAAGCTTTGCTCAATCATCAGGACTGATGTACCATCTGAGAATTCACACTGGAGAAAGACCTTTCATTTGTGAAATATGTGAGAAAGGTTGTGCTAGCTCTTCAGCACTCGGTGTGCATAGGAGAACTCACAACAGGGATAAAACCATTTGTGTGCCAACTCTGTGATAAAAGCCTTACCCGATCACACAGTGAGATCTCATGAAATTGAAAATCCACTTTTTGTATGACTTTGTACTGTGTATTTCAGATATATAATTATGATGTTTAGCAACTGACAGTAAAGTTCAAACAAACAGAACTCGATTTCTATGAACCGTTTTAACTTCGACCAAACGTAATTATCTTGATAACAAAAGCAACTAGCAAACAGTCCGTTATTATATTTTTTAAAACAATTATTAATTTATCTATCTTTAGTTTGGTTTGTAGTTCTTCATTCATCTCTTAAAAAAGAAATAAAGATATTCTTTTTATTAAATGCAAGTTTTGCCTGGTGGATTCTCTTTTATTTCATTAATATATCTTCCATCCTTACTAAATTTACTTCCTAGATATGTGAATTTGTCAACTTCCTGTAAAATTTCATTGTTCAGCATTATTTGAGTGTTTTCTTCTCCATCTCTTCTACATACAACGATTTTAGTCTTATGTCTATTTTCATATTATACTCTCTTCCTAACGTTTTTTTTTCCCCCCAATTCATCCAAAATATACTCAAAATACTTTTTATTCTCTCAATATTGAAATGTCATTTATAACTATTTCTTGCGATGTATCTTGATTCCAGTATTTTTTTTTGGCGTCCGTAACACCCGTGCAGGGTTTGGACGGTCTCCTACCAGAGAAGTTATAGGCTAAATACCACGAGGGGGCGCCAACCCCAGGGGAAGAAGAGACGAACAACACAGAAGAAAGGAAAGTGAAACAGCCATGTCACTGCTGGGATTCGAACCCAGGTACTGGCGCACTGGCCACCACGACCGACCGCCGCCGAGACCACACGGCCATGCCAGCATGGCAATTCCAGTATTAATAGTGTTTCTTACGCAATCATGTAGCATAATTATATTGGGAAAATTTATTTATTTATTATCTATATGGTATTCTTTTGATACGAAATTAGACTTCTTAATCACATTTTATCCAGAGTTAATGAAAAGGTAATTAATTAGATATGCTAGTAATACCTGGGGTTTGAATTCAGATATACAGTAAAACCTCGTTAAGTCGTCACCTGGATAAGTCGTCACTCCGTTTAAGTCGTCGTTTTCCTTTGAATCCGACAAGGTCTCATACACAATAATGTAAAATAACCCTCCTTTACCCGTCACCAAATTTAATTCTACTCCGGATAACTCATCACCCTCAAAATGGCCAAAAGCATCTTTCTTCTCCGTTTTGCATGCCATAGTGTTGTCTTTTCAGCCCCGTCCCTTCACATTAAGAAAGCCAAGCCTTTACGGGGAATTTCTGACCATGCCTGTCACTTCCTTCCTTTCCTACCTCTTTGGAGGATTTGGGTTCTTGGAATCTCGCTGCGAATCATTCAAAGCACACTTCTCGCTGTGACTCTGTTGAGTGTAGATGTTTTTCTTGACCGCTACTGAGTGTGACTTCATTTCATAGTGAGTAAGCCCCGCTATAAGGGCTATTTTTTTCTCTTGCAATTTCTTGGTTCGATTACGTTTTAACATGCAAGGGAAACGAAAACTTACCTCCTTAACTTTTAAAGAAAAAAAAAAGACTTAATTGCACTTTTTGAAAAATCAAATGTTTCGAAAACAGCTTTTGCCAAAGAACACCATATTCCCAGGACTACATTAAACGATATTCTATCATCAAAACAAGTAATTGAAGAAGCTGATTGCAAAGACAAAAGAAAGAGAATGAGAAAATCGAAGTTTGACGAGATCGAGGAGATTTTAGTTCGATGGCTAAAACATGCCAGATCGCAAAATGTGCCGATTTCTGCCATGATTCTCAAAGAAAATGCCATTGGAAATTGCTAAAGAGTTGAACATTGAAGATTTCGGCAGTAGCAATGGTTGGCTGGAACGTTTCAAAGACAGACATTGCCTTTCTTTTAAAACGATGAAAATGTGGTAACTATAAATTTTTTTTTTCCAACATTCATTTGCATGAATTGATTTCTGAAAATCTTGTTTTTCTCACCGAATCCTGCAGCTATTCATGAAATACTGTATTTCAGTGTTTTTTTTTTTTTTTTTTCCAAAAATTCCCACTCCACCTAAGTCTTCAGAAATGTTTGGTCCCTTGAGTGACGACTTAACGAGGTTTTACTATACGTAAAATATTATATAATGGTGCAATACAGCCAATAATTTTGTATAGGGCAGCGACCTGGGCACTGGCATACTGATGGAGGGTGCATTAGTAGGGGTAGAAACTCCTACCCCCCCCACCCATTACATCCGAAAATGGAAGATATTTAGAATTTGGACTTTTGTTTTGGTTGGAAAGTTCAGCAGTTTGTCTATTACACACCTCCCAATCCAAAAAAGGACATGACATTTTTTTTTCTTTTTTTATCTTTAAATGGCAGATTTTTGTAAAAAAGGTAAAGAGGTGTTGGTCCAAGCTGATGAGCATCGAAAACATGAAACAGCTTTCCTAGGATATCATTTATATAAAATGAGAATGTTTAGTTTTATTGGTTCTTTTGATAATTGTTCAGGCTTTTTGTTTCTTTTGTGCTCAGTTACTTTATTAGTGTCGGCATAAATGCTGGCATTTAAATTACAGTGGAACCTCGCTATTCGTACACAATCCGTTCCAGGAGGCAGTTCAAATTTCGATTTGTACGAATGGCGAATCATTTTTTCACATAAGATAGAATGTAAATTGGATTAATCCGTTCCAGACCCACAGATGATTGCTTATATAAACCTTTGTAATAATATGTTAAGCCTAAAATACATAAAAACTATGAAAACAATAAATATATAGGCCTCTATTATTATTTCTTTCTTTTTCAGTATAGACGATATGGGATTTCGCCAGGTCAGAGACACGAGTTCCACTTTCAAACTTCGCAACGATTTCTTTTTTTCAATTCAATTGTCATTCTCACTGCTTTCCTTTTAGGCTTAGTTGAATCAGTAATCATTTTTAGACCCATGGCTTCACTATTTTTAATAAAAATAACTATAAAATATCACAAAGTTTCACGAAGCTTGCATAGATGATGCATAGCGTACGGAAGCTAGCATGATACTGAACTGAAGCGACCGTGTGGCGCGGCCAGTACCGAGGTCATGCTGTCCAAGTCGCAAGCAAGCGTAGGAATGGCGAATTCAATTTTACTTAAAAAAGTTGTACGAATAACGAGTTGTACGAATAGAGAGGCAGACGAATGGCGGGGTTCCACTGTAGTTGCTTCACCTGCATAGTGAATTTATTATCAGGTTCTGTTCTCTGATGAGTCGCAGCCTGACAATCTATGTGTCCTCATCTGGAGAGAATGTGGGACACAAAATAATCCTGCTTTTGAGTGAAAATCAGCTCACTAGTGATTATGGTGTATTGATGGTGTGGGCATGAATCACTACGGTGGACATACAGACCTCAACATCATCCGAAATGGCAGCTTGACAGCCCTATGGTATAGAGACGAGATCCAACCTGTTGTCTTGTTGTATGCTGGAGCCTTTGATGATACTTTTCTTTTTATGGACAGAAATGCTCAAGCTTGATTAGTGGACAACATTCTGCAAGAAGAGGGCATTGAGCATATGAAGTGGCCAGCTTGCTCACCAGACTTAAATCCCATTGAGCATATCTGAGATGCACAAGGCAGATGCATCGCAGATAGGTTAGCACCTCCCTTATTCTTCCAGACCTGGAGCTTGTCCTTCTGGACGAGTGGGAAAGCATCTTCCAAGATGTCATAGTCCAAGCCATACAGGTGTACAGCAGTGTTGGCTGTTTGAGACCACATACCATTCTATAGGGCAGTTACTGTTGTGATCATGTCTGTTTTTGAGCTGCTGTACTGATAAGCACATTATCCTACAATAGCTCACGTCAAGTGAACATTGCATAAAGAGCCTCTAGGCGTTTCTCTTATCCATACTACAGAATGTTTTACTGTATCTGAATGATATTTCACTTGCAAAAAGATCACTTTTATATGATTTATAGTATCGTTTCCACTGTTTCTCTCTTGATCTCCTAATTGTTTTGACCAGTATATTTAAGAAATTAGTTCGCCTTATACAGAAAGAAATATTCTGAGTAACATTTGAAGATGTTACAATAAGTTTTTCTTTGAATTATATATTCAAAAGAGTGTACAAAATAACATCTGAAAAGATGCTAAACTGACATTAATTTTATAACTGTATATTTTTAATATATCTGAGTATATTTATTCAATTAAATTTTAATTAAAATTTATTTATTAACTTCAATAATGGTAAAGTCTCTTAAGAAAAGAAAGAAAGGATTAGATATGAGAGTTGTCTTTTTGAATGTCTTTTGTATTTCTATGTGGTATGCAGGTTTCACATTACAGAATACTTTCTTCACCAACAGCAAACTTGTAGATATTAAAAGAACTAGTCTAGTTTATTTTGTAAGGCACTATGACTAAATTTCCTAGTTAAGCTTTTTGACACTAATTGTAGGGTAAGTGTCAGAATAAAGGAAATGGATTTTTCGTACATCTTTTCCTTCTAGGCTGTATCAAAAGTTTTGACTTTTCTGCTGTAAAGTCTTCAGAGCCTACCCTACACCCGTCCTTACAGCCAGTGACTTTTCCCACTTGGAAAGTGAATTGGCAGTACAGTTCACCAATATTGCTGATATAAAGACAGCCATGCGAGCTTTGGTCTACATGTTGGCAATAGACTTCCTTGACAAGGAACACAAAAATTATGCCACAGAATGAGAGAGATATTGATAATTGTGTTGAGAAGTAGTTTAAGATATGTATAAATTTATGCCAATAAAGTTTTATTATTAACATAAAAAAAATATTCAATTTATAGTCAATTGGAACAGAATTTCTGGATAATGTCTTTTATTTCCCTTCATTAACATAAGCTTTTTTTTTCTTTAATTTTTGTTTTATGAAATATAAAATCCACGGAAATCATTTGGCAACCCTGAAACAAGAAATGCAAATGAATACATCGACAGAACAGGTATTTGTGCAAAATATGTGTATGAATTCTGTCTGAAAAGCTTCGTACTTTCTTTAGCTCTTCAAGATCACAGCAAACAAACAAAAAAAAAAAGATAAAAAATCATTTGCATGCAAATTCTGTGCTAAAAGATTTTCATAAAGATCAAATTTACATGCCACATTTACATGCATCTACATTTGCATTTAAAAATGCAAACTGTCAAGGAATAATTGTGTAAATTTTGTAAGAAAAGGTTTCCAGATTCATCAACTCTGTCAGGACATCAAAGAAAACACACAATTAAAAGATAGTTTGTTTACACAATCGTCCACTGTTAATGATCATCTAAGTACTCATTCAGGTGAAAAGCCATTTGCATATGAATCATGTAAGAAAACCTTTGCTAAATTGTTGAGTGTTGATGGTCATCTAAGAACTCACAGAGGTCAAAGACTGTTTGCATGTGAATTTTGTAACATTTTAATCAAAAGTCTAATCTTCATCCACATTTGAAGACTCAAAACAGGAGATAAGCCGTTTGTTTGCAAATTGAAAAGTTTTGTTCGGTCATCTTCATTTGAATATCATGTGAGAACACACTGGATATATTAGTAGTAGATAATCCATCAATTAAAACCAGGAAAAAATAAAAAACGTTCATAACCAGGAATGAATAGGGACGACTTGCTGGGGTGATAGAGACTTAATAGCATTTAGAAAACAATGAAAGACTACAACAGGGATTGATAACATTACAGCCTCCAATTCTAAATTTTCATCATTTATTTATTTTTTTGTAGTCATTAAGGCTTACATGAGGAGGGATGTACAATTGAGATTGGAGGCAACAACAGCTCATTGTTAAGAGAACAAGGAGAAGATAAAAAGATTAGCCCAATGCTTATCTGCCTTTGACTCCAGGTAATTAATCTATACATAGAAGAAAAAGTGTCCAACTAGAATATATATGAATTCATTTCTTTGTGGTAAATTTGATTTTCCTTGAAGGTTTATCTGAATACTTGCCAAAAGGAATTACAACTAACTGCAAACAAAACTCATTCAATATTTCACAATCAACTGTATTATTGTTTTCAATTAGTACTGAACGCTGTCTTTTTATTTTTGTTTTTAAAAACTGATTTATTGTTATTTCACTTTATAGTAGGATTTATTAAAGATTGAAATACTTTTAGCAATTAAAAACTAATTTTATTATTATTTTCTGTAATCCGTTAATCTTGCTTCATCTATTGGGTTGTGTAATAAATTCCCGCGTTTTTTTGCTTATAAGATTCATAGAAAAAAACAATAATTATAACATGAAAGGTCTTCAAATCTTCAAAATAAAAACAAAATAAACGTATAAAACCATACATTTATTGAAATAAATATTTCTTAATTTTCGAAAAGACATGACTTCTTTTCTTTTTCAAAGCCTAAAAACAACAACAATACGTTACAAACAAGTAGAGGAAAACGATACAGATATGAGACATTCATGAAATTGTATTGTTACAACAATACTTACAAATGCTATTCTCCTAATTCTTTAATTTTCACCTTATTTTTACAATTTGAAATACATATATTGTTAAACTCTTTGGCCATTTCCACAATAAATTTGTTTACATTAACACCTTCATTTCTATTAATATTTATCTTTTTGGTATTTCTAATTAGTAGACTTTCCATGGTTTTTCTCGTTTTACAATCTTTTTCAATACATACAATTTTGATTTCATCTTTTACACAATGATTTCTATTCATACAGTGTTCAGCCAATTCCGATTTCTCCTCTAATTTGTTTTTTATGTATGAATTATGCTCCAATGCCCGTTCTTTTATTGTTCTTTTGGTTTCTCTAAGATAGAACGCATCACAAATCATGCATTCTATTTTGTAAATAGCCCCCATTTCCCCTTTTTTGTCACTTGTATTTATTTTATTACAAATAATATTTTTTATTTTATTACTGTAATAGAAACCTACATCAATGTTAAATTTCTTACAAATCCTTTGCAGTCCAATACTATTTTTATTTATTTATTTATAGATAGAATGTCTAGAAGAGGGAGAATTAAGAAGACTTATGGTAAATAATTATAACAACAAATTAATCAATAATATTTTCTCCATCATTATTTACGACCTGTTCCCACCTATTAACAAACTTTTCAATGCCGTCTCGCCCAAATTTTTTTGATTATATGTTGAAGAAGTGGGTGAGCCAGTTTTTGAGGTCTTCATTGTTGGCGAAGATTATGCCCCCTCATTTGGTTCGACATGGAGCGGAAAAGGTGATAATCTGTTGATGCAAGGTCCGGAGAGTATGGCAGATGTGGTAAAACCTCCCATTCGAGGTGATACAGAGCCTCCTTTACGTTTGCGGTGTGTGGGTGTGCATTGTCGTGAAGAAGGATGACTTGACCACGTCGATCGGCCCTTTTCTGCTGAATTACTTCGTTAACACGATGAAGTTGGGCGAGATAGTGTTCCTTGTTGACAGCTTTGTTCTTCTCCAGCATTTCCCAGTAGATCACACCTTCACAGTCCCGCCAAACACAGATCCTTGTCTTCTTGAGATGGAGATCTTGCTTGACTCTTGGCTGTTGTGTGTCTCCTAGTGCCGTCCACTCTTTCTTTGCTGCATATTAATGTAAAGACAACACCTCATCCCCGGTGACAATTCTGTATAAAAATCGCTGCTTGTGACCGCGTGTTGCACGATGTCGGGCAAGATGTTGAGCTGCTTTTTCACAATGATTTTCCTTGTTGCCATCACTCAAGTTGTGTGGCATCCAAGCTCCAAGTTTTTGAGTAAAGCCCATCTTTTGGAGTGAAGATGGTTAGCGATGATCTTGAAGGTATAGCCCTTCTTTTCAGCCAACTCTCGTGTTGTTTGGCGACCATCTTCCTTCAGAAATGTCGTGACACGATCTTCTCGAAGTCGGAAGGTCAACCGGAGCGAGGTGCGTCGCCAAGGTAAAAATTGCCATTTTTGAACTTGGAAAACCAATCTTGAGCAGTCCTCGGAGCTAAAGCATCTACTCCATACATGTCACAAATGTCGCTAGCTGCTTCCGATGCTTTTTGACCATGACAAAAGGCAAAATAGAGCAGATGTTGAAAATGCATTTTTTTACCTCCTGGAACTTCCATTTCAGAAGCCTGAAAATTGATTAAAATTAATTAATTCGAAAAATTGAAGCAGATAGGTTTGTAGAGCAAGAAAAAGACTTGCGAATGCATATACTGTATATACTTTACCTAACAAAACACAAAAAGTGCGGGAAAAAATTAAAATAAGAAAAACATGGGAACTTATTACACAACCCAATAGTTGTAGCCTGTAAGAAATCTATCCTCAATCATGGTATTTGGAATAAATTCGAGACTACTGCTTTAGATGAAAATTATGAATCCATTGTCTGGCATCTTATGCTGAAACTTTGCTACCAAAGGATATTTCCAGTTTTGTATAAAATAAAAAATACATAGTCAACAATACGAAAAGCATGGAAAGACAAACATGACTCTGCTATAGCATTCATGGACGAGACAGGTATGCCAACGATGAATCGAAGAAATAGCTCTTGTGCATTGAAATTATCAGTCTTCACAATATTGGAAACTTCGTCCTTTTAAAATTACCTCTGCCCAAGTTTTTCCATTCAGTGGAAAAATCAGAAAAGGGCAGATGATATATCTTAAGATTCAGAAAGATGACAAGCTAATAAAGTGAAATATATCGATTGGTATTTGGAAGATATTAAGAATTCTATAAAAGCTAAACATTGTGTCTTATTGATGATTACTAGGCATTAACACAGATTGATGGACTGGAGAGGAATTAAAACATCACAACAGCTTTGGTAACAGAAATTGAACTCTTAAATTATTTTTGCAAAAAGATAAAGTGAGGTTTACTACAATATCAAACATCCCTTAGAAGATATGATGACCTCCTGATAATCTGCTCAAAACAAAACTACCACAAGGGATTAGGCTTTATATTGCATAGCCTCAGGAAATTCATATGTATTTACTTTAGTATAATTCTGTTGGCTTTAATGACAGGCTACTTACTGTTCACTTAAGCCCAAAGCTAACTGGATGAGATGGGAATCATGCAAAGAAACAAATTGTCTGACTCCATTGATAAAGTTTGAAATACAGTGGAGATCATCTGGCTACGTTAAATTGAAATATTACTTCCTGTTTTACTTGTGTTAACTGGACAATTCTATAAAGTCTGATAAAAAACACACAAGTGTAAGGTTGACAAAAGAGGCAGCAACATATCCGAAAAGCTTCCAGTAGGTATGTGTTTTTAGATGTTGTATTTTTAGACTTGTATGGTTTTTATCAAACTTTTTAAAATTGAAATATTAGGAGGAAACAAATGCAGATGTCGGATAAAAGAAAAATGGTTCAAGGATGGAACTGTAATTGTAGGATAGCAAATGCAGAAGATCTGGCAATAATAGATTCTGAACCCAACTACTATATTTCTGCTCTCTTCAAGTATTTTATTATAGTTATTTGTAGATAACAATAACAAGAAGATGAAATGTAAGGTAGATTTAGAAAGTGTACTTGAAAGACTTCAGAATAATTTTAAAACATTCAGATTTATTAGTATGTTATGATGCCTTGTTTTTGTCCTCCATTTTTCATTATAATAACCATATAATAATTGCAAAACTGTTGTACTTCATTCATATCTTGATAATTTTAAGTTCACTTATCATTGTTTTTGTTCATAAATTCATAAATTAATTTTTGTTTACAAATATTTGCCATTATAATAGACCATTTTTTTTTTATATTTTAAATTGCAAATTCAAAACAAAAGAAAAAGTGAACATACTAAACATGATTTTTGTAATAAGTAATTTATTTGACTTTCATTATTTTATTTAACAAAAAAACGAACTAAAAATAAATAAACACAGAGAACTAATAGTTCATAAATTTTCGATTAAATAAATAACTTCTAATAAAATACAAGGAACTTTAATTTAATCAAGATAACAAGAATTTGAGCTCCGAGCATTAAAAAACATAGAGCAACAAAATAAAATCAAATATAAAATATAAATTCAGTAGTATCCCCAAAAAAGAATGAAAATTAATGTTGCACTGCCTAAATTCCATGAATGATTACATAAACATTTTGAGCTCTTCAGCAACTGTAAATTGTCAGGTTTTAATGGATATAGCAAACTTTTATATCTGTAAGCAAATATTCTAAAAAAAAATATGGCTTTCTTTTACAAAACTTTAAATTAATTCTTCATTTAGATACAATATCAGATCCTATAAAATATTGAACCACAGATATTGAATACTATTTTTTGAAACTAGCAGTTCATGGAAAATACAATTTAAATCTGTTGTGAATGAGAAGTTTCTTATTTATCACCGACAAAAAATAATATGCCGAAATTGCTAACTTCATGAAAGGCTAAACAGCTGCAGGAAAGCACACTCGATTCAGTTCAATAAATGTAACATAAAATAAACCTAAAACTTAATAACGAGAAAGAACAAAAAAGTGCAAATCTTCCCTACCATCCTGCATTCTACTCAAAAAAAATTTTTTCCATTTATCACTTTCTTATAGTTTTCTTAGCCTTCTTTCCTAGGAAAGTGGTGACTCATCAGATCACTCAGTCTGAATGTGTGTGCACCCATAACCCTCAATAACTTTTTAACCACTGGATAGATCATAATAAATCTTGGAATGGTTATTTGAGGACTAGGGATAATCTAACGCTTCTATTTGAAATCTTTCCCAATCCAGGAATTAGCACAAGAAGGTAACAAAAATACTCAAAGAAAAGCATTGGAATTAATTCTCTCAGCTAAACCTTGGTGGTTAGATTAAAATTAATCTGATTCAAGTAAATAATACGGATTTAATTAATTTTTTCAGAAAATTGAAAATTTATGATGTTTGTAATCAGCAGATATTATAATTTGAAAATAAATGTAGGATTTTTGTTGTTTTCATGACTTTAAAACAAAAAAAAAGGAGAGAAAATGAAAATAAAACATACTTAATTGACAGTTTCGGAATATTGTACCTATTTCATCTTCAGGGACGGCACAAACATTTAGGACAACATGGGGTGAGAACAGAGTGAAAGGTGTGGGGAAAGTAAAGGAGTTAAGGGGGTTTAGCAATTGTGACGGGTTAATAATTCCGAAACTATTGTATTATTCCCATCCTTTTAATCCTGTTTATTTATTTTATATTACCAAGCAAGTGCGTTTTATTTTCATTTTCTCTCCTATTCATACATGCACGTTAAGCCTTCTCATTCATTTAAAACAAAAAATTAAGAAATTTTAAGAAAAATAGGCTTTTCTTAATAAAGCAAAAGAACTTAGTTTTATTTTACCCTTAAAGAATGTTGCTTTGCACTAAACTTTCAATAGTTACAAAGAGTGGACAATTGTACAAATTCAAATGAGACATTTATTAATTTTTCATTAAAAGCATCTTAGCAAATAGTCATTAAAACTATCTTGGTCAAATTTATATTACAGTTTTATATTTGCATGATAGTGGATGTTAAATTTTCCTGAATTGTGAGCAGTGTTCTTTAATATACATGATCTGTCTTATTTGTGCATCATTCCTATGAGAAACCTTTTTTTGCCATTCGATCAGTATTTTATCACTTGTTCTGCAAAAGGAATTTAAGGTAGTTGCATTTAATCTGTTAAAGACTAAGGAGTGAAATACTTTACTCAGATGTAGATATTTGCAGCACTGCTGTGAATACTGAATTAAAAAAAAAAATAATGTGGCTGTTGAGCTGACATTACAGAAACACTGCTAATATAAACATCCTTATGAAGAAAGAGGCCAAAAAAAACATAATGAAAATCTCTTGCTGCTGTGGCGTATTCAGACTGAAAAGCCCAAGAGCTTCACAACCAGAAACACTGATTGGAGATTTTGAGTATAGTTCAATTGTTCTTCAACTGTAACCATCAATACAGTAGTTACATTGTGAGAAATATATATGAGATCATCAAAGTTGTTAATGAACTGGACTAGAATAGCCAAATGGCAATGGTTTCTTCCACATAGCTGCACAATCTTTTCATACTTTTCCATCAGAATTGGCCTCTAGTACATCTCGCTGTTGTTATTCCACTGCTCCTTCATTATACTCGTCTTTCGTTTCAGCCTTTCTTATTTGTATCTTATCTCTTTTCAATTTTTTAACAATATTTTTTTTATTGAAACGCTTCAAATCCTGGCAGTATTTATCTGCAAAAGAATCCATTTGTTTTATTACCTAATATCTAATGTTTTATTCTGTCCAAACATATCGTGCTTATCAAATGGAACAACTTCAATCTTCACAAAAAATATATCTAGACCACAAACAATTTCCTGGAAAACCATAATATTTGCAAATGAATGTGAATATCTTTTTACGACTTCATTTGTAATTACTTTATATATTTTTTTCAATAGTGCTCATCTTCAAACACAGTCAAATGGAATTTTTTCATTTGAGTTTTATATTAATGTAACCAGATAATTTTAAAATTTGTTTTGGGAGTTATTTTGTTCTGCTTTCAATATAAATTCGAAAAAAGTAGGCCCCTGAGATTCTCTGTAGTTGCATTCAATTCTCTTTTTATGGTTTACAAATCTAATTTATATAAAATTCTGTAATATTTTTCATAGTTGTAGATAAATATATACTATTTAAAAAAAAAAATAGGTTAATACATCTGTAAGGAAAAGTGATTTTTTAAGATTAAAAAAAATGAAATTAGACTATACATTGAATTTACATCCTAAAAAGAAATAAATTTCCATATGAT
Organism: Thereuonema tuberculata; assembly: GCA_023159025.1. Classification (NCBI taxonomy): domain Eukaryota; kingdom Metazoa; phylum Arthropoda; class Chilopoda; order Scutigeromorpha; family Scutigeridae; genus Thereuonema; species Thereuonema tuberculata. Next base: position 49,617,398 of record JAFIDM010000001.1, on the reverse strand, counting down.
TAGGGTGACCAGACAACCCGGATTGTATGGGACATTCCCAAATTTTAGTATAGTGTCCCGGATTTCGTAAATAGTTGACATAAATTTTGCTAGTGCCAGTCCATATATTTTTGTGGAATCAGAATGGAAATACATTAAAAAAAATGGTTAATCATGAGTTCTATAAATATTTGTTTGATGGAACTCGCTTGCATACACCGCACATATTGTGACATATGTGCAGAGCTATTTTTAATTTGCAGAAATTTAAGTTCATTACCAGTATTTATGCAATAGTGTTGCAAGTTAGACAATGGAGTAAGAATTGTTAATTAATTGTTTGAAATAATAAACGTAGAAGTTTTTTTTTCTTTTTAAGTCGAAAAAATTAGCTTGTTCCAGAATGAAGGGAAAAATCTGGTCACCCTATATATGATAGAAAACAAAGGTTAAATTATAAGTATAAAACTAAGATGGTGAGATCAGTTATTGTGAGTGAATTAAAGTAATTCCTGTTAAAAGCTTAAGCTATTCATATTTTTATTCTTGTACATAACAACAAACTTTTTTTCTTTCTTGGCTGCAATTATTAAAAAAAAACAAAAAAGAAAAAACCAACAACTGTGTTTGTTATTTCAATAGCGGTATTGCTATAAAAAAAAAAAAAAAATCTTAAAAAATTCTAGATCAATTTCTTTTTAAAATTTTCTGTAACACTGTTTCATAAACCTCTAAAACTTCTTTGGCTGTAGGTCTTAATGTCGGGTCGTTATTTTTGCATTGTTTATGTATATTAAAAAAGTTGTATTTGGCTACATCAGTCTGAGAATCACTGCCAAGAAAATATCCACACACATCGGGAATTTTCCATATGTCTGACTTTTCATCATACAAAGGTTGTCTTTCCTCACTGAATTCCAGTTCAGAATAAGGCCACTCTTGTTCTGGAGCCACCAAATCTCCATCTAGTTGCTGGTGTCCGCATTGAATTTTTTGTATAGTCGTAACTTGAGGAAGCGCATCCAAATCACTGAGAATGAGATGGAGTTCATTTGTTACCAGAAGCTGATGTAACAGTTTCCCTAGGTGAGCAGAATCACACATCACTCGAGTGCCTAATGGACTGAAATGAAGAAAGGAGAGGATTTTAGCGTAGTCACGGCAGAAACTGGAGCGCAGATAAACACTATCGTGTTTCGGTAATTCCTGGTGCATTGGAAGTACTGATACAAAGTTGAGGACATTTCCCAAGGGATGATATTCAGTGACGTACGAATGTGTGTTGTCATTGCTACAGAAACCAAGAAGCTGCACTATGGAATCATTTGTACTAAATGCTTTCAATAACTTTAATCCATTGAGAAAATCTTCCAAATATTTACTGTCTTTCAGGGTTAACACTGCTACATCATTGTTCTTCCATCGTCCTAGGTAAGCCTTAAAAATAAAAATTAAAACGTCAGTAAATCTTTCAAATTTTTAAATAGATGTAAAATAATTTCAACAAAATTAATCGTTTCATTAAGTAAAACAGTAAATGATTCACTTCAGTAAGATTAAGAGAAATGCTACAAAATAATCCTTTCTATTATCTAATAAAAGAAGCTATAATTTCCAGTTATAAAATTTTGGGCATCAGGTTAACCCAAATATTAAAAAAAAAAATAACTATATAAAACCAGCACATATTGCAAATGGACAAATTCTTAACACAATCACTGGTATGAAATGACTCCTGAAAACAAAAAGTAATTAAATTTATATTTGTATAGAGAATTGCATTTAATGTAAGAAATAAACAAGGTAGGGATAGCGATTAGTAAACCAATCACAATGCTTAGCAACGGCTTCTGAAAGGTGCAGTTGTTGCGATTATTGTGATTGTTGTGCTTTGCATTGTAGGATACTTGTCCACAGACAGACGGACAAACTGGGATTATAAGGCTTCCTTTCAGAAGCCTAAAAAACAACATTACAGTAATATCTTGAATATATAGGTTAAAAAAAAAGTTTAGGGATTATTTCATAATGTTTAGCTTTCAAACTATACTTATGAAAATTACTATAAAGATACAGATGAAGAAAATCAAAACTCTAAAACTATAAGAAATTAAAGCACTTTATTAAAATACTCAAAGATATATAGCAAAGATATTAAGTAGGAAGTATGATTCTGTGTGAAAGCTAAGCAGTTCTGAGAACTTAAAACCATCAGGTCATGCAGGATTATATGACTTAATGGTTTAAGATAAATGCAGGCGTTTTCCCCATTTCTTGGGTGGACTTTATAATTATTCCATATTCCAGTATTGTACTTACTAAGAATAAATGCTGCTATATTCCAAGTTTACAAAGTAAAATCTAAACTGAAATGACCTTTGTGACTTACAGGGATCATATAGTAATTTACTTGCCATGTTATCAATCATCTTTTATAAGCATATAGAGTATTTCCAATTTGGTTCACAGGTATTTTATCTTTGTTTCTGAAATGAATAGGCAAGTCTAATTGGAATTTAAGAATAACAAATGTTATTAAATGCTATTTATTATGTTTCTCCAGGATATACAAATGCATGGCTAAACAAGTTCAGTTCAGCAGATGTCTTTGTAATGATGATGGTAAAGATGTCTATTGTACTAAGCAGATGACTTTAAAAGCAAGCTTTTATAAGAAAGCAGTTCATCAAGTCTTTATTTAATCAAGTGCCCTATCTTCCAGTTCAGTGTCTTTGTCATAAGTATACAGAAGATTCTGGAATGGGAGGGGTTATGATGGTCACAAGGGTCAACCAAAAGTTAAAAAAAATGTTGTGCACTTTCCCGAATTGGGGGGTGGGGGAGTTACAGAGAAAACAATGAACTTTTCATACAAAAAAAAACCAGGGCAAAAATCCTATTCAGCAGGCACATAGCCAAGATTTTGTTGAGGAGGGGGGGGGGTCCATTATATTAAATTTTTATAAATGACTTTGCTTTCTTTAAATGAAAATTTAAAGTAAAATGATCTTAATACTAAAATCTATGGCGAGAGTAGGCTCTTCGAATTTGATCATTTACACACATACACTTTGTTTTCTTTTTTATTCACTCCCTGGCTATGTACCTGTATTCGGATACAATGAGGAGCAGGGAGAGTCTAACTCCTACCAAACCCCCTCCCCTTGGTATGCCAGTGGCCCTTTGTAAATGTTGTTAAGAATTTGCAAACAAAAATTATATACTTTTGTTCATTTAAAAAAAAAAGGCAATTGGGTTCCCCAATTGGATAACTGCAGTCTTCAGGGACAGTTAAGAGCTATTATCATATGAGCTTTGACAACATTCGCCACAGCTGGAAATTCAAATGTAATTACATTTTCATGTACTAATTATTCCAAAGCAAATGGGATTCTAAAGAAACTCTTCAATTGCAGCAATATCTAATCATTTAAACTATATATTGTACATGGTCCCATAAAGGTTCAGCAATTTCAATTAAGACATCATCAATCCTCTCTCCCGCCCTTGGATATCAGTGTTCGTAAACATTATTACTGAAATACATCGTCATAAATTAAAGCGGGTGAACGGGTGTCTACTGACTATAAATCAAGTGAGATTATTTCAGTTTCTATTAATTTAGATTATTTTAAGCAAGATATTTACATAAGGAAAGTATATTAAAAGTATCACTTATCAGCAATAAGAAGTAAGTGTTGCATTGATATTACACTTGCATTTATTTTGTTAACACAATAAATTCTGCTGAATTGTACAACAACAGAGCACACCAAGTAGTTGCAATGATAATAAAGTACAACTGGTTTTATTTTTTTCTAGATTTTTAAAAATAAGTTTATTCCATACATATTTTAACAGTCCTTCCCTGAGGATTGTGAGGGGGCAGGGAGGAAAATTTTTATATTGCACAACTAAAACTTAACACTATAGTATGAACATCAATATCTACCAGCCTGTGTCTTCAGATTTTAAATGCTGTTTAGTTTTTGATGCTGACCTTAAAACTTGGTGCACAGACATAGTATGAGAAAACAGAATCAAGAAAACCGTAAACGGGGGGCTTTGCCTTATTCATGAAGGTTCATAGCATAGTGAAATTTGAATCTTGCTTATCTGTAATAATTAATTCAAAGAATTAAATTTACATGACAATTAATGAATTCTAATTCTAGATATATATACCTTTTTTGTTGCTCCTTCACCAATTATTTGGCCCAGTTCAATATTCATTAAGTCCTGGCACTGTAACCAGGGTAAGCATTCAGACATTCCAGGAAGGCTGAACATCCCAATCTCACAAAGTGGACGACATACCTTCTGACCATTCTGTAAAACGTCCTTATAACAAATGGTTTCTTTTGAAGTCTTTCCTGAAGCTTCCATAGCAACTGATTGTGTTACATGTACATTTTTGGTTTGGAATTCGTATTCACTTTGTGAAAACAGTTCATTTTGAACTGAGGACCCTTCTGTTTGTTCAGATAAATAATATTTCCCTTGATTAAGTTTTACACTTGATTCTTCGGAGCTGTACAATCCACTTTTTGTAGGTTGAATATATTTTATCTCGGTTGACTGCTCTGACAACAGAACCACTGAAGATTTGATTGAAGTTCGAAGTGTTTCATCTACAATGGTCTCCTCTTTCCGAACACTGGTCTCTTGAATATTTAGAATAGTTTGTTCACCCGTGGACTCAATTAATGAAGTTAACTTTGAAGCATGTTTATGTTGATGAAGACTAGTTTGTTGAGGAAGGATCTGTCCTTCACCCGTCAGAACTAGATTCTCAAAGGAAAAGTCATTCAATCCTGTTTCGGCTACACTAGATTGCGAACCACTGTTATATTGACCATCACCGTTTAGTTTAACTACAGATGTACGATGCCATAAAAGTACAGAAACCAACGATACGACTACACTTACGATGGCAGCTATTTTGGAATTATCAGTCACCATGACTGTAGTACACTGCCGATCTTTATTTACATAAGCATCAATATACGATTCATTAAGTACAAAACAACTTCAAAAACCCGATTTTCTAGTTTATTATTTCTGGAGTTAATAGTTGTATTAATTTGCGAGACTAAGATTCAGTTTTTCGCATGACATCGAAATATAATCCATCGCTGACCTATTTTATAAAATAAAAATATATAAAATTTTAAAAATCCTAACAATAACAACACATTAACTTATCTAGATGAAGTTTCCCCATACTGTACACTGAATTAAAAAAAAAGTAAAAAATAACAGGAAGTCGTCGAATTTGTGTTAATACAACCTGGAATCAAATATACTGAAAAAGAAAATTTTATTTCCTTCCCTCACATCAGTATTTTACTTTTCTATCAACTGAACAGTCATATATTTTCAAATCAATTTTAATGAGAAAAATATTCTTTTTATCTTCCAGGATGAATTAATATTACTAATTAGATATACATTCCGTTTCTAGATATATGGATAGTTAAGATGTGATGTTCATACTTTCCTTAAAATTTAAATTTCTAAAAAACAAAAAAACAACAACAACTTGAAAATAAATGTTTAATAAAATTCCCTGTTATTGTTAAAATTAAGCTTCAGAATAATAAAAAAAAAAGTTTTAAAATGTAATATAGATTGAAAGCCTGCAGTTTGAGTCCTTAAGAGGAAGCTCTCTTACGTTAAGAAACGAAACTGATATTTATTTTTAAAATGCTTCTTGCACTGATCTCTAAAAGACTGGATGACCTGCTAAAACTTCGATTTAAATGGTAGCTCAGCCATTTTGTAGTTAGGCAGAAAGCCTGTTTCTTTAATTTATGTAGTTTCTCTGTCGTTCCTTAAAATCCTTAATATCATGCTATGGTGTTACTTTAAAATATTTTATTATTATTAGAAAGTATTACTTATTTAATTATCCCGCAGCAGAAAAGTAATTTTAATTTATAATACATAGAATTTTTCAATTAAAAAAAATATTTGGGAATTATTTTGAAAAAAAAAATATTAATTACAATAAAAGTAAATGTAGGAAAAAAACATAAAATCGTATATTAATTGTTACTACGTATTATTTTTACTGAATATTTTTTTTTTTTTTTAAATCTGAACTTCATGATTATAAAAGTTATTTCTAAGTTCAGATGGAAGCATGATCCAATTCTGATTTAATCCGATTTTGGATTTTTTCCTCTTAAAAAACTATTAAAGACTGAAGAAATAAATTCTTCTGGATATTCATTGATCATTAGATTCTTTTTCAGATTTTTCATCTTATCCCCCACATCAAATTCCGGGCCCAGGTAACAAATGCAATACCGGCTTTCCCTCCCCCCATGTTATGAACAAAATCATAAAATCTTAGCCAAAAATATCGCGAAAATACCACACGATTTCATACTTCTACAGCAGGGGTGGGCAGACTTTTGTAAGGTAAGGGCTACCTCAAGTATACTCCAAGTGCTGCGGTCACCTTAAGACTAAGAGGAAAAAATTCAAAATTAAAAGAGAGAAGAAAAATAAAATAGAAGAGAATTACAGATTCATTAAATTTCCAACTGGTATTAGGTTAAGTAAAGAAATAAGGAGTGTTTGTAAAGAAAACAATGTTAAGGTAATCACAAAAGTGGTAGTTTAATTAAGAAAAAGAGAGAATTAGTAAATAAGAACATTCTACAAAGAATGGGGGTTGTTTACATATTAACATGTAGAACATATTCTGGATTCTATATAGGAAGTACCGGGAGAATGTAGGAAGAACGAGTGAAAGAACATTGTAAAGCTTTTGTTAAAAGAAAAAAAGGGATATCCAGATCCGTTAGTAGAAATATTGTACGAAAGTAAAGAAGAATTGGAAAGAATGATGATGAAATCATGTTTTATATGCAGTAGTAAATATATGAATAAAGAGAAATCATTGAAAGTTAGTGATATTTCATTCAGTGTTTTCAGGAAATTCATAGATAAAAATTTAAATATAAAAAGATTGCCTGGATGGCAGTAAAACATTTATCAAGATTGTTAACGTTGAATGGCAGTAAGTCGATTGTTCAGAAAGATTGTTAACGTTTTATGAATGTAATATTATTGTTAATTTGTTGGAAAGAAAGTATGTTATGTGTATATCACGTTATTATTAATTTGTTGGAAAGAAGGTATGTCAAGTCATTATTAATTTTGGAAAATGTAGGGAAGTTTATTCTTTCCATATATTTTTCATTTTATTTTTTATTATTTATTACCTTGAGGAAATCCTTGGGTTACAAGGAAGAAATATCGGTAAAGATGTTGTTTAGTGATTTATTTAATATAAGATTGTTTCTTCTTTGTTACAATTTTTCTTTCTTAGTTCAGTTGTTTTTTTCTTTTTTGTTTTAGTTCAATCTTTTCTACGTGAAGACAAAAAATAAATCAAAATAAGAAATGAAAATCTACCTTGACGTGGTGAGGTAGCTTGTGTGCCCTAATGCACCTACGACCTTTATTGACGCCAGCAAAAGCTAGTGGTAGACTCTCCTAATTATGACAGATCAATGGGGAAGGGCCAGATTAAAAGAGACACAATTTACTATAATAACGACGAAGTCTAGTAGTCTTTTCCTTTTAAAATTTGATTCCATTCTTGAGAGTTAGTGAGAAAAGGAGAGAGAAGAGTTGAGTCTCAATTATGATTTATGTAAGCGTCATCAATTCCCCATCCCTGAGCCAGTGCCTCCCTATCTTTCGTTACGGGATTTTCTCCATCAATAATAAGCAATGATCTACCGAATATTAATACATTAAAAAAGATGGAGGATAACCCTCATGATATCTGCTATCAGTCGACAGCAGATATTAATTTATGACCAAATTTTGATTAATAGGCCACAAGTGAATTACAATGGAATAGGGGAAAACCGTGAATGATAAAAAATGCTAATTGAAAGTGATTATTGAGTCAGCACTGATCGGAAAGTAAGTACAAAGATTATCATTCTGAACTTCCAACAGGAAATACAAAAACTGCTCATCTATAGTCTCAAGAGATCGGCACACCTTTTTTTTTTTTTCAGGATCAAGTTTTCTACGCCCTCTGAGTAGAAGTTTCTTAACAAAAATAAATTTCAATGTAATTGCTTTTATTTGTTATTTCTAGCCACATCCCAGAAGGAGATACATATCTAGAGATATTAGAAGATTGTAGATACATCACCAAATATCAGAAACCAAATGAAACAATATTTATTACCAGCTCCGGGAGAACATTAGGAGATAAGCATTTCTAGATGTATAAGTACATCTACGAGTGATTACAAGAGGCGAAAGGACCTCGAAATTCTGAATATCTTTTATAACTGTTGCCTGGAAATTTTTACACATTGGCTGTTAAAAGTTAATTCCAACAAGATGGCAAAAAAAAAAAAAAAAAAAAAAAAATCCTACATGACTAACATGAAATTATTATTATTTCTCCTGCTAATAAGTTATGTACTGGTTTCTGTGTTTCCTCTTTGTAGTCCAGAAAATATAGACTTTATATTCTTTATTTCCTTCATAAAAAAATACAAAATATGAACAATATATAACAGAAAACAGCAAGTTGACGCATGATGTATCATGAAAATATGCTTTTGTTGTGGACCATTTTTTTAAACTTATAGTGTAATTGTTTACTTCTATTCCTTTGTCTCCGTTAATACATGGAAAACAATTGATGACTAAAGCTTCCACTAGAAATCTAATTTTTATCATCTATAAGAGTTTACGTGTAAAATTTAGACCAATTGGTCCGGATTATGATTTTATCTAATACAATGTTCAGCCCATTCAGGGAGGTTTTCTTTACCACTTTTGAGGGGAGCAACACAGGAAGTTCTTACCACAACGTATAAAAGTTATGTACGACCCGTAATGGAATATGGAGGTGAATTGCTTACAACAGCTAGTAACACACAATTAACTAAACTAGATAAAGTACAAAATACAGCCTTGAGAATAATAACTGGAGGAGCTAAATCTACACCTATTAAAGCTTTAGAAGTACAAACTGGCGTTGAATCCTTAGAAGCTGGACGAGAAAAAGCATTACTAAAGACATGGGCGAGAATGAAAAGCACACGCCCAGTTTTTTGGAATAAGTATCGTCCAGCTAATAATAGATTAAAAACTCAGAAAACTCCAATAGCTAAGATCGAGGATATCACACAGAAATACAATATACAATTTAGAGAAATAAAGAACCTCCCTTTACCCTCAGAAACTTATTGGGATTACCAACAGCAGAACTACAGTTAGTACGACATAATACACCTAAATCACTCTCCCTAACTGAGGAATTAAGACAAGCTACATTAGAAACGATCCATACAAGGTATCCTGAGCATGAATGGCTTCATGTCTACACCGACGGATCCTTTAATCCAGGGTCAGGCGCTACGGGAGCGGGATATTACTGCAAGTTTTTTGAAGATCATTTTGCTGTTGGAGCACCCCTCAGTAATTATGATGGAGAAATTGCAGCGATAGAAAGAGTGACGGACTTTTTAGCAGTTACTAAAACACATAAAAAAACTGTTTTTTTTCATAGATTCTAAGGCCGCCATCCAGGCACTTGCTTGTAATCATCGTACTGATTGCGATATAACTATTAGATGTCGAAAAAAATTGAATTCACTGCAAGAGTTAGGCTGGACAATAATACTACAATGGATCCCAAGTCATGTGGGTATACAGGGTAATGATCGAGCGGACGAACTAGCCAAATTGGGAACATTTCTCCCTCAACCTATAGCAGTACCATCCCTATCTTCATTTAAAACTTTTGAATGCGTTTTTTTAAAGATATTTCCAAAATAGGTTCCGTTGCAGTCTCTGCATCCTCAGCTGTAAACAACACCCATAGTATTAGTCTTTGTTTCCCATGCATTAACCGAGACAAAGGAATAGAAGTAAACAATTACACTACACGTTTGTTTACAAAAATGGTCCACAACAAAAACGTATTCTCATGATATATCATACGTCAACTTGCTGTCTTCTGTTATAAAACTGTTTATATTCTGTATTGTTATTAACGCCAATGTTTAATATGAAGGTTTGGATTTGAATAAAATCCATTCTCGATTAATCTGAGGAAGATCCAAAATTGTATTGGATTGAAATATTGTATAAGAAAAGAAAATGTTATTAGAATAGATTATAATATTATCATTTTTGAAGATGTCCGATAAGAATATACTATCCTATATTTTTCCCTAAGAATAATACTTTTTTAAAGTTCTTTTGGTTATAGAATCTCGATGCAAATATGGGTTAGTATTGCAAATGAATAATATTGTATTTAATATAATCTATACATAATAATATTGTTTAAAAGGATATCCAATATGGCTTTCATAAGGCCCATTTTTTTTTGTTTCCCTATATTAATTAATTAATTGTTAAGTTCTCATATGTTTCTCATAGAGAAAAATGTATCCCAACCCCTAATGTAATATAAAAACATATAAATTACAAATAACTCATAAATTTCATATTCTTTATAAAATAACATTATATCAATGAAAACTCCTTTATTCCTAGCAGTGATTTCTTTTATAATAATTCTGCTTTATGCTTTAATTTTTATTGTAATAATATTTTAGATAATCATACATTTTTTAAAACAAAATTTGATTATCGTGGGAGTCACAGCGGAGCCTCCAGAGCTCAATGGTCTCACCCGTTGATATTTATTAAAATTTTATTATTTCTAGTCTTTCTTTTGCATAACTAAAAGATGGCGATGGCCTGAATTTAATCGACACATTAATTTTGCAGGGAGCAGATCATCCACTTATTGCTTTCGTTATTTTTAGTTATTATCTTTTTAAAGTGTAATTAAAGCTTACAATTCCTGTTTAATTCTAGAGAAATTACTTTAAACTGGAATTATAAGCTTTTCTACGAATTATCTTCCAAATAATCAGTCTTGTTCAAAGACTTGCCCTTCGATTCTTAAAAATTTAAGCCTAAGTGAAACTGAGCTTAACTGTCAAAAATTTTTTTTTTTAAAAATGCCTCTTATTCTAATAATACCGAAAGTATAAGCTATTCTAAATTTTACACCATGAAGAATTATTGTAATAAAAATTATATATAATTACACATTTATAATTCGTTAAAGTAAACGGATTGACAATGGAGTGATTCGCTGTATTTTACAAATATAAAATATGAGAATTTTACAATTATATTGAAAAAGTACATCACTTTCCAAAGAATCTTTCAAGCAGACCAACACGGTAAGGGTAATTATAATTTTCAATTCAATTAGTATTGCGAGTTAAAATGCTAATTTGGCAAGCTTCAAATTACATTGTGTAAATTGTAGATATTTATCTTTATTTTGTTAGAAGAAGACAATTTATTTGACAATAGATGACCAATATCTGACCTAGGTCATTCCCTGATGCTGAAGTGCACCGGAAATCAACTTCACTTCCGTTTTCTTGTAAACAATCATGGCCGCATCCATGGAGGTCACAGTGAAGTGGAGTGGCAAAGAATATTTAATATCTGATTTATCGGATACGGACACTGTAGCCGACTTAAAACAAGTTATTCAGAAGAAAACGGGAGTCTTACCTGAAAGACAAAAGCTGCTTGGCCTAAAATACAAAGGTGAAAACTTTTGACTTAGACGTGTTTTTGTCTTTGCAGTTGCATACTGATGGTGTTCTCAGAACAGCGGAAAAATTAAAAATAAGTAAAAAAATAAGCCCATGCTATGTTTTAATAGTTTTCCTAAAATTTAGATAACCTTTGAAAATTGCTGATAAAACTATAAAATGTCTTATTATAACTGTTTCTATAGGAAAAGTAAGATCATCTCGTAGTTTGATTTAACAATATAACCTGTTTATAAAATATACTGAATAATTACCACATTAATATTATTATTTAAAAAATTCTAGGTAAACCAGCTACAGATGAAGTACAGTTACTACATTTGAAATTGAAACCAAACACAAAGATTATGATGATGGGCAGTTTAGAGAAAGAAATACAAGACGTTGTTAACATGCCGGAAGATTTACCAGAAGTCATCAATGATTTTGATATCGAAGATGAAGAAGTTTTAACCGAAAATAGAGAAGAATTTTTAGCGAAGGTAGAAAGGAGAATTAAAGAGTATGAAGTGAAGCTATTTAATGATCCACGACCCGGGAAAAAGCTGCTAGTCTTAGACATTGATTACACATTATTTGGTAAATATGAGTTAAAAATTATTCTTAAAAGTGTTAAATTGTTTATAAGCAGAAAGGGTCTGGCTATTGGTAACAGTGCTACCTTTGGATTTTTTTTCTTTTAACTTACATTGTATTTCAAAGTGGATTTCAGATATCATGAACTATTTTCATTTGGAATCTAAGGCTGTATTTTATCTTATTAGTATTCATCATGTATAATTACCCAGTTTCCTATTTTCATATTTGAATAAAGACAAAGCTAAACAAAATTGCACCCTAGAATACAAAACACTTATGGAAATGCCCTTTGAAAAATACTGCTATAATTTAATTTCTTGACTTTCCGTATGCTTGACGTTTATACACTATTATTTGTGTACGTTAAGAGAGTATTTATCATTTGACTCCTTGCTGCATCCCCATATCCATTGAATACTATGTATCCCTTTAGAGTCATTGAGTACAAATTGGGCAGGTTCATAATCGTAAAAAAGAAAAAGAAAATCTATTTTATATATGATTACGGCAGTGACATGTAGGAAGAATCTTGCTCATGCTGTTTACAGTCAAAAGAAAAATAAGTGAAACATTATGAAAAGAAGAATTAAAAAATAGGTTCCTATATAATATCAAGTGATTCTATAATTCTTTATTTCTACAAGATGCAAAAATTTAACCTTTAATATTACGAACCAGAAAAGAAATTAGATACAGAAATGATACAAAGGAAAAAAAAAATCAGATTGGGAACCAATACCCAATGACAGTCTTTTTTAGGGAAAAAGTAAAAATATTAAGTTTTTCCTGTTTGTAGTGATGATAACAGTGCAAACTGGAGGGGAAGGGTTGACCAAGCATTATTGACCTAAAAAAAAAAAATTAAATTGTTCAGCTTTCCAGGGACAGACCAACAGCCAAAATTATTAATTTGGGTTTGAATTTTTATTGAACATTCAAATTGTGATATTAATTTAAAATAATTAAAGCAGAGAGATTAATCTCTTTTATAAATAATTGCTTATTGGGTTTATTTACCATAATTACTATATTTCATAGATCATCGATCAACGGCTCAGAGTGCAAATGAGTTGATGAGACCCTACCTCCATGAATTCCTTACATCAGCCTATGAAGATTATGATATAGTAATATGGTGTAAGCAAATGCAATACTTATTTTCAATATTTTTTAAAGATATCTTACAATCTTATTATTTATTGTAGCAAAGCTTTTGAAAATAGAAAATTATTGAAATTGTTTACATTTTAATAAATTAAAAACTTTAAATTAACATTAAGAATTAATTAAGCTATAATATATTATTCAAGAGACAATATTGTATTTAACCTTATAAATGCATACAAAACTATACAGAAACAAAATAATCTCAAAATATTTTAATAATTTGGCATAGATGTTTATAAAGTACTTCCTCCAAAATTCAATTCTTGTTAGAGTTAAAATAAATTGAAGTTAAGCATCTTTATTAAGTTAAACTTCCAAATATTTATTTAGTTTTCATCAATTTAATTTTGGATCTGTTTTTTTACTAATGATATTTTCCCTTTTTTTGTTTCAGCTGCAACAAGTATGAAATGGATTGAAGTGAAGATGCGGGAGCTTGGTGTAGCAACTCATTCTGATTATAAAGTATTATTTTATTTAGATAATGCAGCAATGATTAGCGTCCATACACCAAAATATGGAGTTGTCGAGGTTTGTTCTGAATAATTAAAAATAAATATTTAATTTTTAGTAGGTTGTTGAACTGCAAAAAAAATTCAAATTTTGAAAAATTTTTTGATTTTTTTTCTTTATCAAACAAATTTTTAAAATAAGGAATGGATAAGGTAAACAAAAATGCAAAATTAAAAACAATGCAAAATGTTTCAATCTTTGTTAACCACACATAAAACTGTCGTAAATTAATGCTGAAGGTATCCCAGGTTATGAAGATTAATCCAAATTACATGCCTATAATTTGGATTTGATCTACTTAATCTGGGATACCTTCAGCATTAAAGTTTAATAATCTTCCCAATCAAATTGACGTCATAAAATTGAACTTTTTTTCTCTTTATTTTTTTTTTCTCTATAATAACTCAGTTTTATTTCTTTTAAATATTACTTACTCGAATAAATTTAAAAATTTTCAACATCATAATAATACAGGCAAATAATAATATATTTAACATTATTATTATTTGTCTGTTCATAATGTAGTTAAAAAAGAAGAGAAGGAAGTGGAAATTGCTTTGCAAAAAAATCAAGAATGAATTAAGTAAAATTAATGAAAAAATTATGGGCATAAAAAAATCATCCTTAATTTGCTTTCTAAAATATGCTTCTTATTTTGTTCCTGCTAATTTTAAAACTGCAGTCTGTAACTTAACATTTTATCAAATAACAAGCAAGTTTTCACTGTCCTATTTAAATATGATACTGAGATTTCTGCAGCAAGAATTGTCATTTGTGCTACTAAACCTTTGCTGTATGCCTGTATTACTACTTTTAAATTTAAAAGTAGAATTCAGAATCATTCGAAAGCATGTAATTTATTGCTACTGTTAATTAAAATATAGTTTAACAATATGATATTCTTCTAACTAAAGACCTAACACTATTACGAATAAAACAAAATTAATTTATCAAAGAGTTTACTATTCATTTGCTCTAAAATCTTGTACATTTATTGAAAGAACTCTTATTGTACATTGGTTGTTGTTTCTTAAAACTCAAGACCAAAATCCATCATTGCAGACAGTTACCCCCTTTCCTATTTTAAAAAAAGAGTACACCTACAAATTTCTTATGTGTACTGTTCACTTTTATCATCTGAATTTCAGTAATTCCTCAGCCCTACATTTACATTCGGAAACCCAGTAATAATTAATTAAATTACTAGATATTTTCTTTACTTAAAACACTGACAGAATCCAACTAATAAAAACCCCTTTAAAGTGGTATGTTTATTATAATAATTTTAGTTTATGTATGACTAAATTCCTTCCTTCCTTTTATCGAATTTGGCCAACTAGGGACCACGTAACTAGCTCAACCTGACAACGTCAGGGCGAGGCTAGTGAAATTCAAGAAAGGGGGGACGAGAATTATATCCCATCCAGGATAACCCTGAGATAGTAAGTCCCAGGTGGGAAACGGACGAAACACAGAAGAAGAAAGAAACAGCCATGCCACCACCGGGATTCGAACCCGGGTACTGGCGCATCAGCCACAACGGCAGCCCGCCGGCTAAACCGCACGACCACGCCAGCACGGCTTATGACTAAATTATTATTTTATAATTTTTGACTTTGGATTGACGACTTAGTCAAACTTTGATTCTTGTATGCATTTTGTATCTACTTATTTAATTTTATTTTCATTTTTATATTTTAAATTGGAGAGGTTGAGGTTGTTATATACCTTCGATGTTTATTTATCCAATTTCTTTGAAGCAAACTTGATTGTGGTCACTGTTAATTTTAATGTGTATGCATGTGTTAGATTATAATTCATACTTGGGGTGACCAGATTCTTTTGATGTCAATCCGGGACAAGACAACTTCGATGATGACAAAAAAAAACAACTAACAACTTTGTCTTTTATACTGTATAAAACTTTAACGTTGTGCTGATGCCAAAAATTTCACAATTAAATACTGCAAAGAATTCATATTTTCAAAATAAATAAAAAGCAATATGAATGCAAATTCCATAAAAAATATTTCTAAATGCAAGGCTTAATCAATTATTGAATGTATTTATTCTGATCCCCTCTAAACATCTCCATCCTCAACACTGGGAAATCAAGTTGAGTATTTACAGAATCTAGGACATTTTTCGAGACACATACTGAAGTGGGACACTTTGCTAAAATCCGGGATATCTGGTCACCCCATTTATACTGTGAAGGTCAGTCAATAAGTAATGCCTCCTATTTTTTCCCCCTTTTAATTGTCAAGAAATTCAAATGCAATTACATAGCTTGAAAACCACAACATTGACGATTAATTTGTCACTTTTCAATATAATCTCCATCCATTTCCACAGTTTTGGTCCATCTTTTAGCAAGGGCATGTATTCCAGCATGGTAAAAGGCATAGTCTTGATGTGCGGACGTTTTCACAGCCGCCTCACTTCAAAGTGAATCCCATGATGAGCTTCCTTTTGCGGCCTGAACTGATGGAAGTCTGATGGTGTTAGGCCAGGGCGATAGGGGGATGAGGCAAGACTTCCCATCCAATTTTCACAATCTCTTCAGTGGTGTGATTTCAATTTTTCTTCCTCAGTGAGTTAGTGTGATGCCATTCCATTGACTGCCTCTTTGATTCAGTTCAAAAAATGAAACCACGTTTCGTCTCCGGTCACAATTTTTTTCCTTAAATTTTTGTCCCTCCAAATGGAAGCGCTGCAAGTGTTTGGAGGCTATTGTTTTTCTTGTCTCTTTATTCTGGTCGATTAATATTCTTGGTACCCACCGCGAACAAACTTTTTTGTACCCCAGTTGTCGAATAATCATCATCACACTGCCTTTACTGAGGGAGAGAATGCGACACAATTCATCTGTTGTCACTCTGCGGTCACCACTAATGATGCCATCGACTCGCTGAATGTTGCATAGAGTCACTGCAGTCGCCTGCCTCCCACTCCGCTTTTCGTCAGTCAACGGTGTTTGCCCTTCAGCTTTGTTACAGCAACGAACCGATCATCTAATAGTGCTGACATCCACTGTTGCATCACCGTACACATTTTTCAGCCTTTCATGAATGCGAATGGGCGTTTCACCTTCCGCATTCCAGAATTCAATCACAGAACGCTGTCTAATACGAACATCAATGTCAGCCATTTTGCCGCTGCCACCTGTTGATGCAGGAAGTTGCTACTGCAGTGGATTGGAGAAGAAGGTTTGAGGAATTGCGCCATATTCAAATTTTTCACTTAACTAACTTATTTAAGGAGACAAAAAAACAGGAGGCATTACTAATTGACTGACCCTCGTACATGGAAACTTGTCTTAATGTTAAGTTTTCCAATTACATGGAGTGGCTGAGTATGAAATTCCTATAGATATTTTCTTTTATTTGTTCTAAGAGTATTAAGGATTCTATGATTTTCTTTTGTTATCTTACAGATGCAAAGTTTGATCTTAGCATAATTTTTTGGGAGGGAGGAAACTATTTGAAGGATGCAATCGTGATTACATTATAGCAAATGTACAAGACTTTAAATAAATAAATAATTAACTTATTTTTTTTATAATTAATTCCAACATTTTTATTTATTTATTTATTTTTTTAAGGTAAAACCACTTGGTGTTATTTGGGGAAAATTTCCTCAATACAGTGCAAAGAACACAATCATGTTTGATGATCTGAGACGGAATTTTTTGATGAATCCTCAAAATGGCCTTAAGGTAGTATTTTCTAGTAAAGTCTATTGTAGAAAAAAAATGTAAACGTTTTAACCCCTTCAGTGCCAAGTTTGTCTTAGTGCTGACGACCTAAAATGAAGGTGTGTTTTTTTCTTGTTGTTTTTGTTTACTGTTTTCTTTTTAAAATAAGTAAGATATTTTTTTGGTTTAAAATAAAAATTCAGATTATTTTGTTTTGATAGAATTTTCACATACAGTTTTTTTTAATTTTTATTATAATAATTACTACTTCGTATCCAGCATCTGTTGCTCAAATATCATTATTCGTCATAATTCAATTTACTACCTTCACTCTATCTTCATTAGAAATATCTAATTCATAGTCACTATCACTAAAGCAATCTGACTCCAAAAGGTTTTCAACAGCTTTACAATCAAAATATTTTTTTTGCTTCGCCGCCGCCATTTTGATTTGAGGAGAAGCTGATCTTAGAGAACTATAAAAGCTTGAAGACAGGAACAAAATACTACTGCGACCTATCAGAAACTGGTGATCTCTCAGAAACCTAACAGAAACGGATGATCTCTCCATAAAAACAATGGAACTTCAATCTCCATGGAACTTTACTGGGCGATTACAATTTAGTCTGAAAGACTTAATTTCCGGGCATGGCACTGAAGGGGTTAAATGTCAACATTTCTTGCAATTTCCTTGAGATGCCTAGATTATTTTCGAATTTATTTTTAGTAAAGTCTGTCTTAAACAAAAGATTTAACATGCCAGAAAGTAATGTTGTTTAAATTAATCAGGTTGGGTTCAGTCTTGGTTTTTTTGTATTCAAATTCCTTTGCATCTGACGGTTCCGCAGGCCAGGATTTGAATTTATGCCTGTTTGGGTCTTTTTTAAATGTGTTTTCTTTTGGAGGGAGACCACAGCCGGGAGCGGGAGCGGTTTCCCTTATCTCTTTTGCACTATCGGAGCATTTCATCTGATGAGTGGATCTCGATGACGAGTCCACAAAAAGGACGAGACTCTCACCGATGAAAGCTCAGATATTTTCTGTGTCATTTCTTTATGCTTTTATAAAATCTGTCTTCTTTTATTTGTTTAGATAAGACCATTCAAAAACGCTCATGCAAACCGTGACAAAGATCGGGAACTACTTAAACTGGCCAAATATTTAAAAGATATTGCACAGCTTGAAGACCTCAGCCTGTTGAATCACAAACACTGGGAGAGGTAATTGAGTTATTACTACAAAAACAAACAAACGACCAACTCAAATTAATTATCCACCCAAAAAAAAAACAATAAAACTTACAATTATAATATATGCCATCGAGTATTTTTATACATTTATATTTACAACCAGAACCTTATTTAATTTCCATATTAAATAACAATTTTTAAAAAACTACTAAAAGTTACAAATACCAAATTAGAGATAGAAAGATTGCTATTTTTCTGTCACAAAACATTACTTAAAATCCCTGGAAATCTAACTGATTTTGTTTCTTTGCAGATACAAACCGTCAAAAGATTCTCGGTTAGAGAAGTGCTTAAATCATTAGACATTCCAAACGGAAAGTTAGAAAACCATTTTCCTCCTTCATTAAAATCACACGTCTTTGCTCATCATGTGACTTCTAAAATATAACACACTTTCATTAATATATATATATATAGTTCATAAATGTCTTGGGCATAAAACAAGCTTCATTTGAGTAATGGTACTTAACCACATTTGGAATGCTGTAATAACTTTTTGCATCACGTGAAATTAAAACTTTTTAACACAGCTTGAATTTCCCAAAAGATAATTAATGTGTGAATTACGTATACTTGAGAAATTTATCCACCAGTTTTATAAAAATAAGTTGAATGTTTTGTCTGTTTATAATCTTTCTTTTTTTTTTTTTTTTTTATTTTTTCTTTTTTTTTTTTTTTTTTTGCATTGTAACTTTTCTTAAGTCATTATCATTTAATTACTTCTCATTTAAAAGTTAAGATTCAGCATATCACTTCTTTACGTCATACATTTCACATGTGAAATTTATTTATTTTCTATTTATTATGTACTAGCATTGTATATATTTTGGAATAATGTGTTAATTTGAAGTATTGCGGTTGTTGAGAGATGCAGATTTTGATGGAAACGGTTCTCTTCTTTTGAATACTTAAGAGCAAAAACTATTTGAAGAGGTAAATTATACCAATAATTACTGCAAAACATTCATTCCGGTGATTTATAAAAGTAATTTCTTTGTAAAATAAAAAAAAAATACTTTAAAAAATTAAGTTGAGCAAAAGTGACCCAAATAATGATAGTTGGAATTTCACAAATGGAAACTTTTAATAGAAATTTCATCATAGATGATGCTTTGAAACAATTGGTGATATCTGTAGCTTTGTTAGGCAGGTCATCAGTTTAGATCCACTGCCTACGAAGCAGCAAGATAATGGTCCTAATGCATTGAAGTTTAGATCTGACTGTTGTCCATTTCAACTGAATGGAATATCTCATAGACCCAAGGCTTGCTTAATGAAAGACATTGTTCCGTGGCTGAGCAGGAACCATGGATGCTCATGTTATACCAACTCTACTGTCATAATTGTTAAAGTTAGCAGGTGATTTTAAATATTGTTACAGATCAAAGTTTTTGTTTGAATTTCATAAAAAGTTGTTGTGTGTGTTTATTTTGATCAGATGCTTAGATTGAAAAAATAATAAAATAAAAATAAAAAGTTGAATTTACTTACAAAATCTATGATCAAAAGTGAGTTTTCATGGATTAACATTTAATAAAATTTGAGTGTAATTTTTTTCTCAAAAATTAAAAATTCTGTAAAAATAATGTATTTACTATAAAACATTTATGATTTAAGATAAAATTGTCTAAAACTTGAAAAATTATCTAATTCTTATATGAATATAATTTTACAAATTGGTATTTTTACTTTTGAGGGTGTTTCACAAAATAGGAGAATAAATGGTTCTATGTGAGAGTTATTTTTACGTAGATGCAAGTATGGCATTTAAGAAAACTCACACGTACATCTCTTCTGCGAAATTGTCATATATGTTTTACTAGCACAAACGCTTGCTTCCTTTAGAAACTTGTGCTGACCAGCAATGACAGTGTACGTTGTTTACTTGCAAACCATTTTCCAGCCACATTCTGCTTCCAGAAATCCAAAGAGATGGAATCACTTGGTAGAAGATCATGACTTCATAAAGACATAAACTCTTGGATTTTGTAATGTTTTGTAAGAAAGGTATGATACCAGACCTAGTCGATTTACGAAACGATGCTTGGTATAAATGCATTCATCATATTGGCATTTTCATCATTTAATATCCCTAGCATTAGAGATTTGGTCTTTTTTCATGTTTTCTGACATCGTCAAACTCATAAATGAAACAGACATCTTCATTTGTGGGCATACCTTATTTTATGAAACAGTCTTAGTATTATGCGCTGTTCTTTTAAAAATATTTTTTTTTTTCATGTTTGTATAAGGGAGGGATTCAAAAGGTAAGATAAATCAAGAATGCTAATTTTCACCCTTGATATTGATTTTCCGTTTAAGATTCACAGTTTATTAAAATCAGTCCATTGGATTATTTCATTTTTCTGTGAAGGGCATTTCAATTCTGATAACTTTTTATTATAACACAAAAATAGTAATTTATTTCAGTTGTGTAGGCCTAGACACCTTAAATAGGCTGAGTGCGAATTTACTTGTTTTTTTCACGCAAGGAAAGATGTGTTTCCTTTCTTCCATTTCAGTCATTAAGGTGTTTTTATTTAATTTTTTGGTTTCCGAAAAATATTGTTACATCCTTTTGTATTTTCTCTTTTAAAAACTCACAGTTTGTCCTTATATCCTCATTTCTTACTTACAGAGGCCTTTACTTAAATCTTTTCAGTTCTTTCATCAAAAATAGTCTCAACATGTCTAGTTGTGCTTTTTGAAAGAATTGCATTTTTTGAGAATTTCGAATCTGTTCCAAATGCAGATTCCTTTCGATGCCAGTTTGACATAACTATCATTTTATCAGATTGAGCTCTTGACACATGTTGCCGAGGTCCCTCAATATTTAATCACAGGGATTCTTAATTTTCTGAAAAGATAATGCTGTCATTTTGATTTTCATTATTATTAAGGTACATTACTTTTGCATAATCTCATTTCAATATCAAGAAGAAGAAAAAAAATCTTAGTAATAGCAGTGGGCTACATTCATAGGCTGATCCAGGGGCGGGGGCTAGTGGGGGCTAAAGCCCGTCCCTTTAGCTGTGAATATAGATTGGATAAATCGGGACATCCAAAGGCTGCTGCCTGATAGACATTAACATTGCCATGATGACGATTTCAATTGCTAATAAAAAGCTGGCGACTAGCATGCGCTTCAGACTCACAGTTAGCCCTTCAGAAAAGTTAGCCCCCCCCCCGCCCTTTGAAAAATCCTGGATCCGCCCATGGCTACATTTAAACTATTGCTCAAGTAAATTAAATGTAGATATTTGTTTTTATGTAAATGGATACAGTTTGGAAAACATTAAGAATTTCATTTTGAAGCTGATTAATATCACTATCATTAAGACATAAATTTCAAATCCAAAATTAGTGCCCTTGTCTGTGATTAACTTCTTTTTTTTTAATTAAATGCTGTTTCTTTCTTTAATTCAACTTCGGAATTTATTAATACATTAAACTCATATTTACGCATATATAATTTGAAATACAGAGACTCTAAACCCCTGCCCACAAGATAATTCTCATTTGAATGAAAAGTATTTTCAGAGGCTGAAAAATTAGACGATACTTTTATTGTGCTTTAATTTATACATTCTGTGAATTTTTAAGCGATTTCTAAAAATTATGAAAATTGGTATAAAATTCAGTTGAGAGATTTAAAATGTTTGTGTAATTTGTACAGTTTTTTTTTTTTTGTATTGTTTTTTAATAACATAACTCAACTGTATATATATTTATTTTTAATCTACTTGTTTCTTGTCCAAACTTTGAAAGCTGTATGTTTTTTAAAAAAAAAAATAAAAAAAATCTCTGTTAAGAATTTTTTTCTCTTTTTTTTATTTATTTATTTATTTATTTATTTATTTATTTATTTATTTATTACTTAACTACATTTTAATTAATTTTACTTTTCAAGAAGTCATTTTGTTGTCAGCCAAATTTATTATATATGTGTATGTGTTATTCCTGATTTTTTACAAAAAAATTTAAAAAATTAAGTTTCAACCAAAATTCCATGGGCCTAATACTCACCGTTACTGAAAATGGTGAAATGCCGAAATACCACCATGGCATATTCTTCAGAGAATAAAAAGCAAGATTTTTTTTTATTTGGAAATTATATTGCAAAACAATACTTCCAAGTCAAAATTTAATCATAAAAGAAGTTTCTGAAAGAACTTGGATATTTTTCCTTAATTTTTTTTTTAAAGTCATGAACACTTATCTGAACAAGCAGAAATTTTAATAATTTAAACGTTATTGGAAACTTCACTCCTTAGATATATTTCCTACTTTCTGAAAACATTAATTAAATCTGCATTATCTTCTTATCTAAATCTAATTGATTATTGATTGCAAAAGGATTAATATGCAGAGTTAGACATCATTGTTGCAGTTCTGCTGCTGCTCTCTTGGAATTTTTGTTGTTTTCGTTTAACAGATTTCTCAACAGGGATCTACACAAGAGTTTTGAAATAAGAAAATTAGATCCTCTGATATCTATAAATAAGCAAGTTCAGTTTCAAATAGCCTACACTGAGTGGTATAAAAGTGATTGAGGAGTAGAATACATGCATAAACTGAAAGATTTGATGAACCTCCCTTTTCTAGAGAAGTTGGATAAGAATGGCAAATTATCTCAATATATAAAAGTAACTCCGTAAGTGTTAAAACAGATTTGTTTTCAGTCTTTCTCTTATTACATGACCTGAGCTTCTATTTAACAACAGAACTCTTGTAAGTTAAAAATTCTATTTGTTTTGCAGGAATAGAAAACTTTAAAATATTTATATCATATAAACACCACAATTTACTAGAAATTATGAAATTATTCTTTTTATGTGTATGAATTTTAAGAAGAAGGATAAGATATCCCTTTCTTTTCATCTGATGAAGTCAAGCTCGCTGAGAGATGATGAAATACTATGAATAAAAGATGTATCAGGAGTAAATTGCGGTGTTTATATAACAAAGTGTTTTACTTTAATTCTGTAGTTTATTAAATACTATATTACTTTATAGTATTTGCATGTGCATGATTCTTAGAATACTTTTTAAATTGGAAAGGAAAAAGAAAAATATTTATGAAAAAGAAAAAAATAGCTATGGTCTTAAAAGGATCCACATTATTCGGTCAGCTCTGAACTTTTTTGTATCAAAAATTGGAAATTTTTTATAAATTTCAGTATTCTGCCAGGAACATTCGAAATAATGGCTTTATTTTCTAATAAAATAGTTAGTTGGAGGAAGGAAGATTTTTTTTTTTATTAGTAAAACAGTTACATACTACACTGGATTGTACCTGTAAAGATGTTACTCTAATTTGCTTTTTTAAAGAAGTGACATTTTCAAGAATGAACTTATCATATTTGTATTCTTTAAAACAGCTTTTATTTAATTTTTTTCAATTTAAAAATATCACATTCGATGATAAACATAAAAGAAGAGTAGATGAACACCTTTAAAAAATGACATATTAAGCTTCTTTTTTTTAAAAAAAATATTGAACAAAATTATAAGATAGTGAGGATTATAAATGTACCTGACCATAGCAATTAACTTGTATCATAACGTTTTCCCTATCAGCTTTGGAGAACTCTATTTTGTTAAGTGCCTTTATCTTTCTGCTCTTTTGCTTCAAGTAAGTAATGATATATTTATCTTCAGTTTTACAAAATTTTATAGTTAAATTTTAGCTTCCTTTTTCATTATTGAATCACTACTTGCTCTATCTCTTTTTGTCTGATAATTTTTCCTATTAGAAGAAGTAGAAATAAGCTACGTTACCAATAACTTTAAGGCATCATCTGAAATAAAAGGAAATATTTTTACCACTGAGTTGAATTTATTGCAGGTAGCTCAAACAACAGTTACATATATTTAACAGTTTCGAACTTACGAAACTAATGGCAAGTTACATATATTTAATGGGAGTTAACTAATCTGTTTTAATAGGGATGAGTGTGAAATAAGAAATAGTCGAAAAATAAAGGAATTGTCTGGGCACCGGAATTTTCTTTAAACACCACACTTCTGGAATGGGAGCTCGTAGACGTAATGTCCAGATTACTTCTTCTTGGATTGTCTTCTAGCATCTGTATTAGCTCTCAGCTGGGCCGTCATCTTTCTTGGTAATAGTCCTAATCCTGTAACTGGGTTGACACCTCCTGGGTTATCATCCTGGATTTGGATCTCACAACTACAGTTATGCCTTCCTGTGCTTGTCCTGCAACTGGAACCTTCTATCTCCAGGTGGGCTGTTGCTTCCTTGTGCTGTCCTGTATCAGCAATCTTCTTCAATGGGTTTTTGGGCTCCATGCCCATGGACTTCTATCTTCTTCCGTGCGGTATAAGGAGGACCACTCGTAGGCGACGTCCTGCTGACTTACTCTGCCCTTCTGCAGCAAAAGAACTCCTTCTATTTGGTGTAGGAGGACCGCTTGCTTCCTACGATCTTCTGTCTTCTTCAATGGGAGGAGATCTCTTCTTTTTCTTCTTGGACTAGAGAAGGTCCTTACGTCACTGGCTGCCACCAACGTTCTCTCTATTTCAATGGGAGGAGAATCCTCTTATGGCTTACTGCCACTACTGAACTCCCTTAGCTTGACTCTGTTGCTCTTTTTTATTCCTGGTCCCAGCCTCCTTCTGCCAGGACTGGGACAGTCAACTCTGCTGTAGGGAAGCAGGGTGATTCCACTCTACTCTGAGGGAGATCAGCCTATTCAACTGTAAACAATATTACCATAATATTTTGCTTATGACTTTGCTTAAATTTAATTTTTTTATTGTTTGCTTTTTATGTTCCTTCAATTTCTGTTGAACATACTTTTCTTCTCTTATAATTCTCTTGAGTACAGAACTCCTTGTTCCTTTTTTTAATCATTTCCCATCTTAACAATTTTCTCCTTTGGCAACTTATTTTTAGCCATTGCTCTTATCGTATGGAGTGCTCAGAAGCCAATCAGTGTAAGTCATTTTTTTTTTAAATTGAATTTTTTTCTATAAGTCATACTCTAATATTTATACTTTCAGTTGACAAAGTGCCCAAATCACTCCTCCAAGTGTATAGTTATGTTATCTTTCAATAAAAAATTTATTCTTTAAATTTACAAATGTTGTTATTTTTTGGTATATAATTTTAAAAAACCTATTTCATTTTGTGGTTTTTTGACTTACACTGATTGGCTTCTGAGCACTCCATATAATCTAAATAAAATAGTAATAAAGAAAGTGCAAAGACTTTGCTGTAGCTACTGTAAGTGGTACTTACTATGTTATTGTCATTTAAATTTAAATATTCATTATCATATTATTGTCATTTAAATATTCATTATCAAATGTAATATTGTCATGACATTCAGATACCAAGATGGTTTCTCATTAAAATTTACTTAAGACCAGGATAATGACAAAGAAGGAACATATTTAACAGCTAATTGAACTTAGAAATTTAAGGTTAATCATGTAAAATATTTTTTTCCAAGCTTTTATAAATCCTTGGGCTTCTTTTCCTTCTAAAGCAGTTATAGTTCTGAACTGTTATTTATAGAATTGATCATGTATACCAGCAAGATGGTATGTAAATTAGACAACAGACAAATCATAATGAATTTGATAAGTAATGAAAATAATACTATGTTTTCATCTTTGTATTTTAAGTATAGGTTGTAGGCCATTGCTAATTATAAATCACACCACAGTACAGTATTAGAGATCTCTTGTTGAAAACAAACCCATAACGAGAAAATTTATTGTGGAAAAATATACAACCGGCATACTGTATGGGGCATCATCCTACATCACTATACCAAGTCATAAATGACTTTTTCTGATGCATATGATACTTTTTTTTTTTACCTTCAGTATTTTGAGTTTATTTATTTATTTATTTATCTCGGTGAAATTAAGTTACATTGCCATTCAATAAAAAAAAGCAGGAAAAATAATACGCCTTCCATCCAAAAATAAGAGTCCCATTTCAAAAATTGTTTTTTTTTTTATTTATTAGGAGTAGAAAAATAGAAAAAAAAAAACAAATCAACCCGTATTTCCCCGCATATTTTCCCCCGTATATGCCGCACCCGTACTATCCCTCATATAAGCCGCATCCGTATTTTCTCTCATTTAAGCTGCACCCGTATTTTCCCTCATATAAGCAGCACCCGTATTTTTCCCCACATAAGCCGCACCCGTATTTTCCACCATATAAGCCTCACCCGTATTTCCCCCCCTATAAGCCGCACCCGTATTTTCCCCCCGTATAAGCCGCACCCGTATTTTCCCCCCGTATAAGCCGCACCCGTTTCTTTCCTTATATAAGCCGCACCCGTATTTTCACCATATAAGCCGCGCACCTGTATTTTCCCCCGTATAAGCCGCACCCATATTTCCCCGCATACAAGCCGCACCCGTATTTCCCCTCAGAAAAGCCGCACCTATATTTTCCCCAATATAAGCCGCACCCGTATTTTCCCTCATATAAGCCGCACCCGTGTTTTCCCCCAAATAAGCTGCAACCGTATCTTTCCTTAAGTAAGCCGCACCCGTATTTTCACCATTTAAGCCGCTCCCGTATTTCCCTCAGATAAGCCGAACCTGTATTTTACCCCATATAAGCCGCACCCGTATTTTCCTCCATATAAGCTGCAACCGTATCTTTCCTTAAGTAGGCCGCACCCGTATTTTCCCTCATATAAGCTACAGCCGTATTGCCTCGCATATAAGCCGCACCCGCATTTTCCCTCATATAAACAGCACCCATATTTTACTCCAAATAACCCGCACCCGTATTTTCCCTCATATAAGCCGCACCGGTATTTTCCTCCATATAAGCTGCACCCGTATTTTCCTCCAAATAACCCGCACTCGTATTTTCCCCGAGATAAGCCGCACCCGTATTTTCCGCCGTTTAGGCCGCACCCGTGTTTTTCCCCATATAAGCCGCAACCGTATCTTTCCTTATCTAAGCCGCACCCGTATTTTCCCCCGTATAAGCCGCACCCGTATTTCCCCCAGATAAGGTGCATCTGTATTTTCCACCATATATGCCGCACCCGTATTTTCCTCTATATAAGCCTGACCATTATTTTCGCCGTTTAAGCCACACCCGTATTTTCCTCCTTAAAAGCTGCACCCGTATTTTGCATCATATATGCCGCATCCGTATTTTCCGCCATATAAGCCGCAACCGTATCTTTCCTTATATAAGCCGCATCCGTATTTTCCATCATATAAGCTGCAGCCATAATTCCCTGCATATAAGCCGCACCCGTATTTTCATCATATAAGCCGCACACGTACTTTCCCTCATAAAAGCAGCACCTGCATTTTACCCCAAATAAGCGGCACCCATATTTTCCCCCATATAAGCCGCACCCGTATTTTCCCTCATATAAGCAGCACCCGTATTTTCACCATATAAGTCGCACCCGTATTTTTCCCCGTATAAGCCGTACCCGTATTTTTCCATATATAAGGCACAACTGTGTTTTTCCCATATAGGCCGGACCCGTATTTTTTCCCAGATAAGCCACACCCGTTTTTTCCTTTATATAAGCTGCACCCATATTTTCCACCAAATAAGTCGCACCCGTATTTTCCTCCTAATAACCCGCACCCGTATTTTCCCCTAGATAAGCCGCACCCGTATTTTACCCGTATAGGCCGCACCCGTATTTTTCCCCATATAAGCCGTAACCGTATTTTTCCCGTATAGGCCGCACCCGTATCTTTCCTTATATAAGCCGCACCCGTATTTTCCCCTGTATAAGCTGCACCCGTATTTCGCCCAGATAAGGTGCATCTGTATTTTCCACCATATACACCGCACCCGTATTTTCCTCTATATAAGCCTGACCCTTATTTTCGCCGTTTAAGCCATACCCGTATTTTCCCCGATATAAACCGCACCCGTATTTTCCTCCATAAAAGCTGCACCCGTATTTTGCATCATATATGCCGCATCCGTATTTTCCCCCGTAGAGGCCGCACCCGTATTTTTCCCCATATAAGCCGCAACCGTATCTTTCCTTATATAAGCCGCATCCGTATTTTCCGTCATATAAGCTGCAGCCGTATTTCCCCGCATATAAGCCGCACCCGTATTTTCATCATATAAGCCGCACCCGTACTTTCCCTCATATAAGCAGCACCTGCATTTTACCCCAAATAAGCGGCACCCGTATTTTCCCCCATATAAGCCGCACCCGTATTTTCCTCCAAATAACCCGCACCCGTATTTTCCTCATATAAGCCACAACCGTAATTTCCCCTTGTTAACCGCACCCGTATTTTCCCTTATATTAGCTGCGCCCGTATATTCCTCCATATAAGCCGCACCCATCTTTTTCCCCGTATAGGCCGTACCTGTATTTTCCCCCATTTAAGCCGCACCCGTATCTTTCCTTTTATAAGCCGCACCCGTATTTTCACCATATAAGCCGCATCCGTATTTTCCTTATTTAAGCTGCACCCGTTTATTCCCTCATATAAGCGACACCCTTATTTCAGCCGCACCCGTATTTTCCTCCATGTAAGCCGCACCCGTATTGTCCTTCATATAAGCCGCACCAGTATTTTCCTCCATTTTAGCCGCACCCGTATTTTCCCTCATATAAGCCATATGAATTTGTTTTTCTATGTGTGAATCGATACGTTCAGGAATTGATAATCGTTTTTGTTGTCAGCATTGATTTCATATGGCTCTGAGAAGTTTCGTGACCTGAAGTTTTTGGCTCAATTAGTCCAATCATTGAATCCTGGTGTAAACTTTGTCTGTGTATTGAAAAACAATCTGCACACGTAACAATAAATGCATTTACTTGTTTCTGAATGTATCAATCATTATCGGAATTTTTTAGTGCCATTTGCTTTCACACAATAAAAATTTGATTCTCAAACATCGGTTTCTATCTTCATATTTTACTTTAAGGGTTGCAATATCTCCAATATTGCAAGGTTTATTTATCAAATAGTATTGAATCATTTTATCAGACATATAACGACTGTCTTTATGTTTACCATAGTCTGCTGATAATTTTTGTTGTTATTCCGATTCCTCTTCGCTATTTCGTTCTTTATTGATAACATTTATATCACAAGTAAAGCCTCGATTACCCGTGAGTGCCGCGATTTTTTTTTTTTTTTAATTACGAAACTCAAAAAAAAATAATTTTAATCGAAGCCAACTACAGGGAAAATACAATAGGCCCTATAGAGCGAAGGTCGAAAATTACTTACAGGTTTATTGTACATCGTAATTTGTGGATGAGTGGCAGGCTCTTGCTCTTTTGTTTTGTAGAACAAAGGTTTCTGCTGTACTGTACATATTTTAAAAGTTTTACATATTATGTTTTTTTGTACAATAAAACAATAGTTTTACGCTGAAATATTTTTTTTCGTGTTTACACCTCATTTTCAGTCTTTTTTCGGGTTATCCGCGATTTTTGCTATCCGCGGTGCCCTTGCCACGCAATGGACCACTTGAGGTTTACGCCCCTATCGACGTCACGTATGACGTGTAAGCAAATGCGGCGAGAGCTTGTGGGATAAACAAACATATAACTTTGAGTGAATTACTTAAAAAATCGACGATTTTTGATATTTCAAGACGGATGGTTCACTACTGTGCAGATCCTTAATGTAATAATTCTGTAAAAACGCTTGGAATATCATTCTTTAATATATTATTTCCTCTATATCTACACCGGTTAAAACAAAGCACATGGCTTTGTTTATCCCACATGCGAAGCAGTAGCCTGGTGGGACATGTTATAACTACGAAGCCCCGCCTATCCTCAAGTGGTCCATTAAATTATATCCTCCTTTGAAAATATAATTATTGCTTTTGTCTTCTTCAGTAGGCGATAATCAACTCTACATCCAATCTGAAAATTTTGGAAGACTTACAATCGTTGCATCCAAATCAAATCCTTTAGTTCAGCCTCTATATCTACTAGGGTTAAAACGAAGCACATGGCTTTGTTTATCCCACAAGCCAAAAAGTAGACTGGTGGGATATTTTGGAACTACGAAGCCCCGCCTATCCTCAAGTGGTCCATTCCGCGGATAATCGGGGCTTTACTGTACTTTCATTATGAAAAAAAAGTAATAATGAAATATTTTTATTTTTTTTTATTTTGAGAGCTGTATTTTGAGGCCCCAGGCGCGCGCCTCCTGCGCCTGTGTAGAAATCCGCCACTGAACAAGGTCTCCGTACTGAGGCTAATATAAATGATCATCGGAAGCGCAGTCTCAAAAGAAAAAATGAACAGTAAAAAACTCACTAACAAAAAATTCGTTAGTGAGAAATGTTAATTTCTTCAACAAGAAAAAAAAAATGAAATTGAACTTTCGTTAGTAACAAATCGGCTTCCTTAAAAAGAAATGTTTGAAAAAACTATTACTGAATATTATAAATATCATTAGATATAAAAGCGAACAATTTGAAGCTTTTCAAAAGAATTTAATTATTTAACTTTGATTAGTTTTAGAGAGAAAATTAATTAAATAAATTTTAAAATATGTTACTGCTAGATCCAAGAAACACGCAAAATAGAAGCGAGTTAATAAACACTTTTCAAAACTGCAATTAATTAAGTAAGCTCTTTAAAGGACACAGAAACAACATACATGTGCAAAAATGTTTTTTTTTTCTTAATTTATAAGCTTATAAACTTTTAAAATTCCCTAATATTTATTAAACGACATGTTCAATTTAAAAGGACGTTAAATCGAAGTTAGAATGAGGAAAGTATGTTCATTTCTCAGCTTTGGAACTAATTTGTTCCCTTAAAAAAAATAATCAGTCATAAAGTGAAAATTCGTAAAACTTTTAATGTTGTATCAGGCTCCTTATAATCTTAACAAAACATGCATTTCTTTAATGCAAAATAAGAAAAAAATGCAATAATTTAATTGCTATATTTCATTTATTTCGAAGCCGTGCTGGCGTGGCCATGCGGTCTAGACGGCGGTCTGCCGTTGTGGCCAGTACCCGGGTTCGAATCCCGGTAGTGGCATGGATGTTTCTTTCTTCTTCTGTCTCCCCCCCCCCCCCCCCGAGACAGTGAGCTGTCTGGAGGAGGCCTTTGTCCTGTAGTGGGCTGTTAAATAGATAGATAGATTTATTTCGATATTTTGGAATTTATACTCACACTGTATATCACTGGTCGGCAACCCGCGACCCGCCAGGCGTCTTGGAACGGCCCTCATTGATTTACAGTATTTTGTTTTTTATTTCATTTGAACTATGTACAATAAATGTCGTAAAAATACATAATTAGCGTTTTATTTTTAAAACTAAAATATTTGTACACTAATTTGTAGGTTTACTCAGTATACTATACTGTAATGACATATGGTCCAAGTGCGGCCCGCACTAATCCCCACGTAAAATATTTGGCCCTCTTACTACAAAAGGTTGCCGACCGCTGCTGTATATAAGCACATGTATGTATATAAGCAGGTCTCCCAATAAACATCGTAGATGTGCTAATGAACAAAATCCTCAAATTATCGTCTCCTTAAATGTTTAGTATTCC
Organism: Thereuonema tuberculata; assembly: GCA_023159025.1. Lineage (NCBI taxonomy): Eukaryota > Metazoa > Arthropoda > Chilopoda > Scutigeromorpha > Scutigeridae > Thereuonema > Thereuonema tuberculata. The sequence goes on along the minus strand of JAFIDM010000001.1, from coordinate 49,585,036 downwards.
TCAGTACATTTTGTTGTTTTACTATCAACACGCCGAAAGATGAACCTCCCAGAATGCAAAGTAGATTATAATTGTCCTTTCCTGGCCGACCGCTAACATTGAAAGAGAAGAGATCGCTTCTCTTCTGTTTCAATGTTAGCGGTCGGCCAGGAAAGGACAATTTATAATCTGCTTTGCATTCTGGGAGGTTCATCTTTCGGCGTGTTGATAATACAGTTGAATCTCGATAATCCGATATTTGACAGTCCAACACGTTCGGTAGTCCGAGCCGCGTCGGATGACGTCACTGCGCTTGCTGCAGACATCTCCCGTCTGCCCCATGACTCACAACAGTTTCAGTTTAATTGTTCAGTTTTAATTAAATATGTGAAACAATATACGTACTGTAGTACATACAGTACTGTGTTTACATAACTTACATTTTCTTGCCTTAGAAGTCAAAATTCAGTTTTAAAAAATCAACCTTTGATAATCCGACACTCCCTCGGTCCCGTAACTGTCGGATTATCGCGATTCAACTGTAGTCAATTTATTTCCTTGGTATTTAATCTTTCCTCTTCCCATCCTTGACAAACCTACTTATGTATTACTGTCTTTCCTTATCTAATGTAATTCTATTTAGCAATGGTCTGTTAGTTCATTTTATTAGTTTAACCATATTTGACACTTTTATTTTCACTTCTTTTCTCATTCTTAAATTAATATTTAACGTGCGTAAAAAGATCATAAGTCATTAAGGCCACACACAACACACAAATATAATTAAAAACATTTATACAAGGATATCTACTATCTCGACACTTGTTCCGTTAAAATAGTCAAAATTTAAAATTTTTTGACAACTTTGGAAACGTACGTAATGAGAATTTTTAGATTTTTCAATTTTTAGTTGTCAAAAAATTTTAAATTTTGACTAGTTTAACGGAAACAAGCGTCGAGATAGTAGATATCATTATAATAGTACGACACGTTAAAAGAATAACATTTCTACAAATTAAAAATTACAAACGTTTGTAATTTTTAATATGTATAAATGTTTGTTTTGTTTTTTTATCGCGAATCGGCCAACTACGGACCACGCGCTAGCCTGACCCGACAACGTCAGGAAGAGGCTAGAACAGTCAAAGGGGGACGAGATTCTCATCTCGACCAGAATAACCCTGAAATAGTAAGTTCCAGGGGAGAAACGGACTAAACACATAAGAAGAAATAAGTTTTTAATTATATTTGTGAGGTGTTCTTCATGACTTATTATATATTTCCCATTCTTCCCATTCTTTTTTTTTTAACTGTTAACAACTTTTAACAATTGATCTCAAGCCTACCCCGGTGTTTTAAAAATAATATTGAAAAAGAAATCAGAAAAAAAAAAAAAACTTTTCATTGCAACAGCTCTTTAACAAGGAACATCCCAGTTGAGCGAGTACCTCACTTGCCGTTCAGTTACTCCTTCTCTACTTACCTTGGAACTTGTCACTCTTTTTATCCAATTAAAATATCTATGTCGTAATCTTCTTCTACTTTCCAATTAATGATAATTCTAGAAGCCAGAAATCTAAGATTTACTTGACGGTATTAAAGGTTTCTAGTAGATTTGAGTATTATATTTGATTAGTTCGTCTCCAACTGTCTTGTTTCAATGGTTTGTGTTTAGTAATTGTGAAGTTGTTCCAATTCACTCTATCTGGTTGTGCAATTTATTTTGAGACGACTGATGTTCTTTAGTAAAATTACTCAATTCAGAAAATATATACATATATTTGAAGGATAAGAAAAACAATTATTTTCAAATACCTAATTGTTCAAAATCAATATATCCAATATATTGTACGTTTACCAAAATGGCTTACTTTTACCTTGTCTTGGTATAAATGTAGTAACATTTTTTCCTTTCCACTTAAATTCACATGTGAAATCTGAAATTTCTATTTTGAATAACCAACATTTCACAAGGATTGCACTGTATTTATACAGTAAAAAATACGATTATTTACATCTGTATCTGATATGTAATAATTTGTTATCAAATAATTCTGAATTGCTGTGTATAGATTGAAATTATCTCAATCTATAATTTCGCCATTAATATTTCTGTTACAGAGTAATAACAATAATAATAATAATTATTATTATTATTATTATTGAAAAGTCCATCTTGTTTAATCATACATGAAGCTTTTAAACATGGGTCACAAGTAAAATGTTATTAGCATTACTTTTTCAGACTGAACAATAACGAAAGAAATTCTGTACTTGCATCTTTCTTTTCTCTGAAAATGTTAACTAGTTACCTTGCCATAACGCCATTTATTTAATTCTAAAATTACTCAAGTCATTATCAAATTAATGAACAACAATAGGGAGACCAGTTTGAATTTTTATGCTTTAAAAAAAATTCATTGAGGCCGGCGCACTGCTGGCACATTTTCTCACTTATTTTTCTATTAATGAGTTTTTTATTGTTCATTTTTCTTTTGAGGCACCACTGCGCTTCCAATGATCATTCATTATCAAATTATTTAAATATCTACCAAACTCTGGTAGCCTATTTCAAAATAAATGTTTTCCTATATTCCAAATATTAAAGAAGTCCCCTATTTTTATTCCTGGGATTCTTCTCAAAATAGACAATTCAATTTCCATTCTGAACGAACTTTCTTCTTTTTCATTTTTCAGTAGCGGTGTCTGAAGTATGACAGATGAAGTCTTAAAATCTGGGAAATCAGCTCTAATGCCAAGTTGAATGCAGCCTCCTATCAACATTTTAGAGCCTAACTTGTGTGGAAGAAATTCAATCACTGTATTTGACAAAAAGATAAAAAAATTTCCACTATCAAAAGTTCAGGCATCCAGTCACACTGCTATTCCGATATGGAGGTGGCTTAACATGTGTTGATGAAATAAAGATAAAAGGAAATGAAATTAACAGCATATAAAAAAAAAAAAGTGATGAGATACCAACAGTTTCAGAAGACTGGGAGTATTCCATATTTAGAACACAAGGTGAAGACACAGTGAAGGTGTGGGGTGGTTCAGCAATAGTGACAGGGGTGATGGAATTCTAGGCATTA